>CM056060.1:91683933-92358933 GCA_029574335.1 Rana kukunoris | reverse complement strand
GGGAAATTGGTCATGCAGCCCTGTCATCACTCGCCCCCAGCTTAAATCCACTCGCCAAATGCTAGTAGGTGAGTGGAAATTTTGAGGGCTGCTCTATGCAAGTGTCAGACTGATGTTCAGTGTTATAGTTCAATGTCCACATGAAATTATTCAGGGACTCCTCATCACCCTGTCAAAAAACACATCATCTATATACTGTCATTCGCCAGGCTGGGGGAAAATTGGCCCCCTACACCTTGGGTCTGTAGGTAAAAAGATTGATTAAACCGAAAAGTTGTGCTTCATTGTAAAGTCTAGTAACTTTAAAATAAATTCCTTCTGGATATTTGGAATATTCTCTGCTTTGTTTTAAATAAAAACACTGCCTCCATTCCATATCTGTGTCTGATATTGCTACACTGGATGTAGCATCCCTTTATAACAAGAAAGGTGGAGGAATTGACTGTTGCATCCTTTTTATTATCCCATAACACTTGTTTGGTGTCTTTTAAAAAGGATGGTGTACAGCCACCAGGGGCTGGAGGAACAGATCAATATATTCTCCAGTATTTCAATTCAACCTAAAGCTGTTAAAAAGGCTTGATGTTGTGTTCTAGCCACGAGAATTCCTTTTACATTTTAGTTGTCGAGCCATGTCTATGGAAAATCGGTATCTGATGCCAAAGGACTTTGATTGCAAATGAGTTTGTATCACTTGGTAGAGGCTGTTAAATTGATGACAATAACCACAGTGTATGGTGAGCTTTACCTCTGTTGCATCATGTCCTGCTAACATTCTATACCTGTCAACCTTGCCTAACTTAGATCTTCCTCGGCCCAGAAAACGACTTACGGAACTGCTAATGAAGACTGTATTGAAGGAACCTGGAGAGAAAGAGGCTATCCGAAGATCCCAAAGTGATCGAGAATGGGGCCTGCGCTTCCTCCGGAGTCCTGTGGCTGTTTTGCCTAGTGAAGATGGAAAAAAAGCTGCCGGTATTAGGCTGTCTGTCACAAGACTTGAGGTATGGACAATTGCTTTAATGTAATCTGGTCTGCATACTATTGTAAGGTGGCTTTTATATGGGGCTTATTCACATGGGCACAGAGGGCCATACACTGACCAAGTTCATCATATTTCTGTGCTGTACAGATCAATGACAGGCTGACACACACACGTACAGGGAAGACGAGTCCTCTACATGTCTTCTGTGTCCAGGGCCGCTAAGTATGTTTAGGTGAGCAAAGTGCATGCTTGGAAAAATAAACAGGAAGTGCTCGCATCGCCACATCAGTGAATTGGAGGAAGAACATGAAATGTTACTTCTTACCAAAAGTGCACGCCTGTCGCAAGATTACACTGGTCTCTGGCACAAACTGCCTAAACTAGTACTACTTTGAACACAGACTAAAACCTTATAAGTAGAGAATGCTTATTATTTTTTTTATTACTAGCTGTGTTTCTGTTGGGATTTCCTCTCATTTCCCTGTTTTGGTGTCCACACCGAGGCAGGGGGTTATACCTGAGAAGAGATGTAAACGGCCATAGATAGATGTTGTTGTTTTTTTTTCCTAATGACTTGCTATTTCTGTTATAATTTTTTTCCTTCATACTGCCCCCTTGCTTAGCTGTGTGACTCAAGGTACACCCCTCACTTTTTGTAAATATTTTATTATATCTTTTCATGTCTAAACCGCTGGCAACAAAAATGAGTGCACCCCTAAGTGCAAAATTACTAAATTGGGCCCATTTGGCTATTTTTCCTCCTCGGTGTCATGTGACTCATTGGTGTTGCAAAGTCTCTGGTGTGAATAGGGAGCAGGTGTGTTAAATTTGGTGTTAAAAAAATAGATATTTGCCAGCACACCATGGATCGAAAAAAAAGTAGTGTCCAAATAGGTAATTTATTGCATGATCACAACATAAAGAGTGCAACGGTTCGGAGTCATACAGGGACCCCTTCGTTAGGCATGTGATAACCATGGGGTAATGGTGAAAATAATTTTAAAATAACTAGGGTTGTCCCGATACCACTTTTTTAGGACCGAGTACAAGTACCGATACTTTTTTTCATGTACTCGCCGATACCGAATACCGATACTTTTTTTAAAATGTCATGTGACAGTTTTCAAACCACAATCCAGACTAAGGATATTTTCTTTAGAATTATGAAGTACTCTAACTCAAGACATAAAAATGAGTAAAAATGACTAAAAAAAATGTATTTGCTTGTCACGAAGTAGTAAAAAAACTCACAGAAAATGTTGATAAATACAAAAAAAGTATTCTATTTAGGTATCGGGAGCATTTGTGCGAGTACAAGTACTCCCGCAAATACTTGGTATCGGTCCCGATACCGATACTAGTATCGGTATCTGGACAACCCTAAAAATAACCATCAACCAATCAAAAAAGGAGAAAACAAAAACTCCTCCCACCCCTAGACAGGTGCGACATCACAAATCCTGCCAAAAGACTCAAAAAATATAGAAAAGAGAGATAGAAAATCCCCTTGTAGTGGACTTTTAAGGCACAAATTTCTTAAAACATATGTAAAGAAATTATGTATTTAGACCCCTTTCACACTGAAGCGTTTTTACAGCGTTTTAGCGTTAAAAATTGCGCTATTAAAACGCCCATAAAACGCTCTCCATGCATGCCGATGGACCCTTTCACACTGAGTCCTGCAAGCAACATCTTTGAAGCAGCTTTTGGGCGCAGAAAAAAACGCTCAAAGCGCCCCTCTCCATTGAAAGTGCTGTAAAAACGCCTTACCCTTTCACACTGAGGCACTGCAAAAATGCCCTAAAGCATTGGGGGTCTTAGTGGTGCTTTACCAGCACATTGGGATTGCAGATGAGGCTTCGGTCAAACGCTCGAAAAATGCCCCAGTGTGAAAGGGGCCTAAATTGTCTCATAAACGGTTTGTATAATTCACATAGATATGTGAATACATACTGTATATGCTTGGAATATAAGCCGAGACACTTAATTTTACCACAAAAATGGGAAAACCTATTGACTCGAGTATAAGCCTAGGGTGTCCATCTGCATGCCTCACTGTGCCCATGACTACACTGACGTTTAATATGGGAGTCTATGGAAGCGATACCTGGCTTTAAAAAATCGCTGCTCCCCAGCCGTAGGTCCCCCCCAGACAACAAACTTTGCACACTTGTAGAGCAGAAATGGGGCTATATGTGTGCCATGGTACGGGTCCAGGGGACCTATGACCAGCCAGTACCAGGTCGCCAAATTCACCGGAGAAATTACTGTTTAACATGGGAGTCTATGGAAGGGGGTGCCCAGGTTGGAAAAAACGGTGCTCCCCGGTCGTAGGTCCCCTGGACAACAAACTTTGCACACTTGTAGAGGAAGCATGGGGCTACATGTGTGCCAAGTTTGGGAGATCAGGTGCAAAAAGGTGACTCGAGTATAACCACTTGACCACTGGGCACTTAAACCCCCTTCCTAACCAGACCAATTTTTAGCTTTCGGTGCTCTCACAATTTGAATGACAATTACTCGGTCATACAACATTGTACCCATTTGAAATGTTTGTCCTATTTTCATACAAAATAGAGCTTTCTTTTTGTGGTATTTGATCACCTCTGGGTTTTTTACTTTTTGCGCGATAAAAGAAAAACGACTGAAAATTCTGTAAATTTTTTTTTATAAAAACTTGTTTCTGTCATATTAGCAGGTTATTTCTCACACACAGCATATGCATACCACAAATTACACCCCAAAACACATTCTGCTATTCCTCTCGAGTATGGCGATACCCCATGTGTGAGACTTTTACACAGCGTGGCCACATACAGAGGCCCAACATGCAGGGAACACCATCAGGCGTTCTGGAACACCCAGACCAATTCTGACATTTCTCTCCTACATGGAAAAATCGTCATTTATTTGCTAGAAAATTACATAGAACCCCCAAACATTATATATGCTTTTTTAGCAAAGATCCTAGAGAATACAATGGCGGCCGTTACAACTTTTTATCGCGCACAGTATTTTCGTAGAAATTTTTTGACCGCATGTTTTTAAAAAAAAAACTGTTTAGTGCTTAAAAAAAAAACCGTAAAGTTAGCCCAATTTTTTTTCATAATGTGAAAGATGAAATTATGCCGAGTAAATATACCCAACATGTCACACTTCAAAATTGTGCACACTCGTGGAATGGCGCCAAACTTCGCTACTTAAAACACTTTAATTACTTTTATTGGTTACATGTTTTTAGTTACGGAGGACGTCTAGTGCCAAAATGATTGCTCTCGCTCTAACATTCGCAGAGATACCTCACATGTGTAGCTTGAACACCGTATGTGGGCGGGACTTACGTATGCGTTCGCTTCTGCATGCGAGCACACGTGGACAGGGGTGCTTTAAAAAATAAAATAAAAATTATTGTTCATTTTACTTTATTTACTTGATTTTGACACTTTTTTCCCCAAAAATATTTTTTTTTATCACTTTTATTCCTATTATAAGGAATGTAAACATCCCTTGTAATAGGAATATAACATGACGGGTCCTCTTTACAGTGAGATATGGGGTCAATAAAATCCCACATCTCACCTCTAGGCTGGGAAGACTGAAAAAAAAATATCCTGGCTTCGATCGTAGCAGTGAGTCTGTAAAAGCACCGGAGGGTGGCAGGAGGGGGGCCGTATTGCGGGGTATTGGGGTATTGTGGACTGCATTTGTCACAGATCCAGCCCTCAGTGCTTCCGCTGCCACCCGCTCCCCCCCCCCCCCCTCCTCTCACACTGTACTGATCGGTACAGAGAGAAGGAGGAACTGGCGTCATCACATGACGCCGGTTTGTTTACAAGTGATCACGATCCGTGATGCGCCAGGGGGCGCGCGAGAGGAGGATTCTGGGAGGACATCCCAGGGAGGTTGTCCTAAAGTAACTCCACCGCGCTGTAGCAGTATAATGTCTATAGCGCGGTGGGAAAGTGGTTAAGCCAAGGGGTGCATTTTCAGCACAAAAAAAATGTGCTGAAAAACTCGGCTTATACTCAAGTATATACAGTAACATGCTCAAGCATATTTACAATGTTATGAACATCATATTGATTTTAAATATTTTTTAATTCTTGTGCCAGCGCTTTCAGAGTGTATCAGTATCTCCTTCTTTAGGGGTAAAATTAAGCAAGAATATTGTGTGTTCTAAGAGTAAAAAATATTGAAAAGAGTAAATACAGTTAAATATAACATTCCTATACCATTTATGGATATACATTGAATTTGACAGGTTTCCTTCACTTACACTTCAGAATAAAAACATATGAGAGTGGAGTATACTCTCAATTCTCCACCAGAAGTCCAAGAGGTGGTATGCCCTCGGGAAGGGGTTGGTACAGGACCACAAAGGCCAAAAATGCTCCCACACCACAAACGCAATCCCGGGAGGGTCGAGCCAAAAGAACCCACTGGTGACAAAGTTGGGAGCAACCCTGTAATTATATAAAAAAAAAAAAAGAATTGTATAATTTTCTAAGGAGAGAGATATGCCTATTATGTAGTATAGTAAATATAATTTTTAGTTGGCATTAATTCATATATTGCACAGGGTAAATGCCTGCGAGTGTTGTGCGATCTCACACAAGTGGGGGAGGATTTGCCTGCCGTGGAGCCACGTATCCGCCAATGCTACAAAAATATATAGTAGTAGTACTAGTTTAATTAACTTGCAAGTATATTTTTCTAAAAAAATATATAAAACTACCAAACCAGACCTATAGTTCCATATGAAAAATTTACTGGATTGAAGTTGATTTTAAATTCAATGATATATAGTATATATTGCTTAATTATATCAAACTAAAAGCAATATATAGGATTCCCAATTTAAATTAGAAATATTTTAACCAAATCCAAAACGTTTTTAAAGGATTTTTGTATTTTTTTTTTTTATTAAGTTTATTTTTATCTAGTACATTCATTTTTATTTTTTACTTTTATACTTTATATTGTTAGAGATAATTTAAAAACACATAATTTATAAGTATATCATGAGAAGTTTATTCTCATGATATACTTAGAGATTTAAATTTTAAAATACATAATGGATAATATAAAGTATAAAAGTAAAAAAAATTAACAAATTATAGATCGGAGCCAGTGCAGGACTCTATCATTGCAAGACAGATCGTGCATGCAAAGTGCGCCAACGGTCACCAATCAATGGAGGACACTGCAGTGTTGGGGCCGCCAATGTCATAGAAACCTGTGACATCGGGGGACCCCGGCCATTAATGTACAGGTGCAGATCGGTGCCGATGTGGGAATTGCTCCTTGCAGGTCAGCAAAATTCAGGCTGAAAACTGACCTGAAACGATAAACCAGCGGGCATCGGACCCTTGCTATGCGACGGATGTGGCTCATATGTGAACCAAGCTGCAGCATGGTGGCCAAGACCATATAGCAGTTTAACAGGACAAGTTCTACTCGGAACAGACCTCGCCATGGTCGACCAAAGAAGTTGCACATGCTCCGCGTCATATTCAGAGGTTTTCTTTGGGAAATAGAAGTATGAGTGCTACCAGTATTGCTGCAGAGGTTGAAGGGGTGGGTGGTTAGTCTGTCAGTGCTCGGACCATACTCTGCACATCGCATCAAATTGGTCTGCATGGCTGTCGTCCCAGAAGGAAGCCTCTTCTAAATATTATGCACAATAAAGCCTGCAAACAGTTTGCTGAAGACAAGCAGACTAAAAAAATGGATTACTGGAACCATGTCCTGTGGTCTGATGAGACCAGATAAACTTATTTGGTTCAGATGGTGTCAAGCATGTGAGGTGGCAACCAGGTGAGGGGTACAAAGACAAGTATGTCTTGCCTACAGTCAAGCATGGTGGTGGAAGGGTCATGGTCTGGGGCTGCATGAGTGCTGTCAGCACTGGGGAGCTACAGTACATTGGAACCATGAATGCCAACATGTACTCTGACATACTGAATCAGAACTTGATCCCCTCCCTTCAGAGACTGGGCTACAGGGCAGTATTCCAACATAACGACCCCAAACACACCTCCAAGTTGACCACTGCTTTGCTAAATAAGCTGAGGGTAAAGGTGATGGACTGGTAAAGCATGTCTCCAGACCTAAACCCTATTAAGCATCTGTGGGGCATCCACAAATGGATGGTAGTGGAGCGCAAGGTCTCTGTCATCCACCAGTTCCGTGATGTCATCATGGAGTGGAATAGGACTCCAGTCGTAACCTGTGAAGCTCTGGAGAACTCCATGCCCAAGAGGGTTAATGGAGTGCTGAAAAATAACAGTGGCCACACAAAATACTGACACTTTAAGCCCAATTTGGACATTTTTACATTTGGACATTTTTAATGTACACATAGTGTTGACTCTCTGGTGGGATTCCGTACATCCTGGTTGGCACAGGGGGCACCCAGCTGGAATGTGGCAGTATGAAGAAGCTCAGAGGAAATGAAAATGATAAAAACAGTAGACCATGTGTAGGTTCTGCAGTTAGCAGCCCATTTAGCAAAATTGCCTTTCTATCACTTTTTAACTTTTAATTTTGTGTTCCTTAGGGTAATGGGGAGAACGCAGTTGCTGTTCCTACAGGTGAAACAGAGGATATATCTTGCGGATTAATTTTTAGCAGCATTGGATACAGAAGTGTTCCCATCTCACCAAGTGTACCATTCCTACACAAGAATGGGATTATCCCAAACAGCATGGGCAGAGTGCAAGGTGCTCCAGGTTAGTGCATTCTAAGCATAATGCCGTCATTAATGGTACCTTAGTGACAGGTGTTTCAGCTGGTCACATGATCTATTTTGGCAGGACTTTACTGCAGTGGCTGGGTGAAGAGAGGGCCAACCGGTGTCATCGCTACAACAATGACAGACAGTTTTGACACCGCGCAATCCTTGTTGGAGGACACAAAATCAGGTGCTTTGAACTACTCAGAGACCCGACCTGGAGCCTCGGCGATCCGTGAGCTGCTTCTTCTCAGAGGTATGTGGGGGACAATATAAGACCATGCTTATGAGTGTGACTCACAAAAAATGCTAGTATCTCATTAATTTCTTTTCTCCTAAAGTGTACAGTATTTAAAGCCAAAAAGTATTTAGCCTTGGATAGAGTAGGGATGGTTAGAACTCCTGTTTTTTTTTTCCTTTCATGTCCCTCCCTGAAGTATTAAAGCCAGACGCAGTAAGGCATATATAATTTTCAGAAGGAGTTGAGCAATTGTAGCCTCCATATTGGTCTCATAGCAGATATACTTTACAGAATTTGTGCTTTGCCCATGTTCGTATGTAAGGTGCATGTTTAGCCGAAACTTAAAAAAAATAAAATTGATGGGGAAGTAAAAGGGGTTACTTGTGTTGTCTGTATCCCTTTGGGGAGATTTCCCTTCACTTCCTGTTCTAGAGATGCAAAAGAAAGTGAGGGGAAATCTCTACAAAATTGTCTCCTAGAACATTGGAAGGTTTCCTGTCGCCTCTTCTCCTGTGACCACTGTGTAATATTTGGGATTTCCCATCACCTTTGGTCTCGGTGACATTGGGACACATAGAGAAGGTGAATCTCCCCAGCAGAAGCTTGGATAGCAAGAAAAACATTCAGGGGTTGTAACCCTTCACCATTCTGTTAATAAGAACTATACAAACTGTATACGTTACGTGTGTCTAGTCAAAATGGGAAAAAAAAAAAAACAGAAACCTATTTGGTGCATCTCTCCAATACATGCACATGCACATTTTCCTTATGTGTTGTCTCTTTAAAAACCATGCACGTACAGCTAAATGCTGTTAATCTGCTAGAAATCTAGCTTGTGCCTAACTTTCTATTAGTGCAGCAGAAGCTCTGCATTGTCAGCTTAGTTTTCCCAAGCATTGTTATAAAGCCGGTTTGGTTTCCACTTCTGGAACACAACACACATCCTTCCCTCTCATCTCCATAACACATAGGAAGTTAGAAGTGCACTGGATTTCTTTTGGGATCCAGTACTTGCAGGATTATTTAAAGAACCTGAAATTGTCCTGGTGACAACTGTAAAAGTTTGGATTACATATCGCTATCAGTCTCTGTGAAACCAGGACACATAGAGCTGTTCACTGTCCCCAGCAAAGACCCAGACGGCAAGAACAATTCTCAGGGATTCCTTACCACTCTATTCATAAGTAAAAAAACAAAAATAAACTTTTGTATATACGGTGGGTACGGAAAGTATTCAGACCCCCTTATATTTTTCACTCTTTATTGTATTTTTTTCCTCAATGTACACACAGCATTTTGACAGAAAAACACAGAATTGTTGAAATTTTTGTAGATTTATTAAAAAAGAAAAACTGAAATATCACATGGTCTTAAAGTGCAGAGTTCCACCCTGGAAAAAAAAATTCTTCCAAAAATGAAAATGAATTATTTTTTTTACTTACCCTAAATAGCTGTTGCTATGCGGAAGTCCCGAATCTGCCTCTTCATCTTCCACGGTCGATTCTCTTCCTCCTCCTACACTCGGTGTATTCTTGTGAATGGGGCGCACTGCATTCTGGGAACTGTGTATCCCAGAAAGCAGCCGGACCATTCACAAAGCGCCGCGCTGCTCGCACATGCGCAGTAGGAAATGGTCTCCCTTACTGTGGATGGCGGCGCCTGGAGCTGCCAAGATCGAGGATCGGCCTCGGCGGGGACCGACATCGCTGGCGACTAGGACAGCTAAGTGTCCTTATTAAAAGTCAGTAGCTATGTTTAACTAACTAATGTTTAATAAAAAAAAAAAATTGAAAAAAAAGTCAGTAGCTACAGTGTTGGCAGCTGCTGACTTTTTTTTTTTTTCCTGGACCTCCTCTTTAACCACTTAAGCCCCGGACCAATATGCTGCTAAATGCCCAAAGGCGTTTTTACAATTCGGCAGTGCATCGCTTTAACAGACAATTGCGCGGTCGTGCGACGTGGCTCCCAAACAAAATTTGGCGTTCTTTTTTTCCCCACAAATAGACCTTTCTTTTGGTGGTATTTGATCACCTCTGCGGTTTTTATTTGTTGCGCTATAAACAAAAATAAAGCAACAATTTTGAAAAAAATGCAGTATTTTTTACTTTTTGCTATAATAAATATCCCCCAAAAACATATATACATATATATAAAAAAAAAATCCTCAGTTTAGGCCCATACGTTTTCTTCTACCTATTTTTGGTAAAAAAAAATCGCAATAAGCGTTTATCGATTGGTTTGCGCAAAATTTATAGCGTTTACAAAATAGGGGATAGTTTTATTGCTTTTTTTAATTTTTTTTACTACTAATGGCGCCGATCAGCGTTTTTTTTTTTTTTCGTGACTGCGACATTATGGCGGACACTTTGGGACCATTGTCATTTGGGAGTTAACCACAGGGGGTGCTGTAGGATTTAGGGTTTACTTAGTTTGTGTTTACAACTGTAGGGGGGTGTGGCTGTAGGTCTGACATCATCGATCGAATCTCCCTATAAAAGGGATCGCTCGATCGATGCAGCCGCCACAGTGAAGCACGGGGAAGCCGTGTCGGGGACCGATCGCGAGCGGAAGGCTAGAAACTAATAGCCGCGCCTTCGTCCCGGATCGCTCCCCATGGGTTTCCGACCGCCGCGTGTAGTGGGGGGCCCCGATCAGACCCCAGACCCGCCCCAAAGGCAGGGACGTGTATATATATGCCCATCTGCCTTAACGTGCCCTTCTGTGGACGTATATCTACATGCAGCGGTCGGGAAGTGGTTAAGTATTCAGACCCTTAGCTGTGACACTCAAATATTTAGCTCAGGTGCTGTCCATTTCTTCTGATTACCCTTGAGATGGTTCTACACCTTCATTTGAGTCCAGCTGTGTTTGATTATACTGATTGGACTTGATTAGGAAAGCCACACACCTGTCTATATAAGACCTTACAGCTCACAGTGCATGTCAGTGCAAATGAGAATCATGCAGTCAAAGGAAACTGCCTGAAGAGCTCAGAATTGTGGTAAGGGACAGATCTGGCCAAGGTTATGAAAAAATTAGGGCTGTTACTGATCAAAATGTTTGTGTTCGATTAATCGTTTTACAAAAAACACACAAAGGCAGCGCTTGATGGGAATAACATTAAAACTTTTATAGTCTTCAAGTAGGTAACCAAATAAATATTGCACTGGAGATAAAATCAGTGTAGATACATAAACTGTAAAAATGGTGCGAGTAATACCAAACGGTACCAAAAGCAGTCATAAAAACATTGAGCTAAGTATGATACTGGTATAAAAATGGGTACAATGATACCACTGCTGAATCCAGATGAGAGGTTAACATCAGTCCGTTGGCATGTAGATGTCCCATGAAGGTAACTATCACAACTCCCAATGGATGGCTGTAAAATCTCAGGTTGATAGTGGGAAGTGATAGAGTTTGGAAGTGTAACAGCCCTTGCGTGTGGCAGATAGTAAGGTCCCGCCGGCATGCAGATATGAAGGCACAGCAAAGGAGCCCTTCAGATGGACGCGGCAAGCCCTGCTGGTGTCCGTAACGTTACCGGATCTCCGACGGAACTCCCTGAAGGCCCAGAACCCGGTGGAGAGGCGAGTACCAATCAAAAGAATTTTAATCGATCAAAAAATTATAAAGGTTAATCAATTAAAAGTTAATTTGCACAGCCCTAGAAAAAATTTCTGATGCACTTAAGGTTCCTAAGAGGACAGTGGCTTCCATAATCCTTAAATGGAAGACGTTTTGGACGACCAGAACCCTTCCTAGGGCTGGCTGTCCAGCCAAACTGAGCTATCGTGGGAGAAGAGCCTTGGTGAGAGAGGTAAAGAGGAACCCAAAGATCACTGTGGCTGAGCTCTAGAGATGCAGTCGGGAGATGGGAGAAAGTTGTAGAAAGTCAACCATCACTGCAGCCCTCCACCAGTCGGGGCTTTATGGCAGAGTGGCCTGACGGAAGCCTCTCCTCGGTGCAATACACATGAAAGCCTGCATAGAGTTTGCTAAAAAAAAAAACACCTGAAGCACTCCAAGATGGTGAGAAAAAGGATTATCTGGTCTAATGAGACCAAGATAGAACTTTTTGGCCATAATTCTAAGCGGTATGTGTGGAGACAACCAGTCACTGCTCATCACCCGTCCAATACAGTCCCAACAGTGAAGCATTGTGGTGGCAGCATTGTGCTGTGGGGGGGGGGGGTTTCAGCTGCAGGGACAGGACGACTGGTTTCAATCAAGGGAAAGATGAATGCGACCAAGTACAGGGATATCCTGGACGAAAACCTTCTTCCAGGACGAAAACCTTCTTCCAGGACCTCAGACTGGGCCAAAGGTTTACATTCCAACAAGACAATGACCCTAAGCACACAACTAAAATAACAAAGGAGTGGCTTCACAACAACTCCGTGACTGTTCTTGAATGGCCCAGCCAGAGCCCTGACTTTAACCCAATTGAGCATCTCTGGAGAGACCTAAAAATGTCCGTCCACCAACATTTACTATCCAACCTGACAGAACTGGAGAGGATCTGCAAGGAGGAATGGCAGAGAATCCCCAAATCCAGTGTGAAAACGTGTTGCATCTTTCCCAAAAAGACTCATGGCTGTATTGGATCAAAAGGGGCTTCTACTAAATACTGAGCAAAGGGTCTAAATACTTTAGACCATGTGATATTTCAGTTTTTCTTTTTTAATAAATCTGCAAAAAATGACGACAATTCTGTGTTTTTTTGTCAATATGGGGTGCTTAAATTTTTTTAAGGGGGTCTAAATACTTTCCTTACCCATTGTAGGTCCATTTATTTGTGTGGCTGGTCAAAATGGGGGGAATTTTTTTTAAAACCTTCATTACATTTCTCCAGTACATGCACACTTTCCCTATGTTTTGTCTTTTTAAGACATATGTGCTTTAACCACTTCCATACCATACCACTTCCCGCCCAAGCCAATTTTCAGCTTTCAGTGCTGTCGCACTTTGAATGACAATTGCGCTGTCATGCTACACTCTACCCAAACAAAATTGGCGTCATTTTTTCCCCACAAATAGAGCTTTCTTTTGGTGGTATTTGATCATCTTTTTTTAGTTGTTGCGCAAAAAAAAAAGACCGAAAATTAAAAAAAATAAAATAAAGTTTTTTTATTTTTTTCTGTTACATTTTTTGTAAATACGTTTTTCTCTTTCAATTACAGGCACTGATGAGGTGGCACTGATGGGCACTCATAGGCGGCACTGATGGGTGGCACAGATAGGCACTGAGGGGTGGCACTGATGGATCCATGTTTTTACTGTCCTTTTTTTTAAATCTATTTTACCTTTTTTTTTTTTTTTATTGCCCCTTTTTTTATTTTTTGCACTTCCCTGGTGGTCTAGTGTGGGCTTCCCTGGTGGTCCAGTGTAGGGATCCGAGGAGGGGCTGCGCTGATAAACAATCAGCGCGAACCCCCCCTGTCAGGAGAGCTGCCGATCGGCTCTCCTCTACTCGCGTCTGTCAGACGCAAGTGAGGAAGAGCCATCAACGGCTCTTCCTGTTTACATCGTGATCAGCCGTGATTGGACACGACTGATCACGTAGTAACGAGGCTCCTCCGGAGACTTGTTACCGAGATCGGAGATGTAGGGTGTCACTTCCCGGACGTCAATCTGTTAACCGGGCGGGAAATGGTTAAAGTGGTTGTAAAGTCTGAAGGTCTTTTACCTTTTATGTATTCTATGCATGATGGTAAAAAACCTTCAGTGTGCAGCAGTCCCCCCAGTCCCACCCCCTTCAATACTTAAAGCGGAGTTCCACCTATTTAAAAGTCGGGAGCTGTCAATCGCAGCTAGTGAGCCAATGAGGAGAGAGCGAGGGGCAAAGCCACGCTGCGGCTCTGTCTCTTATGGATAGAGCAGGGCTGGGGAGCAAGCACGCACCCTTGCCCCCAGACAAAACGGCTTGCTGTTGAGGGCACTGGCTGAAGAGGAGGAGCCAGGAGTGCTGGGGGGATCCAAAAAAAGGAGGATCAGGGCTTCTTTGTGCAAACCCACTGCATATATTAGGCAGGCATGACATGTTTGTTTTTGAAATTAACATTTTGATGTCATTTTAAGGTGGAATTGTTGATTATTTTTTTTTCCTGCATGAACTGCACACGTTGCCTTGGTTAAAATAGTTTGAGTGGATTGTAAGCTGACAGACCAAATTAACTATTTGCTGTCACGTGCATGCGCCTTCTCCAGGTTTAGGAGTGCACTGCATGCGCCCGCCCCCCACAAAGTGTAATAAGTATATATATAATATTCCTGATCACCTTCCAGAGTAGCATAGTCTATAAACTACTCTGATGAAATTATGTTAAAAAAAAAAGGGGGTGAATAAAGTAAAACAAAATATTCTTTTTAGCATACTGTCACCTGTCAGTATCCCTGATTATTTATATATACAGATGTGTTCAGAAGTTTACATACCCTGGCAGAATTACATTTCATAATTTTTGTTTTGGCATCAATGACAGCTTAACCACTTAAGGACCGCCTACTGCACATTTACGTCGGCAGAATGGCACGGCTGGGCACATCAACGTATATATACGTTGGTTTTAGTACCCAGCCGTGGGTCGCGGGCGCGCGCCCATGACCCAGTCCGAAGCTCCGGGACCGCGGGATTCGCGGACCCGATCGCCGCTGCAGTGCGGCGATCCGTCCCTGGAGCGTAAGAACGAGGAGAGCCGTGTGTAAACACGGCTTCCCCGTGCTTCTCTGTGGCCGTAGCATCGGTCGCGTCATCCCTGTAATAGGGGGACGCGATCGATGATGTCACACCTACAGCCACACCCCCCTACAGTTGTAAACGCAACACATAGGTCACACATCCCCTACAGCGCCACCTGTGGCAACTGTCATTTCCACAGTAAACAATGCAATTTAAATGCATTTTTTGCTGTGAAAATGACAATTGTCCCAAAAATGTGTCAAAATTGTTCCGAAGTGTCCGCCATAATGTCGCAGTAACGAAAAAAATCGCTGATCGCCGCTATTGGTAGTAAAAAATTAAAAAAATTAATAAAAATGCAATAAAACTATCCCTTATTTTGTAAACGCTATAAATTTTGCGAAAACCAACCGATAAACGCTTATTGCGTTTTTTTTTTTTTTTTTTTTTTTTTTACCAAAAATAGGTAGAAGAATACGTATCGGCCTAAACTGAGGGAAAAAAAATGTTTTTTTATTTTTGGGGGATATTTATTATAGCAAAAAGTAAAAAATATTGCATTTTTTTAAAAATTGTCGCTCTATTTTTGTTTATAGCGCAAAAAATAAAAACCGCAGAGGTGATCAAATACCACCAAAAGAAAGCTCTATTTGTGGGGAAAAAATGAAGCCAAATTTGTTTGGGAGCCACGTCACACGACCTCGCAATTGTCCGTTAAAACGACGCAGTGCCGAATCGCAAAAAGGGGCAAGGTCCCTTACCTGCATTTTGGTCCGGGTCTTAAGTGGTTAAAGTCTTTTGTGGTATTTGTGGAATTGGCTCTTTATCTTGGATGGTAAAGCTGCCCATTCCTCTTGGCAAAAAGCCTCCAGTTCCTGTAAATTCTTGGGCGGTCTTGCATTAAGATCACGTTTTTGAGCTCTCCCCAGAGTGGCTCAATGATATTGAGGTCAGAAGGCTGAGATGGCCACTCCAGAACCTTCACTTTATTCTGCTGAAGCCAATGACAAGTCGACATGGCCTTGTGTTTTTGGATCATTGTCATGTCCAAGTACGTCCCACGCGCAGCTTCCTGGCTGATGAATATCCAGTATTTTTTGATAACGCGCTGCATTCATCTTGCCAACAATTTTAACATTTCCTGTGCCTTTTTTGTAGCTCGCACATCCCCAAAACATCAGCGATCCACCTTCATACCTTATATCATAGGCCTTGTTGACTTTGTGGAGGAAGGTTTTGAGGCTTGTCTCTGTGCTGTTTGGCGTATTGTAAGTGGGATACTTTGTGGCATTTGCGTAGTAATGGCTTTCTTCTGGCAACTCGACCATGCAGCCCATCTTTCTTCTTATTCTACATCTTGAAACAGCCACACCACATGATTTCAGAGAGTCCTGTATTTTACCTGAAGTTATTTGTGGGTTTTTCTTTGCATCCCGGACAAGTTTCCTGGCAGTTGTCTGAAACTTTAGTTGGTCTATTTGACCCTGGTTTGGTTTCAACAGAGTACCTAATTTTCCACTTCTTGATTTGCGTTTGAACACTGCTGATTGGCATTCTCAATTCCTTGGATCTTTTTTTATCTCTTTCCTGTTTTTTATACAGTTCTTCTACCTTTTCCCGCAGGTCTTTTGACAATTCTTTTGCTTTCCCCATGACTCTGAATCCAGAAACATCAGTGCAGCTCTGGATGAAAGATGCAAGGGTTTGTCGAGTCCAGAAACCCATTGACCTTTTATACACGCACACTAATTACAAGCAGACAGATCACAGATGAGGATGGTTACCTTTTAATAGCCATTCAAACCCCTTTGTGTAAACTTTTGATCAGGGTTATTTGGGTTGTTTCTGTTGCCATTATGATTTAAAAATGGTAAACACAGTGTGTTGATAATAAATGGCTTCATTCATATTCTCTGAAAAATGGCCAAGAAATCATAAATTCTGCCAGGCTATGTAAACTTATTAGCACATCTGTATATACCATTGTTTGTAGACGCTATAACTTTCACACATACCAGTTAATATACACTTGTTGGGACTTTTTAATTGCCAAAGACGTGTAGCAAAATACATTTTGGCCTAAATTTATGATGAAATTAGATTTTATTGGATCAGTTTTATAACGAACGTAGAAAATATATTTTTTTTGTAAATTTTCGTTCTTTTGTGTATATTGCAAAAAAAATAAAAAAACAACTTGTGATTAAATATCACCACAAGAAAGTTTTATTTGTGAAAAAAGTTTCATTTGCGTAAACCGTGCAATTGCCAGTTAAATGTAGCACAGTGCTGAATAGCAAAAAAATGAAGGGGGTAAAACCCTTGTGGAGCTCAATTGGTTAACTTATTTTTAATAAGCAGGATCTTCTTGATGTTTAATTGCTATAAATATATACCAAGCTATACACTTTTTTTTTCCCCCCTTGATTGTGTGTGTGTTTTTTTTTTTTTTTTAACTACTTTATAAAAGTGAAAAGAAGCGTGATGAAGGTACTGTATGTCTCTCTCCATGCAGGTATCCAGCCTGTGTCTTTCTCTGACTGGGAGAAGATAGATGCCGTAGAGACGGCCCGTGGCATGGAAGTAGGAAAACCTAGAGAAAAGATCTTGGATCCTGAGGAGATGTTGCAGTTAGTTTGTCGGTGACGTGCAGGATGAATCGCTGTTATAGTGCGGGAACTTTTTCAATAATGATGCCTTTTTAGATTTGTAAATATAGAAAGCAGCAGACTCTATAGAACAACGTTACCTCAACGATTCTTTAGTAAATAATTCATAACTTGTATACCTTTTTCACCTTTGTATATTATTTGACATTGTATCAATGTTATGCAATTAAAACATTTTACCTTAATCTGATACATAATACAGTTTTCTTTCTAAGGACTGTCTACTCGCTATGTGCCTCTAGGAGATTTGCTTGCATGTAGAAGGGATTAGGGAGTGGCTGCCATATAGTAGCCATGATCGACCTTAGTAAAAGGTGAGACATCACTGATATCTGTACTAATTGTGCTCGGGTGTACAAGCTGTTTCATTTGATGTCTGAGATGCATTCTACTTTAATCAGCATCTAAAGCCAGCTGCAGTCAGGTGGATATCGGTAAAAGAAGCCACCATGAACAGTGTATACATGGACCACTCTGATTCCATAAGTCCAGGTGGAAGGCGGTAATCCGCGGCGTCCCACATTGCCAACCACGCCGGTGGTCTCCAGGGCAGTGGGACAGCTGACGGAAATGTGGGACACCACATATTACTGCCTTCCTCCTGTACTTATGGCACACAGTGTGACTGATCTTTACAAGCCCTTTAAACTGTCTACCATGCGAGTGTACCCTAAATAAACATATTCTTTTTATCCAATTCTGCCCTTAGATCGGCGACGCTTGTTTATTTCCCTACACCCACAGAGCTGCTTCTAACTCTGACAGCTTGCTGCCCCAGTGCTTTGTATTGTGACCAACACCAGTGAATATGGACTTTTTGAACTCTTATTTATGTGCCTTCTCGCATGTACATAACTACTGATCCTTTCTTAATATAACTCTCGTAAATAAACCCCTATGTGTTTCCTTACAATCTCAACTTTGTCCTCTCTGCCCTGTAAAAACCACCCCTTGAATCCATTAGGAATATTCCTTTTAGATGACCTCTTCTGCAAAGTAGCTTTTTTCGGTTGTTATCACATCTGTCAGATGTGTCTGAGTTTGGTGGCTTACTCCTGTAAGGAGCAGTTCCTTATACTCGACAAACACAAGGTTGTCTTTTGCCTAAACCCTGCATGGGAGTTTAGGGGGGGGGGGGGTTTGCACCAACGGCGGGTGGGGTTGACTGGAAACCTTTCTCCTGGTGGAAGAGAGCATGGAGTTAGAGGAGAGCCACAGGATCCCTGAGCGGTATAGCACGCTGTAACAGCTTACATTGAAACTGTCTCCGCGCTGCTCACTCTCACACCGCCCCGCCCCCTCCTACCACCGCGCCTGTGATAGGCAGAACTGCTGTGTGTGACCGTGGAGACAATTGTAAAGTAAGCTGTAACAGCGTGCTGTACCGCTCTGAGATCCTGTGGCTCTCTCCTTCCTCCAGTCATGATCTGTCCGCCCTCTCACTTCCTCCGCCCTGGCAAGGCTGCAATGTTGGGCACGGTGAGGCTGCAATGATGGGCACGCTGCATTGATGGGCACTGATGCAGCTGTGATGAGGGAATCTAATATTTATTTTTGGAACCTAATTTTGCATAAAACATTTAAGTGTCATTCCATAAGATAATTTATGAGGGCTACGAGCAGGGCCCTCTGATCCCTTATCTATTGATTTGTATTGTGACTGTACTGTCTTCCCTGATGTAAAGCGCTGCGCAAACTGTTAGCGCTATATAAATCCTGTATAATGATAATAGCAGGGCTCAAAATTTCAAGTCCTGAGCTACTAGCCAGGCCTCAAGAGTTCTTTGCCACCAGTTGCCCCACCTAATTCACTGCCCTGCGCCTAATTGCACCTGTAAACACGCCCTCGTAGATTATCTCATGGAATGACAATGTTTTATGCAGAATCAAGTTATTAAATATTACCAACAACAACTTTAACAAAATGGGACAGGGCACTGGGGGGGGCAGACCAGAGGGACAGGGCACTGGGGGGGGCAGACCAGAGGGACAGGGCACTGGGGGGGGCAGACCAGAGGGACAGGGCACTGGGGGGGGCAGACCAGAGGGACAGGGCACTGGGGGGGCAGACCAGAGGGACAGGGCACTGGGGGGGCAGACCAGAGGGACAGGGCACTGGGGGGGCAGACCAGAGGGACAGGGCACTGGGGGGCAGACCAGAGGGACAGGGCACTAGATCTCCCTCTCCCTCTCTCTCTCCCCCTCTCTCTCTCTCTCTCTCTCTCTCTCTCTCTCTCTCTCTCCAAACTGGAAGGCTGCTGCTCTCATGTCAGGGCAACTTTCAGTGAGCACTGCACCGGAGTGGTAATTTTCGCAATCCTCCAGCTACATTGGTTGGGGCCCGAGGGGAGGGGGCAGGCTCAGAGAGGTCATACTGTTAGGTCCCATGGCTTAATGAGAATTGTAAGGAGAGCACCTGTGTACTGCTCTGCCTGTGCGCGGCTCACCAGACTACTTTTCCCAAACATGCACCTTTCCTCTCCGGCCGCCAATCTCATCGGGACTCTAAGTGTAGGCACAGAATGCAGGGAGATTGGTCATGCAGCCCTGTTGTCACTCGCCCCCAGCTTAAATCCACTCGCCAAATGCTAGTAGGCGAGTGGAAATTTTGAGGGCTGATAATAGGGTGTGATTAGGGGCAGGGCAAGGGTTGGGTGGGACAACTGGTGGCAAGTAACCCTTGAGGCCTGTCTAGTAGCTCAGGACTTGGGATTTTAAGCCCTGCTCATTACTACTATCCTTATGCCCTGCTTCAAAGCAAAAAATCTTTCTTCATTGCCTGGATGGAGTTGGATTCATTGGAGTCTATCTTAAAACTACAGCTTTGATTGGACACATTCCTTATTCCGCATTCCTTATTTCTTCAGAACCTCGTAGGGGCATCCTGCTTTCAAATCCACCATAAGAAATCTGATGGTTATAGTTTGCACTCTCAAGGACAAATTTTCTTCCGGTGCTTTACGAAGCCATTCCACCAGATCGGTGGAAGTTTCCTGATCTTTCCAGTAGGGTTGTCCCGATACCACTTTTTTAGGACCGAGTACAAGTACCGATACTTTTTTTCATGTACTTGCCGATACCGAATACCGATACTTTTTTTAAATGTCATGTGACAGTTTTCAAACCACAATACAGACTAGGGATATTTTCTTTAGAATTATGAAGAACTCTAACTCAAGACATTATAAAAGAATAAAAATTAATAAAAATGTTTTATTTTCTTGTCACGCAGTAGTAAAAAACTCAAAGAATTTTCACAGAACAAGTTGAGAAATACAAAAAAAGTATTCTATTTAGGCATCGGGAGCTTTTGCGCGAGTACAAGTACTCCCGCAAATACTCGGTATCGGTCCCGATACCGATACTAGTATCGGTATCTGGACAACCCTACTTTCCAGCATCAGGCCTCTGTAGCCTATGTAAGGCCAACACCTGATCCTCTGATCATATTTTCTCAAAGTTCTACTAGGTGGATATTTTTTTCTTCTGTGAATGCAACTTTCACTAGGAAAGTTCTTGCTGCAGTGCAGAGCTCTAAAGATGGACCTTTGCTGTTCTACCTGTTGCAACAGGTTTATTTGCCTAGTTGTTAACCACCCTTCCCATTTGTTACGGACATCCTAGGACCTATGAGTACTTTGCCTGTGCCCTGTATAGGATGAAAGGAATTTTCACTATTATCTGTAAATTCTATATCTTGGAGTATAGTACAGGATATGATCAAAATGTACAAATACATAAGTGGTCCATATTAATGAACTTGGTGTTGAGTTATTAACTTTAAGGTCATCACAGAGGACAAGGGGGGCACTCTTTACGTCTAGAGGAAAAAAAATGTAATCTCCAAATACAGAAAGATTTCTTCACAGTATGATCTGTGGAAATGTGGAATAGACTCCCTCCAGAGGTGGTTTTGACCAGCTCAGTAGATTGCTTTAAAGGCCTGAATTCTTTCTTATTGTTTATTGTTTGTTTCTTATACAAGGCGCATAGTTCACAAAACATGTTTGCATTTCTTAAATCTACATAATATAACTGGGTACTAACACTTTTTTTCCTTAAATGCTTTTATTAAGCAAAGAGTAAAATACATACAATATACGGTCACGATAAACATTGAACATATTAAGCAATACCTCTCAATATGGGTATACAGCTTCATCTCCCATTATTGTATGCATAATTACGAGACTGAATTGTTGGTACCATTTACAGTTGGTTGCATCAAAACAGTGTACATGTTGCGTTGCGGTGAACACCCCAATCCCCCGATGCACACTAGCCATAGGGATAACCTGGAAGCCCGAGGGCAAGGCTATGTCTCGTCCTGTTCACGTGCAGGTTGCAGGTGCTTTGAGCCATTTGTCCCATATCTTATTATATTTTGAGGGGCAGCCCCTATGAGAATACACTAGTTTCTTGTAGGGTAAAACATTGTTAACCTCTGCTATCCAGTGGGAAAACTCTGGTGGATCGGGTCTCATCCAGACTCTGGCTATGACCTTCCGTGCCGTAAAGTTCAGAGTCTGGGAAGATGCTTAGAAGGCTTTGGCTGAACTGTGATAGGGGAGCCCATTGTGTCGTGTAAGAGCCGCACCACCTGCTCCCAGAATGTCTGAATTTTGGGACATAGTAAATGAAAAAAGGTGCCCCGAGCTTGACCGCACATTGGGCAGGTGGCAGGGTGGTTGCTCTTGTACCTAGAGACTGAGTGGTGTAAGGTAAGCCCTGTGAATGATGAAGATTTACTTGAGGCGGTCCGAAAGTTTAGGGGATACTAATTTGCAGGGGTCAAGGGCATCACTCCATGCATCTTCCAGTTGGCCCACTTCCCCCTCCTATCTTGACTTTAAAGGGGTTGTAAAGGTAAAAGTTGTTTTACCTTAAAGCATCCTATGCATTAAGGTAAAAAAACATCTGACAGCAGTGCCCCCCCAAGCCCCAGTTTTACTTGCCTCACCCCTCGGAAGTCCGGTGCGCGTGCTTGTCGACCTGTTCGGTTCCCAGCCTGGCCGTTGTTTGGCTAGGCTGGGCAGATTGATAGCAGCGCAGCCATTGGCTGGCGCTGCTGTCAATCACAGCTGATGACACGCCGGGGGGCGGGGCTGAGTGATACAGTCGGCGGCTATGGCCGCAAAAGCTTTCCACCGTGCTTGCTCGCTCGCATGAAGGTAGAAAGCTTTTGCGAGGAGGAGCCGAGACAGCCGCCAAGGGAACCCAGAAGACAGCTTTCGGGGGCACTCTGTGCAAAACTAACTGCACAGTGGAGGTAAGTAGAACATGTTATTTAAAAAAAAAAAAAACATTTCAGACTTTAGTGTCCCTTTAAGGCATATGCCGACGTGGTTGCCTTAGGAAGTGTTAATAGTGTGGAATAAATCGGCTTTTTAGGGTCAGGGTATTTTATTGCTGCCATTAAGGGGTTGTCGGCTAAATAACAAAAGTAGAAAAAAAATTTTTCAAAATTTTCGTTTTTTTTTCCATTTATATCGCAAAAGATAAAAATCGCAGAGACGATTAAATACCATCAAAAGAAAGCTCTATTTGTGGGAAGAAAAGGACGCAAATTTTGTTTGGGAGCCACGTCGCACGACCGCGCAATTGTCTGTTAAAGCGACGCAGTGCTGAATTGTAAAAACCCCTTTGGGCATTTAGCAGCATATTGGTCCGGGGCTTAAGTGGTTAAGGAGGGTTTCCAGTATTTTTTAAATGCCAAAGCAGAAGGTACACCGGGGAGTGCCAGACCATGTACAGTATTTTGGGTAATAAAACCATTTTCACAAGGTTAATGTGGCCCATAACGCCCAACGGGAGGCAAGCCCAGACCTGGGTCTTTTGCTTTAGCATTTCATATAGTGGTGTGATATTAAGTGGGACAGCGAGTGGTCCAAATTCCTAGATATTTGACTTCATCAACCCTCTGTAGTGGGAGCAGGGCCCTGTCTCTAGGTGGTGGATAGCTGTCCAGGGGGAGAATCTGGGATTTGTCCCAATTTATCCGAAGACCGGAGAATACGCCAAAGCGTTCTATCAATGCTAATGCTAGCGGAAGAGGGTTGTTTGAATCATCTAGGTACAGCAGGGTATCATCCGGGTAGGTGCTGATTTTCTCCACCACCCCAGCCCCCCCACCCCCTCTACAGTCCCTGTATACCTGGGTGCAAACATATGGCTATTGCGAGCAGCTCTGCCAACAGTGCATAGAGCAAGCAGTGGTGACAGGGGCCACCCCCATCTCGTGCCTCTATATAGGGGGGATTGTCCTGAGGGCCAGCCATTGGCCAGTACCCTGGCCACCGGGGGCCTGATAGAGGAGCTGCACCCTGAGACAGGTCCAGAGGCATCTCCACTCAACCGAATCGAAGGCCTTGGCGGTGTCCAAGGCTATGATCACCCTGGATCCTGGGTTATTATGCATCGTCTGAAGGTTAATAAAGCGTCTCCTAAGATTGAAAGAGGTGTTCCGGCCTGGCATTAAGCCTGCCTGGTCTCCATGGATCAGTGACAAGATTACTGTGTTGAGGCGGAGGGTAAGTACTTTAGCTAGTATCTTGATGTCCACCTGAAGCAGAGAGATGGGGCGATATGATTCCGGGAGATGGGGGTCATTTCCGGGTTTGGGAATTAATACTATGGTAGCTTCCCTCATAGAGGGTGAGAGTTCAGAGCTTTCAAAGATGGAATTATATAGTGCAAGAAGCCTGGGGGCAAGCACAACTGAATAAGTGGAGTAAAACTCCACTGACAGGCCATCAGAGCCTGGAGCTTTGGACGTAGGGAGTTCAGCCATTGCTTTGGAGATCTCCTCCACCGTCAACAGCGCCTCTAATTCCCTGGTCTGTTGCTCAGAGAGCCGAGGGATTGGTAGGTCAGTGAGAAATGTCTCTATCAGGGAGTTATCATCTGTTGCCACTGTGACATACAGAGTGGCAAAGAAATCCCGAAAAAGAGACGTTACCTGTACAGGTTCCGTCACAAGTGCTCCGCCAGGAGGGCGGAGTGAAATCACCACTGGGGGCCTCTCCTCGCTATGTACCAGATTAGCTTGCAGTTTCCCAGCTCTCTCGCCGTGTTCAAACGACTTTTGTCTGCAAAAAAAAACATTTTCGCTTGAACTTCTCATAGTGTATCTGATCAATTGTCCTGGAGCATAATTTGAGGTTGGCAGCTGTATCAACTGTGGGCTTTTCTACAAACGCCCTTTCCACCGTGAGAAGGTGTTCTGTGGCCATGTCTAGAGCCTCTGCAGAAGTCAGTCTAAGGTTATTAATGGATGTCCTGAGAGTCATGCGTGCATTCTTTTTGACTGTTTCCCAGACTATGTGTGGCGATACAGAGTCAGTGTTGGTGTCATAGTATTGCTCCCTGTCAGTGGCTAGGTCGTCATCCTCTGGAAACAAAGTTGGCCAAAAGAAGTTTAACCGCCAGGAGGGTGGGCATTGGGAAGGTAGAGCTCCGCCCAGTACGGGCAATGGTCTGAGAGGGATCTGGGGGAAAACCCACACCTTTTTAGTCTAGGAAGGAGAGATTTGGAGATGGTATGAGGTCTATGTGTGACATTGAATGGTGAGAAGCAGGAGTAGGCCCGGAATGTAGGGTTCCACATTTCCACTAGGTTGAAATCGGCATCTTGCAAATCTCGTTGAGTGGTGGTGTGTGGAGGAGGCCTGAGGCCCAGCCATCCTATCCAGTGTCTAAGACATTGTTAAAGTCGCCTAGCCAGACCGCTGGCACGTTGGGGTGCAGAGCCATAAAATCAAACCCAGCTGTCAGTATAGTGGATTGGAACTGGGGCGGTACATAAAATACTAGCAATAATATATTACCATGCAGTTTAGCTTTAAGGAAAACATGTGGAAGGCGGGGCCGCAGGCGTGCCTGAGTTTGTAGGAGGAGTCGGAGGGCTATTTATCCCTCCTCCCCTCTAATATCCAGCGTCGGTGGGGTTTCTGGGTAGCCGCGTCACTTCCGGGTTCTGCACGTGTGATGGTTCTCTCCCAGGGCTCATGCCAGATTTTAGTAAGGGGGGGACCGCCCGCTACCTGCCACCTTTCTTCGTGCTGCATCTAGGGGGGGTAGGAGCGCTCCCCCTGTCCACATCGCTCGGAGTCCACTGTGCTATCTTCGCCGGGCTACACGCAGGCACTGCCCTCCTTTTTTACTGGCGCGCACGCCGAGCTGGGGGGGAGGGGGGTTATTGCCCGCTCACAGTCCCAGAGCTCTCGCCAGGCATCCACCACGTACAGGGCGTTGCTCACGCCGAGGGGGGCACGCTGCCTGAGCTCCATCTGCCATTGAGGAGGCCACCTGTTTCCCAGTACTCGTGCCGGGGGAGGGGGGGCCGCAATGACACTGCCAGGGCTCCAGCTATTGGGAGGGGGCCGTCCGCCGCTTCTCCCGGCACTCGCACCGGGAGAGGGGGGGGCCGCGCTTGCACACACGGCCAGGGCTCCAGCTGTTGTGAGGGGGCCGCCCGCTGCTTCTCCCGGTACTCACGCCGGGGGAGGGGGGGCGCACTCTGACCGGTGTGCATCGGCCGAATCCCTGCTGCTGATCCATCCATGTGCGGCTGGATGCAGGCAGCCGATGGCTTACAGTTCAGCCTGGAGGAGGGGGGGGGACTGCTGCTTGCAAACACCTTTTGTAAGTCTCGCCTGTTCCTGGATGTGTCCTGGCACAGCTCTATGGGCCAGGGGGCCAAGCTGAGGGGGTCTGGCGTGCTAATCAGGCTTCCTTGGGGGTCACAGTTCAAGGGGAGGGGGGGGGGGTAGTTCAGCGGGGGGTGGGGGTCATCGCAATTCTTGTCTCACTTGGTCATCTCATGGCGGTGGTTAGTAGCATGTTTCTGTCATAGCTTGTGCTACCATGGCAGTATGTTCGGTCATAGCGGTTTCTGTCAGCAGTATGTTTCTGTCGTAGCGTTATGTCAGCGGTATGTTTCTGTCAGAGCGTTCTGTCAGCGGTATGTTTCTGTCAGAGCGTTCTGTCAGCGGTATGTTTTCTGTCGTAGTGTTATGTCAGCAGTATGTTTCTGTCATAGCGTTCTGTCAGCAGTGTGTGTCTGTCATAGCGTTCTGTCAGCAGTATGTGTCTGTCATAGCGTTCTGTCAGCGATATGTGTCTGTCATAGAGTTCTGTCAGCAGTATGTGTCTGTCATAGCGTTCTGTCAGCAGTATGTGTCTGTCATAGCGTTCTGTCAGCAGTATGTGTCTGTCATAGCGTTCTGTCAGCAGTATGTGTCTGTCATAGCGTTCTGTCAGCAGTATGTTTTCTGTCATAGCGTTCTGTCAGCAGTATGTTTTCTGTCATAGCGGTTTCTGTCAGCAGTATGTTTTCTGTCATAGCGGTTTCTGTCAGCAGTATGTTTTCTGTCGTAGCGTTCCTGTTAGCCTCTACGAGTACTCTGTCCTGTGTCTCAGCCTCAGCCGTTCTGCAGCGGTTCTGTCAGTATGTTTTGTCTCAGCGGTTCTGTCAGTATGTTTTGTCTCAGCGGTTCTGTCAGTATGTTTTGTCTCAGCGGTTCTGTCAGTATGTTTTGTCTCAGCGGTTCTGTCAGTATGTTTTGTCTCAGCGGTTCTGTCAGTATGTTTTTTGTCTCAGCGGTTCTGTCAGTATGTTTTTTGTCTCAGCGGTTCTGTCGGTATGTTTTTGTCTCAGCGGTTCTGTCGGTATGTTTTTGTCTCAGCGGTTCTGTCAGTATGTTTTTGTCTCAACGGTTCTGTCAGTATGTTTTTGTCTCAGCGGATGTTTTGTCTCAGCGGTTCTGTCAGTATGTTTTGTCTCAGCGGTTCTGTCAGTATGTTTTTGTCTCAGCGGTTCTGTCAGTATGTTTTTGTCTCAGCGGTTCTGTCAGTATGTTTTTTCTCAGCGGTTCTGGCGGCGGTATGTTTCTGTCGTAGCATCCTGGCAGCAGCATGTTTCTGTCGTAGCATTTCTGTCGTAGCATTTCTGTCGTAGCATTTCTGTCAGCACCATGTTTTCTGTCTTAGCATGTTTTCTGTCTTAGCATGTTTTCTGTCTTAGCATGTTTTCTGTCTTAGCATGTTTTCTGTCTTAGCATGTTTTCTGCGGTTGCAGTCACTGTATGTTTCCTGTCATGTCATAGCGATGCGGGCAGCATCATGCTTCTGTCGCGGAGCATTTTCACTGTCGCCGCTCTGTCATCAGTATTCGGTCACAGCAGCTCAGGTCATGGCGTGTTTCTGTCATGGCGTGTTTCTGTCATGGCGTGTTTCTGTCATGGCGTGTTTCTGTCATGGCGTGTTTCTGTCATGGCGTGTTTCTGTCATGGCGTGTTTCTGTCGTCACGCAGGTTCAGCTTGCACCAGTGGCCGTTCTAGCTTGTTCATTTCCATCGCATCTCGGGGTCTGTCACGTCTACAGATCCATTCGGGCTGAGGTTTTCGTTTTCCAGACGGTTGTTCACCTCAAACTTCTCGCCTGTCATGTCACGTCTGGGTTTCATTTCATGGGCAGGACTACCCACCACGGTCTGTGGGTGCACGGGTCCTCAGTGTTCTGCTGTGCAGCACGTCACTTGCACTCGCGCACGTTATTCACGGGGGGGGGGTCGTCGGGTTCTTTGACATGCTAGGGTCCCTCCGTCACTGCCATGTCTTCATACTTGGGTAGGCACAGAGGGGGTTGTGTTTCTGTTGGGGGTCCTACTCCAGCAGGGTTGGTCACATAGCTTGTCGGTGCCATGCAGTCACAGCACACATACAGCCTTGTAGCTTTATTTGTTTTCTTTGTCTCGTCATACTGTTCTTTCGGGTATAGTTAGCCAGGGTGCGCATCTCAGGATCTGTCACGTCTACAGATCCATACGGGCTGAGGTTTCGTTTTTAAATGATTGTTGACCACAATCTTCTCGCCTGTATAACATACGTCATACGTGCACGTTCATTCTTACGCCTATACATCTACCCACCACGGTCTGTGGGTACATCGCCTTGAGTGTGTCGTTTTTAATTACCTGTCTGCGCGGCAGGTTACTCGGGCTCGCTTACTGCTTACATTTATCACATACACTTGGGAAGGATCTGTCGTCAGATTCATTCACGCGCTGAGGTCTGGTCATTTCTGCTCACATCTTTGGCCCAGGCAGCTACAGTGGGGGGGGGGGGTGTCATGTTTTGTTGTCTGTTGTCTTTTCTTTCGGTTTTCCTAGGGTTGGGCGTGCGGCACGCTTAGGGGGCGACGCATTCTGGTGCATCCCGCCTGCTCCACGTGGGGGGTACAGAGCATGGCAGTACGCCGTCACTCAGGGGTTGGCCCGTACTTGGCTCAGCAGAGTGGTAAGTCTACAAGGGGTTTTCCTTTTTCCGGCCGCAGCAGGGTAGGCGGTGCATTTCAGTTTGGGTCCAGTTCCATCCCAGCTGCTTCACATACCAGCATTGAGCGTGTTCTGGCCGTTCCTGCTAGGACAATTTTATTAGGGTTCTCATCCATGGAGTTGTTGCTTCTTATCTTTGGGGCTGTTCTCTTGTTCATAGGTTGCCAGATCGTCGGGGCGGGTCCGTCAGGCCAGGCTCTTTGTCCATTGACCGGCCTGTTGATAGGGGGGGTCCCAGTTACTCGGGTAGGGCGGGTCATTCCATGTCTGGTTCTGTCTCTGTATCGTTGCATATCGCTACTGCGTGGTGGCCTCGTCAATTAACATCAGCGACTCATCTTTCGGGTACCCGGCTCTCGAACCCCTTCCCTCCTATCAGGTTGTCCATTTTTGGCATCTCCCCTTCTCACGTCCCCTTACCAGGTATGGATAGTTAGGTCAGTGGTTGTGGGTGTTTGACATGGGTCACTGGTTGCTTCCTATTGGATGGTGTTGCTTTCACAGGGCTCCTCAGGGCGGCCCTTGTTCCATTCCCCCATGTATCCTCTCGCCACCAGCAGTGGTTCTCATGTCTGTGCTTTTGGAGGAAAGCTTAGTCAGTCAGGCACGGGACAGTCGTTTGGTTTCGGGGTTCCTTCCAATCATCGGTTCTGGGGACGCAGGTTTTCTGCTGTCGTAACGGATGGTTATCGGAGCCGTTCTTGAGACTGTCAGGGCGTGCTTTCTCTACCAGACAGATATTCGTCCCCTTCCATTTCTTTTATCACACCTACTTCTGGGTCTTTTTGCCCACTTATAGGCGTACTGTCCAGCGAGGCTAATGGCACACCTCAGGCCTGGGTAGTTAGGGTATCGTATTCCTCGGTGTAGACTCTGACTACAAGTGGAAGGCGGGGCCGCAGGCGTGCCTGAGTTTGTAGGAGGAGTCGGAGGGCTATTTATCCCTCCTCCCCTCTAATATCCAGCGTCGGTGGGGTTTCTGGGTACCCACCCACCCGTTCCCCCTTTTGTCAGGTTATCATTTTCTTCATTCATTTCTTCATAATTACTTCAGGGTATGCCCACTTATAGGCGTACTGTCCAGCGAGGATAATGGCACACCTCAGGCCTGGGTAGTTAGGGTATCGTATTCCTCGGTGTAGACTCTGACTACAAATCTACCTAGTGGGTCCATCACTGAATTCTGGAGTTCAAAGTGTGTTGTTTTGGCGATCAATATAGAGACCCCCCTAGAGTGCATGGTGTGGACAGAATGGTAAACCCCATCCCAACCATGGACGTTTGCGTGCCCTCTGAACCGAACCCTCAGCAATGGGTCTCCACCATAACCACTACATCAGCTCTCTGCTTTTTGAGCACCGCAAAGACTGCTGATCTTTGAATTGAAGATCTCACCCCCGCGGACATTCCAAGTAAGACACTTCGGTGTGGCCATGGGATGAACACGGCAACATTGCAAAATGTATTTTTTGAGCATAGTAAAAAAGTCTGTCTCTTAACAGTTGAACTCATAGAACCCCCCACCCTGCCCTGCACTGTCCCCAACTGGTACAGGCATTAACCCTTAACTGCCAACATGGCAAGTGCAGTGCCCAACCTGTGAAAAGGATGTCCATAATTAATAAAACAAAACGGCCACCAAGGCTGATGTAGATATAGCTTTAGCAGTGGCAAAAGCTATAGGCAGCACAATGGTGGTTACGCCTTTCCATTTCTGGTTGTGGACCACTGCAAGTGGGGCAAAACTTTGCTGCATAATGTAACACATTACAGGACTGTGCTCACTGTCCGCAGTGAGCTTGCTAGCAAATCCTCTCTCCGCCGGAAATGTTTTAAAATAAAATAAAAAGGTTTTGTGAACAGCTGAGTAGTTGACAGCCAGATTGTGCTCCCAGGCCCTTAATGTAGGCAAGAGCATCAGTGGGGTCTCAAAACGGGGAAAGTGGGTGGTGAAGGATGCGGTGGGCCTGCAACTGCAGTGTCCACCAAGGAGGGGTCTGGGAGTATGCAGTTTTGGGGCCACACCGCGCAAAGGTATGCAGGGCAGCAGAAACAGAGAGCAATGTCTATATGCAAGCTGACGCCCTGGTCCCAGCAACGGGACAGTCAGCATTTAAAAGTAAAAGCAAAAAAAGGGGGAGAGAAAAAAAAGGAGTACTGAGAACATGGAGGCATCGGGTACATGATCACTTATCTTCGTTCTTCCCTTTGTTCAAGCCATGCAATGACCTTCTCTGGATCTTCAAAGAAGTGTGCTTAGTCCTCTCCCTCTACACGCAGGAGAGCTGGGAAAAGCATGGAATATTTCACATGCTTAATGCGAAGACGCCATTTGGCTTCCATAAATGTTTTGCGTTTGCGCTATACGTATGCTGAGAAGTCCAGGAAGACATTAACCATCTTATTACCAAAGGGGATGTTGCCCTTTTCTCTGCTGAGGCGAAGTATGACATCCCTGTCTCTAAAGTTGAGGAATTTTGCTATAAATGTGCAGGGGGTTCCCCGACTGGTGGTGGTCTGCCTGACATGTGGTGAGCACGTTCTACCGCAAACGGGGGGGGAAATACTTCTCTGCCATAAGTGTCGCATAGAAGTGAGATTGCACCTCCAGGTTCTCTTCTCTAAATCATCTTTCTTCTGCAGTAGTTGGTTTGTTTGCAGCTGCATGGCCTCAGTGGTGTGCTGGAGGGGGGGGGGGAGTCCTCCACCGTGCCCAGCCTGACCGCCGCCTCAGTGACTCTTTCCCTCTGTTTCTGTAGGTCCTGTCTCACTAAGGAGATGTCTACCTTCACCTCTTCACCATTTATAGGTAAAGTTGATCCCTATTGGGGGACCAGGAAGGAATTTTCCCCCTGCTGTTGCAAATTAGATCTTGCTTTTGCTGGTGTTTTTTTGCCATACTCTGAATCAACTGTGGGTGAAGAATTGTGCATATAGGATTTTATTATTTTATTTTTTTTGGTTGGATTTGTGTCTTTTTCCAACTTAACTATGTAACGCCTTTTTATTCCTTGGTTTCTCTACATTGCTTGCTAAAAAGCTGTGGACTCTCAGCGTGGGTCAGGGATATAGGGGAGGTACCCAGTAGGCATGATGTCCTTTTTAAAAGCTTTGCCAGTGTCCAGTCACCTGACGGTATGAGCCTATAACTAGGATTTATGAGTATTTCTTCTCCACTTATACCCTCAACAGTAAACAACTTTTGCTGTTAGGGGATTTCAATCTCTGGGCCAATTCCTCACAAGACCCCATTGCCGACGCCTGTATTGACCACCTGGAAGGATTAGGATTGCAGCAACTAGTATGTGGGCCTACACATGCTTCAGGTCACACACTCGATCTTATTTTCAGACAAGCTCTGGAAATAAAAATTAGGGAAAATGAAAAATTGCCATGGACAGACCACCAGGCAATTATATTCAGTATTTCCACCATCCCCCCCGCAACAAAAACATCGAATCCAGTGGCAACACACTGGACTAGATGTCAGAAGAAGCTCCACTCGGAACTCTTCAAAACGACTTTAAGGAAAAAAATAGAAACAACCCAGCCGCAGCAAACGGCCGTTGAAACATTGAAAGCCATAAACTCGGCCATGCTACAGTCAGCCGACTTGGTAGCGCCGAAACGAATAACCCGCATTCGGAAAAACAACCGCAGCTGGTTTAACAACCAGCTGTCGTTACTGAAGCAAGAACGCAGAAGGGCAGAATCTGCCTGGAAAAGATGTTCTTCTGAGCTAAACCTATCCATCTACAAGGCGACCACAAGAAAATACCACAAAGGAATTTTCCAAGCCAAGAAGAATTATTTTTCGGAGGCTATCAACGGTGCCCAAAACCGCCCCCGCGAACTCTTCAAGATGGTCACCCAGACCATGAAACCAGGATGCATTGAAGCCCCCAGTTCGGACACACAAGAATTTTGCAATGAGCTATCGGATTATTTCGTTAATAAAATCGAGGCAATCCGTGAAAGCATTCAGCAAAATTTTTCTCCCCTTAGCCCCCCCTGTAGCCTCTCACACAGCACCCATAGTAATTCTCCGATATCAGGTAAGTTCACCCTGGAACCCATCTCCATCGAGTCCACTAAGAATGTCATTTGTACTCTGCGCAATGGCGCAGCACCAAATGACATTATCCCCACAAAACTGCTGAAGGAATGCGCCGACATCCTGGCTCCTCCCATCACGCAGCTTATCAACCAGTCTTTCTTGGAAGGCATAGTGCCCTCACAGTTGAAAGAGGGTGTAATCCAACCCATCCTGAAGAAACCCTCCCTGGACCCCAAGGACCCACTCCACCGCCGTCCCATAACAAGCCTCAACGTATTCTCTAAGATAATGGAAAAAGTAGTGGTACAACAGCTGCAACTGCATCTAGAGACCTACAAGCTACTTGACCCATTGCAATCAGGCTTCCGTCCCGGACATGGGACGGAAACAGCATTACTGAAAGTATGGGACGATGTTCTCAAGGCCGCAGACGAAGGAGAATCTTGTCTCCTGGTTCTGTTGGACCTAAGTGCAGCTTTTGACACTGTAGACCACAATCTGTTACTGACTCGGCTTTCTGAAGTAGCCAGGGTCGCAGAAGGCGATTTATCTTGGTTCTCCTCTTTTTTGGAAAACCGATCGCAAACAGTGAATCTAGGACCTTTTACGTCTGAAAAACGCACAGTAACATGCGGAGTCCCTCAAGGATCGCCTCTGTCACCAGTGCTATTCAACATCTACCTTCGTCCTCTTTTTGAGATTATCAGCAGCCAAAAACTGCTCTATCACTCATATGCAGATGACACGCAACTATATTTCCGCATCTGCAATAGACAGGATCACCACCTCAATCTAGAGACATGCCTCTCTTTGATAGAGGACTGGATGACAAAGAGTTATCTTAAACTCAATGGAGCGAAAACAGAACTTCTTCTGTTTCACGCCAAGCGAAGGAATCAACCCTCAACAGCGTGGACCCCCCCGCCTATTTTGGGCAAGCTCATCACCCCTAGCGCCAAAGTCAAAAGCCTAGGGGTCATTTTTGACTCCTTTATGACAATGGACGCACAAATAGGGTCAGTGGTCAGCGGATCTCACCATCTACTGCGCCTACTACGCAGACTCACTCCGTTCATCCCTAAAGAAGATTTAGCGGTCGTGGTGGGAGCAGTTGTAAACTCCAGGTTGGATTATGCAAATGCCCTTTACCTCGGTCTCCCCAAATACCAAATCGCTCGTCTGCAAGACGTTCAGAATACGGCCGCCAGACTTGTGACTGGGAAAAAACCCTGGGAATCCATCTCACCATCACTGAGAGCCCTTCATTGGCTGCCAGTTAAAGACAGAATCGCTTTTAAAGCCCTCTGTCTTACGCATAGATGTGTCCATGAGAATGCCCCCCTTTACTTATGCGAATTAATAAAAGCGCATAATCCAAATCGCGTTTTGCGATCCACGAATCAGAACCTGCTCCAGGTTCCGAAAGCCAACTTCAAGTCCAAAGGAGAAAGAAGATTTGCGATCCAAGGCCCCAGACTATGGAACGCTTTACCAACCAGCATTCGGTTGGAGGAGAACCACCTAGCATTTAGGAAAAAGGTCAAGACTTTTCTCTTTTGATATCAAAGGAGACAGGAACAACAAGCGCCCAGAGGCGATTCAGTTCGCATGTGCCGCGCTATATAAGTTCTCATTCATTCATTCATTCATTCATTCATTTATCTGTAAATTCCTCTTTTATCTGAAGCTGAAAAGATCATAATACTATTTGTCAGTTTAGGTGTGTGTTTGTTTCAGGGGAAATGTGAAGTAGAGGAATGATAAAGCATCTTCTTAGACTTGTCCTCACCACTTCATTTGTCACAGTCATTCAGTATTGATGTGCACCACATTGCAGGGAATGTCCAACCAGGGCTGGTGCAAGGATTTTTGACACCCTAGGCGAAACCTCATTTTGCCGCCCCCTGGCTCCACCCCCAACCCCAGGAGGGGGAGGAGGAAAGGGTGGAGAAGGAGGAGGAGAGGAAAGGAGGAGGGGAGAGGGAGAAGAGGAGGGGAGAGGAGAGACAAGGAGAGGGGAGAGGAGGAGGAGGGGAGAGAGATGAGAGGGAGGAGAGGAGAGACAAGGAGAAGAGGGGGGAGAGGAAAGGAGAGGGGGGAGGAGGAGGAGGGGGAGAGAGAGGAGAGGGAGGAGAGGAGAGACAAGGAGGGGGGATAGGAGAGGAGGGGGAGAGGAAAGGAGAGGGGGAGGAGGAGGAGAGGGGAGGAGGAGGGGGAGAAGAGGAGGGGGAGGGGGGAGGAGGAGGAGAGGGGAAGGAGAAGGGGGAGGGAGGAGAGGGGGAGGAGAAGGGGAGAGGGGGAGGAGGAGGGGGAGGAGAAGGGGGAGGGGGAGAGGAGAGGGGGAGGAGAAGGGGAGAGAAGGGGGAGAGGGGGAGGAGAAGGGGAGAGGGGGAGGAGAAGGGGGGGAGAGGGGGAGGCGAGGGGGAGGAGAAGGAGGGGGAGAAGGAGGGGGAGAAGGGGAGGAGGAGGAGGAGAGGGGGAGAAGGGGGAGGAGGAGAGGGGGAGGAGGAGGAGGGGGAGGGGGAGGAGAGAGAGGGGGGAGGAGAGAGAGAGGGGGGAGGAGGAAGGAGGAGAGGGGTGGAGGAGGAGGAAGGAGGAGGGGGAGGAAGAAAGGAGGAGGGGGAGGAGGAGAGGGGGAGGAGGAGAGGGGGAGGGGGAGGAGGAGGAGGAGAGGGGGGAGGAGAGAGAGGGGGGAGGAGAGAGAGGGGGGAGGAGGAAGGAGGAGAGGGGTGGAGGAGGAGGAAGGAGGAGGGGGAGGAAGAGGAAGGAGGAGGGGGAGGAGGAGAGGGGGAGGAGGGGAGGAGGAGAGGGGGAGGAGGAGGAGGGGGGAGGGGGGAGGAGAGAGAGGGGGGAGGGGGAGGAGAGAGAGGGGGGAGGAGGAAGGAGGAGAGGGGTGGAGGAGGAGGAAGGAGGAGGGGGAGGAGGGAGGAGGAGAGGGACCCTTACATTCAGGCAATGTGCTTGGTACAATCATAACATCACACATGTCAGGAGTCTGAGGACAGATCAGTCTATACACATTATACAGTAATACAATGTACTTCAAATTCAGTCACTCACTGGGGCTCTGCTCTGCTCTGCAGAATGCATCCGATGACTCTGTCCAGCACAAACCCTGCCTCAATGCCTCCAGCTGTCACAAATCAACAGGCACTGACTTCTCCATTTGGCTATACTAGCATGTCTGCACGTGAGTGACACTGCCGCTGTACACACAGGACAGGCGACAGAATACCAGGAGGGAGAGCTGGCCTCTACAAATGACGGTCACAGGGAGGCGCGCTCAGTGGTCACATGACTAGACTCAGTATACGAGTCACAAATCTCAGTCACTGAATCATGTATGAGCAGAGCTGGCAGTACTGGAATAGACCAGAGACACAGTCGGGTCACTGATCTAATCATAGAGGTGCACTACGGCAGGTGATGTGTTTGCTTTTGTTCCGTCGGAAGACTCGGGACACATGCTCCAGTGCGGCGCTGCGCCTCTAATGATACTTTCCTGCCTGAGTACATGTAACATACTGCAGAGGCGCCGGGCAGCATCCCCTGCATTATACAGCACGGCACCCAACACTTACATAACACGGAGACCGTGGGAGACAGGGAGCTGGTACCAGCGGCCAGGCGCTCTAGGCGGGAGTGCGCCCCCAGGTGGCCGCCTACTTCGCCTAGTGGTAGCGCCGGCCCTGTGTCCAACTGTACAAAGCTTAACAGAGAGCAAGAAGAGTAATTTTCTGAGTTGCTTTCCATCAAGACAGTAAATGGCAACAGAGGCCCAGAGGCATTTACTGCTTTCAGTACAGCAAGTCCCAAACACCACACAGATGATTGCTATGTAAAATGTGTAGCTCATTTTAGCAGACACTCCAGGCACTGTAAAGAGCACTTCAGAAATGAATCTCAGGGACTTGAAGATGACACTGCCTGTTGTGAGCACATGGCTCTTCTCTGCCAGTATCCTCTATTTGTCCTTCTGCAGCATAGACTTAGTTTAGCCATACTCCTGTCCCTTCATCTGTACAGGATATTGATATTGGTGCATGGCTGAGTCGGTTCCAGCTTCATCTGGGCAGCAAGGTCACAACCATTTTCTTAAAGATTCCTGCAAAGCCTGCATCTTTTAAGCAGTCCTAAAATAGTGATACAGGTACTCCTGCACAGGATTATGGAACCAGGGCTCAAGTCCTGTGGGAACGGAGTCCCTGCACTTTTTTCACAGCAGGAATGCAGTTCCTTATGCAGGACTAGAGCAGCCGAGCCGCCCCAGCCAATCCTTCACTAAGCAGCGATGCCCAGCTCGAGTCACTGTCAGGGGCAGGCCAACCTTAGTAATCCTCTATGCTACTGGCCGCTTCCTGTATATGGATTCATCGGGTAGTGTGCGGGTATTCCGTCACTTCCTCAATGCCGTAATGTCTCCTGGGAGCTTTTGTCATTGTTCCCAGGAGACATTGTGCGGCTTGTTATCGCGGGATTTAGAAAGAACTTTTCCGAAAAAACAAACAAAAGGCATGCGGTTTAGTAATTATGCATATGAGCGAATCATTTTTTTTTTTGGTGGGGGAGTGGATCTTGGGTGGGAGTTCCCACACTTTTCCCCCAGGACTTGACCCCTGTATGGAACATTCTCCATTAGCCTGGGCATGTTGATGGGAGAAACTACAAGCCTAGCAGGTATTTAATGAGCCAATAAAGCTGTTGATAGTTTTTAAGGGTAGTGAGGTGCAGAGATGCAATAGCTGAAGAGCCCTCTTTATATTTGTATGTTGCATACATGTTTATGCCAATGGAAAGGGGGAAGGAACAGGAAACAGAAGAGAAGACCCTGTCGGCACCAGGGAATCATTAGTGATTGGGACAGGTTGTACATCAGTGACTAGCTTGTGACCGATCTGGTTACGTTTAAAGAAACATATTATTGTTTTTTTTATTAGTTTTAGATAGAGGGAGGAAAAGATGGACCCTCTGTCAAGGTTTTATCACTGCCTGGGGACCTATTTTAAAGATTGACCCTCCTATTTTGTACTGGGGACCAGTGAGGGAAAATCACATTTTATTTTATTTTTTAACTAATCCCCAAAACAAATAGATAGGTAAGAGGAAATCTTTCAATGGTGAAATCTGCTATTGGAACAACTAAGAGGTTAATTACCCTAATTTTTAAGACTGGAAGTGAAAGGAACTTTTCTCAAAGGTACGCAGACAGCAAAGAAGGAAAACTGTCAGGAGCCTCTTGTACACTATCCAAAACTAAAAGAAACGTTCTTGGCTATGAATACATTTTAACTTACTTTGGAAGAACATTAAATACAGTGACTTGAAAAAGTATTCATACCCCTTGAAATTTTCCTAAATTTGTCATGTTACAACCAAAAATGTAAATGTATTCTATGTGATAAGCCAACACAAAGTGGCACATCATTGTGAAGTAGAGTGAAAATGATCAATGGTTTTCACTTTTCACATATTTATTTGTATATAAAAAAAAAAGTGTGGTGTACATTTATATTCAGCCCCCTTGAATCAATACTTTGTAGAACCACCTTTCTTAACAATTACACCTTCAAGTCTTTTTGGGGATGTCTCTACCAGCTTGGCACATCTAGAGTGAAATTTTTGCCCATTCTTCTTTGAAAAATAGCCCAAGCTCTGTCAGATTGGATGGATAGTGTCTGTGAACAGCAATTTTCAAGTCTTGGCACAGATTCTCAATTGGATTTAGGTCTGGACTTTGACTGGGCCATTCTAACACATGAATATGCTTCCATCTAAACCATTCCATTGTAGCTCTGGCTGTATGTTTAGGGTCATTGTCCTGCTGGAAGGTGAACCTTTCCCCCAGTCTCAAATCTTTTGAAGATTCTAACAGGTTTTCTTCTAGGATTGCTTGTTATTTGGCTCCATCCATCTTCCCATCAACTCTGACCAGCTTCCCTTTCCCTGCTGAAGAAAAGCATTCCCTCAACAGGATGCTGCCACCACCATGTTTCATGGTGGGGATGATATCTTCAGGGTGATGTGCCGTGTTAGTTTTCTGCCACACATAGCGTTTTGCTTTTAGGCCAAAAAGTAAAAATTTGGTCTCATCTGACCAGAGCACCTTCTTCCACATGTTTGTGTCCCTCGCAAGGCTTCTCGCCAAACAGGGCATCTTATGGCTTTATTTCAACAATGGCCTTCTTCTTGTCACTCTTCCATAAAGGCCAGATTTGTGGAGTGCTCAAATAATAGTTGTCTACCTGAGCTGTGGATCTTTGCAGCTCTTCCAGAGTTGCCATGGGCATCTTGACTGCTTCTCTGATGAGTGCTCTCCTTGCTCGGCCCGTCCGTTTAGGTGGATGGTCATGTCTTGGTAGGTTTGCAGTTGTGCCATACTCTTTCTATTTTCGGATGATGGATTGAACAGTGCTCCGTGAGATGTTCTTGGGATATTTTTTTTTATAACCTAACCCTGCTTTAAACTTCTCCACAAGTTTATCCCTGACCTGTCTGGTGTGTTCCTCGGCCTTCATGATGCTGTCTGTTTACTAAGGCCCCATACACACGAGCGGACAGATTTGTTCAAATCTGTCCGTCCGACAGATTTGAACAAATCTGTCTGCTGGGATTTTGGTTTGCTCGCGTGTACACACGAGCAAACCAAAATCCCCGCCAGCAGAGAGCGCGCTGACGTGTCCGTGACGTGGCGGTGACGTTGACGCCGTCACCGCACCAGGAAGTAAAACACTTCCACGCATGCGCCGAATCCATTCGGCGGCGGTGCGGCGGCGGAGCGGGACGACATGTCTGCTGGTAAGTGTACTAACCAGCAGACATGTCGGGCAGACAGATTCCCACCCGATAGATTTCAAAGCATGCTTAGAAATCTGTCGGGTGGACAAATCTGTCTGCTCGGCCGTACACACGATCGAATCTGTCTGCTGAAACGGTCCAGCGGACAGATTTGATCGTGTGTACGAGGCCTTAGGTTCTCTAACAAACCTCTGAGTGCTTCATAGAACAGCTGTATTTATACTGAAATTAAATTACACACAGGTGGACTTTATTTACTAATTAGGTGACTTCTGAAAGCAAATGCACACCACACTTTTCACATATTTATTTGTAAAAAATAAATAAAACCATTGATCATTTTCCTTCCACTTTACAATTATGTGCCACTTTGTGTTGGTCTATCAATAAAATACATTTATGTTTTTAGTTGCAGCATGACAAAATGTTGAAAATTTCAAGAGTATATGAATACTTTTTTAAAGCACTATATGAGAAGGGCTGTGTGACGGACCCCCATACTCTGTCCGCCGTATCGCTCCTCTGTCCGGTACCACACAATTTAAGACCCCTTAGCTTTTCCATTCACTAGTCGCGGTTCGGTGTAGGGTAAAACATCAGACAATTTTTTTTAGAACTAGAATACAGTTCCTACCTCTTGCTCATATTACTCTAACAATACACAAAAACATAAATTAACATGAGCTAATTAACGAATCCCTTACAGCAGCCGAAGTGACTACCTAACTAGAATATACATTATCATATCAACACTGAACTCCTTCATACAATTGCAGGGTTAATTAGTACAAGCAACAATGGGTGAAAGACTCTTAGATCCTAGACTCATTTACATTATAACAGACAGACAGGTGGCTGGACTTGACATCAGCATATTCGAACAGTATGTGTCCCAACATTATGAATCGGTCACTATTTCTAATATGACATATACATGGTTCCCAGAGTCTGTGTGTCTTGGGGGAGGACATGGACCTGAATCCAAAATAACACTACCTCAAGGGTCTTCAGGCATACAACTCACAAAGAGCACTGTTCCCCCAAATACCAGCGCCCATGATCAGTAGGCATGAGGCTAGCACTCAGTCACCTCCAAAAGCCTCTGTCCCAGACTGCTATTAGAAATCATGTGGCCCTGCACAGCCTTCCTGACGGGCCCTTCCACCCCCCCCAGAGTTGCAGCGGAAGTGTGGCACTAACTTTATCTGCCTACACCCCAAAAATGAAAAAAAAAGTTTCTCCTCTTCTTCCACCTTCTGGGCCCCTCTGTTGACCTGATGCTTACAATGACTTTACAATTTTTTTTAACCGTATCTGGGAAGCCCATATTCCCAATAAAATACAGTAAAACCTTGGATTACGAGCGTAATTCCTTCCCGGAAGCATGCTTGTAATCCAAAGCACTTGTATATCAAAGCAAATTTTCCCATAGGAAATCATGGAAACTCAAATGATTCGTTCCTTCAGGCTATAGTCCATATACAAAGATTATAGCAATGCGATAAGTTGTGTAACCATAAAATGTTTATCCACAAATGGAAGCCTCCCCAAGGGGATTAGAAGCAAAATTCAGCAGGAGCTACAGAGTATAAAAGAGAAAGAGACCCATAATGTAGCAATATGGTTACATTTAATGAAGGTACAACATTCATCAACTCGCATAGTTATTGATTAAAAGAGGCACATCTAAGTATGCAGGCATCTGGGGTAAAGCTGTCCACATAGACCATCCCCCGCACCGCTGTCGGTCTGCAATTGTGACCGGGAAGACTACCCTGCAGTAGAGCGATCTGAAAGCAAGGCTTGAACCGCTCTTTGAAGGGACGACATCAATGGTGGTGCAGAGGATGTTCTATGTAGAAAGCTTTACCCCGGATGCCTGCATACTTAGATGTGCCTCTTTTATTCATCAATCATGTGAGTTTCTAAATGTTGTACATTCATTAAATGCAACTATATTGCTACACTTAGAGGTGCCTTGCTTCTATTTTATACTCGGCTGTGACATGATGCTACCCTTATATCAAGACATCGCTTGTATATCAAGCCAAAATTTAATAAAACTATTTGCTTGTCTTGCAAAACGCTCTCAAACCAAGGTTTTACTGTAGTTAGTGTATATCAATAGTAGCAATCTATAATCCTTTTGCAGCAGTCTTTAACCTCTTCCAGCCTAATGAGCACCTTCCAGGTCTAAGACAGCTGACATCCTTCAATATGTGGTGGGTTGTAAGGCATAGTGTGTGTTAAGATGGTGAAAGTCATTGGGCATCAGACACTTCTTGGATGCAAAAGAAGTTTTATCTCTTAACAGTCCTTTTATATTTTGAAGGGAAAGCGGGTTAGGGCCAGGACACCCTTAAGTAGTTGCAATTTTAATTTGCAGACTATGAGACTTCAATAGGACAACCGTACAGGGAAAGGCCCTAGCAAGGTCAGTGGCGTATGTGCTGTATGTATGTACTGTATGTGTGTGTGTGCATATGTATGTATGTACTGTATGTGTGTGTGTGCATATGTATGTATGTACTGTGTGTGTGTATATGTATGTACTGTATGTGTGTGTGCATATGTATGTACTGTATGTGTGTGTGTGCATATGTATGTATGTACTGTATGTGTGTATATGTATGTACTGTATGTGTGTATATGTATGTTCTGTGTGTGTGCATATGTATGTACTGTATGTGTGTGTGTATGTATGTACTGTATGTGTGTGTGCATATGTATGTATGTATATGTATGTACTGTATGTGTGTGTGTGTGTATATGTATGTACTGTATGTGTGTGTGCATATGTATGTACTGTTTGTGTGTGTTCATATGTATGTACTGTGTGTGTGTATATGTATGGTACTGCATGTGTGTGTGCATATGTATGTACTGTATGTGTGTGTGCATATGTATGTACTGTATGTGTGTGTGCATGTGTTTATCAGTGGCAGTGCATCCATAAGGGCGCATGTGTGCCGATCCCTCTCCCCAGTCACTCCCTCTATGACCAATGGATAGCATGAATGCATAGCATGAATCTATCCATGGCCACCGCTGCCACCCCCATATTTAGGTGTCCGGCTCCTTTTCGGGCGCCTGAATCACAGCAGGGGGGGGTTGAAGCACCTGATTAGAGCCGTAGTCTCTAATAGGCTTCAAAAATAGGTGAACCGTGGGCGCTCAAAGTCCACCCAGGTGTGTTAGGAAAGTGAATATTAATTCACCTTTCTAACACTGAACCACCTCTCCACCAATCAGGTGTGCGGGTCTGTTACCTGTCACCTGATTTTCTGAAACAATAGGAACGGCTATTGGACACTTATCAGGAGGAGAGGACGGGAGATGAGGACGGCAGGAGATGCATGGAGGATCCTGCTCGTAGGAGTCACACGCAGCCCCACGAGACAGGGTAAGAGTCGGGTAGGCGGGGGGATTCACAGTGGTGGCATTCGATGGCACAGTTGCAGCAATTGATGGCACACTGGCAGCATTTAATGGGCACACCAGTATTTGCTGGGCACAGTGGCGGCATTTGATGGGCACAGTGGCAGAGTTTGATGGGCACAGTGGCAGAGTTTGATGGGAACAGTGGCAGCTTTTTATGGGCCCAGTGGCAGCTTTTGCTGGGCACAGTGGTTGCAAATTATGTTTTTTTAAGAATTTTTCAGTTTGCTTGCGCGTTTGGCACAGTGGCTGCATTTGATGGGCACAGTGGCTGCATTTGATGGGCACAGTGGCAGCTTTTGAAGGGCCCAGTGGCAGCTTTTGCTGGGCACAGTGGTTGCAAATTATGTTTTTTTTAAGAATTTTTCAGTTTGCTTGCGCCCCCCTAAAAAATTTTGAGTACCAGCTGCCACTGGTTTATATGTGTGCATATGTGCATTTATATATATATATATATATAATATATATATATATATATATATATATATATATATATATATATATAATATATATATATATATATATGTGTGTGTTTTTATATGTGTGTTTACATGTATGTATGCACATTTTATGTATGAATTTTTAGTCCAGATCCCCTATTTGTGTACAATTAGAACCTATTTGTTTATTTTTTTTGCTTGTTCATAGTATCGTCAAAAAATGCTATTCCTCCGAAAAGCGATCCATGCTTAGATCGCTTTTCAGAGACATTTGAGAGCCGGTAAAGAGGCCACATGTTGCCTACTGACCGCCTGTTTTAACCCCTTAAATACATCATCACTATGCTGCAACTGCATGCAATGCACACGGTTGCAAGGGGGTTGCAGTGAAGCCCCATTCACCTAGGGGTGTACTTCAAGGGTGCCCTGACTGGAAAAAGATTGCGAAACACCGACATAGAGGAACCAATCTCTCCATTTTCCTCCTGCAGCCGCTGAATGCCTGCGGGAGGGAGAGGAAAAAAAGCAAGGGGAACTGGAGAAATCGGTTCATTTATATGCAGCTGCCTACTTGCGACCGTGTCCTGTAACGCCACTGGGCTCGGAGAAAAGAGCCCTATCTGAGGGTCGGGGGGGCCCTTCATGGTTTCTTGCTTCGGGGCCCTGAAGGTTCTAGTTACGCCACTGGCATGAGTGAAAAGGACCTGAAGCGCATGGATTACAATGTTATAGTTAGCGGGTTGTGTCTGGTTATTCTAAAAAGATCTTGTGTTCCGTTTGCTGGAATATGTCCCTATGGAGAGAATTCAGCCAGTTACAGGCTCCCTTAAACCAATCCCTTAGCGCCCAGCTGTCCCAAATTTGGACAGACTGTCCCTTTTTAAGACCAAATTCCTCTGCCCTTAGTGCAGCCTCGATTGTCCTTTTTGGCCTGATATATACATGACATGTCTATACAAAATGTACCATTTTTTATTTATTTTTTAAATGGTGCACTAAACATTTTATCTAACCTCTATAATACTGCATTTGTTTTGGGGAAAAAAAAGCACTTTTGTGGTTTAGTCAATCACTTTTAGCATATTAGATTTTTGAGGTCTATGTAATTGGGGCTGTGGATGGCGGCGTCCTTTGCCTACATACTGGGTGCTAAAAGGTGTCCCTCTTTATAATTCTCTTCTAACAAGGCGCTCCTATAAAGTGATCTGTAGAAGGACCGGAAGCCCAGGAGTTAATTGTTTCAGTTTCTGTGATTAGCACTCGGTCCCGGCTGCTAGTGGTCCAGTGGCATTCTAAAAGGTATGGAAACAGCACAGTCCAGCCCTATCCCTGTATAGCACTTATGAAAAAGAGAGTGGAAATGTGATGTTTCTGAACTGTTGCAGAACATGTATTTCTATGAAACTGTTCATAGGCGTGCACACAGGGTGTGCCTGGGCACACCCAAATCACGCTGTGCTGGGCAGATTCCCACCGCTGCTTGGCTGCAGAGAAAGGGACTGGGGAATGTCCCTGGTCCCTTTCTTTGTCTCAAAAGTAAGACATCAGGGGCCTGTTTAGACCCCTGATATTTAACCAAGGCCCCCTATAGGAGCACCTAAAAAAATAACAATTGTTGTATAGAAATAAAATACAATTGTAAAAACTTAAAAAATAAACTACTGACATCGTCCACTGCTCTACCGATGCTCTCCATTGCCCTACTGCTCTATATATTTATACACACACACACACACCCGCAAGTGTGTTTGCATTTTGGGGTGCACATCCTAATGCAATAGGCTGCGCACACCTATGGAACTGTTAAAGAACTGTATACCAAGTTTCTTCAGTAAAAGAAGGTCTGGCTAAGAGCAATGTCTGGCTGAATTTACTTGAACAGAGAGAAAGTGTCCTACCGTGTAATGGAGAACTAAAGAACAATGTGTACAACTACTAGTAAAGCCTTATGCACTCTGGTCATCAAAATAACATTATAAAAACACCCGCAGCTTTGCAGTGAGTTTTTGAAAGTTTTTGCAATAACTTTTTTCATCGCTTATTTGCGTTTTTTGATGTTTAGAGTGTTTTTACAGCTGGAAACTCCTCAGAACCCACTAGTTTTGCCAAAAAACGCCCCAGCCAAAAACTGCAGATCGACACACAGGACAACACAGAGAGTTTAATGACTATAGAAAAAAACATCTGAAGCCAAAAACGGCTGCTGTAAAAATGCCCAAAAATGTCCAGTGTGCATGAGGCCTTAAAATTATTTGTAAAGGTTCTATTTTTTTTTTTTTTTTTTAAATAACAAACGTCATATAAATTACAAAGAACGGATGGACTGCCGCACACCGGAGAACTCTTGAGTTGTCTTTATTGAAAAAGCATAAGCAGGCACCACAGATAGTGTTAGTGCTTAATTATGGCCTACGTACAACTAAAACACACACAAAATAAATAGTGCTAACAAGACATGTGACCCGATTGGCCACTAGTGGAGGAGAGCCTATGAGTAGAGGCAATGCTTCAGCTGTGGCAAAATCAGAGTGCGCCTGTGTGAATGAAAGAAAGCAATCCCCAAAGAAGCTGCAAGGAAAATGCACGACGTGCTGATTCCTGTAGCTACTAAATATAAAAACCTATGCTAGAGTAAAGTAAAAGATGTGCTGTGGGAGCAATAAAGAGTGGGCTCCTAATGTGAAATACCTCCAAAACCAAGGGGAGTATAATAGATGAGTGTAGCACATGAATGTATGAGCTTATCTAGTGACCAGCAGGTACTGTGTGAAATAGTGGCTATTAGCTAGCGTGAACATTGCTGGCGTGGCTGCAGAGATTATAATAACGTTTCTGCAGAGAAATTATGTGGAGAAATTTTTGCATGAAGCCTAAATAAAATAAGTGAATGTTCGAATAAAAAAGATGAAAATTAGAAGTTGGTAAACCGATGAACTAATGTATATTAGTGCACTGAGGATGCATTGCAATCGGGTGCCTGATAGATCGTATCGTATGTGGCGAACAGTGGTGGTGTATAGCCTCCTAGTGGTCATGTAAAAATGAACCAGTGAAAACATATGGAGGCGGTCTGTTCCTAGTAGTTGGTGATACATACAGGCTGGTGTATAAGCATAAATTAATATTTTGTTATATGATTGTTCAAAAAGGCTGCACAAAGTAAAAATGGGATCAAATCCGAAAATAGAATAGATATAAGAGGGTTAAATGGTGCATGGTAAAAAAGAAGAAAAAACATGTGCACGTAAATGCACATGAACGCACATACACATATGTGCGTACATGTAAGTGTATTTGTAATATAAGTCGGGGAAATAAAATACAATACAGTATAGTAAGTACTAGCTAACAAGAAAAAAACATGTGCACGTAAATGCACATGAACGCACGTACACATATGTGCGTACATGTAAGTGTATTTGTAATATAAGTCGGGGAAATAAAATACAATACAGTATAGTAAGTACTAGCTAACAAGAAAAAAACATGTGCACGTAAATGCACATGAACGCACGTACACATATGTGAGTACGTATGAGTATATTTGTATTATAAGGCGGGGAAATGAGATGCAATACAGTATGGTAGGTACTAGCTAACAAGTACATGACTTTGGAGGACCTGGAGTGATCCAATACTAAAGATTAAATGTAACAATCCTCCTGTCCATAAATATAAAGAGTGATAGATACAGCATGACTGTATGAATGTAAAGGAGACCCCCCCCCCCCTTAAAATAACCCAAATGGCCGGGTACAAAGTGCAGCCGTGTATGAAAAAAGAGTACTTAGTAAAAAAGAAAAACAATTATTCTTTCATTAATGTAAAAGTATCTTAGTGTACAGAGAAATATGAAAGTTGCAGCAGAAACTTTTTAGACAACTGGGAGTTGCTGTATAAAATTAATACATAATAGCAGTTAATTAATATAACTCTGTCTGAAAAGTAATAAAATTGAACATATAGGCCGAGAAACCTTACCCATAGGTGCATGGTGTGTATATATACACATACCTGTGCATCGTTATATGGGTAGCAATTGATTGGGCATGGATGGCTTACTGGTGGGAGATAGAAATCTGAATGCAGGGTGAATGAGAAGTGCGGGTAAAGATACAGAATGGCTGATGCACTACTCGCAAAAGGGCCAAAGAGAGAGAGAGGAGTGTGCAATATATGTAAATTGAAGGGAGACCAGGTATGCAGTAGGTTAAACGACATGGTAAACATGTGTAAGACAGAGAGAGCATCAATGAGGATGTGGAAACGGCCGGGTACAGGGGATAGATTGTGTCAGTCATAATAGTGGGAAACATCCCATCGGAAATTCAGGCCTGCGGGAATTCTGGTATTGAGAAGATACTTGCCATGTCAGACTTGCAGTCTTCCTTCACTTACCTCATACTTCAATTTTACTTTTAAATGTCCTTATATCTTCTGAGAAATCCTCACTTCCTGTTCTTCTGTCTGTAACTACACACCGTAATGTGAGGCTTTCTCCCTGGTGTGGAAAAAAGCCTCTTGAGGGGGGAGGGGGCAAGCCCACTAACACACAGCTCCTTTCTCTATCTTCAGAGTAGAGAGCATCCTGACCCTCCTGCTCGCCCCCTCCCCCCTCAAGAGGCTTTCTCCACACCAGGGAGAAAGCCTTGCTTTACGGTGTGTAGTTAGACAGAAGAACAGGAAGTGAGGATTTCTCAGAAGCAATAAGGACATTTAAAAGCAAAATTGAAGGATGAGGTAAGTGAAGGAAGACTGCACTTAGGTAAAGGAAGTTATTTAGGGGAAAACACAAGGTAACCCCCTCAGGAGAGAGCTTCCCAGAGGTGGTTAGCTATTGCTAGGAGGAGCCGGGAGAGCCACCGTGGGACCCCAGAACAGCAGGATCGGGGCCACTCTATGCAAAATTAACTGCACAGTGGAGGTAAGTATGTTATTTAAAATAAAATAAAATAGATCCTTTTAAGTGAGGAGGAGAAGCAGCAGCCAGCAGAAATTTGCTTGGTTTATGGCCAGCCTAATACTACCTTCTCTCCAGACTGACAATGCTGCTGTCTAAAGATGTCTCCATACTCCTCCATCCAGAGTGGAGACATACCCTAAGACAGCAGGAGTGTTAAGCTTAGTACATACTATTTTTTTTTCCCGTTCAACCCAGCGTGCTAAACGAAAAGAACGGACATGTCAGGAGATGCTGCTGTGCTAACTATCTGATGTTTGTACAGTGATCTTTCCTGCTGTGCTATTGTGTTCTGACAGAGTGCACACTCCCCCCACCAGAACGCTTTGTCAGTGGCTCTCAGCTATTGGCTGAGAGCGCTGATCGGGAGCCGATCGGAAGACCTTTTTCGGTCATGTGCTTTCGACAATTGGACCGACTCCAGTATACAAGGGCCGAATGTCAGCCAGTTTCTATTGAACCGCCCAACATTCGACCCATGTGTGCTAGGCTTTACTGGCTGGATCACCAGGTGGAATTAAAAGGATAAAAGAAAACAAATGCAGCTATCGCATCTGATTGGTAATCTTCAATATATTACATTTTTGTTTTGGGATTTAACACTGCTGTAAGGTTGGGGAAGATGCAGGATCCACTTTCAAAAACAGGAAAACAGGACACCACCAGGATGTTCTAACTTTTTCCAACTCTTTATCTGAAACTAAGGAAAAAACATTTGGCTTTCCAATAACACTACTGCAAGGCAGGAGCAGAACCCAGGATCCAGGTGCTGCAAGTCCAATAAGGGCTCATGTACACACCAACTAGGTTGACCGCTGGTGTTCTGTCAAAAACTCCCAACTCGCCAAAATCAACAACCATGTTTCTTCCGGTGGGACACCAGAAGCAATAATTTTGGAGGTTTTCACGAGTTGGATGTTTTTATCGAACGGTTGTTGTTAGTCTGCCCGCTAGTAACCAACCACATGGCCCCCTTCAAGGTCAACTTTTTTTCCTGCTTACCCAGTGTTCTGTCCAAACAGCCAACTCGCTGTGTACCGTAATGCCGCGTACACATGATCAGTCCATCCGATGAGAACGGTCTGATGGACCGTTTCCATCGGTTAACCGATGAAGCTGACTGATGGTCTGTCGCGCCTACACACCATCGGTTAAAAAAACGATCGGGTCAGAATGCGTAAGTAAAACACAACGACGTGCTGAAAAAAATGAAGTTCAATGCCACAATTCTGCCCGTGATTTCAATCGCAATTGGGGCACGGTTTATCGCAGCTGAACCGCACCGCAACTTTAGGTGCCATTCAAATGAATGGCATCTTATATATGTGTTCTGCGATTTATCAATCTCACATTGGCGTTTTGAAATCGCAGGCAAAATCATGGAAAATCTGCCCACAATTCAAAATGCTGAGGTGTGATTGCAGTCTAATAGTGATAATGAAGCTTATTGCTATGTAGACCATACTGTGTTCACAAGAGGTCATCTCCACAGAAAGGTAAGGAAATGTCTGATATACGTATGGCTGCTAAAACATAAAAATATAGTTTCCTGCCGATGACTTCTGTATTGTTTGACCTATTTTCATTTTTAGTTGCTTGTGGCCCTGAAAAATACATCCTGATATTTCTCCCAGACATGATAATTTTTGCATGTTATTAAGTCTTTTCTGTATACCATTATAACAGTATGCATGGCATTCGCCTTGTATGTCTTTGGAGGTACTGGAGATAATAATACATTGTAGCTCATACAGTTTTCTCACATCATCGGGTTATGTGTGTATCCTCATTATTTGCCATATATCCCTCATTGTTAATCGGCATCTCTTTGATTTGTAACTAACTCCTGCAATCGATGCCACCAGTCACTTTCCTGATCATTACTTTCATGCATGTTTACAAAGTCTTAATAAGTTTGTCGGAAATCCTGTTGCTGTATCGGCTGTGTCTTCTCTGATCTTAAAAACTACAAGGAAAATGCTGCATAAAAATATTACAAAGCAAACCGCTTTAATCAGCGCATTGAAAAGGAAGCTGGAGTAGAATTAGAATTCCAATAGACTGTTCTATAGATACACTTGGCAGTGCAGTTGGGAAAAGTAGGACATGTTTTAAAAAAAATAAAATAATTGTTTTTATCTTATATCAGATTTGCATTAATCAGTATTAGTAATGTATACTCTCAGCAAACGAAAGCAGAAAATAATCTACTTTACAAATCTATCAGCACGATTTATTTCATTTCCCTGGTTCCCTGTTGTGTATTACCTGTACTCTTCCACCCTCCCTACGTGATATAGCTTAGCCTCCTAGCCTCACAGATGCGCTATGGGCGTAGGATTCTCTTAGGGTGCCATAACAGAGAGATTTCTTGGGCATTTCCCAGCCTGGTCTAACCAACACCAACTAGTAGCCTGTTCTGTACCTTCCTCAGGTCATACACCAACAGACCCCAGCAGCAGATCATCCAGCACATATTTTGTTTCCAGAAGATGTTCCCATTAGAAGTTAGGAGAAGGAAGAGTACATAAAACAAGAGGCTTTTCACATGGGAACACATGTGATATACAGTACAGACCAAAAGTTTGGACACACCTTCTCATTCAAAGAGTTTTCTTTATTTTCATGACTATGAAAATTGTAGAGTCACACTGAAGGCATCACAACTATGAATTAACACATGTGGAATTATATACATAACAAAAAAGTGTGAAACAACTGAAAATATGTCGTATTCTAGTAGCCACCTTTTGCTTTGATTACTGCTTTGCACACTCTTTGCGAGCTTCAAGAGGTAGTCACCTGAAATTGTCTTCCAACAGTCTTGCAGGAGTTCCCAGAGATGCTTAGCACTTGTTGGCCCTTTTGCCTTCACTCTGCGGTCCAGCTCACCCCAAACCATCTCGATTGGGTTCAGGTCCGGTGACTGTGGAGGCCAGGTCATCTGGCGCAGCACCACATCACTCTCCTTCTTGGTCAAATAGCCCTTACACAGCCTGGAGGTGTATTGGGGTCATTGTCCTGCTGAAAAATAAATGATGGTCCAACTTAAACGCAAACCGGATGGAATAACATGCTGCTGCAAGATGCTGTGGTAGCCATGCTGGTTCAGTATGCCTTCAATTTTGAATAAATCCCAAACAGTGTCACCAGCAAAGCACCCCCACACCATCACACCTCCTCCTCCATGCTTCACGCTGGGAACCAGGCATGTAGAGTCCATCCATTCACCTTTTCTGCGTCGCACAAAGACACAGTGGTTGGAACCAAAGCTCTCAAGTTTGGACTCATCAGACCAAAGCACAGATTTCCACTGGTCTAATGTCCATTCCTTGTGTTCTTTAGCCCAAACAAGTCTCTTCTGCTTGTTGCCTTTCTTTAGCAGTGGTTTCCTAGCAGATATTCTACCATGAAGGCCTGATTCACACAGTCTTCTCTTAACAGTTGTTCTAGAGATGTGTCTGCTGCAAAAGGTGGCTACTTTGGAGAACCTAGAATATGACATATATTTTCAGTTGTTTCACACTTTTTTGTTATGTATATAATTCCGCATGTGTTAATTCATAGTTTTGATGCCTCCAGTGTGACTCTACAATTTTCATAGTCATGAAAATAAAGAAAACTCTTTGAATGAGAAGGTGTGTCCAAACTTTTGGTCTGTACTGTACATATATACTGTGTGTGATACAGTATATATATAATACACACACACACAGTGGCGGTGCGTCCATAAGGGGCATGTGGTTGCCGCCCCCTCTCTCCTGCCACTGCTCTATCACCAATAGAGAGATTTATGCATTGCATGAAATTATCTATTTTTGGAAGCACCTGATTAGAGCCATAGGTTCTAATAGGCGTCCAAAAGGGGGAATAGCGGGTGCTCGCTGTTCACTCAGCATTGTGTTAGGAAAGCAAATTAATTGCTTTCCTAACACTGAACCACCTCTCAGCCAATCAGGTGCTTGGGTCTGTTACCTGTCACCTGATTGGCTGAAATGACAGTCGCTGTGATTGGACTATTAGGCGTCCAATCATAGCAGAGGACAGGAAGAGAGGAGGGGAGAAGAGATCGAGGAGCATGGAGGACATCGCCGGGACCTGCTGCCCCACGAAACAAGCTAAGGGGCGGGCAGGGGATGCACACTGGTAGCATTTGGGAACAGTAGCGGCAGTTGATGGGCACACTGGAAGCAGTTGATGGGCACACTGGCAGTAATTGGCACAGTAGCGGCAGTTGATGGGCACAGTAGCAGTAGTTGATGGGCACAGTAGTGGCAATTAATGGGCACAGTAGCAGCAATTGATGGGCACAGTTTAATAAATTGATGGGCATGGTGTCGGCAATTGACGGGTACAGTAGCTGCGTTTGATTTATGGGTACAGTGGCTGCTTGATGGCACAGCGGCGGCAATTTATGGGTACAGTGGCTGCAGTTGATGGGGTTTTTCTTGTTTGTTTGCGCCCCCCCCCCCCAAAATGTGTGTGTGTGTGTGTGTATATATATATATATATATATATATATATATATATATATATATATCACACACACACACAGACACATATATATATATATATATATATATATATATATACATACATACACTATATTACCAAAAGTATTAGGACGTCTGCCTTCACACGCACATAAACTTTAATGGTATTCCAGTTTTAGTTCGTAGGGTTCAATATTGAGTTGGCCCACTCTTTGACAGAGGAAGTGATGTCAGCTCTCCTCTCGGTGGTATTTTCAATCCGACGAGAGGAGAGAAGACATCACAAGTAAGTCGCACCAACACTACACTGACACCACACACATAGGCACACTTAACCCCTTCCGATCACCCCCCCCAGCCCCCTGTCACAGTGTCACTGATTGCAGTGATCATATATTTACTGATCACTGCATTTAGTGTCAGTGTGACAGTTAGTGTGACATGCAGTTAGTGTTAGGTCCAGGGTAACCCCGTACCCCCCTAATACAGGTTTAACCCCTTTATCACCGCCCTAGTTAACCCTTTCACCCCCTATTGCCAGTGTCACTAAGTGATCGGTTTTCTGATCGCTGTATTAGTGTCACTGTTGCCGCTAGGTAGCTAATTTTTTTTTAATATTGCGATTTTTTTTTTTTTTACTAAAGATATGTGGCTGAATGTATTTTGGCCTAAATGTTTGACTAACATGTAGTTTATTCGATTTTCTCTTATAACAAAAAGCAAAAAATATTGATTTTTTTTCAAACATTTCGCTCTATTTTTGTTTATAGCGCAAAAAATAAAAATCGCAGAGGCAATCAAATACCATCAAAAGAAAGCTCTATTTGTGGGAAGAAAAGGACGCAAATTTTGTTTGGGAGCCGCGTCGCACGAGCGCGCAATTGTCTGTTAAAGCGACGCAGTGCCGAATTGTAAAAACGCCTTTGGGCATTTAGCAGCATATTGGTCCGGGGCTTAAGTGGATAATGAGAGAAGTCCTATAGAGAGAGATAGAGAGACAGTGGCCCAGATTCACAGAGCAATTACGCCTGTCTAACTGGTGTTAGACAGGAGTAATTTCAAATTTCGCGCGCCGTATCACTAGTTTGAATCCTCAAACCATGATACGGCGGCTTCGGGCTTCGATCCGAGAGGCTTACGTCTTCGTAAGCCTTCGGATCTACGCTGCGATATTTTTGCGGCCGCTGGGAGGAGTTCGCGTCGTTTTCATGCGTCGGGATATGCAAATTAGTTTTTACGGCGATCCACGAAGGTACGAGTGTCCCTCGCAATCGCCTACGTCATTTTTTGGCTACGTAATGTTAGAGGAGCTTTTTGCTGGTCTAACAGTGCGTAACCCATGTAAAGTATGACCTTCGTTCCCGCGTCGATTTGAAATTATTATTTTTTTTTTAACGTAACTCGTTCGGGAATAGGAATGTACGTAAACGACGCTACTACGACGTAACGACGTGATTTTGCGCAATGCACGGCGGGAAATTTGCGAACGGAGCATGCGCAGTTCGATCGCCGCGGGCCAATGTCTTTTCTACCAGATAGATAGATAGAGCAGGCAGGCTAGTCAGTTTAGTTAAATTTACAGTGTGAAGAGGATATACTGTACATTCCAGGAGTTGTACATATATTTATACACTGTATAGCTTAGCTCAGGGATCTTCAAACTATGGCCCTCCAGTTGTTCAAGAACTACAATTCCCATCATGCCTAGTCATGTCTGTGAATGTCAGAGGTTTACAATGCCTCATGGGATGTGTAGTTCCGAAACAGCTGGAGGGCCGTAGTTTGAGGATCCCTGGGCCTTAGCTAGATCAGCTATTCCTATTTGTCAGGCAGTAAATTGTGCTAGCTGCAGTGTTCTAACGTGTTGTATTTCCTGTGTGCTGTTTAGTTTACACCTAAACGTACTCAGTGTTACTGCACGTGTGCTGTTTAATAGCATCTTAACGCAGTTGCTGTTACTGCACATGTGTTGTTTAATAGCACCTAAACGCAGTTGCTGTTACTGCACGTTTGCTGTTTAATAGCACCTAAACGCAGTTGCTGTTACTGCACGTTTGCTGTTTAATAACACCTAAACGCAGTTGCTGTTACTGCAAGTGTGCTGCTTAATAGCACCTAAACACAGTTGCTGTTACTGCACGTGTGCTGTTTAATATCACCTAAACGCAGTTGCTGTTACTGCACATGTGCTGCTTAATAGCACCTAAACGCAGTTGCTGTTACTGCACGTGTGCTGTTTAATAGCACCTAAACATACTTGCTGTTAATGCACATGTACTGTTTAATAGCACCCAAACCTACTTGCTGTTACTGCACGTGTGCTGTTTAATAGCACCTAAACGCAGTTGCTGTTACTGCACATGTGTTGTTTAATAGCACCTGAATGCAGTTGCTGTTACTGCACGTGTGCTGTTTAATAGCACCTAAACTCAGTTGCTGTTACTGCACATGTGCTGTTTAATAGCACCTAAACACAGTTGCTGTTACTGCACGTGTGCTGTTTAATAGCACCTAAACGTACTTGCTGTTACTGCACGTGTGCCGTTTAATAGCACCTAAACGCAGTTGCTGTTACTGCACGTGTGCTGTTTAATAGCACCTAAACGTACTTGCTGTTACTGCACTTGTGCTGTTCATTAGTACCTAAACGTAGTTGGTGTTACTGCACTTGTGCTGTATAGTTTTCACTTAAACCTACTTGGAGTTTACTGCACTTGTCCTCTCCAGTTTGTACCTGAAGGGAAAAGGTGTGTGTACTGATTTTGTCCTGTGCAGGCCATTAAAATGTCTGGAAGGACAACAAAGAGAGGCAGAGAGTCATGAGGGCAAGCAGGCTCTGCATCTAGAGGCAACGCTGGTGATGGACACAGTGCATCCTCTTCAGCACATGGCCATTTGACACGCTCGTCCTTCTTTTCGGGAGCTAGCCGTGTTGAGCCTCAACATGCAGAAAAATTAGTAGAGTGGATGACCAAGCCGTCCTCATCCTCTTTATCCTCTCTCACCCAGGCTGAGCTTAGTTTGTCTGGCAAAGCAGCTGCCAAGGCGTCCTCTTCCCTCTGCACAATGGCATCACACAATACTTCCCTAGTCCCACCATGTCCTCCTGAGGAGTCCCCCGAACTGTTTCAACACAGTGTTGGGTACATGCTGCATGAAGATGAACAGCGTTTTGAAGGCTCCGATGATGGGACACAGATAGAGGAAGGCATTAATGTGTGCCCAGAGAGAGGGGGTGCCCAAGAGGGACAGCAGTCTGGCAGTCATGTTCCCCCAGCTGCAGCATACTGCCAGTTTTTCCACAGTGATGAGGAGGGAGGGAATGATGAGGTCACTGACTCTACATGGGTGCCTGATAGGAGAGAAGAGGAGGATGAGGCACAGGCACATCTCCAAAGAGGCAGGATGCCCTCAAGGGGCCAGCTTAAGGGCAGCACACCAACTGCATTACATCGCAGAGCTATGCCTGTGCAGGGCGTTGCTGTGTCTCAACGTTACTGCAAAAGTTCTTTGGTTTGGGCCTTTTTTGCGACATGTGCATCAGATCACACCGTTGCTATTTTCAACATATGTCTCAAGCGTATCTCGTGTGGCCAAAACATCACCCTCTTGGGCACCACATGCTTGACCAGACATATGTCAACCTGCCATGCAGTTCGTTGGCAAGCATACCTAAAAGACCCACCACAAAGAACAAAGCGGACCTCCCCTTGCCCCTCATCAGCTGGGATCTCCAACCCCACTAGACCCTCAGTCCTCTCTGAAGCCTGCACTGATAGGACTGAAGGTGTAGAAATAGGTGTGTCACAACCTAGTAGTACATGCGGGAAATCTACTGATAGTACCAGTCAAATTTCCGTGCCCCAGCTGCTGCAGCGTCGAAATAAGTACTCTACTAGCCATTCACATGCCCAGCGGTTGAATGCTAGCTTAGTAAAATTGCTAGCACTTCAACTGCTACCTTTTCAGTTGGTAGATTCTGCCCCCTTCCGTGTGTGTGGAATGTGCGGTACCTCAGTGGCAAGTACCCAAACGCCGCTTTTTCTCACGGAAGGCGATTCTGGCTCTCTACCGGCATGTGGAAGGCAATGTCCATGCCTCGCTGGACAGGGCGGTCAGTGGTAAGTGCAGGCAAAGAGATGCCATGTGGTGCTAGAGCTAGTGTGCTTGGGAGACAGGAGCCACACTGGGGCTGAGGTTCTGTCATCTCTGCAGGGGCAGGCTCAGAGGTGGTTGACGCCATGCCAGCTTAAGCCTGGAATGGTGGTTAGCGACAATGGCACCAACCTCCTCTCTGCCCTGCGACAGGGAAAACTGACCCATGTGCCCTGTTTTGCTCATGTCCTGAATTTGGTGGTGCAGCCGTTCTTGGGCAGGTACCCGGGCTTACAGGATGTCCTGAAGCAGGCCAGGAAAGTCTGTGTGCATTTTCGGAGGTCATATAATGCCAGTGCTCGGCTGACAGACCTCCAATGGGAATACAACCTGCCCAAGAACCGCTTAATCTGTGACATGCCCACCAGATGGAACTCTACATTGGCCATGTTGCAGCGGCTGCACACGCAGCAGAGGGCCATCAATGAGTACCTGTGCCAATATGGCAGCAGAACTGGGTCAGGGGAGCTTGTTTTTTCCCCACGCCAGTGGGCCTTGATCAGGGATGCATGCACTGTCCTGTCACCATTTGAGGAGGCCACAAGGATGGTGAGCAGTGACAGTGCATGCATCAGTGAGACTGTCCCTCTTATTCACATGTTGGAGCACACGCTACGTGGAATAATGGACAGGGCCCTTGAGGCAGAATAGAGGGAGGAAGAGGAGGACTTCCTTACCTCTCAAGGCCCCCTTTATCCAGACAGTGGTCCTGCTTGCCCACCTAGCACACAGGAAGAGTAGGAGGATGATTGTATCAGCAGCATGGAGGTGGAGCCTATCACTCAGCATCAGCAGCAGCAGTCTTCAAGGGATCACTTACAGTCCCAAGGAACCCATGGACTTTTACGTGGCTGGGATGAGGTGGCTGCGGATCCTGTCATCCTCAGTGACCCAGAGGACTGTGCCCCGAATGCCTCAGCAAACCTACGCTGCATGGCCTCCCTGATCCTGCAAAGCATGCGTAAGGATCCTAGTGTTCGTGGTATCCAGGAGAGGGATCATTACTGGCTGGCAACTCTCCTTGATCCATGTTACAAGAGTAAGGTTGCGGAGCTTATCTTGCCATCGCAGAGGGAGCAGAAGATGAAACCTCTTTGGGAGACCTTGCAGAAGGGTCTGTGCAACGCGTTCCCAGAACCTGGGGGATTACCAAACCCTGGTCCTGGACAACGTGTTGCTGAGGCTTCGGTGAGTCACAGAAGGAGCGGTGGAGAAGGTGGCCATCTGACCGATGCGTTCAGACAATTTTTTAGTTCGCAGCCCCAAGGTATGACCGGTTCCAGCAACCATCGCCAGCGTCTGGTTTACATGGTGCGGGAATACCTAGGGGCAAGATCAGAGATGGACACCTTTCACACTGAAAATCCTCTGGCTTACTGGGTCTTGAGGATGGATCACTGGCCAGAGCTTGCACAGTACGCAATTGAGCTACTGGCTTGCCCTGCATCCAGCGTTCTTTCAGAACTCACATTCAGTGCTGCTGGAGGCTTTGTGACCGATCACAGGGTGCACCTCTCCACTGACTCCGTCGATCGTCTGACCTTCATAAAAATGAATCAGGCTTGGATCAACACCAGCTACCAAGCACCTGATGCTGATGTAACTGAATAATTTTATCCTTCCCTAGTCCCACCAAACGCATCTACGAATTTGCTGGCATTATCGGTGAGTGAACCCATGCCAGAGACAATGGGTCTACCTGGAGGGTTCTGTAGGTTCTTATGTGTCTTTCCATTTAATTTTATCCACCCTTAACTAAAAACCATATACCCCCCCATTCCTCCCCCCCCCCCTCCGCTCATTGTCATACCCCTAATCCAATCGGTACCACTTAGGAGTCAAGACTTTGATAAGGATCGATGGGTTCTTTCATTAGCAACAATCATTGCAGAAAAAATGTATGACACTATCTCTTTTTTATGTAACTTCCTCTTTCTTTTTGTGTTCCTGATCACTCGGTTCTCCCTTGCAATGAACAATTATTATAGACTTTATTGCCTATATCAGCCTTTCTCAACCTTTTCACCGCTGGGGAACCTTTAAAAATAATTTTCAGGTCTTGGGGAACCCCTGATAAAACCCATTCATTGGGGGTCAGTGGGAACAATGCTTTTTTTTTACAGTAGTGGTAAGAATGCCCCCCTTACAGAGAACTATGAAGATCATTGATGTAATACCACTGGCTCCTCCAAATGGAATTGGCTCAGAACTATGTAGGTACCATCAAACAGGAGGTAAATCAGCCACAGCCCAAGGAACCCCTAGCCACCTCTGGAGGAACCCTAGGGTTCCACGGTACCCTGGTTGAGAATGGCTAGCCTATATATATGTATTACTACTCATTGGTGACCAATGTTGTAATTTATCTGTAAATGTTTTCTAAAAGATGTTTTTGTTTACAGTCCATTTCGAGAGTCCAGCTCTCCTGGTCACATGATCCGGCCCTGACGATGGTATCCTTCCTTGATTGGCGCAAGAAGTGTCCGTCCTGAATGGGGAGCTCCAATCGTAGCTCCTTATTTGTAGCCTCTGACCTGGCATCATGCCATTGGGTCCTATGACTGCACACCTGCGCACTGTTCTCACGGTGGACCACGCTGGCGTCTTGATCACATGACGCCTAGCGTGGTTTGGGATTACCCACATAAGCTGCTTAATGAGCTGCTTGTGTGAGACAGCACGGACGCTCTCTCTGGGGTCACGCGGATATTTCATCTTCCAACGGTAAGCGTTTGGGCCAGTGCCTTTATACACTTGTCCCCTATCTTCCCTTTTTGTATTTTGCCCTGACATGCTGCAAGCTGCGCTTAAGCTCCACGCTTCTGATTTCCCTCCAGCCTGACAGACTGCCTTAGGACTGTACAGTCATACGGATCACCTGCCTTCATTGCTGCATGTGATTTAACCTGTTCCTTATGCCCCAGTATACATGAGCTCATTATAGCTCCTGTGGTAAGAACGTATCTTCATATTTATTATTGACTTTCTCCCCTGTGATTCCTGGTATCTGTCCTATTGTCTCTATTTCTCCTCTCTATTCTTTATCCCCAGCACTCCTCAATTCCCCAAATTTATGCTATCAACCAACACTCCCCCCCCCTTTTCTTATTTTACTTTATCTCCACAATTCCTTCTTTCCTCCCTCTTACTAATTAGCCACATCTCTTCTTCCCTTATCCAATCCAACCCAGTGCCTAATTGCTTTGACCAGCTCAGGTGAGCAATATTTTATTTTTGTCTCCCTGAGTTAATGTACTGTTATTTTTATGAATTATTGACCTAGTTTGTACTTTCTTGCTTGTTGTTTATTATATACTCTGTAAATATCCTTTAGACCCTCCTGAAGAAGCGGTTCCTACCGCGAAACCGGTTGAGGTCATTGGCTCCACCCATTAGACACAGATGGTTCTGTTATCTAATTTGATCTGTGGGGTCTGTCCTTAAATGTTTAAATGTTTTTATATTGTATTTTGTTTTATGTTAATAAATATAGCTTTTTATAACAATCTGGTTTTCTATCAGTGCCTTGAAAATCCCAACCAACAACCACCTGACCTATGATCATTGATGTCAATTGGCCACAAGCAGCCTTTTTGCATTTTTTCATTTGAGTCTCACTTTCCCCATATCAACCGGGATGCTGGCACATCTTATTTTTCTCCTTTAGTCTAAAAGAGGCAATACTCACCCTTTTCGACTTGTACCTTCCTACCCAACATCAAAATGTCCTTTTTAAGAAAAACACATAGGCAAGTATTTTCAGAAAAATAAATATCCATTTTGGGTATACAAAATAAAGAGGAAGGCAATGCTGGAGAAACTTGTGGAGTTTGCAAAGCCTTTGGACCCCAGAGCAGACATCAAGTCTGTAAAAACGAAAATTGGGATCTTGAGGAGTCCATATAATTTGGGAGCACAATCTGGTCCAGAAGTCCCAGAGATCAGGAACAGCAGCAGATGATATATATGTCCCCAGTCTGTGGTACTACAACATCTGCATCTTCTGTAAGACCAGACTGAAGGCAGGCAATCACTTTCTAGACTTCCTTGTAACCTTCCCTCCATGCTTCCCTGCAGCCTTCACTCCACACTTCCTTGTAGACTGTTCTTAGCTCTGGTGGTGGACTTGTGGGAGGAGGAGGATGGGCAACATCAATGATTTGGCTGGTTTCAGTCAGCTGGCCCCTAAACCCCTTCTGGCCCCTCACAGAGGATGCATTGGCCCTGTTCCAATTGATTTAACCACTTCAGACCCGCTTTTGACAAAATGCGTCAACAGCGCAGACCTGAGGTGCCAAGTTGACGTCTTTGGACGTCATTTATAGTGCATTACCCGCGCGCCACTGGGTGGCACGCCGCAGGTAAACACTGTCCCGCCGCATCACTGAAGAGCCGATGCATGTGCCTGGCGGCCGCGATGTCCGTTGGGCGGGAACACAAGCAGATGACAGCAGGGACGTGGAGCTCTGTGTGTAAACAGGGTTCCATCAGTAGGTTAAAAATCAGTGGTGAGAGAGGACACCCCTGCCTCGTACCATTAGTTATGGTGAATGGTGTAGATAATGCTCCGGATATGTAAACTTGTGCAGAGGGAAGGGTGTACAATGCCAGTATTGCTGAATAAATAAATCCAGTGAACCCGAACTTACTCCGCACCATCGAAAGAAATTGCCAGTGCGTCCAGTGCTAGGAGCAGAGAAGGCATTCCCCTACTATTGGCCACATGTATTATGTTCACCAAACGGCGGGTAGCGTCCGACGTCTGGCGACCCTTAGTAAATCCAGATTGGTCTCTGTCAATCAAACCGGGTAGCATATCCACCAATCTCGTAGCTAGTATCTTGGCGTAAATTTTAATGTCTATTTTAAGCAACGAGATTGGTCTAAAATTTTGGGGGGTGTCTGGATCTTTACCAGGTTTTGGCAATGCTACTATCATGGCTCTCAACATCTCTAAGGGAAAAAAGGACGAGGCTGCGGCTGAATTAAAGAGGTCTACTAAGTGAGGTATAAGGGTATCCTGAAATGCCTTGAAATATTCCCCGGTGAATCCATCTGGCCCTGGAGACTTGTTATTAGCGAGACTCTTAATTATACGACTTACTTCTTCTGCTGTTATCGGGGAGTTCAGATCTTCTAAATGTTCAGGTGAAAGGGAAGGAAGGTCAATGTGTTGGAGGAACAAATCTATTAGGGGGGAAGTCGGTTGCAGAATATTGAGATCGTCCTTTAGGTTGTACAATGAACTATAATATTGACTGAAAGCGTCCGCTATGGCTTGCGGATGATATTGTTTAGTGTTTGTGACAGGGTGGAGGTCATATGGGATCTGTGTTTTGTGCCTCTGACCCCTAAGTTTATTTGCCAACATTTTGCCTGCTCTATTACCACATGTATAATATTTTAATTTCAGTCTTCTAGAGGCCTTCTCAAAGTCTTCAAGAAACAGTAGCCTTAGGTCAGTACGGAGTCGTGTCAGTTGAGCAGTGAAAAATGGGGATGCATTATCTTTGTTTTGTCTTTCTATCGTCTCTATTTTAGAAATCAGATCATTCATTTGTTGCTGCCTCAACCTCTTAGTCCTTGCCCCTTGCTGTATTAGAATCCCTCTCGCAAATGCCTTGTGTGCATTCCAAACCACAAATGAGTCTGATGTTGATAGGCAGTTGATTACAAAAAACTCCTCCTCAATTCTAGACTTGATCGGACCATCCTGGAACAGCCTGGGATTCACCCTCCAGATATACTTATTGATCCCGCCAGTAGGATACCCAATCACTAGATTGATCGAGGCATGGTTCGACCATGTGATATTATTAATTGTCACTCGAAAAAAAGAAATAATCCCTCTCACTTGCGTTAAGACATCTCCAGGAATCAAACAATTTGTGTGTCCTCAGGGAGTCGCCAAGGGAAGGCGGAGTTCTTTTATGAGCAGCCGTGGAGTCCACGGAGGGATCAGGGGTGATGTTGAAGTCTCCACAAAGCAATATACGACCTTTCTCAACAGATCAAATTTTTTTCATAATCTTATTAAAGAAACGTATCTGACCCTTATTAGGCGCGTAGACGTTCGCCACAGTATAGGTGGTACAGTTAATGTCACAAATTAATATCAAGAAACTACCTTGTGGGTCCGCTACCACAGAGTGAAATTTAAATGCAACTGAGTCCTTAATTGCAATCATCACCCCTTTCTTTTTCATGTCAGCATTGGCGTAATAATAGTGAGGGAAACTGGGATGAGAGCACTTAGGTGGGGATGGAGAAATGAAATGAGTTTCCTGAACACACAACCCATCACAACGTTGATGTAGAGCCTCCTTCCATAACGATCGTCTCTTAGCTGGGTGATTAAGACCCTTGGCATTAATGGACGTTACTGTCACTGCCATTTGAGTATTTTAGACGAGTAGATAGCGTAACAAGGGTGGGTACTACTCGCTGTTAGTAGCATGAGCGACCACAGCTGCGATGATGACAGTCTTGAGGAAGATGTCGAGGAAGTGAAGCTTTCCCTTGGATAGGGCACATCGCGTTTCAATTGGGTGCAATCTGATCTGACTGAAGAGATGAAGAACAAACTTTTAAATAAACACAAACCAACACAGGCAAACAGCCTGAACAAGAAAACATGAAAAAGAGTGTGGCTCATAGCCACTCAGATAAAGTGGGGTAATAAGGTCCGAGCTATAGGAGTAGTACGGACCATATGGATTTCCACCTCAGCAGGTAGGTACATGACATATCCTGCCCAAATCCAAATTACTTATGAGTGCAGGCATTTTTCGGATTCACCTTGTGCCATTGTTGCGATGGAGCAGAGGGGCTGGATTTCCCTGGATTCTGGGGCTGTGTGTGTCAGGTGTAATTCCCCATGAGTGAAGGAAGGCCAAGCCCTTTGCCAAAGAGTCCATTACATTATCAACTCCGTCCTTAGTGACGATTAACTTCGTCGGGAAACCCCACTTGTAGGTAATATTATGGTTTCTGAGGGCTTTCGTTATAGTGTTCAGATTTCTGCGTTTCAACAGTGTGAACTGTGATGAATCTGCATAGAATTGCAAATTAGCATACTGCGTTGGAATCTTGTCATTAATCCGAGTCACCGCCATCAACCTCTCCTTAGTATGATAGAAGTGGAGTCTGAATATAACATCTCTAGGCAGATTGTCGGATAGGTACGAGGGCTTGGGCAACCAATGGATTCTATTTATATTAAAGTCCAGATCCGACATGTCAGGAAGGATTTCAGATAGAAGTTGGGATACATATGCTCGTAACTCAGATTGCTGGACAGATTCAGGTATCCCCCTCACCTTAACGTTGTTCCTCCTGCTCCTATCTTCTAAATCTGCCATTTTTGTTTTAAGGGCCTCCAGCTCATCCTCCCTCCCGTCATTTGCATCCACCAGATCATTTATTGTGACTGCAAATTCTCACATTTTGTTCTCTACATGGGATAATCTCTCTGCAACTGAGCTCAGTTCCTTGTTAAATTTGTGCAGGCATGATACCATGTCCGAATGCAAAGAGCTCCGCAAGGAGACCAGCATCTCCTTCAGGACAGTGTCCATGACCGGCTGGTTGGTAGTGGGAAAAGCATCAATAGATTCGGGCAGCTCCCTTGTGTTCTCCCTAGAGTCCTCCCCTGAGACATGAAACGTTCTCACCTCATCATCCACGGCATCCACCCGGAATCTGGACTTCTCAGGGCTCCTCGACGAGGGTGTAGATGATGGAGAGTTAGGAGATCTATGAGGATTGCTCCTTTTGCTGCTTTTCCCCGATGTACCAGGCTGGGGACGGTTCCCCCGTTTTTTTGGGGTCTGGTCATGCCCACGATCAGGACCACCTGCACCGAAGCAAAACCACCTTGCAGGGAGCTAGTTTAGCTGTTTGGTTGGGCTGCTGTAAGCCGCTAATTTCCTGCTGTTGTCGGAGCTCAGCTCTCAGGCGTCCATCTTGGTCCCTGGCTAGCTCCGCCCCCAATATTTCCTCTTTTAACCGATCATCGTTTTTTGCGTCTGCAAGCTCCAAATCAAAATATGCCTTTTGGGCTTCTCCAGATAATAGGGGGGCCACTAGTCCAGCCCACTGTTCTTTAGGTCAACTCTCTGTTTCCGCATGTTCTCTTAAACATGGTCAGAAACATCTCAGGGTCATCATCTGCAGTCATCTTTGGCAATAAGTGTCTTACCCGAAAAGTCGGTATGTTACTGGCCTGACTCCCAGCCTCGGTCTGCTGTCTCTGAAGCTGTTTCACGATGGCCTCCATTTGCTGCTGGTGTCTCTGTTCCAAGCCTGCAATGCTCTCTCGGTGAGCTGCAAGGCTCTCTTGGTGAGCCTGTTGTTAAGCTGTGTGAGCCTGTTGTTGAGCTGCAAGGCTCCGCTGCAAACCTGCATTTGTCTGCTGTTGATTTGCATTTGCTATAGCCAGCTGTTTTAGTATCTCCTCCATTTTGGGTTTACTTTAACTGCCAATGGCACTCCACCATGTGTAAGGGGTTAGCAGGGGTGTGTGACCCCTTGGATGGGTTCACTACACACTGAACAATACAGAGAGGCAGCCGAAGACAGTTGAAAACAAAGAGTTTGGTTTATTCTTCCATATTGCTGGAAACAAGTGCAAGCATCCAAACAGCATAAACAAAACAAAACATAAAATAAACCCTGGCCACTTGGGGCGTCTACCTTCACCACACAGGAACCTATCTAGGAAGTCTGGCACAGCCTACTGCTGGGCAGACACTGCTGGTCATACAGCAGAGAAACAATAGTCTTTGATTTTTATCACACAGAAAAATCAACAACCACCTCACCTCTTCAGAAGTCTTTCTCACTGCTTTTCTTTACTCAAAAAGCCTCAGGATGCAGCAATCAGTAGTCATCCTCTGGATGACTTATATAGGCCTTAATTGCCTCATTCTGAACAGATGAAGTTTTCCAACACCCTAAACCTTTCTGGCTACTTCTGCAACACCTGGTAGTAATTGGTGTATTGTCTAAACAAGGCAGAAATGTATCTCCTGTCTGTGACAACACCCATAGATTTACCTGACTTCCTGTCACAATATATATATATATATATATATATATATATATATATATATATATATATATATATATAATGTGTGATTTGAAAAGTAGTTTAGCCATGTTGAAGTCATATTTGTCTTTTGTATGTCTTCCATTTTATGAAGGATTGTCTATGTTTACATATGCTGATAAGTCAGCATGCCAAAAATTAAGCTAGAAGGCCATTCTTGCCACAAACGTGTACAGCTTTTAAATATGTCTTATCCCAATCCGAGATTAACAATTTTGTATGGTCAGACTCCCATCCACGCTTATCAAGACTAATTTTATACAAATCCCAAAAATATGGAGGCTTCAGCCTCCCAGACTTTTGGCTATATTATTTATCTGCCAGGTGGACCCAAATAGCACAATGGCATATTCCGAATTCTAGAATCCCATGGTTAGAGTTTGAGACAGCTTCGATTTTACCATATTCTATCTCAGGTTTACTTTGGGGGAACAAAATCCTGATTCCCTCTTTGGCCGCTCTTAATCAATTAGTTGCACATTCATACCAACTATGGAAGGTACACAACCATAAATTTAACCTTACCTCCAAATCCCCCCCACATGCTTCATTCTTGGGCGACCCTAAATTCACCCCTAACGCTCGGGAGTCCATAGATCTCACTTGGTGGATAAACAATAACCTGACCTCACTCTCCAGGTTCATAATGGGCACCAATTTTATCTCTTTCCCCGCCTTGAAATCAAAATATCATGCCCTAGATTCAGAGTACTACAATTTCCTTCATATCAAGCAGTTCTTCGATACACACTTCCAGACCCTGAACACCCAACCCCCAACCCTTTTTGAGAATTTATGTCTAAATTCACCCAGAAAAAGAGGTTTCATCTCTGAACTTTACTCTAACTTAATTAACGACTCAGTACATGTTTGCATTCTTTCGAGTCCTGATTAGAATTAGTCTGTCTATGTTACTCCCCTTGTTACCATAAACGTACAATTGTAATATTAATGTGATACCTACGTAATCATGTGTAGAAAAACCTTCAATTGTGTAAAAATAAAGCAGAACAGTTATTTGGAAAGATGCTGAGTGTATCTTTTGTGTCTGTTCCCTACTGCAGTGGTTATCAATTTAGAACCACTAATCAATATGAGGAAAGGAGTTGCCTATCTATAAAAATATCCAGCCCATATTTAAAGGGTTAATTCACCTTTAACAAAACACTTGGCTATGCAGGTACAAGGTGTCCTTCCTATGAGTATAGAACATATACATGCCTCCAGAAGCCTGGTGAAAAAACTCCCAGAGATGGCATCCCCTCTCCAGCCTTATTATTAGGATTATGCTAAAACGCTCCCAGCCATTATTGCTTGACTTACAGTACCTCAGTAAATTAACCCTTTAATCATGTTTCATTAGGTCATGCCCAATGTTCATTACAATTTAGCCCCACCCATTTCCCCCCACCCCCAGAATGCTCTGTGTGCTGTATGTTTCTTTTTTCCAGGTTGTCCCTTTTTCTCAACTGCTAATGTTGGGAGGTATGCTGCAAGTCATCTTTACAAGTATAGAATGCATAGCAATAGTTAATTTCATATTAATCTTCAGTGAGGTCATTTAATGAAATCCCTACTTTTACTACACATTAGCTTTATAATCTCTGAACTTTACTCTAACTTAATTAACGACTCAGTACATGTTTGCATTCTTTCGAGTCCTGATTAGAATTAGTCTGTCTATGTTACTCCCCTTGTTACCATAAACGTACAATTGTAATATTAATGTGATACCTACGTAATCATGTGTAGAAAAACCTTCAATTGTGTAAAAATAAAGCAGAACAGTTATTTGGAAAGATGCTGAGTGTATCTTTTGTGTCTGTTCCCTACTGCAGTGGTTATCAATTTAGAACCACTAATCAATATGAGGAAAGGAGTTGCCTATCTATAAAAATATCCAGCCCATATTTAAAGGGTTAATTCACCTTTAACAAAACACTTGGCTATGCAGGTACAAGGTGTCCTTCCTATGAGTATAGAACATATACATGCCTCCAGAAGCCTGGTGAAAAAACTCCCAGAGATGGCATCCCCTCTCCAGCCTTATTATTAGGATTATGCTAAAACGCTCCCAGCCATTATTGCTTGACTTACAGTACCTCAGTAAATTAACCCTTTAATCATGTTTCATTAGGTCATGCCCAATGTTCATTACAATTTAGCCCCACCCATTTCCCCCCACCCCCAGAATGCTCTGTGTGCTGTATGTTTCTTTTTTCCAGGTTGTCCCTTTTTCTCAACTGCTAATGTTGGGAGGTATGCTGCAAGTCATCTTTACAAGTATAGAATGCATAGCAATAGTTAATTTCATATTAATCTTCAGTGAGGTCATTTAATGAAATCCCTACTTTTACTACACATTAGCTTTATAATCGCACTACATGAAGGCAATAGGTACTGCAGTGCAATGTATATGTATGGATTTACATACTGCTGATGTATACTATTAAATATCCTCTGACCTTTCCCAAAGGACACAGATCAATAGTGTTCAGCAAGTAAGAGTTTAATAAAAAACGCTAGCCAGAGCACTTGATGTTATGACGTTAGTCCTTGTTAGCCTACAAGAGAACAATACATTCCTCATAGGAATCAATGTGTATGACGTTTTTTCTTGTCAGTCCTGTGATTACTTTATGTCTCATCTTATGACATGGCGCAGACAAATTTCAAAGTGTTTTAACTTCATTTTTTGTGACCACAACGCGGATTAAAGTGAACCTGCAGCCACAAATTACAAATCTATATGAAGAAAGAGGCTGTTGTCTTCTATAGCCACGCCATCACGAATCAGATATGATGAATATGGTAGCTGAAGTCTTCATTTCATGCTGCCCCTATTTGTGATGAGCAAATCGATCACCGTGAGTCACAACTAGAGGCAAATCCAGCTGCTTCACTCCACGGCGAGTTTGCAGATACAAAGTTGCCAATATTTGAAAATAATGAGGAGAGATACTTTAAAGGGCTAGTTCTTCTTTAGGCCTAGTTACATAGTTAATCAGGTTGAAAAAAGACACAAGTCCATCTAGTTCAACCATAAAAAATAAGATAAAAAGTGATATCAAAACAATCTCATATACCCAATCCTATACCCACAGTTGATCCAGAGGAAGGTGAAAAACCACAGCAGACCATGATCCAATTTGCTACAGTAGGGGGAAAATTTTCTTCCTGATTCCCCAAGAGGCAATCAGATTTTCTCCGGATCAACTTTACCTATAAATGTCAGTACTCATTTATATTATGTACATTTAGGAAAGTATCCAGGCTTTTCTTAAAGCAATCTACTGAGCTGGCCAGGACCACCTCTGGAGGGAGTCTATTCCACAGTTTCGCAGCTCTTACTGAAGAAACCTTTCCATATTTGGAGGTGAAATCTCTTTTCCTCTAGACATAAATAGTGCCCCCATGTCCTCTGGATTGACCATAAAGTGAATAAGGACCCTTTCACATGGGGCAGTGGAGGTGCGCTGGCGGTATAAAAATAGAGGCGCTATACCGACGGAATTGACACAAGTTGCGGCCGCTACCAGTGCTGTATTAACCCCCGCTAGCGGCCGTAAAAGGGTTAATTGCGTGCGGTATTGCTGCGGTCTCCCATTGTTTTCAATGGGAAGGAGCGGTGAAAGAGCGGTATACATGCTGCTCCTCTCACCGCTCCAAAGATGCTGCTGACAGGAGATGTTTTAATCTCCCGCCAGCGCATCGCCTCAGTGTTTCTCGGGCTTTCACATTGAGGTTGCTGGGGCAGCTATTTTTAGCGCTGTACCACCTGAAAAACTCCTTAATGTGAAAGGGGTCTAACTCAACACCAAGTTCACTATATGGACCCTTTATATATTTGTACATGTTGATCATTACCCCCCTTATTCTCCTCTTCTCGAGAGTGAATAAATTTGGTTCCTCTAATCTTTCCTCATAGCCATTCCTCTTATCAGTTTGGTTGTCCTTCTCTGCACTTTCTCCAGTTCCCAATCTGCTTTTTGAGAACTGGTGCCCAAAACTGAACAGCTTATACCAGATGAAATCTTACTAATGATTTGTAAAAATCTTTCTCTGGAGTCCATACCTCTCTTAATACAAGAAAGAACTTTGCGCACTTTGGAAATCAAAGCTTGGCATTCACACCTAATGCATGATTTACACATTTGGGGCCAGATCCACAAACAATTACGGCGGCGTATCTCCAGATCCACTGCCGTAATTTTTTTTTTTTTTTTTTTATTATTCTCCCGCTCTTACCTTGTCTGAATAGCAGCCCGTGTGTACCACTCTTTTCGCCGCCAGCATTGTTTTTTTTCACAAAAGGATACTTTATAAAATGCGGAGGTGGCAGGTTCCATCTTTACTTTGCCACGTTGAAGCCGAGCACTATCCACTTCCGGGATACGGTGAATGCTGGCGTCCAAGCCACTATCACAAAGTTATCATGCACTCTTGCCATCTATTCAGGTGGGACTGGATGGTCTCCGCGATACGTGGCGGGCGGAGGTGGGAGAGCTGGATGGTGAGGATTGGGAAGATATGTGGGACTATCCATTCCTGGGACACCAGTGGAAGACTGGATTCTGGGGATTACTGTCTGAAGCGTAGGCTCTGCCACCAAGTTGGCCAGGAGCTTGCCATTCTTATCTTCTGACTCAAAAAGCTTGGCGGCAGCTGTCTCGTATCAGAGTGTACCAACGATACGTAGTGAAGCTTCAACTCCCTCCTCACCTGAGCCAGGGTAGAATAATTCTCGGGCTTGGGATGTTCCGAAAAGAGTTCCAACGCCTCCCTCTCGTCCTGCTCCAATTGGGTGGTCCGGGCTGCAAACCCAGCCCGCACTGTTTTAATAGAGGAGATATATTCATCTCAAGCATGAGCCTTGCCCGCCTCCCAGACCACACCAAGGGAAGCAGACCCCTCTTTCGTCGCCCAGTATTCTGTTAGCCTGGGCTCAACCAATTCCTGAACTTGAGGATTATCTATCCAGTGCGACCCCAGCCTCCAACATCCCAGGTTGCGGGAGGTACCCAGAGTCAGGCCCAGCTCCAGCAGCAAATGGTCCGAAAGACCGGCCGGGAGATAGGAAACCACCCCGACATGAGACAGGGCAGAAACCGACCCAAACATTAAGTCAATGCGAGACCCAGATCTATGTGATGCCGAGACACACGAGTACGTCTTATCCTCCGGATGTTTCCACCACCAGATCTCCTGGAGGCCAAAAGCATCCGCCCAGAGGGCCAAATCAGAGAAAGCAGGTCTAAGGGGGTTAGTAGTATCCATGGTGTGATCTAGGATGGCGTTAAAGTCCCCTCCCACTATAATGTTTTGAACCTGTAGGGGAGCTATTTTCGTAAGGACGGCGTACAGGATAGCTGGATCAAACGGGGGAGGGACATACACATTGATTATCGCCCAGCGTTGTGCATACAGTTCAACAATGAGAATGAGGTACCTACCCCCTGGATCAAGGAAGACTTGCTCGACTGAGTAGGGGAGCGACTTGTTTAGCAGAATAGTCACGCCCCTGGCGTAGGAGGAATAAGTGGCATTAAACCCCTGCTTAATGCCCGTTTGAGTGCTAGGATCTTACTGCCTGTCAGGTGAGTTTCTTGGAGGAACAAAATATGAGGTTTATGAGACTGCAAATATTTAAACAATAGCGACCGTTTTATCTTTTCATTCAGACCCCTAATATTCCAAGATATCAACCTTAACTCCCATTTATAATAGCAAAGCAAAGTAACAGTAGGAGTAGTACCAACCAACACACATACATGTCCTTACCAAGGGCCCATTGTAGAAGTGGCCCAAGCGATGCATTCTTCCATGGAGTCCGAAAAGAAAGGAGGTAATCGGAAGAGACAAGCAGGATGAAGACTACATAGTTTAACAAGGTAAATGGTGTGGAACCGGAGAAGGTGTGAAGACTACATAGTTCAACAAGGTAAATGGTGTGGAACCGGAGCAGGTGTGAAAACAAACCAAAAGTACATGTAACTCCCTACCGCCTGGCATAACCCCAACTATCGCCAAGGCAGTTCTTACCCTAAACTTACTAACAGATAATGCCTACTGAAGGCTCAAAGTACCCGGGTCATTCCCAGCATGAGTTCAACCTGTATCAATAGGCAAATGGGTGGAGGTTGTATCCCTTCACGATGTGGGGGCCCGGAAAGTCCGGGACTGTGAAATCTTCCCTCCAGGGTACTTGAATACTCCAGCTAAAGTCAGGGAACGAACACCGGAATCTCCACTCCTAGAAAGAGAAACAAAACAAAACTGGGAGGGATCGAGTACTGTCCGCATGTAGAGGTACTTCTGGGGGTAACTCCGGCCTCATAGAAGGAATCATTTCAGACCTAGCAAACTAGGATGTAAAAAAAAAGAGGAAAAAACAAAAAGGAGAGGGGGAAAAACGCTCGGATCCAGCAGAGTAGTGAAGAAGTTGCTCAGCGCAGGGTGGTCAGCCAGATATCAGCATCCGATGGAGTATCAAAGAAGCGGACTGAACCGCCGTGTTGGACACGCAGGCGGCTAGGATTGAGCATGCTGTATTTAATGTCCTTTTCCCTGAGACGCCTGCGGACATCAGTAAAGGTCTTTCTCTTCCTCTGCAGTTCGGCCGAGAAATCCGGAAAAAGAACTGAGGTGTTGCCATATTTGAGAGTGGAGTGTTTGCGGGCTTCAGAGAGAATCTTATCTCTGTCTCGGAAGTTGAGGAAGCGGACCAAGAAGGCCTGGGGATATTTCCCGGGATGGCTCGGCCCGTGGGCACCCGATGAGCCCTCTCGACCACATAAGTAGGGGGAACATCAGTAAAGCCCAGGAGGTTCTTAAAAAACTCCTCTGCGAACATCGCTGGATGGTCCCCCTCTTCTCCCTCAGGCAGACCTAGGACGGATGGGCACACAGGAGGTGATGGACGGCTCTCCTTACCTCCAGACAGGCCGAGATGCAGGAGACACACAGCAGCAAGATGGCGGCGGCCACGGGTCGACGGAGCCGAGCCCGGCAGACAACCACCGACACACTAGGCCACAGCAACGTCAAGCAGTGGTGGCCAGACGGATGGGCAGGCACAGTGATCCGGGGACCCGAAGTTCAGCCGGCTCCCGCCGCGGCTCCCGCCGCGGCTCCCGTCGCGGCTCCCCCACGTGGGATGGCAGCGCAGGAAAGGTCGGTGCTTCACAGGCCTGACTAGGCCGCAACGAGCCGGATCGTTCTGCGGCTGTAATGGAGTCCCCCAACGGCCAGACCGGCCTCCGGGTCTCAGTAGGCAGGCGGGTGGACCCGCAGGATAAGGTGGTTGGCTCTCCCTATCTCCAGAGGCCCAGGAGACACCCGGTGGCAAGATGGCGGCGGCCACGGGAGGACAGAGCCGAGCTGGGCAGATGATCACCGGCAGATTTGCCACAAAATGCTGGCCCAGGGCACTGCAGGAGACTAAGGGAGACTGGCTGGCAGCGATGATGGCCCGTTCTAAACAAATAGGAGCACGGATGGCTACGGATTCAGGTAGAATTGCCGGAGCTCCCCAGAAACATGTCCGCCTCTGTTCACATCAGGACACGCCCCCGCCGCCGTAATTTCAAATCTGCGCCAGCGTATAATTGTTTTGTATCCACAAAACAAGATACGCCGGCTTTTTGCGTAGATATGCCGTCGTCCTAAAGTTTCCTATTTATGCTGGACGCTAGGGGCGCTTCCACGTTGAATATGCAAATGAGCTAGATACGGCGATCCACGTAGTATGTACGCCCGGCGCGGTGTTTTTACGTCGTTTGCATAAGCGTATATCCGGCGTAAAGTTACCCCTGCTGTATGGAGGCGTACGTAATGTTAAGTATGAATGTCGGGCCAGCGTCAAATTTTCCGTCGTTCACGTCGTTTGCGTAAACCGCTCGCGAATAGGGATTTGCATAAATTACGTTCACGTCGTTTTCATTGATGTTTTGCGACGTGATTTGGAGCATGCGCACTGGGGTACGTCCACGGCCGGCACATGCGCAGTTAAAAAAAACGTCATTTACGTCGGGTCACGATTAATTTAAATAAAACACGCCCACCTCTTCCCCATTTGATTTGCGCGGGCTTACGCCGGCCCGTTTACACTACGCCGCCGTAACTTAGGACGCAAGTCCTTTGTGAATACGGCACTTGCCATTCTAACTTATGGCGGCGTAGCGTAAATGATATAGGCTACGCCCGGCAGACACTTACGCCAGGCTTCGTGGATCCGGCCCGTGTATTTTCAGTTTTGCAGCAACACACTACAGTCCATGTAACATGGTTTCTTATGCATGTAGTTCACATTTGTTCATTTTATAGAAGGGGCCAGAAAGTTTTTTTTTGTTTCTGGTTCCATAGACTTCAATGGATCAAAAGCCTGTATTGATCCAGAACCCCTTTTATCTAGTGTTTATAGAGAGGTTGTATGGGAGTAGAACCTATATAATGCTGAGCCAATAAAACTACCTATTTATTTTAGTTTTTAGATCCCTCTGTGTAAATTGTTAAGATCAATACTTTGACAACAAGGATAGGATAGGATTTATTTAATAGTTTTATTTAGCACATATTTATCCTAAAGGGATGGCACCAGGGCTTTTTTTCAGGGGGAACTTGGGGGAACTCAGTTCCACCACCTCTGGCTCAGACACTTTGGTGTCTGCTCACAACAATCACTTGTAAACAGGCCCGGACTGGGACAAAAAATAGTCCGGGCATTTTAGACTGAGCAGCCCGGGGGGGGGGGGGGAGGGGCACAGCGGGGGTTAATGACGGGATGTGGGGTGAGATAAAGAAATATAGATAGACAGAGAGAGAAATAAAGACAGATACATACAAAGAAAGATAGATAGATAGATAAAGAAAGAAATATAGATAAAGATAGAAATAAAGAAGGGAAGGAAGGAAGATAAAGAAAGAAATATAGATAAAGATAGAAATAAAGAAGGGAAGGAAGGAAGATAAAGAAAGACAGATAAAGATAGAAAGAAAGAAGGTAAGGAAGAAAGATAGATAAAGAAAGGTAGAAAAAGAAAGGTAGATAAAGATAGAAAGAAAAAAAAGGAAGGAAGATAGATAAAGAAAGGTAGATAAAGATAGAAAAGAAGGAAGATAGATAAAGATATACAAAAAGAAGAGAAGGAAGGAAGGAAGATAGGTAGATAGATCTAGATAGATAGATAAAGATAGATAGATAGAAAGGAAGGAAGACAGATAAAGATAGAAAGAAAGAAGATAGACAGTGGCTGTGCATCTATAGAGGGCGCCGGAGCACCACTCCCTCTGGCTCAGCCTCCCCCTCTGGCTCAGCCGCGACAATGGGCACAGTGGCATTAATGGGCACAGTGGCATCAATGGGCACAGTGGCAACAAGTAAAGGGCACAGTGGCATCAATTGGCACAGTGGCGACAATTAAAGGGCACAGTGGCTGCGTTTGATGGCATGGTACATTGGCTGCGTTTAATGGCATGGCACAGTGGTGACAATTGATGACACAGTGGCTGCGTTTGATGGCATGGCACAGTGGTGACACTTGATGGCACAGTGGCTGTGTTTGATGGCATGGCACAGTGGTGACAATTGATGGCACAGTGGCTGCGTTTGATGGCATGGCATAGTGGTGACAATTGGTGGCACAGTGGCTGCGTTTGATGGCCTGGCACAGTGGTGACAATTGATGGCACAGTGGCTGCGTTTGATGGCATGGCACAGTGATGACAATTGATGGCCCAGTGGCTGCATTTGATGGGCCCAGTGGCTGCATTTGATGGGCACAGTTAGGCTGCAATAGTTTTTTTTTTTTTTCGTTTGTGCCCCCCCAAAAATGTATTATCTATCTAGCTATCTATCTACAGTGGAGGTTGGTGCTCCAATTTTTTTTTGGGGGGGGGCGCAGACAAAAAAAATAAAAAAAGAGAAAAAAGAGAGAGAAAGAAAGGTGAAGAAAGAGAGAGAGAAGGGAACCCCTACATCAGTGTACAGTACTCACTCAGAGGCAGGGGGGACTAAATGGATGGATGGATATAAGACTCCATCTTTCCTTTCTGTTTGCTGGCCTTGAATATTCCCGCCCACATCCCTAATGCCCGTACACATGATCCGAAAATCGTACGGAAAATGCCGCTTTCGAAGCGATCGTACGATAATCGGATCGTTAGTACAGCACTTCCGAGAGCCGATCAGGACACTTCATCCGATTTCATTTTATCGGACATGCACGGAATTTTTTTTCGGTTAATCAGTACAGCTGTAATTCGAAAATGCAATACAAATGCATTACAACACATGACATCATTGCCGATTTTTTATTCTGCCGTACGAGAATTTTCGTGACTTTAGTAAACTCATCAGATTGGAAGTGAGATTAGCATACAAAAAAAAATGGAACGATCATTCGTCCGATAATCGGATCGTGTGTACCGGGCATTAGGCAGCAGAACAGTGTCTTTCGGGAGAGTGGGCGGGCAGAAACAGGAGGAGCCGAAGAGAGGAGTAGAAGCAGCAGCTCCTCTCCTCTAACTGGTCGTGGGGGCAGCAAGGGGAGAAGAAAAGTGTCAGAGCTGGCTTTAATACCCCAGCTGATCTCTCTCTATCTGGGATGTGTTGGTGGTCTACACCTCTGGGGAGACGTGACATACGGCCCGCTGGCCGCCAGGAGCCGTTCGTGGGCCACGAGGGCCGTTCGCGGGCCGCAATCGGCCGCAGCCCACCGGGCATTTTCCCTGTATGCCCTATGGCCAGTCCGGGCCTGCTTGTAAAACAGAAGTCTGGTTTCTGTGTTTACAAGTGACAGCTCTGCACTCTGTGTGTAACCCCCTGAACTCTACACTCTGGGCCAGATTCTCAAAAGAGATACAACGGTGTATCGCAGGAAACACCGTCGTATCTCTGTTTTTTCCCCGGGTATCTATGCGTCTGATTCATAGAATCATTTACACATAGATACGGCGAAGATCCGACAGGTGTAAAACACTTACACTGTCGGATCTTAGATGTAATTACTTCGCTGGCCAATAGGTGGCCTTTATGTTGATTTCTCATTTGCCTATGCAAATGAGCCTAATACGCCGATTCCTGAACGTTTTTACGCCGCCTCGTCGTCGTTTACGTCATTTCCGTAAGCGTAAACCTACCCCTGCTATATGAGGGGTAGGCTTACGAAGTTCCGTCGTATGCCATGTTAAGTATGGCGTCGGGTCAGTGTCGTCTTTTTCCGTCGGTTACGTCGTTTTATTAAGTCGTTCGCGAACAGGGCATTGCGTAAGTGACGATCACGTCGTTTTTACGTCGGTTTCAACAACGTTTTCCAACGTGAGCTGGAGCATGCGCACTGGCCTTTTTTCCCGGCCGGTGCATGCGCAGTTCGATCGACACGGGGGCGCGCTTAATTTAAATACAAGCCGCCCCCTTTGAATTACGCGGGGATACGCCGGGCCATTTACACTACGCCGCCGCAAACTACGGAGCAAGTGCTTGAAAAATACGGCACTTGCTCCAGTAAGTTGTGGTGGCGTAGTGTAAATGGCTTACGCTACACCGCCACAGATTCTACCAGAATCTGGCCCTCTGTATGTAATGCAATCTTGGTATTTAATGACCCTTTAAGACCCTTCAACAGTTTGTGAAATTTGAATGGGGTCGTGGTTAAGTTGGCAAATTGAAGGACGAAAACTGGACAGCCGCACTCCGAAATCACTTAAAATAAGTTGTCTTTTATTTTTCAACTGTACACACAGTCACTGCAACCAACAAAATACAGTATGTCCGACGCGTTTCGCATTTACAATCAGTGCTTAGTCATGGCTAAAAAAGGTTCACACTAAAATGACATATATACTCAAACACATAATCACATGAGAAAAGATCCGCCTATGGCAGTAAAAGATTAATTAAGTAATTAAACACTAAATCAAACCAGCTGAAGGGGGTAGGGCCTCCCTCAAAATTAACACTTTCAAGTAAAAAACATATAAACACATGTAATGTATATAGGAACACCTGTATGTATCCAAATGTTTCTTTTGAGCTCCTCTAAGATATTAGGGTCGCGAATACCTTTAGTGACCTAGCCATACGATTATAGTTTTGACATTTTTTTAACATAGTGAAAAGGACCGTATATTATGGCATTAGACCACAGACTTTTATACTAGATCATCATGCATTTGTATGATGGATCCATCACTAATATTTATACTACGGTCAGAAACTGACCGGCTATAGTTTGGCCATTTTTTAACATAGTGAAAATGACCGTTCATTATGGCACTAGATCACAGACTTTCACACTAGATCAACATTTTTTCATTTTTTTATTTTTTTTATTGTGGCAGTAGACCACAGACTTTTATACTAGATCATCATGCATATTACGGTCAGAAACTGACCGGATATAGTTTTGCCATTTTTTAACATAGCTAAAATGGCCGTTCATTATGGCACTAGACCACAGACTTTTACACTAGATCATCATACATTTGCATGACGGATCTATCACTAATATTTGCACTATGGTCACAAATGAATGTTTCTTTTGAGCTCCTCTAAGATATTAGGGTCGCCAATACCTTTAGTGACCTAGTCATACGGTTATAGTTTTGACATTTTTTTTAACATAGTGAAAAGGACCGTATATTATGGCATTAGACCACAGACTTTTATACTAGATCATCATGCATTTGCATGATGGATCCATCACTAATATTTATACTACGGTCAGAAACTGACCGGCTATAGTTTGGCCATTTTTTAACATAGTGAAAATGATCGTTCATCATGGCACTAGATCACAGACTTTTATGCGGCGTACACACGATCGGACATATCCGATGAAAACGGTCCGCGGACCATTTCCATCGGATATGTCCGATCGGGAGTTTGATCCGATGGCGTGTACACACCATCGGATCAAATTTCCCGCCGCCGGACGGCGCGGTGACGCGGCGGTGACGTTGACGCCGTCGCGTCACCGCCACGTCACCGCACCAGGAAGTAAAACACTTCCGCGCATGCGCCGAATCCATTCGGCAGCGGCGCGGCGGCGGTGGGGGCCGACATGTCTGCTGGTAAGTGTACTAACCAGCAGACATGTCGGGCGGACAGATTCCCACCGGATAGATTTCAAAGCTTGCTTTGAAATCTGTCGGGTGGAGAAATCTGTCCGCTAGCCCATACACACGAGCGGAGATGTCTGCTGAAACGGTCCATCGGACCGTTTTCAGCGGACATATCCCCTCGTGTGTACGCCGCCTTACACTAGATCATCATTATTTTTTTATTTTTTTTGCAACACATTACACTTAGAAGCTTAAGGTTTAACCCTTTCACGCAGTCACTATGGACACGTTTTGCCACATTTCACAAGGACAGCATCACTTATTATTATTAATTAATTATTATTATTAATTTTTCACTTCATAGTCGGTCAATTTCCATAGTCTGTCTATGTTTCTACACAGTTTAGATCAATCTACTGGCCCTCCCAGCATAGTTATTATGGTTCCAATCATATAAGCGCTGGTTGGGTGTCACATTGAAACACCTGGCAAAGTGAAGAATGGCGCATCACACCTGTCAAGTATATGCTTGCAAACTTTAGACACGTGGATTGTGGTTTTAATTAAGATTTTATAGGGGTATTTGGATACATACAGGTGTTCCTATATACATTACATGTGTTTATATGTTTTTAACTTGAAAGTGTTAATTTTGAGGGAGGCCCTACCCCCTTCAGCTGGTTTGATTTAGTGTTTAATTACTTAATTAATCTTTTACTGCCATAGGCGGATCTTTTCTCATGTAATTATGTGTTTGAGTATATATGTCATTTTAGTGTGAACCTTTTTTAGCCATGACTAAGCACTGATTGTAAGTGCGAAACGCGTCGGCCATACTGTATTTTGTTGGTTGCAGTGACTGTGTGTACAGTTGAAAAATAAAAGACAACTTATTTTAAGTGATTTCGGAGTGCGGCTGTCCAGTTTTCGTCCTTCAATTTGCTATCATTAGCATTGCCAGCACCTTGGTGGTTCAACAACCCTTGATTGCACACGGGGCTCACCTGGAGCGGTGAGAAATTTGTCTGTTTGTCTAATCTGGATCTTGCATCCTTTGATCACCAGCTCGGGAGCTCCAGTCAACGGGAACGAAGTGTTGACACATTGGAACCACGAGTCTTTTCCATGGAACACATGACCGGCGGAGGACTGAGCCTGGCAACCTTTATGTAACCCTACCCCAAAAACCCCACTTAACCCCACAACTACCAAAAATAACGCGGACTAAGTTGTGGAGAAAATTGGCCTTAAGGCCTACTTTATTTAACAAATAGAATTTAATATAAAAATTTAAAATAAATAACATTATAAATAACTTTTTAAATAACCGTGTAAACTATAACTCTTGGTGGTCAAAAAGCCACACCTCAAACCTGGTCACTGGAACAAAATTCTTCCCTAGGCCTCAGTCGCACAGCACCGACTCGGAGGCAGTATGACGGTCCACAGTGACCTACAAACTTTAACCCCTTCCTGGTTAACCTGCGTCAACCGGAAGGTACGTAATACTCCCATACCACGTATGGGTACAGCCTTTTCTACCCAAACTTTATTCCTGTACTATTCTTTCCGAGCCCGAAAAGAACCGCCACAGCTCCCAAGAATAAAGCCTTATTCTTGAGAGCACCGCCACACCCTCAACGCCCTCTCTATGCCCTCCTGCAGTCCTAGGACCCATAAGGCGATGCCAACATCATTGAGATGAACCCCATCTCTGCGCAGATAACGCCATGTATCTATCTCTAGTTCCCTGTGGCGAACTACCAACCCGCCGTTCCTGACAAAGAACCTTCCCACTTCTTTATTGACTTTAACACGGGCCTTGTTAACCTTTTCAACAGACCGTGCCCACCGCCAAGCCGTACGACCCACCATTTCTGACCACACTAAGATAATGTCAGGGAATAAGGAGCGCAACCTGAGGAAATCATATTTCACGTCCCTAATCAGTTGGTGCATAGATCGGGCCCCCATATCGTTGCCCCCCGCATGGATCACCAGCACGTCTGGCGCTCTATCCAGGCGCGAAAACCGCAAGACTTCTGGCATGACCCCGCTCCACACCATTCCCGGGACCCCAATCCATCTGACCTGAGCTTCGCTGGATGGTATGCCTAACTGTCTCCCCTCGGGCCAAACATCAGCCCGTCTGGCCCCCCAACACACGTATGAGTGGCCCAGGATCCATACTAGGCCGCACGCACCACCTGAAAAACATCAATGTAAACACACATAAACGTCAAGAACCCCCTTCTTTTATTATTTTTTTTTTTTGTGTCCCAACACACTAACGTACCTCCTGATGTCCCAATTACACATGCAATAAGTGTGGGCGAATATACAACCGAAACCTATTAGAGTCCCACCGCCCAATCCTCTTCACTAACTCGGCATTCAGACCCGCCCGGGCGGCCTCGGTGGCAGCCCCGATCCGGAACGAATGCGAGGCATACTCTCGTGGATCAAACCCCGCCCCCCTCAAGCATTGTCGGAAAACCGCGACAAATTGAAATCTAGACAACGCAGAGCCATCTTGATGCATCAAAAATGACCCCGCCAGTCCTGGACGCATGGAACGAAATGCTTCCACCGCCCGCACGGGACAAATTTCAGATCCAGGGATGTCAAACAACTGAAGGCGCACTCCCTTACCCCTCTGGTCAGTTTTAGACCTACGCACCCAAACACCCAACTCCCCGTCCAAGCATTCCACATCCTGAACCAACAGACCCCCTTGCACCCCCCTGGAGGAACTCACCAGTTCTCCCACCCTCAGCGCCCCGGAAAAGGCCAATGCAAAAGCGGCCCTGAAAAGCGCGCACTCGTAGGCTGACGAGCACACAGAATGTAATTGCAAGAAAAGAGCCTGCAGCATCCCAAATGAGACCGGCCGCCTATGATCCGGTGCCCTATGACCTTTTCTATACCCCTTAACTGCCTGCCGAACCCAAAATTCCTTTGTGTAGTCCACCATGCCGTGCCACTTAAAGAAAAACGCCAAGCCGGCCAACTGCCTATCAATCGTTGAAACTGAAACCCCCTGCTCCATTTTCACCGTAATAAAACACAGCACAGCGATGCCCGCTTCCCGCCCCATTGGGGCGATCCCCAATCCCAGGGCCAAATCCCCCCATTCCTCCCATACCTTGGAGTAGGCCCTCCAGGTGGCCGTGCTCACCGACCGCTGGATCCACGATGCTGCGCTGTCAAAACAATGTCCCACATCCAGTCGGGACAGGGGACCCCGTGTTGCTCCGCTGTTGGTGCCAACTCCCGGAACCTGTCCCACTGAAAACGAGACAAAGCGTCAGCCAAAGTGTTCTCGACCCCCGGAAGGTGCACAGCATACATGAACACATTTAAGTGCAAACATCTCAGCACCAAATGCCGCAGCAAGCTCACAACAGGCGGAGACGCCGCCGACAAGCGATTCACTACCTGTACCACCCCCAAGTTGTCGCAGTTGAAGCGTACCTTCAAATTCCTCAAAGAATCGCCCCAAAGCTCGATTGCCAAAACTATCGGGAATAGCTCGAGGAGTACCAGGTTCTTCAAGAACCCGGCCTCTCGCCACCTGTGGGGCCAAGCCTCCGCACTCCACTTACCCTGGCAAAATGCTCCATACCCTGTAGAGCCTGCGGCGTCCGTAAACAGCTCCAAGTCAAAATTGCTCACGGGTCCCGACATCCACAGTGCGCGGCCATTGAAGGCTCCCAGGAAGTCATGCCAGACCCTCAAATCAGCCCTATGTTCTCCTGTGAGAGTCACAACCGCCTGCAAAACACCCTGCCCATTGGGATGATCCTACAGGCAAAGTTTAACTTACCCAAGAGTGACTGCAGCGCACGCAGCTGGATCTTCCGGAGCCCGATGGCGCCCCTAACCTCTTCCCTCAAAGCTGACAGCTTGTCCTCCGGAAGCCGGCACTCCATCCTTATTGAGTCTAACACGATCCCCAGGAACACGATGGAGGTAGCTGGGCCCACCGTCTTGTCAGGTGCCAACGGAACGCCAAAACGTTCCGCCACGTATTGCAGCGTGCCCAGCAGCACGGAGCATCTATTCGAACCGTGCGGGCCTACGCACAGAAAATCATCCAGGTAGTGAATGATGGAACTGAGCACCGACGCATCGCGAACGACCCACTCCAAGAACGAGCTAAACGTCTCAAACAACGCGCAAGAGACGGAGCAACCCATGGGCAAACAACAATCCACATAGTATGCCCCGTCCCAAGTGCAGCCCAACAACCGAAAGCTGTCCGGGTGGACCGGCAACAACCGAAATGCCGATTCCACATCAGCCTTAGCCATGAGGGCGCCGTGGCCGCACCTGCGAACCCATGACACGGCCGCGTCGAAAGACGTGTATGAGACCGTACACTCCTCAGGTGCAATGGCGTCATTGACCGAGCCGCCCCTTGGGAACGACAAGTGGTGGATCAACCGGAATTTTCCCGGTTCCTTCTTGGGGACCACCCCCAGAGGGGAAACCACCAAGTCCCGAATCGGAGCCGTAGGAAACGGCCCAGCCATCCGTCCCATACTCACCTCCTTGGCCAGCTTCTCCGCAACCACCGACGGATGTAACAAAGCGGACCTCAAATTTTTTGCTTCCGGGGGAACAATCGAAATCGAACAGGGGATCCTAAAGCCGTTAGCAAAGCCCTCCTCTAACAACTTAGCCGCCTGCCTGTCCGGATACCTATTGAGGAAGGGGAGCATCCTTTCCACTCGGACCGGAGTCGCTCCCCTTACCCCCAGCCTCTCCAAAACGGGTCCTGTTTCGCTTGAAGCACTTGGACAGGGGGTGGTTGCCACCACATCCCGAGCAAGTGTGCTTGAAGCGGCACGATGTGCCGTATTTACACGTGCCCTCATTAAATTGCCAGCAATAGCCCCAACGCTTGTCGGTCGGCTGTCCTGAGGCAGATGTACCTCCGACCCCCCCCTGAAAAAACTGCTGCGGAGCCCGCGCCGCCGTCATCAACGTCATCCACAGGCTGATGTCCTTCTGGTTCCAGCGAAGGGTCGGCCTAAATGCCATCCGTTGACGGAATTGTTCATCGTATTCCAACCACGCCGTCCCACCATACGTTTGGTAAGCCGACCTAATCGCCTCTAAATAAATGAACAAACCCGAACAGTGTTCTGGAGCTTTCTCCCCCACCACACAGGCCAGAATCGCAAACGCCTGCAACCAATTGGTGAACGTGCGGGGGATAAGGCGGTACCTCCGCCTCTCCTCGTCTTCCTTTTTATTCAACTCCGGCTTGCCCTTAGTAAACTTAAATTTATCCAGAGGGAGCAGAGTGAAAATTTCCACGTACTCTCCTTTCCAGATCTTTTCCCTAACCTCCGCTTTCAAATGGGCCCCGAGGGTGGCCTCAAAGCAGACATACAGTTCGCTTTGGGCAGCGTCGGCCAGCCTGACTGCCTCCTTGTCGCTCACAGCCTCGGAAACAGCCCCGGTCGCAGATGCCGGTGCGACTATCGTGGCCGCTACCCCAGCCGTCACTACTGGCGCCGCACATGAGGCGCCCTGCCCCACCGTAGTCCCCAAAGACCCTCCAGCCGCTTGCTCGGACCCCCCCCCCTGCGGGGACCACGCCACCACCGGGGAGGACGTACTGCCAGCGCCTGGGGCGAACCTCCTGACCAGATCCCTCAACCCAGCCCACAAATCCTGTGACCCCTCAACCTCCGATACACCCATGGCTGCACCCCCCCTATCACTCCTGGGTGCCCCACCCGCACTACCCTGTACCAACAAATCTTCTAACAAACCACAAACTGAAGATGTATGATTGGACTTACCGGGCTGCCTTGGACTGGGTCCACGCGCCGCCGAGATGGAATCCCCCGCTGGCCGATGTCCCAGATCGCCACCGCTCTCCGATCCAGACAGTTCTCCTTCCGACCGTCCCGCACTCGCTGCCGGGGAAACCCCCCTAGGTTGCACCCCAGTTCGGCGCGAACTGGTTGCCGAAGGTCCGTGTTGCGCTGCACTCCGACCCCTCTGTGCCGAAACACCTGACCCGCTAGCAACATCCACCGACGGACTCCGGGCCCTCCCCATGGCCTGGGAACCCGCTGCGCGACCACTTCCATCACGCCTCGTCGCCCCCTCACTCCGTGACGAACTCCCGTCTAAAGCTGCCGGACCCCTGGCCGTCCTGGATGATTGGCCACCGGTCCGCTGGCTGGACCCATCTCGCCGGGCCGCAGGGCTGCTGCGACCATCCCCCGAAGCCCCGGCCGCGCTGTCGGTGCACCTCCGTCGGGCGGGAGGAGAGGGGCCAAGTGACCCAGTGACCCCCCCCCCACCGCCGCACTCCTGCCACGGCGCGGATTCCTCCCGGCCCCCCCCGAAGGCCCAGGCTGAGGGTTCTGCGGTGGAGGAGCCTGAGGGCCCCTGACGGGTCTCCCACGTGGCTGTGTTGTTCCCGAGGGTGGGTCAGGGCTGTACCGCTCCGGAGGCCTGGACCGCCGAGCGCGTGGATGATTTACCCCCCCCGCGGGTGCCGCGACCGGGGCGTCTAGCGCCGCTGACACCTGGTCCCGGACCCAATCCTCCCCCTGGGCCGCCGCCGCAGCGCGCAATTGCGCGATTAGATCTGCTACCGCCGCCATTTTGACCCCAGAGCTAACCTGCACAGCTACCAGCTTCTTCCTAGTGAAATGGAGGAGTGACGAATCGTCACTTCCTCCAACTAAACTAGGACCCTCCCCCCGCCCAGGCCAGCCCTGCCTTCCCCTACAAGTAAACTGGCCAATAGCTGGGCCAGTCCCGCCCTGTCATGCCGCCCCTCCCCTATGCTGTGCTCTGTCCAGGGCTCTCTGTGCACCTTCAACTGCTGCCACAGATACAGTTTTTAGCAGAACCCTCAAACCTTCGGCCGAGAACCCGTTCCGATTGGGGACCTATACCACCTCAGCACCCAGCCAGGACAATGGGGTCTCTCTTTTGGCCATGTTTAGACAATTGGAACAGTCTATGGCCAAGGAAATCAAGCTGTATTGGGACACTCACTTTCTTTCAAATTACATTACTATGCAGCAAATACCTCGGGGCTTACGCATCAAAAAGTTCCCCACCACAGAGTTGTCCAATGAGACATTAAAGCAGGAATGGACAGACACCCTGAACAAGTGTTCATTTGCCCTTATGGGCATCCTCATTAAATCCAATCTTGAGCAAGTCAGCACCAAGGGCGGATCCAGAGTCTAGTCTCGGGGGGGGCACTGACAGAAAATAAGGTGTTGCTTACAGAACTCAATTAGGTGTCCGATGTGTCCGCTGCAATGTTGCAGTACTGCTAAAAAATCAATGATCCCCGCCATTACTAGTAAAAAATATTTAAATATGAATGCCATAAATCTATCCCATGGTTTGTAGACGATTGTCAGGGACTGCAGACGTGGTACAAGAGATGGTCAGAAACTGCAGACATGGTACAGGAGATGGTCAGAGACTGCAGACGTGGTACAAGGAAATGGTCAGAGACTGCAGACATGGTACAAGAGATGGTCAGAGACTGCAGACATGGTACAAGAGATGGTCAGAGAATGCAGATATGGTACAAGAGATAGTCAGAGACTGCAGACATGGTACAACAGATGGTCAGAGACTGCAGACGTGGTACAAGAGATGGTCAGAGACTGCAGACGTGGTACAAGAGATGGTCAGAGACTGCAGACATGGTACAAGAGATGGTCAGAGAATGCAGATATGGTACAAGAGATGGTCAGAGACTGCAGACATGGTACAAGAGATGGTCAGAGACTGCAGACGTGGTACAGGAGATGGTCAGAGACTGCAGACGTGGTACAAGGAGATAGTCAGAGACTGCAGACGTGGTACAAGGAAATGGTCAGAGACTGCAGACATGGTACAAGAGATGGTCAGAGACTGCAGACATGGTACAAGAGATGGTCAGAGACTGCAGACATGGTACAAGAGATGGTCAGAAACTGCAGACATGGTACAAGAGATGGTCAGAGACTGCAGACGTGGTACAAGAGATGGTCAGAAACTGCAGACGTGGTACAAGACATGGTCAGAAACTGCAGACGTGGTACAAGGGATGGTGAGAGACTGCAGACGTGGTACAAGGGATGGTCAGAGACTGCAGACGTGGTACAGGAGATGGTGAGAGACTGCAGACGTGGTACAGAAGATGGTGAGAGACTGCAGACGTGGTACAGGAGATGGTGAGAGACTGCAGACGTGGTACAGTAGATGGTGAGAGACTGCAGACGTGATACAAGAGATGGTCAGAGAATGGAGACATGGTACAAGAGATGGTCAGAAACTGCAGACATGGTACAAGAGATGGTCAGAGACTGCAGACATGGTACAAGAGATGGTCAGAAACTGCAGACGTGGTACAAGAGATGGTCAGGAAAACTGCAGACGTGGTACAAGGGATGGTCAGAGACTGCAGACGTGGTACAGGAGATGGTCAGAGACTGCAGGCATGGTACAAGAGATGGTCAGAGACTGCAGATGTGGTACAAGGAGATGGTCAGAGACTGCAGACGTGGTACAAGGAGATGGTCAGAGACTGCAGACGTGGTACAAGAGATGGTCAGGAAAACTGCAGACGTGGTACAAGAGATGGTCAGGAAAACTGCAGACGTGGTACAAGGGATGGTCAGAGACTGCAGACGTGGTACAAGAGATGGTGAGAGACTGCAGGCATGGTACAAGAGATGGTCAGAGACTGCAGACGTGGTACAAGGAGATGGTCAGAGACTGCAGACGTGGTACAAGAGATGGTCAGAGACTGCAGACGTGGTACAGAAGATGGTCAGAGACTGCAGACGTGGTACAGAAGATGGTCAGAGACTGCAGACGTGGTACAAGGGATGGTCAGAGACTGCAGACGTGGTACAAGGGATGGTCAGAGACTGCAGACGTGGTACAAGGGATGGTCAGAGACTGCAGACGTGGTACAAGGGATGGTCAGAGACTGCAGATGTGGTACAAGAGATGGTCAGAGACTGCAGACGTGGTACAAGGGAAGGTCAGAGACTGAAGACATGGTACAAGAGATCATTGCATCCTCACTGTGTATATGAACGCAGCCCCACCTTTGTATATCAATGCAGTCCCACTTTTGTATATCAATGCAACCCCACTTTTGCATATCAATGCATCCCCACTTTTGCATATCAATGCATCCCCACTTTTGCATATCAATGCATCCCCACTTTTGCATCTCAATGCATCCCCACTTTTGTATATCAATGCATCCCCACTTTTGTATATCAATGCATCCCCACTTTTGTATATCAATGCAGTCCCACTTTTGTCTATCAATGCAGCCCCGCTTTTGTCTATGAATGCAGCCACACTGTGCACGGCACTCACCGTGGCATTGCCTCGATCACACACAGCAGGCATCTCCTCTCCCGACGTGTGTCATGGAACAAACAGGAGCTGAAGGTCTGTGTTCGGTAGGCCAGTGTGCTCTAGCAAGGTCCCCCCTAGACAGGCTTGTGTGATAGACAAAACACTGATTGTCAGGAAAGGTCTTGGCAGTATGGAGCACACAGCCCTTCCTGCGTTCAGGTGTGACCTGAATGCAATCAGCATGCCTCTATAATACCCGGCGTGTGTAATCACTCCTCGCCCTGGTATCTGTCTACTAACCTGATCCTGAGCCTGATATCTGACCCTGAGCCTGCTGTCCCCTTTCTTGACTTCTGATCTGATACGACCTGACCTGATCCCTCTCCTGGACATTCCCTTCCTGCCCATTCCCTGTCTGCAGCTTCTTCTGTGATCTCCTGGTATATGACCTCGGCTTGGCTTTTGGTTTATGATTACGGCATTTCCCCTTCACTTATATATGCTTTGTTGTTATTTGTGCACTGTTTGTCTTCACCTGTTTTGTTCACCTTGTAAATAAACACCTTTTATTTCACTGCATACAGTGTTGGTCTCCTCTGTGTAGGCACACAGTACTGGTCTATTTAGAATCCCTGACACTGGTTCAATCAGTGTTCCATCCCCATCTACTATCACACGAGCAGGTCTAGCACAGGCAGCACAGCCGAACACAGATCCAGCTCACACACAGCCAGAGATGCCCGATGTCAGCAGGAGAGAGGGGAGTGCTGCAGTCAGCAACAGCTCAAAGCAGCCTCAGGACAGGCAGCCTACCAGCCCTGGTGATGAGAGAGAGAGAGAGAGAGAGAGAGAGTGACAGACTCGGCAGCAGCAGCTGCAGGCACCGCAAAGCAGTTTAAAAAAAATGATAAAAAAAAAGTTATAAAAAATAAATAAAACAATATATAAAAAATATAAAAAAAAACATTTATTAAAAAAAGGGGGTTTGACACATGGGGCCCTGGGACCTCTGAGCCCTTTAATAAAAATATATCTATATATAAAAAAAGAGAAAAAAATTATAAAAAAAGGAGGGTCGTCCTCCGGGGGCCCTGGGGACCTCTGTGCCCTTTAATAATAATACTAACAATAATAATAATAATTTTATATATATATATATACAAATTTAATAAAAAAAGGGGGGAGGTCATCTGGGGCCCTGTGGATCTCCGGGCCCCTTGGGACCTCCAGACCCCTAAAAAAAAAATGGCCCTTTAATAAAAAAATAAAATAAAAAAATATTTTTTTTTAATTAAAATAAATAAAAAAAGGGGAGGTTGCCATACGGGGCCCTGGCGGCCTCCGGGACCCTGGGGACCTCCGGACTTCTAAAAAAAATAAAAGAAAAAAAATTGGCCCTTTAATAAAAAATAAAATAAAAATATGTTAAAAAAATATTTTTTTTTATAAAAAAATAAATAAAAAAAGAGGGGTTTGCCATCTGGGGCCCTGGTGGCCTCCGGGCCCCTGGGGACCTCCGGACCCCTAAAAAAAAAAAAAAAATGTATTTTTTTTTCTTTTCTCTCTGGCTCTGCCTTTTTCTCTGGCTTATCCCTTGTTTACATTTTTCTTTTGTATGTATGTGTATATATATGTATATCTATTGTGCATTATATACCTATTGTTTTTTATGGAAGGTGGGGTCAGGGGCAAGAGAAAAGAGAAGAGGAAATTATTATAATTTTCTTCTTGTCTCAGTTTTTGGATATACACTTGGCAATGTCTATGCGATATAGTCAATTATGAGTCAATTATGAGTTGCAATGATTGGCATATTGTTATTGGGCCGCATCTTTTTTTTTTTTTTCTTTTTACCTTCTCTTCTATTGGGTAAGAGCAATGAATGTGGTATGATATATAAGTATATGATTTACTATAATCTGATTACATGGTTATTACATGGTTATTTTTTTTTTTTTTTTGGCTCTGCCCACCAAGGAGGGGGGAGAAGGGAAAAGGGGAAATATGTAGAGCTATTATAACCATGATCAATTATTTGTCAGCTATATAGCCTTTTTTTTTTTTTCTCCTCTCCCCCCCTTTTCTTTTTTTTCCCTTGATTTATATATATATCTTGAAATTTATTTAACAAAGTCAATGGAATATGTGACAAATTTGAGCTGCAACCATTGGTATATTGGTATAGTGGTGTTGTTTTTTTTTTTTTTTGGAGTTGTATGTAAGAAGGAAGAATATTAAGGCTACATGGCTAAAGTCGAGCCGCAACAATTGGTATATTGAGCTTGATCTATTCATGTATTAATCTATCTACTTAGTGACTTATTTACTGAGTTAATGATTTATTGACTTATTGATTTATTTAAACTGCTAGTCCCACTTTGTATGTTTGATTAGCGGTGTATATATTTATTTATTCAATTATTTGTATATATGAGCGGTGTCATAATACCCACATGTTTAGTTAGCCCTAAATACCTGCGATGAGATATCCTTTATGCCCATTAACTTTCCCCCTTGTAGGTACATCAGTCCTCTGGTAGGACTTGGTGTCTTTTTTTGGATATATTCCATTTCCCTTTGTTTTGGGGGGTGATTTATATCACCCCTCACATCTATTTCCCTTGAGTGTTTTTTGTGTGTGTGTTTTTTTTTTTTATTCCCCCACCCCCCCTTTTTTTTTTTTTTCTCTCTCCCCTTTGTTATTCCTTTGTATTCTTCTGGTAGTACGAAGAGTTTAGAGAGGGAGCCTCTCTTTTTATTAATTTCCCCATTTTTTTTTTTTTTTATGGCAGCAACTTACTACTCTATAGCATCTCTGAAACTTTGTACCTACAATGTTAAAGGTTTAAATAATGAATCAAAAAGAGGCCAGATTCTATATAGTTTGCACAAAGCCAAGGTAGATATTATACTCCTACAGGAGACCCATTTCCGTACAGGTGGTGTTCCCGCGTGTCCACGTAAACATTATTCTCAATGGTTCCATAGTTCTTGTTATGTGGGACGGTGTACCTGGTAGTCAGAGCCTAGTCGCAGGAGGCGGCCTCTCGTACAGCACTGGCTCGGGAGCCGCTGGATTTGGGAACAGCGGACTCGGGAGCGCAGCGGGGTAAGGGTGCCTGGATGATGGTGCAGGTAAGCACGGTACTGGTCCCTCCGGGAACACTGGAACAAGAGGGGAGCAGGTACTCTGATGCGGAAGCTAGCGGCTCCGGAGCTGGTGCGGATGGTTAGCGACTCTGATGCGTCTTTGGCAAGTGACCTTGGTGCGGACGACAGGCGACTCTGGAGCTGGTGCAGAGCGGAGTAAGCAAGTGAACTTAGACGGAGGCTGGGTCAGGCAGGCCAGGTCAGATACGTGAGCAGACAGGGGATTCAGCAGGCAGGCGTAGTCGGTATTCAGGCAGAGGTCTGGCAGCAGTAATCGGGAACAGAAGGCGGAGTCAAGGCAAGCCAAGGTCAGGTTTAGGAACAGGTTAAATTCAGGATACAGATTATCAGATAAATAGGCAGATCAGACAGCAAGAGGCTGCTGCATCTGTCTGCCTTTTAAAAGCACTTTGGCGCCAAACTCGCGCTAACGTGCACGCGCGCGCTCCCGCCGCGCACGCACCATCGGCGCACGAGCGCGTGCACGCGCGCGCACACCAGGGGCGCGTCGGAAGCCGGCGGCAGATCCCTGACATTGCCCCCCCCCCAAGGGGCAGCCTCCGGATGCCAAGCCGAGCCTGTTTCTCAGGGTGGGCAGAAAAAAATGCACGAATTAGTTCTTGAGCATGAACATTGTCCTCGGGTTCCCACGAGTTGTCCTCCGGCCCGTACCCCCTCCACTTGATCAAAAATTTAGTTTGCCCCTGCCGTTTCCTGCAGTCGAGGATGGCCTCTACCACATATTCCTCGCAGCCATTGACCAAAACAGGTTCAGGTGGGCCAGCCCCTCTGTCAGGAAAGGGATCAGGGGTTGCGGGTTTCAGTAACGATACATGGAATACCGGATGAACTTTAAGAGACTCAGGTAAAGACAGTTCATAAGAAACCTCATTGATTCTTCTTCTTACCGGGAAGGGTCCCATGAACCTAGGTGCCAGCTTCTTGGAAGGACAAGCCAATCTGAGATTATTAGTAGAAAGCCATACCTGGTCTCCTGGTTGCAGGTCCAGCTCACCTCTCCTTTTCTTATCGAAGGCTTTCTTGCTGTCGGCTTGAGCTTTCGTTACTGCTTCCTGTAGCACCCGGTTGTTGCGGTTGAGGAAGTCTACCGTGCTCTGCACTGCCGGGACTGGGGATTCTGGAAGAAAATCAGGTAAGAAGGTTAGATTAAAGCCATAATTGGCGAAGAAGGGGGACTGTCCGGTTGCTGAATGGCTGGCATTATTGTAGGCAAATTCTGCCAAAGACAGCAGGGAGACCCAATCATTCTGGGAAAAGGAAGTAAAACATCTAATATATTGCTCCAGGGTCTGGTTTGTGCGTTCAGTCTGTCCGTTGGTTTGGGGGTGGTAAGCCAAGGAAAAAGCAAGTTCAATATTCAGGATTTCACACAAGGCTCTCCAGAAACGTGACGTAAACTGGACCCCCCTATCCGACACGATGTTTGAAGGAACCCCGTGGAGTCTGACAATTTCCCTGATGAAGACACGGGCAGTCTCAGCAGCTGATGGAGTACTTTTCAATGGGAGGAAATGGGCCATTTTAGATAAGCGGTCTACGACTACAAAAATGGCTGTGCACCCCTCGGAACATGGAAGCTCTACTATAAAAGTCCATGGCGATCATCCGCCATGGTCTATCAGGTACAGGCAGAGGTTTTAGTAAGCCCCAGGCTCGATTCCTTGTCGTCTTGTTTTGATTACAGGTTGGACAGGTATTGATGTATGATTTACAGAATTCCTCCAAACCTGGCCACCAGAAGGTACGCCGTACCAGTTCAAGGGTTTTACGGACTCCAAAATGTCCTGCCAATGGGTGGTCATGAAGTAGCTTTAGGACTTCTACCCGAATGTCTGTCGGAACAAAAATTTGGCTCCCTCTCCAAAAGAGTCCGTCTCTGGGGGTCAAGGTGACACCAGGGGGTCTGGAAGAGTCCGTGGATGCCTCCCTGAGTCGGGGAAGCAGGTCGTGTTGCAGAAGTAAAAAGTTCCCGGCCGGGAGAATGGTGTCAGGAACAGATGGGTCCTTGGGGTTGTCGTGCATCCGTGACAATGCATCTGGCTTGATGTTTTTTGAGCCGGGGCGGTACGTGATGTGAAAGGAAAAGCGTGAAAAGAATAGTGCCCATCGGGCCTGACGGGGTTTCAATCGTTTTGCAGATCTTAAGTATTCTAAATTCTTGTGGTCCGTATAGATCAAGACCGGATGTGCAGCGCCCTCCAGAAGGTACCTCCATTCCTCCAGTGCGGCCTTGATGGCGAGTAGTTCCCGGTCGCCAACATCATAATTCCTCTCTGCTGAGGAGAGCTTTCGGGAGAAGAAGCCCACGGGATGCATCAGATCTTTGTTCCCCTGGCGTTGGGAGATGATAGCGCCCACTGCTACTTCGGATGCGTCCACTTCAAGGAGGTAGGGTAGTGCCGGATCAGGATGGCTAAGAATCGGGGCAGATGTAAACAGTCTTTTAAGTGTATCGAAGGCCTTTTGGGCTTCTGGGTTCCACCGGAAACGTTGGTTCTGCTTGGTCAGTTGTGTGATTGGCGAGATAATTGCAGAAAAATTCCTAATGAATCGTCTGTAGAAATTTGCGAATCCCACAAATCGTTGCACCCCCTTCTTGTCCAGGGGTATTGGCCACTCTAGTATGGCGGATACCTTGTTGGGATCCATCTTAATTCCTGTAGGGGCTATAATCAGGCCAAGGAACTGAATGGTTCGTTGTTCAAATTCACATTTCTCGGCCTTGGCATATAGTCTGTGTAGACAGAGGCGACTTAGGACCCTACGGACGTGTTCCCGGTGTTTATTCAACGATCCGGAGAAAACCAATATGTCGTCTAGGTAGACGATGACGAAGATGTCAAGAAAGTCTCTCAACACGTCGTTAATAAAGTGTTGGAAGGTCGCGGGTGCATTGCACAGACCGAAGGGCATGACCAGATATTCGTAGTGTCCAAAACGGGTGTGAAAAGCCGTCTTCCATTCGTCCCCGTCCCGAATGCGAATTAAGTTGTAAGCTCCCCTCAGGTCCAGCTTCGTGAAGATGGTGGCAGATCTTAGTTTATGAAATAGCTCCGGTATCAATGGCAATGGGTAACGGTTCTTTATTGTAATATTATTTAGTTCCCGATAGTCTACGCATGGGCAGAGGGTTTGATCCTTTTTACTGACGAAGAATATTCCTGCGCCTGCTGGGGAGGTAGACGGGCGGATGAACCCTTTCTTCAAATTTTCGTCAACATACTCCTTCAGGGCTTCCTGTTCCTTCTCAGACAGCGGAAAAATGCGTCCAAAGGGGATCTCGGCCCCTGGGAGGAGCTCGATCGGACAATCGTATGGACGATGAGGCGGAAGGGAGTCGGCTCCTTTTTTACTGAAAACATCGGCAAACTCATGGTAGGGTTCTGGGATAGACTGGAGCAGATTGGGGTCAGCGTCCATGCAGAGAAGAGCAGTGGGTGAGCAAGAAGGAGCCGGTATCCAGTTTTGTTGGCAGTAGGAAGAAGTAAATGACACCTCTCCGGATCTCCAGTTAATTAGGGGATCGTGGGCCTGGAGCCAGGGTAGGCCCAAGATCACAGGGAACAAAGGCGAAGAGATGACATCTAGGGTAAGTAGTTCCTTATGCAGGGGAGGAATCGTAGTAAGCAAGGGAAGAGTCTCTTGAGTAACTTGTCCCGAGCTTATGCGGGAGCCATCAGCCAGAAAAACGGTAAGTCCATGAGTCTTTCTACGTAGCGGAATGTGGTGGAGGTCAGCGAAGGTAGAGTCAATGAAGCAACTACAAGCTCCCGAATCAATGATGGCGTTGACTGGCACTGTCTTTTCCTGGAGCTGAAATGAAAGAAGAAGAGCAAGATGGTGGGCATGAGTAGGCAGGGTTGACAGGTTAACAGGATTCGGAGGAGGGCACTTACGCATCTTGATGGGACAGTTGTTCACGTAGTGACCAGACCCGCCGCAGTAGAGGCACAGATTTAGTTGGCGGCGACGTGCCCGTTCTTCAGGTGGCAGCGTGGGTCGCATGAGGCCGAGTTGCATAGGTTCAGAGGTATCTGGAGGGGCGCTGGGAGAACTCATGCTGGTAGGGGGTAGGTAGCGGGAAGCGGGCATCGGTGCCCTAGCGGTCATCCACACAGGCCGGTTTGGCTGAGAAGAGCGTTCGGCCCGACGTTCACGGAGTCTACGGTCAATCTGGATGGCCTTGGTGATTAGATCTTCAAGAGTCTCTGGCACCCCTACCCGGGCAAGTTCATCCTTCAGACCCTCGGAAAGGCCCAGGCGGAATTGGTGTCTGAGGGCCGCGTCATTCCAGAGCGTATCCGTGCTCCAGCGTCTAAAGTCCGAAACATAGTCCTCAACTGCTCTTCGACCCTGCTGGAGCGTGAGGAGAGCAGACTCGGCGGTAGCGGCCCGTTGAGGGTCATCGTAAAGCTGGGCCATGGCTTCAAAGAAGGCTTGTAATGATTGGGTCTGAACATTGTCCTCTTGCAACAATCGGTGGGCCCAGGTCTGAGGTTCGTTTTGGAGAAGGGAGATTGCAAACCCCACCTTGGTGGCTTCCAACGAGAAAGTCTGAGGTTGCAAAGCAAAGTATAGTTCGCAGGCGTTGCGGAAGGCCCGGAACTTCGCCCGATCGCCTGAGAACCGTTCTGGTATAGGGACTCTGGGTTCGGGTGGAAGCATCACCACTGAGGGAGCGGAAGCCGTCAAAGGAGATCTAGCAGAGGTTGAAGGCGTGGGATCGCTGGAGCCGGACAGGGTTTGGACTTGTCCCTCTAACCTCATATACCCTTCTTGCAGGTTCTTGACGGCTTGTGTGAGGGCTGCCAGGTGTTTGCAAATTTCATCCACAGCGGGGGCGACTCCTGCAGGATCTGACATGATGGCTGTCTGATACTGTTATGTGGGACGGTGTACCTGGTAGTCAGAGCCTAGTCGCAGGAGGCGGCCTCTCGTACAGCACTGGCTCGGGAGCCGCTGGATTTGGAAACAGCGGACTCGGGAGCGCAGCGGGGTAAGGGTGCCTGGATGATGGTGCAGGTAAGCACGGTACTGGTCCCTCCGGGAACACTGGAACAAGAGGGGAGCAGGTACTCTGATGCGGAAGCTAGCGGCTCCGGAGCTGGTGCGGATGATTAGCGACTCTGATGCGTCTTTGGCAAGTGACCTTGGTGCGGACGACAGGCGACTCTGGAGCTGGTGCAGAGCGGAGTAAGCAAGTGGACTTAGACGGAGGCTGGGTCAGGCAGGCCGGGTCAGATACGTGAGCAGACAGGGGATTCAGCAGGCAGGCGTAGTCGGTATTCAGGCAGAGGTCTGGCAGCAGTAATCGGGAACAGAAGGCGGAGTCAAGGCAAGCCGAGGTCAGGTTCGGAGAGATGCGGATCGTCAGACGTAGCCGGGTCGGTATAGGAACAGGTTAAATTCAGGATACAGATTATCAGATAAATAGGCAGATCAGACAGCAAGAGGCTGCTGCATCTGTCTGCCTTTTAAAAGCACTTTGGCGCCAAACTCGCGCTAACGTGCACGCGCGCGCTCCCGCCAGGGGCGCGTCGGGAGCCGGCGGCAGATCCCTGACAGTTCTACACCGGGTTCAAAAGCAAGAGGAGTGTCAATAGCACTTCATAAACATATGCAAATACAATATCTGAATCATATAGCTGACCCAAATGGTAGATACATTTTTCTTAAAATTTGGTTATGGAATAAGATTATTACCATTGCAAACCTTTATATTCCGAACTGTGACCAAACGACAACAATCTCACATTATCTTGATCTTTTAGCAGATTTTGCGGAAGGAATTATTATTGTGGGAGGAGACCTTAACTTAGCCTTAGATCCCATATTAGATAGCTCCATTTAAAGATCGAACATCTCATACTCTCGCCTGAGGGCTCTCAAAAATAATTCTATGAACATAGGCTACTGGATCTATGGCGGATCTTATATCCCAAAGACCGTAATTACACATATTTTTCATTGGCCCATAAAACATATAATAGACTGGACTATTTCCTAACTGGACAAAAGGTATTAGAATGGGATCCTTCAATGGAAATAGGCTCATTTACCTGGTCTGACCATTCACCAGTATTTCTAACAATAAATCCACCACAGACTCACGGAACAAATTGGTCTTGGCGTCTAAACGATACACTTATGTTAGATCCAATATGTCATAAGGCAGTTATAGAAGCAATTAGTAATTTTATCTCTGACCATGCCCAAGATGAAACCGCACTCCCCTTAAAATGGGAAGCTCTAAAAGCAGTATTACGGGGTCTGTTTATTCAACATGGCTCACGACTTAAAAAGAAAAAATCCATAATTATCCAAAATACTCTATCAAAGCTTCACTCTTTAGAAACTTTACATAAAACCAGTCATCGTGCAGAAATATTAGCTAATAGTTCATCCACAAGGGCCTCACTTTTGCAGCTATTTGAAACATCCCATAAATCATACGAACAGAGAAGAGCCCTGGAAAGATATAAATCGGGGGATAAATGTGGGAGACTATTATCACGAACATTGCATCCCCGTTCATCCCAGACCTTTATACCCAGTATAAAAAAGCCATCTGGAGAAATTACGTCAGACCCACAATCTATTCAACATGTTTTTAGAGATTATTTCTCAGGTCTCTATAACTTGGCTCCATCACCATCTTTGGAAGATGTAGTTGGAGTCAATCAACAAATTGAAGATTATGTACAGGAAACAGCTATCCCAGTATTAGATGATGACAAAAGAACATTGTTAGATCGTGCTTTTCAACTTGAGGAATTATTGGATGTAATTGCCGATATTCCATCAGGAAAGAGTCCAGGCCCAGATGGATTCACTCCAAAATTTTACCTATAAGGAATATCTATCTCCATTTTTGCTCCAAGTATTAAATTCTATCTCCCCTAGGAATCAATTCTCAACTCAGACATTAGAAGCGCATATCACTCTGATTCCGAAAGCGGAAAAGGACCTAACTTTATGTTCTAGTTTTCGCCCGATCTCGTTAATTGGGATAGACTTAAAAATCTTTGCTAAATTAATTGCATTACGTCTCCAACCTCTTCTTCCAAACCTGGTACACTTAGACCAGACGGGTTTTGTACAAGGTAGAGAAGCACAGGACAATACTATAAAAACCTTTTTATTAATGAATTATGTTCAAACAGCAAAAATACCAGTATGTCTCCTTTCAGTTGATGCAGAGAAGGCCTTTGACCGAATTGGATGGCCCTTCTTAAAACAAGCATTAATGCAAATAGGTCTGGGCCCAAATTTACTGCACAAGATCCTGGCATTATATACTAAACCTGAGGCTACGATAAAGATCAATGGATCGTTATCAACAAGTTTCACCATACAAAATGGTACCCGACAAGGATGCCCACTATCACCTTTACTCTATGTCCTGGTAATGGAGCATCTAGCAATAGCAATTAGACAGAACCCTTTAATTGGGGGCATACAGATAAACCAAACGGAAATAAAATTAGCCTTGTTTGCTGACGATCAATTGCTATATGTCACTAATCCACAGGTTTCCATACCGGCTATTTTATCAGAATTTAAACGTTTTGGTACCCTTAGTAACTTTAAAGTAAATATATCAAAATCAGTTATTCTCAATGTGTCACTCAGTCCACAACAAGTGGCGGTATTGAAAAATAGTTTTCCACTCAAAATCTGTTCTTCGGTATTAAAATATTTAGGTATTTTTATCCCCTCTGACCTGAACCATTTATTTCTAACAAATTATATTCCTCTTATGCAACAAACCTTACAGGATTTAAAAAAATATGATCACAATCAATATTCGTGGTTTGGGAGGATTAATATTCTAAAAATGGATATAATACCGCGGTTTTTGTATCTCTTCCAAACCATGCCTGTCTCTATCCCTAGATCTTATTTTTCTACTCTACAGTCGGCCTTTACAAAATTTATTTGGGGCCATAAAAAACATAGATTGAAAAAGAAATTACTATCACTACCCAAAGTGAACGGAGGAGCGGGTGCACCTGATCTTTACCATTATTATGTAGCGGCAGTATTAACAAGGATAGTGAACTGGTTCCACTCCTCCAATACTAAACAATGGGTACTAATAGAGCAATGGCTAAATCAATTTGATCTTACCGCCCTCCCTTGGTTAGATTTTGAGAATAGTGATATCTATCGAGATTTATCTTCTACTATGCCCTTCCTAACATCCCACCTATTAAAAATTTGGACCAAAACAATTCTACAATTAGAACTTTCCTCATTAGTGGGACCTATGACACCTTTATTTGGTAACTGTCATGATAAGAGATACAGGAATCTTACCAATACTGACAGCGCCAGGAGAAGTCTGTTTCAGCGCATGCGCAGGGGCGCGTGGGTGCGCGCGCGGGATGTGCGCGGCACGAGCGTGCACGCGGCGCGTGCGGCGGAAGCGCGCGCGCGCGCTGACGTCATTTCGGCGCCAAGAACTGCTATTTAAACCATCTGATCCCACTGTATCTTGCTGACCAGTCTGCAGCAATCCCTAACTGAATCTGAACCTGTTACCTGTCTGCCTGATTACCGAATACCTGACCCGGCTTCCGTTGACCCTTCTCTGCCTGCAGCCTGCCTCTGACCCCGGCCTGATCCGACTACCGACTCTGCTTAAACCCGCCTTGCTGTCTGCTTACCTGATTCACCGACCCGGTCTGGACCTGATTCAACCCTCGGACCTGTCTCCGTCTCCTGATTGGTGCCTGATCCAGTGTCTGACAATCCCTTGGCTCCTATTCACAAGCGCTACAACACCGTTCCTGTGTTTGCTGGATTTCTGCTAGGACCTCGTCAACACCTGTTCACTTCCTCTTCCGGTCCATCTCCAGCTTCCCACCAGGCGCTTGTGTCCCTCCAGACTCCGTACCCCCTGTTTGCTCTACCAGGGGTTCCTGAGTCAGAGGCTTACGAGAGGCCGCTCCCTGCACATTGGGCTCCATAACCAGGTACGTGACAGTACTGGTCAGCCATGTCCGAGCCCACGCAGGGGGCGTCTCCCATGGAGGACTTATGCCGCCATCTAGATGGCCTCACCGCGGCCGTACGGACTTTACAAGAAGGATATACCCGCCTAGAAGGACGTGTCCAAACTCTGGCCACAACAGCACCTGCAGCGTCTGGAACCGCAGCTGCCCCTTCTGTAGTGATGTTACTACCGGAACCCAGAGTTCCCACCCCGGAGAGATTTTCTGGAGATCGCAGCAAATATAGAGCTTTCCGCAACGCCTGTGAACTTTTTTTTGCTTTACAACCCAGGACCTTCTCACTTGAGGCCACAAAAGTAGGTTTCGTTATCTCGTTATTGTCTGGCGAACCTCAGACCTGGGCGCATCGTCTTCTAGAACGCAAGGAAGAAAGTCTTAACCTATTCAGCACTTTCTTCCAAGCCATGGACCTTATCTATGAGGATTCCCAACTAGCAGCTACCGCTGAAGCAGCATTATGTGCCTTACAGCAGGGACGCAGAGCCGTGGAGGAATATGTAGCTGAATTCAGGCAGTGGAGTTCCGATACCAACTGGAATGATGCTGCCCTGCGTCACCAATTTCGTATGGGACTTTCAGAATCTCTAAAAGACGAATTAGCCCGAGTGGGCATCCCCGCAACACTTGAAGCCCTCATCCTCCTCTCTGTTCAGATCGACAGACGGTTGAGGGAACGGCGTGCTGAACGCACATCCGGCCCCACACGTCCCATATGGATGATGCCACGTGTACCTGGCCCACCGCATCTGCCTCCTTCAGGTCCCAGACCAAACCCCATCGATCATCCAGAACCAATGCAAATAGGCCTACTTCGGCCATCCCTGACTCCGGAGGAGCGTCAAAGGCGTCGATCCCATAACCTTTGAATGTACTGTGGAGGATCCGGGCACTATGTAAACACCTGCCCCGTCAAGTTCCGTAAGTGTTCAGTCCCCTCACCGGCTCTCTTCTCTGTCTTACGTAACAATAATACTCACCTGGCTGTTTCATTCTCTCTACAGTTTCCAGGAAGGAACCTCCAAGTCCCCGCAATTATTGACTCTGGTGCTTGCAGCGGTTTTATGGACGCCTCCTTTGCCTTTCGACATGGAGTCCCTCTACGACCACGACACCAGAAACTTACCGTCCATTTAGCCGACGGATCGGCTATCAAATCCGGCCCGGTTACCCAAGAGACAATTCCCCTATACGCACTCACCTCCCAGGACCACCGGGAACTACTCTGTCTGGACATTATTGAATCCCCAATGTTTCCGGTCATTCTGGGTATGCCTTGGCTGAAAGCCCATAATCCCCAGATTGACTGGGGATCTGGAACAATCCACTTTTCTTCCTCTTACTGTCGACAACACTGCCTTCAGAAACCTGCCAGTTCCCCTCCTTCTTTGATGTGTTTAGAATCCGAAGAGGAGAACCGTCAATTAATCCCAGAAGTCTATCATAGTTTCTTAGATGTGTTCAGCAAAAGAGGAGCAGAGACGTTACCTCCACACCGGTCCTACGACTGCCCTATTGAACTTTTACCTGGAGCAGAAATTCCGTTTGGAAGAATATTTCCTTTGACTGGGCTAGAGTTGGTCACTCTCAAGTCTTATATTGATGAGAATCTCGAGATGGGGTTCATCCGCCCTTCCACATCCCCTGCGGGGGCCGGTATATTCTTCGTGGAAAAGAAGGATCACTCTCTACGCCCCTGCGTAGACTACAGGGACTTAAATAAAATCACGATTAAGAACAGGTATCCTCTCCCTCTCGTTCCTGAACTATTTCAGAGACTCAGAGCAGCCACCATCTTTACTAAACTTGACCTCCGTGGGGCTTACAACCTCGTCCGCATAAGGGATGGCGACGAGTGGAAAACCGCATTTCGTACTCGTTTTGGGCATTTTGAATACCTGGTGATGCCCTTTGGCCTTTGCAATGCCCCAGCCACATTCCAGCATTTTGTAAATGACATTTTCAGAGACTATCTTGATTTATTCGTTATTGTTTACCTAGATGACATCCTGATCTTCTCTTCCTCCCTGTCAGATCATCAAAGACATGTCCAAAAGGTCCTAGCCCGGCTCCGTCAACACAGTCTGTATGCTAAAGCGGAGAAATGTGAGTTTGAAAGAGAGAGCATCCAGTTCCTAGGTCTCATCATTTCAATAGACGGTGTCAAGATGGACCCTCAGAAGGTCACCGCCATTACAGATTGGCCCGCTCCCACCGATAAGAAATCAGTCCAGCGTTTTGTGGGATTTGCAAATTTTTATCGAAAATTTATCAAGAACTTCTCTTCCATAATTGCTCCCATCACAGGTCTGACCAAACAGGGTATCCGGTTCCAGTGGTCCCCAGAGGCTCAAGCGGCTTTTTCTACCCTGAAAAACATTTTCATTTCAGCATCCATCCTAAAACATCCTGATCCAGTTCTACCTTTCATCCTGTAAGTGGACGCCTCCGAGGTGGCGGTCGGAGCAGTGCTCTCCCAGAGACAAGGACCCAAATCCCTTCTGCATCCAGTTGCGTTCTTCTCCCGCAAACTCTCCGAAGCTGAAAGAAACTATGAAGTTGGGGACAGGGAACTTTTAGCAATCAAGGCAGCTCTCGAGGAATGGCGTTATCTCCCGGAGGGTGCAGCTCACCCCATCTTGATCTATACAGATCACAAGAACTTGGAATACTTAAAAGTTGCTAAGAGACTGAGGCCACGGCAGGCCAGGTGGGCATTGTTCTTTACTCGGTTTTCCTTCCATATAACCTACAGACCCGGATCAAAAAACACTAAACCCGACGCGCTATCTCGGATGTTCAATGGGCCTGAAGCTCCTTCCTCCCCGGACACCATCCTCGCCCCTGGCAATTTTCTTATGTTACAGGGAGATCTTCTGTCTCAAATTAAGCAGGCCTCTTCATCAATTTCCCCATCTCCAGACCTTACTCTGCAGTTAAGAGACGGCATGCTATGGAACAAAAACAAGATTTTTGTGCCTCAACAACTACGATTGACAATTCTCAAGTCCTGCCATGACCACGAGCTAGCCGGACATTTCGGAATCCATAAGACAGCTGAACTCATCCAGCGTACCTTCTGGTGGCCTCAATTATTACAAGATTGCAAAAGCTATGTGGAATCCTGTGCCACCTGTATCCAACACAAGGGTAGCAGAACCAAAGCGTGGGGGTTACTTAAACCACTGCCTGTTCCAGAGAAACCTTGGAGAATGATTTCAATTGATTTTATTGTTGAGTTACCTCCTTCTGAAAACTATACTACCATCTTTGTAGTGGTGGACAGACTTTCAAAAATGGCGCACTTCCTACCGATGGTAGAGACACCTTCTGCTGCCGAAACAGCAACATTTTTTATTAAAGAAGTAGTGAGACTCCATGGTATACCTGCTAATATTGTATCTGACCGTGGGGTGCAATTCACCTCGAGGTTCTGGAAAGCGTTATGTGGGGCGCTGAAGATTGAACTTTCCTTTTCATCTGCGTACCACCCACAGACCAACGGCCAGACCGAGCGCACTAACCAGACGCTCGAGCAATACCTGCGCTGTTTCTCCAGTTTTTCACAGGATGATTGGGCTTCTCTGTTGCCCCTTGCAGAGTTTGCCTACAACAACTCAATCCATTCAGCTACCCAACAGTCCCCATTCTTTGCCAACTACGGCTTTCATCCTCTGTTTTTATCCAACCATATGCCGGAATGCTCAGTACCAGCTGTTCAGGAAACCTTGGATTTTTTTTCCACCAATAACAAAATACTCCAGGAAACAATGGCAAGAACCCAGGAGTATAATAAGGAGGTCTTTGACAGAAAGAGGAGAGGACAACTTAATTTGGTACCAGGGGACCAAGTTTATTTATCCACTTTGAACTTAAAACTAGCTTGCCCAACCAAGAAACTTGGTCCTAAGTTTGTTGGTCCCTTCCAGGTACTCAGAAGGGTTAATGAAGTGGCCTACGAATTGAAATTACCTGCTTCTTTTAGGATTCATCCAGTCTTTCATGTGGCACTACTCAAACCCACAGTCCCGGATCCTTTTCCCAACCGGAATGCTGGTCCGCCCACACCGGTACTTATCGACGGCGAGGAGGAGTTCGAGGTGGAATCCATCCTGGATTGTCGGAAGAGACGTAACCAGGTTCAATACCTGGTGAAATGGAAAGGCTACGGCCCAGAAGAAAATTCCTGGGAACCAGAGGCCAACATTCACGCTCAGAGACTGGTCCAGGCCTATAAAAGGGCACACCCAAGTAGGTTGGCCCAGTTGGGCATCCGGAGGCTGCCCGTAGGGGGGGGGGGCAATGTCATGATAAGAGATACAGGAATCTTACCAATACTGACAGCGCCAGGAGAAGTCTGTTTCAGCGCATGCGCGGGGGCGCGCTGGTGCGCGCGCGTGATGTGCGCGGCGCGAGCGTGCACGCGGCGCGCGCGGCGGGAGTGTGCGCGCGCTGACATCATTTCGGCGCCAAGAACTGCTATTTAAACCATCTGATCCCACTGTATCTTGCTGACCAGTCTGCAGCAATCCCTGACTGAATCTGAACCTGTCTGCCTGATTACCGAATACCTGACCCGGCTTCCGTTGACCCTTCTCTGCCTGCAGCCTGCCTCTGACCCCGGCCTGATCCGACTACCGACTCTGCTTAAACCCGCCTTGCTGTCTGCTTACCTGATTCAACCCTCGGACCTGTCTCCGTCTCCTGATTGGTGCCTGATCCAGTGTCTGACAATCCCTTGGCTCCTATTCACAAGCGCTACAACACCGTTCCTGTGTTTGCTGGATTTCTGCTAGGACCTCGTCAACACCTGTTCACTTCCTCTTCCGGTCCATCTCCAGCTTCCCACCAGGCGCTTGTGTCCCTCCAGACTCCGTACCCCCTGTTTGCTCTACCAGGGGTTCCTGAGTCAGAGGCTTACGAGAGGCCGCTCCCTGCACATTGGGCTCCATAACCAGGTACGTGACAGTAACCCACGATTTCCGCCGGCTTTAAAACGTAAAGATTTCCTCATTTGGAACAAAGAATCTCATCGTAGAGTGTGCCAGATTACTTGCCAGGCAGCATTTCCACCTATACTAAACCTAATCTTTACATCAAAGCCCTCACTTACGCAATGGTTGGAATATGGGCAACTATTATCTTTCTTGTCCTCTCTTCCCTCAAATACATTTTTGTATAGAGACACAACTCAGTTTGAACTTCTATTGCTACAAGACTCAAAACCAAAACATGTCTTATCTTCAATCTATAAGATATTAGCTATAAAAAAACACCCTGAACTCCCTGAATACATAAGGAAATGGGCGAATTAGTTAAATGTTCAAATTGAAGATGCAGAGTGGAAGAAAGCATTTAATTTAACACATTGTATGTCACTAACAATTAAAGCACAAGAGACAAATTACAAACTTCTTTCCAGGTGGTATTGGAGCCCAATGTCATTAAAGCGTATATACCCAGATAAATCAGACATATGTTGGCGATGCCATATATTTAAAGGTTCATTGCTACACATTTGGTGGGAATGTCCTCCAATCTTAAATTTCTGGGAAAAAATTATGCAGCTATACACTTTAGTTACTGGGGAACCAATATTAAATATACCACAAATCACTTTGCTCTCAATACTACCAGGATCATATAAGAATATTAAAAGGGGTCTTTTGAGACACTGGTTGACAGCAGCAAGATTAGTTCTACCACGGCACTGGCGCTCAATACAAACTCCATCAGTTAAGGAATGGGCCAGTGAAATGGATGGTATAGAAAAGATGGAATCACTTTTAGCACTTGAATTGGATACATATGAGGAGCACCTTCGGACTTGGGTCCCCTGGAGAGTATATAGAGAAACAACAAGAATTTAGAAATTACTTGTAGGAACAGAACAAATTAGTGGTGAGTGGTGGGGGTTGTTGCTACCAATCCTTAACCTTGCCCTAATTTTTTTTTGTATATATATATATATATATATATTTTTTTTTTTTATATATATATATATATATATTTTTTTTTTTTGGGTATGTTGTCTTGTCTTGTCTAGTCCAGTTTTGTTTGTCTTGACCTGTCTTGTCATGTCTAGTCTTGTCTTGCCCAGTCCTGTTTTGTATAGTCTTTTTGAACAATATATGGAAACAAAAATATATCAGAAATTGATTAGATGAAATAACTATATTACTTATTTGAACACATCAATGTCTGTATCATATTCTATAATGTATTGTCATAATATAATAAAATCAGAATGAACTACAAAAAAATATATTTTTTTTATTAAAATAAATAAAAAAAGGGGGGGTTGCCATACGGGGCCCTGGCGGCCTCCGGGACCCTGGGGACCTCCGGACTTCTAAAAAAAATAAAAGAAAAAAAATTGGCCCTTTAATAAAAAATAAAATAAAAATATGTTAAAAAAATATTTTTTTTTATAAAAAAATAAATAAAAAAAGAGGGGTTGGCATCTGGGGCCCTGGTGGCCTCCGGGCCCCTGGGGACCTCCGGACCCCTAAAAAAAAAATAAAAAAAAAAATAAATGTATTTTTTTTTATTTTTTTTAAAGCCAATGTGACATGATTGCCTCGGGGGGGGGGGCAATTTCCCCGTTGCCCCCCCCCCTGGATCCGCCGTTGGTCAGCACACTACAAACCGAAATGACAACAGTTCAAAGGGAGCTGACAACTTTACAAACACATCTTGAGTTTGCTGATTTGGATGGCAAGTTGAATAAGAGACTGGATAAGCTTGAAAAATTTGTTATTGACACCAAAAAGGGGAAGCAATTAAGGGATCGTGCAGATTATGAAAGTAACAAAGTCTATATACGTACACAATTTCCCTTCCAGTCCAGACCCCCCCAAAAGAACAGAGTGAAAAAGGTGAGCTTCTCTGACATTGAAAATGAGATCACATATGATACCCTAGTCACATCTGGGTCAGAGTCATCCCCGGACCGTCCTTTGGTAACACCTAGCACGTTGTCGGATGAGGATACACAATCAAACGGACACCCTCATGGAACCAAGGGGACAAAGAAACGAAAACCCACCATAAGAAGACAAGAAGGGGAGGCAAGAGATCCAAAAACTACACGCACCCCATACGCTTTGCGGGGAACCAGGAGAAAGTAATTGACAACGTCATCAACATTTCAAAAAAAGTTCTGAACACAGATGAAATTCACCTTTTATCTAAAGGTTTGAACTTTTGTCCGTCTAATCATTTCAATCTATTCGGGACTATACTGGATGTCAATAAGTTTGCAAGAAAGCTCACCCTTAAGAAACATTTTTTTAAATCACCTGCTGAAGAGGTCAGTTCATCGGTGAGCAGTTCGGAGCCAGGTGAGTTGATCTCTTCTCCCATTCTTTTTAAAGATGTTTGCGGTCTCCAAGACCTAACTGATTTACTTGCTGAATCGGATCCCTGCCCCTTGGATCCTGTAGACACCTCGATTCCAATATCTTTTAAACAGCAGTCTCGGTTCTACCCACTAGGGTCCAGGGGCAGCAAGCTTGATTTATATCAAAAATTGGTGAAGAGAGATCTTACTCACCTGGCTCATAGTTGCAATTGCACTCCATACCCCTCCAATTTGTCACATTCTGAGAGAAAAGCCTTGACATCTTTGAGCTCTGATCAGGACATTGTCATTAGAAATGCGGACAAGGGGGGGGGGGGGCGGTTGTAGTTCTGGACTCTTGTGTTTACAAAACAGAAGCGATGTGACAACTATCAGATATTTCTACCTATGCATGCCTCAAAAGCAATCCCACTGCAGAGTTCACACGAGACTTAGTCTCACTCTTGGATAGGGGGATAGCTGCAGGTATTTTTTCAGAATCGGATAGCAAGCTTTTTGTTCCTGCACACCCTATTATGCCGGTCTTCCACCATCTACCAAAAGTTCACAAGGGTTTGGATCCCCTAACTGGTAGACCAATTGTGGCAGGCATCGGGTCGCTCAACGAGCGACTCGGTGAATGGGTGGATGGCCAGCTGCAGCCGCTCGTATCCGTCCTCCCGGGGTATCTAAAAGACACGAAGCATCTTTTATGCAAATTGACGGGGGTACCGTGGAGGCACGGATATAGGTGGATGAGTTTTGATGTATGCAGTCTATATTCTAGCATTCCACATCACCTGGGCATACAGGCGGTCTCCCATTTTTTGAAAGTGTCAGGAAAGTACTCATTGGTATTGCAGGAATTCATTATTTTAGCTCTAGAATATTTACTAACCCACAATTTTTTCATGTTTGACGGGGTCTGCTACCTCCAGAGATGCGGGGCTTCGATGGGGGCCAAGTTCTCACCATCCCTGGCCAATCTGTACATGGGGTGGTGGGAGAGGTCCCGCATCTTTGGGGGTACCAGCCCCCGCCGTTCTGACACAGTCCTGTACTGTCGTTTCATTGATGATCTGCTTCTCATCGTTTCAGATGAGTTTGCAGATCTGAATGAATGGTTACACTATGTCAACGATAATGAGCTGAACCTTCGGTTTACGGGCAACCTACAGCCCATTACCCCTGGCGGACGGGAGGGGGTCGAGGCATCCTGGAGGCCCGCGACCACCGGGGCCTGGACTCGCTCTCCCCTCCCCGCCGGGGTGCTCCGGGCATCATCGGTCCTTGGCGCGAGGCTGCTGTGTAACGGGCACTCTGCAAACCGAGTCCTCACATATATCCGCAGCCACCTCTCCCAGACTTGGGTCGGGCCGAAAATAGAACCGGGGAGGGACCGGGGATTCGAGGGAATCCGGTCCGGGCTCCTGGAACTCACCACCGGACTCACGCGCCAAATCCGAGCTCATCCGCGGCTTCCGCAGTTTTCCCCTCAGAAAAACGTCCATTGAGTTCCTGGATGTAAAACTTACAGGTGCCTATGACACCATTTCCACGGGTCTTAATAGAAAGAACACAGCGGGCAATGCCCTATTACGAGCCGACTCATCCCATCCTTCACACACCGTTAACAGTATTCCCTATGGGCAGTTCCTTCGCCTTAAGAGGCTCTGCACCTCTTCTGTTGATTTCACAGGTGAGGCTCGGGCAATGGCTCACAGGTTCAAGGACCGAGGCTATTCAGCCACAGTCATTAATAAAGCCCTTTATAGGGTCAGCACTATCTCCAGGGACTCACTGTTGGCCAACAGGGGGTCGAGGGATATGCACACCAGCCCCATGGCCAACGGATTAGTCCCTATCTTTTGCACTCCATACAGTATGGAGTTCAATAAGATTAGACAGATTGTTAACAAATACCTTCCTGTTTTATACAGTGACACGTCTTATGCATCCATCTTGTCCAAAGGCATTAAAACAGTGAGTCGCAGAGCCCCGACATTGGGGGGGGTTCTCTCACCCAGTCTTTTTGTATCCAAATCCACTTCCCAAACCTGGTTGAATTTTGTGGGTACCTTTAAATGTGGCACTCACGGGTGTAGATACTGTCCCTTAATAGGAACTGGCCAAGTCGTGCAATCATGTTCTAACGGTAGAGATTTTAAAATCAAACAATTCATTAACTGTAACACAAAATTCGTAGTCTATGTGATCACATGCAATTCTTGTCGTGTCCAGTATGTGGGTAGGACTATTAGGAGACTAAGGGACAGACTCAGTGACCATCTGTATGATATTGAGAAAAACCACAATACCAACGTGGCTAAACATTGGAACAACGTACATGACAAAAACATTTCCAGCTTATCTATACAGGGCATGGAGAGGGTTGTGTGCCCACCCAGGGGGGGGAGATAAATTCAAACTTCTCTGCAAACGAGAAGTATTCTGGATATTTCATCTCAGTTGTAGACAGCCCCAGGGACTCAACTTCGACTGGGATGTGTCCCATTTTCATGATTGAACACACCCCCCTGCTTTGGCACATGCATTTCTTTACTCTAACCGCCGTGGTTATACATGTCCTTTCCATTCTCATTCACACCTACATATGCTTTTTCGATTTGAACTGTGCCTGTAGTCTGTATCATCTTCATTAATTCATCTATCTACCCACACTATGCTAGTTCACTATGAATGACGTGTACACTAGTCCACAGATAGGTGGACCACATTACAGGTTTACATTATTGTTTGTTTATCTAATCATTTTATACATCTTATCCGATCAGGTTTCCCTTCCGATCATTCAGGACCGGACGGGAGGGTTCTGCATGGTGGGAGTACCAGGTTACTGCACGGGGAGTGCATTCAAGGTCACTTTAAATTTGGCGGTAGGCGGAGGAGGCCTTTTGAATTCGCTCTGGGTTTCACATGAGCTCCCCTACAATAAGTTGCTCATGGCCTTAATGTCCACCCACTGTTTCTGGGTCTCTTCCGCTTTTGTTATTTCTGCTATTTGTGACATACTATACAGTCCAATTTTTACTGGTGCTATACATGCATTCTATTGGAGCATCTATTATCAAATTTTGGGCATTCCCCGGGCGGATACCTGACGGACACCACCACACCCCGGTTCTAGCGGAGCTTCATTCTTGAAGCCCATAGTTTAGAACATATTATTCATCACAGATCCCGTACGTATAGGGGTCTTTGTTCTCTCTCATCACACACATTATAGTAACACCTTTTTCCAATTATACACCCCCCCCCCTATAATGTTTTTTTTTTTTTTTTTTTTTTATGGCATTAGACCACAGACGTTTATACTAGATCATCATGCATTTGTATGATGGATCCATCACTAATATTTGTATTACGGTCAGTTTTGCCATTTTTTAACATAGTGAAAATGACCGTTCATTATGGCACTAGACCACAGACTTTTACACTAGATCATCATACATTTGCATGACGGATCTATCACTAATATTTGCACTATGGTCACAAATGAATGTTTCTTTTGAGCTCCTCTAAGATATTAGGGTCGCGAATACCTTTAGTGACCTTGTCATACGGTTATAGTTTTGAATTTTTTTTTAACATATATATTATGGCATTAGACCACAGACTTTTATACTAGATCATCATGCATTTGCATGATGGATCCATCACTAATATTTATACTACGGTCAGAAACTGACCGGCTATAGTTTGGCCATTTTTTAACATAGTGAAAATGATCGTTCATCATGGCACTAGATCACAGACTTTTACACTAGATCATCATTATTTTTTTATTTTTTTTGCAACACATTACACTTAGAAGCTTAAGGTTTAACCCTTTCACGCAGTCACTATGGACACGTTTTGCCACATTTCACAAGGACAGCATCACTTACTATTATTAATTAATTATTATTATACATTTTTCACTTCATAGTCGGTCCATTTCCATAGTCTGTCTATGTTTATACACAGTTTAGATTAATCTACTGGCCCTCCCAGCATAGTTATTATGGTTCCAATCATATAAGCGCTGGTTGGGTGTCACATTGAAACACCTGGCAAAGTGAAGAATGGCGCATCACACCTGTCAAGTATATGCTTGCAAACTTTAGACACGTGGATTGTGGTTTTAATTAAGATTTTATAGGGGTATTTGGATACATACAGGTGTTCCTATATACATTACATGTGTTTATATGTTTTTTACTTGAAAGTGTTAATTTTGAGGGAGGCCCTACCCCCTTCAGCTGGTTTGATTTAGTGTTTAATTACTTAATTAATCTTTTACTGCCATAGGCGGATCTTTTCTCATGTGATTATGTGTTTGAGTATATATGTCATTTTAGTGTGAACCTTTTTTAGCCATGACTAAGCACTGATTGTAAGTGCAAAACGCGTCGGCCATACTGTATTTTGTTGGTTGCAGTGACTGTGTGTACAGTTGAAAAATAAAAGACAACTTATTTTAAGTGATTTCGGAGTGCGGCTGTCCAGTTTTCGTCCTTCAATTTGCTATCATTAGCATTGCCAGCACCTTGGTGGTTCAACAACCCTTGATTGCACACGGGGCTCACCTGGAGCGGTAAGAAATTTGTCGTGGTTAAGTTCCTGCACCTATTTTTTTAGAAAAAAAGCTCTGGATGGCACTAAACCCTACACAACAGCAGAAGACGATCCACTGTTGGATTTAGTTTGGGTCTAACTGAGAAAAGCATGCATGATGCAATTAGACAAAACAAAGTCACCCTAGCGTAACTCAGCTTTAATATGGTAAAGTTAAAAACACTACAATTGTCAAATTCACATTGTGTGAGGATATATACAGCATAAGGATGGCACTTTGCACTCCTATAATAACCTTAAGATCCCAATAGAGGAAAGGGGAGTCATGGACGTTCAACCTAGTTGCACGGATCCTGGCAGCACATTCGAGGTCTATCCACCACCACGCTCGACGTGCAGATCCTAATACGCTTGTGTCTGGTCCAGCCAGCGCTGCTCTTCAAGGACACACAAAACCACATGGGCAGGATAAAGAGGGGAAGAGAGTGAGGAAATCACACAGTTGCCATGACAGCGTGTTTCGGAGCGTGAGGCTAACAATCTCTCGGTGTTTGCTGGGTAAGAATATCTGCCATCTGTCTTCAGGGGGGCCCCTTCTGTAGACCACCCCTTGAAGGAGCTGTAATTTATCCCACTCTTTATGCATCAACCGTGCCTCTTTTGAAGAACTGGTCAGGAGCATTCCTGGATCCTGTCTCTCCAGAGCCCCTAGAACCAAGTTTCCCAAAGGATCTTCCTTCTGGTCATGCCTTCTTCGTTAACTGGGGTAGGTAATTTTTTTAAATTGAGCTATGTCACAATAATACTTGGGTACGCCTGCGGCCAGAACTCCTATCTCTTCGGCTCGGGACCCCCCTTTCATCTGCAGTTCAGTTCCCTGGCATAGTGCCCGCACCCCTTCTGAAGATACTTGGGTCCATTCTTTCTCTGGGGCTTTTGGGCCATGTGGCCTCCTGGAGAGAGCATTTGCATCTTTATTTCCTACCCCTGGCCGGTATTTCAGACCGAAATTAAAGCTTGAGAGGGCCGCCAACCATCGATGTCGATGGTGAACAGATAGGTGAGTGGGTTGTTGTCAGTTTTCACTTCGAATTCAGCTCCATACAAATAGTCTCTCAGCTTATCTACAACAGCCCACTTTAATGCCAGAAATTCAAGCTTATAAGTAGGGTAATTCTTCTCTGATGGAGTCAAACTTCTGCTCACATAAGCCACTGGGCGTAGGCAACCGCTGTGTTCTTGATACAACACTCTGCCTAACCCCTCTCTACTGGCATCCACATGCAACTCATAAGGCTTTGATGTATCTGCATAGGCTAGAACGGGAGCAGTCGTCAGGTTTTTTTTTAACTGAACAAATGCCTTTTCACATTCAGGGGTCCATTGGTCACAAATGGATTCTTTGGGTTTTCGGGGGGCCCATGTGGAGTTTCGTTGACTTTGCAGATTCCAGAGTGTTATCTTCGTCCTCTGTCTTCAACAGTTCATTAAGGGGTTTTGCAATTTTTGCGAATCCTTCAACAAATCTCCTGTAGTAAGAGCAAAATCCTAGAAATGACCGCAGCTCAGTCACATTAGTGGGTTTAGACCAAGAGGTAACTGCCTCCAATTTCTCTGGATCTGTATGTATCCCTTCTGCAGAGACTATGTGCCCCAAGTAGTGAACGAATGATTGGTAAAACTGGCACTTTTCTTGGGACAACTTCAACCCTTCATCATGTAGCCGCTTCAACACCTTTTCCAATCTCTGCTCATGTTCTTCCAGAGTTTTCCCGAACACGATGACATCATCCAGGTACACCAACACTTCTATCAGATTCATGTCACCCATAGTTCTCTCCATCAATCTCTGGAAGGTAGCGGGGGCAACCGATAGTCCTTGAGGCATACAATTGAATTCAAAGAACCCCACTGGGGTGATGAAGGCTGTTTTCTCTCTGTCCTCTGGGTGCATGGGGATTTGGTAATAACCACTCTTCAAATCCATGACACTGAACCACTTAGCTCTGCAGTGCATCCTCAATCCGAGGGGTGGTGTACTGGTCCTGGAATGGTTTGTTTATTGAGGGTCCTGTAGTCAATACACAGCCTTAGAGAAACATTTTTCTTTCTCACCACCACTATGGGTGGAGCATAAGGACTCCTGGATTCTCGAATAGTTCCTGCCCTTTTCAATTTTGCGAGTTGCTCTCTGAGGTCCTCCAAATCTGTTAGGGGGACTGTGACGAGACCCTTTCTCACCCAGGTCCTGCTCTCCCGACACTCCTCTGCTTCTATCAGATCAGATTGCAGATTGCAACATCTGATGGTCCAGTCATCCAAGGTTCCGGGATCCGACCTACAGCTATGTGCCGATCGCGATCCATTTGAAGAACACACACCAAACGAGCTTGATGTGTGCTCAACCAGAACTCCACTTTATTGAAACACTCAGCTGGTTATATACAGGTTACAGTTTCCATCTATCAAAGAACAATGAAATCTCCACCCCCTTTTCACACACTGGTGTTTCCATACAGAGGCATTTCGGCACCGATGTATTTAGCATGACTTTACTACCTCAGAGAGAATGACATTCCTGTAGACAATGACATCAGTGAAGTTAACAGAATACGTTATCTAGCCAGCTTGTCTCCGCATAGAGAGGAGGTCATTACCAGTGTTGTTCATCTTCCTTTAAAAAAGTAACTAGTTACAATTACAAGTTACTTGCCCGAAAAAGTAAGTGAGTTAGTGACTCAGTTACTTTATTGGCAAAGTAACTAGTTACTCGGAAAAGTAACTGATTTTTTTTTTTTTATATATTCTACAATACAATTACGTTCTATAACATCTTTAATATCAAAGATGTTTTTAACTGATTTAAGATTAAAAACACTATATACAGTATTTTAGAACATTTCGTACTTATTTGAACCCAATTCAATAGATTGCAGCGGCGCAGCCTCCCATAGATCATATGAATGGTATGCACAGAAACATAAAAAATAAAAAAATATTTAAACTAGAATTCAAGTGCAAAATTAAGACACACAAATGTAAACGTGGGTAAAAAGAAACAAAAATCTTGCCTTTAATTAGTGCGATTATCTGTATAATAGTGTTAAAAGAAACAAAGGAAAAACCTGGCCATTAGTGCAAATCTCTGTAGCTGTATATTCAGCCTACTAGTGCACAATAAACGGAAGTTTTGTTACTGTACTGATTCTGAATAGTTAAGAGTTGGAGAACACTATCCAACTCTTAACTATTCAATCAGTACATTAACAAAACTTCTGTTTATTGTGCACTAGTAGGCTGAATATACAGTTACAGAGATTTGTACTAATGGCCAGATTTTCCTTTGTTTCTTTTTAAACAATTAAACAGATATAGATAATTAATTGCATTAATTAAAGGCCAGATTTTCCTTAGTTTCTTATACTAATAGGAGACAAAGGAAACTCTCGCCTTTATTAATTAGTGCAATTAACTGTATAATACTGCAGTGCACAATAAACAGAACACTATCCAACTCTGAACTCCTCTCATTATCTAACTAAACCAGTGGTTGTAACGTAGGAGGAGAAGCTTTTCAAATTTTTGGTCTGACAGTCTGTTCCTCTTTGGAGAGAAGACAAGCTTGCCCAGGCTGAACAGTCTCTCAACAGGTGCACTAGATGGAGTAGCAGCATTGTAACGTAGCGAAATTTTCTTGATAAGAGAAAATCCACACAGAGAGTCAACATTTTGTGCTGAAGATCTTATATAGTCTGCCACCTGGTTTTCTGCTAAAGAGGTTGTTTCCTCCTCATCCTCTTCAAAGGAAAAGAAATCGTTCTCTTTGGCTGAATCTGTGTGATGTTGTTGTGTAGATGTGCTGTTACCTTGTTGTGGTTCTTCAAATAATAATCATAATTAGTAGCAGTTGTATTTAGTATTATAAGTACTACAGCAATGTTCACTTAATAAACAATAAAATATGACATTCAAGTTCTTACTGTGACTATGGCGTCAGGAAGGTCCCTCAGTATTTGCAGGCCACTTTGAAGGGCTTCTGTCTTTAACATTAATGTATCAATTGTTGGTAGGAGTGTACCATGAAAACAATTCTCTTCTCCCTGAAGTATATCAAAGGCAACTGTAAGGGGCTTCATCGCAATACAGTACTCCTTTAAAAACTGTTGTTCCCTTTCCGTTATTGCTGGCAGTCCTAATTTGGAGGAAATGGTGTTAAGGTCTACCATGGATATTTCACAGATTCGAGCCAGGGCATCATAGAAGGAATTTCATCGTGTTGTACAAGGTACAAGCAGCTTTTTTGACACCAACTCATCAACTGTTTCAGTAGCCAAAGCTGATCGACTAGTCTTGTTCCATAGGGCAGTACATTTGGCAGTAGCACTTCTATAGACAGCCTTTGTTGCAGATTTTGACAGCAGCCACTTGTCAACATCTGTGCATGAAATCAGGTTCAGTGTGTGTGATGCACATCTCTTGTGGGGGGGCAAAGTGATCACATCACCATCAATATCATCACCTCTTGCATGTAGAGCATCATTAATGTCTGTAAAGGTCACCTCATCTTCATCTTCCTCAGAATCACTTTCCTCAAGTGGCTGGTACCTTTTAAATGCTTTTACAAAATTTGAGCCATTATCAGTCACTGTTGCTGTGATTTTGTGTGTTATCCCATATGTTGAGTGTATATTGTCAAGCTCAACTGCTATGGCGTCATGACTATGATGCCCCTTAAACCGTCTGCAGGCAAGAGCTGCTTTCTCTCTTTCCAGGTTATTTGGATTGATCCAATGTGCTGTCACACCCAGGTAACTTTTATTGTGGCAAGTCCAGATGTCTGCTGTAGTTGCAATGTACTGTAATTCCTCAAATGTTTTTTTGAGCTCAATCATAATTTTTTCGTATTCACTGTCCAAGAATTTAGCAAAAGTGTTTCGGCATGGGGCAACCCCCTTTCCTCCTCCTCGTAGTGGTATTTTAGAAAGGATAGCTCTGAATGACTCAGACACCACAGTGGACAGGGGGAGCATGTTTTCAACAACATACCTTGCAATCAATGTATTCAGCTCGGGCTTGGTCACCTGATGCTGACCAGAAAAATCGAGCGTTGCTTGTTTTAGGAGAGACGGTCCGGCTACTCTGCTAGCTGCATTCGGGGTTGGGTTAGCAGCAGCAGCAACAAGTGTCACGTTAGCATGTGTTGATGTGAGGTGCTTCAAAAGATTGGAGTTGCTTGAAGCAGATGTGGACAAAGTCTTTTTTCCTGAGCATAGCGTGCATGTTACATAAACATTCTTGCCTTTAATTTCAATCAAGGAGAAGTAGTCACGGTACTTCCAGTTTGAGAATGCTAACTTTGATCTTCCCCAGCTCGTCGCCATTGTTGCTGACGGCTGGTGGTGTGGCACTCCACTGGTGGGGGTACTGGCAGTGTGGTACGGTGGTACCTGACCGTGATCTGAGTCTGACTCCTTGATTCCTCTCTTGTATTTTTTTTTGGGGGGGGGGTTGTGGTGCACCTAAATAAAAGCAAAAAAAAAAAAAATGGGCGTGTCTTCTTTAAAATACATGGCAACTATGATATAGAATTTAAGGTTTATCATTCATATGCCTTTTTTTCTTTGGGTGACTTTTCTACTGCAGGGCATGTTTTTTTAAAATCTATATCAAACCTAGAAATCTAGAAAGGATTTTAAAGGTGGACCACATTAAAAAAAAAAAAAAAAAAATATTGAGTACAGTGCTAGTGCTACTATGAGGCTCATGCCTCTCTTGTTTTAAATAATGTTTGCTGCTAATTTAAATGCAAGCCTTTGGTAGAAGTTGCAGTATATAATACAAGACAAAACCGCAATATTCTAAGCATTGTTTTACAGCTGGGGTCCTATTTTTTCCTATTGATGGAAGTATTCTGCAACTTCTAACAAAGGCTTGCATTAAAATTAGCAGCAAACATTAGAAAAAGAAAGGCATGAGCCTCATAGCACTGTACTCAATATCTTTTTTTTATTTTTTTGTATGTGGTCCACTGGTCCTCCACTGGTCCACCTTAAAATCCTTTCTAGATTTCCAGGTTTGGTTTGTATGATATTATTGGTATAGTATCAGTCAGACTCAGCCAGTAGCACAAAGTTCATATTTCGCCACAAGCCAGGCCTAATGCGGCCTTAGACTAGGCCGCCCCCCCCCCCCGTTCCAATCGGCTCCTCACCTGGGACCTGGCTGGTGGCTGCGCAGGGGGCAGGGACCACAGTTGGTCGGTCGGTGCTGCTGTCTGCTGGCTTGCGCAGGGCAGGGGCAGGGCCACAGTGTTGTCTGGTGAGGTGACTGCCTGGAACCCTATAATTCATGAAAGACACACAGGTTAATATTGGTGAATGATATCACCTCAAAAAAATTACATTGTCTAATTGTAAAGCTTAAAATACTCCAATTATCTGTCTATAAATATATAACAGGCTTACAGATAATTGGAGTCCTTAAGCTTTACAATTACAATCAAGCAGCAGCAGCAGTCACAGTGTCAGCTCAGCCAGTAGGCTAGCACAAAGTTCATATTTTGCCACACCAGGCCTAAGGCGTGGCAAAATATGAACACTGTGCTACTGCCTGAGCTGAGAGTGACTGTCTGACAATGCCTTGCTGGCTGGCTACTGCTGCTGATTTTAATTGTAAAGTAAGCTTAGTACTCCAATTATTATCTGACTGTCAGTGTCACTAAGCCTATATTTAATTACAGACAGATACAATTGGAGTCTAAGCAACAGACAGTTCCCCAGTCTTTTCAACTTGAACAACTTCTCATGAAGTATAAAAAAGGACCAGTGTATGTGTGTGTCACACCGACACCGTGTGACCAACTGCTGAGTGCTGACCACCTGAGCGCATTACCCCCCCCCCCCAATTCCAATCGGCTCCTCACCTGGGCTGGGACCTGGATGCGCAGGGGCCAGGGGCAGGGGCCACAGTCGGTCGGTCGGTAGTGGCGGTCTGGCGGACGGTGCTGCCCGGTGCACCTCACCTCCTCCTGTCTGCTGGCAGGGCCACAGTGCTTCACTTGCTGCCTGGTTCGGTTCCACTCTGGCTAGGCCTCAGGCCTGAGGCCTCGGTCCGGACTCAGGTCCGTGGTGGAGCGGAGCCTCCGCGGGGGATGGGTCACTCGGGTCGGGTGTGATCGTCGGCGGGCTCACACGCTCTGCTGCTCAGTCAGTTGCCGAGTGAAGTCACGACACGAGTGTCACGCCTCACACGGGTCTGACCGTCTGAGAATGCAGACGGCCGCGGGCGGGACCCGGGAGACTCCAGGGGGCGCGTCGCATGCGCCAAGTGAAGCCACTGCCACTGTGATTGGGTGGGTGACTGTCTGTCAACTCATCATCACATGCATCGATGTCAAAAAAATTAATGATTGGTCGCCGGCGGGCATGTGACTCTCTCAGTGTGGGTGGCGCTGGCAGTGCCAGGCCAGCGCCACCCACACTGAGAGTCACATGCCCGCCGGCGACCAATCATAATTTTTTTTTTACATCATCAATGCATGTGATGATGATTGATGACACAGTCAGTCACTCACCCACCCAATCACAACCGGTCCGTCAATGCCATCCCGCCGGCCCTGAGGTGAGGGGAATTAGAACAGACATGACGACCCCGGACTGCCCCTACACGCGCCGCGCGCACATGCTGTAAGTAACGAGGTAACGGAGCAAATGTAACGGCAACACTTTTTTAGATAATGACATGCTAATCCAATACTGCTGATAATCAAAAGGCTCAAAACAGTGTTATCACACAATAGAAAGGTCAAAGAGCCGACTGACTTAACACCTCTTTTACAAGCCACTTAGCCTTTCAATAGTCCTCAATAGTCTGATTCAGTTCAATCCCCATCTAGACAGACACCTCATAATGTCCAAAGGCATCCTGCACTATGTCATATCCATAATGTCTCATCTTATGTAATACATGAAGTATGATTTCACGGTCCATGACAGGGACTAGGGATGAGCTTCGCGTTCGATGCGAACACATGTTCGCATCGAACATCAGCCGTTCGATCGTTCGTCGAAAGCGAACAAATCGGGTCGTTCGCGCCAAAATTCGCATGACGCGCAACGGCCCATAATTCACTGTGGCGTTGCGCGCTGATGATTGGCCAAGCATGCACCATGACCCTGCATGCTTGGCCAATCACAGCGCCCAAAAAACGAAGAGACCTAATTGGCCAAAGCCTGGGTGCTTTGACCAATTAGGGCTCAGGGCTTTAGCACACGCCCCACACTATAAAAGGCCGCCTCCCAGGCGGCCTCGTGTAGTGTGTTCCGACTTTCTTTGAGAGAAGTCAGACAGAGAGAGAGAGAGAGATAGATAGATAGATAGAGACACAGGGCCAGATTCAGGTAGATGAGAGCATCTTTGCTCCAGAGTAACGCTTCTCATTTACGTTACTCTGACGACCCTTTCAGCGCAAGTACTGTTATTCACATAGCAGTTGCGCGTAAACTTGCGCCAGAGTAACGGTAATGCGCTGGCGTAACCCGACGCGAGGGGAAGTGGGTGTGATCATATGTAAATGATGGGCGGAGCCCAGCGCAGAGGCTTACGTTCAGCGCATCAACCATGGAGCATGCGCAGTGAGTGAGGCTCCACTCGCCCCCTTTGTGCGCATGCTCACAACTTCCGTCGGCACCACTTCACGGGAAACGTCAGCGCAATGCCTTCCGTTGGGCGTTTAAATGCATCCGTAGAAGCGCCATTCCGGCACTAAAGTATATCCTGCTCCCCCTCCCCGCAGTGATGTTACTTTTGTTCTGAGATGGCTGCTCCCGTTCCCCGCAAACACACAGGAGAAAGCTGAACTTTAATGGCCAGGAGCTGTCAGCCGTCATCTCAGGCTATGGAGACCTATGATGTCTTCCTCCATGGCTGTAAAATTTGACAGACAAGCATGGACAGAGGTGTTGTCCTGCAAGTGGGGGTGCTCAGCTAGCTCTTCTCGTCGGTAACGCTGCTGTAGCTGCTCTCCTGCTGACCTGTGGCCATCTGGAGTAAAGATAAAGCAGCCTTTTGTAGAAATAACTTTGCGCCGGACGGACGAGATACGCGCGGCGCATGTAGCCAGCGTATGGTGCTAATCCGTTCGTGAATTGGGAAAAATCCCTCATTTGCATATTTGCAGGGGAAATCAATAGGCGCGACTGATGCGCCAAGCGAAATTAAGCGCTGACGATACTCTGGCGTCGGAACGTTCCGCCGGTCGCAAATGGCCCGTTATTGGGCGCATCTAGTTTGGTGGGTACGGGCACATAGAAACGACGGCGCATCTTCACAGTTACGCGGCGCATATCGAAATACTCCAGCGCAAGTGTTGCTGAATCTGGCCCACAGTGTCTTTTCAGATAGATAGATAGATAGATAGATAGATCAGGGAGGCTACTAGTTAGTGGGCCAGATTCAGGTAGATGGGCGCTTCTTTACTGTGGAGTAACGTTTCTCATTTACGTTACTCCGGCGAAACTTTAGGAGCAAGTACTGTTATTCACATAGCACTTGCTCCTAAAGTTGCGGCGGCGTAGCGAAAATGAGCCGGCGGAATTCAAATTGGGCGGGTAGGGGGCGTGTATTATTATAACTAGGCGCGATCCCGCGGCGAACGTACTGCGCATGCGTCGACTGTCAGTGCGCATGCTCCAAATTCTGTCAGTGAACGTCAATGATGTCAATTCCCATTCACGGACGTTTTACGCAAACAACTCAAATTTTTTATTTTTCGACGCGATGACAACGGCCATACTTAACATAGGATACTCCACTAGGGGGCTGCTTTATATTTACGCCGCGTATCTCTTATGGAAACGTCGGAAAGTCACTGCGTCGCGCCCGAATACGATCGTGAATTTCCGATTCCCGCTGATTAACATATTCTCGGCGTTAATCAGCGGGAACGCCCCGCGCGCCATTTTTAAAATTGAAGTTACGATACGACGGCGAAATACAATTACGCTGCTCGTATAGGAACTCCAACCCGGCGTTTCTTGTTTTCTGACTACAGAAAACAGAAACGCCGGCTCAAAGTGAGAGTTAGGCTGGAGTATCACTGATACTCCAGCCTAACTCTACCTGATTCTGGCCCACTATAGTTAAATGTACAGTTTGTAGAGAATATATTCACATCCCTAGGAGTTGTCAATATATTTATAAACTGTATAGCTTAGCTAGTTCTGCTATTAGTATCTGTCAGGCAGGAGATTGTGCTTGATGCTCTAACGTGTTAGTGTACACGTGTTAGTTAATTGCACATAGACACATTAACTGTTACTGCACGTGTGCTATTTATTTGCACAGAAAGGCAGTTGCTGTTAATGCAAGTGGGCAATTGAATTGCACAGAAACGCAGTCGCTCTGACTGTGCGTGTGCTGTTTAATACCACCTGAGCGCATTTGGGGTCACCGTATGTGTGCTGTGACATACCACCTGAGCGCATTTGGGGTCACCGTACGTGTGCTGGTATATACCACCTGAGCTCAGTTAGTGCCACTGTACGTGTGCTGGTATATACCACCTGAGCACAGATAGTGCCACTGTACGTGTGCTCCTATATACCACCTGAGCGCAGTTAGTGCCACTGTACGTGTGCTGGTATATACCACTTGAGCACAGATAGTGCCACTGTACGTGTGCTCCTATATACCACCTGAGCACAGATAGTGCCACTGTACGTGTGCTCCTATATACCACCTGAGCACAGTTAGTGCCAATGTACGTGTGCTGGTATATACCACCTGAGCACAGATAGTGCCACTGTACATGTTCTCCTATATACCACCTAAACACAGTTAGTGCCACTGTACGTGTGCTGGTATATACCACCTGAGCACAGATAGTGCCACTGTACGTGTGCTCCTATATACCACCTGAGCACAGTTAGTGCCACTGTACGTGTGCTGGTATATACCACCTGAGCACAGATAGTGCCACTGTACGTGTGCTGGTATATACCACCTGAGCACAGATAGTGCCACTGTACGTGTGCTCCTATATAGCACCTGAGCACAGTTAGTGCCACTGTACGTGTGCTGGTATAAACCACCTGAGCACAGATAGTGCCACTGTACGTGTGCTCCTATATACCACCTGAGCGCAGTTAGTGCCACTGTACGTGTGCTCCTATATACCACCTGAGCACAGTTAGTGCCACTGTACGTGTGCTGGTATATACCACCTGAGCACAGATAGTGCCACTGTACGTGTGCTGGTATATACCACCTGAGCACAGATAGTGCCACTGTACGTGTGCTCCTATATACCACCTGAGCACAGTTAGTGCCACTGTACGTGTGCTGGTATATACCACCTGAGCACAGATAGTGCCACTGTACGTGTGCTCCTATATACCACCTGAGCACAGTTAGTGCCACTGTACGTGTGCTGGTATATACCACCCGAGCACAGATAGTGCCACTGTACGTGTGCTGGTATATACCACCTGAGCACAGATAGTGCCACTGTACGTGTGCTCCTATATACCACCTGAGCGCAGTTAGTGCCACTGTACGTGTGCTGGTATATACCACCTGAGCACAGATAGTGTAATTGTACGTGTGCTGGTATATACCACCTGAGCACAGATAGTGCCACTGTACGTGTGCTGGTATATACCACCTGAGCGCAGTTAGTGCCACTGTACGTGTGCTGGTATATATCACCTGAGCACAGATAGTGCCACTGTACGTGTGCTCCTATATACCACCTGAGCGCAGTTAGTGCCACTGTACGTGTGCTGGTATATACCACCTGAGCACAGATAGTGCCACTGTACGTGTGCTGGTATATACCACCTGAGCACAGATAGTGCCACTGTATGTGTGCTCCTATATACCACCAGAGCGCAGTTAGTGCCACTGTACGTGTGCTGGTATATACCACCTGAGCACAGATAGTGCCACTGTACGTGTTCTCCTATATACCACCTGAGCACAGTTAGTGCCACTGTACGTGTGCTGGTATATACCACCTGAGCACAGATAGTGCCACTGTACGTGTGCTCCTATATACCACCTGAGCACAGTTAGTGCCACTGTACGTGTGCTGGTATATACCACCTGAGCACAGATAGTGCCACTGTACATGTGCTCCTATATACCACCTAAACACAGTTAGTGCCACTGTACGTGTGCTGGTATATACCACCTGAGCACAGATAGTGCCACTGTACGTGTGCTCCTATATACCACCTGAGCACAGTTAGTGCCACTGTACGTGTGCTGGTATATACCACCTGAGCACAGATAGTGCCACTGTACGTGTGCTGGTATATACCACCTGAGCACAGATAGTGCCACTGTACGTGTGCTCCTATATAGCACCTGAGCACAGTTAGTGCTACTGTACGTGTGCTCCTATATACCACCTGAGCACAGTTAGTGCCACTGTACGTGTGCTGGTATATACCACCTGAGCACAGATAGTGCCACTGTACGTGTGCTCCTATATACCACCTGAGCACAGTTAGTGCCACTGTACGTGTGCTGGTATATACCACCTGAGCACAGATAGTGCCACTGTACGTGTGCTCCTATATACCACCTGAGCACAGTTAGTGCCACTGTACGTGTGCTGGTATATACCACCTGAGCACAGATAGTGCCACTGTACGTGTGCTCCTATATACCACCTGAGCGCAGTTAGTGCCACTGTACGTGTGCTGGTATATACCACCTGAGCACAGATAGTGCCACTGTACGTGTGCTGGTATATACCACCTGAGCACAGATAGTGCCACTGTACGTGTGCTCCTATATACCACCTGAGCGCAGTTAGTGCCACTGTACGTGTGCTGGTATATACCACCTGAGCACAGATAGTCTCTTACTCTGGCCCAGGGAGATGACCAAATAATTAATACAAACTTTAGACCAAAGTCTAGCTTCTATCCACACTGGAGTAAGGGTAACTTTATCCCCACTTTTTATGAGGTGGTGATGGGTGAATTCAAAAAGTTGTGCGAAAATAAAAACAAGAAGTTTAACAAAGGCCATGAGGCCGGCCTAGAAGCACCCCTGACAAGCCTTAAGAAGAACTCCGAGATCATAATAAGAAAGGCAGATAAGGGGGGTGGTCTGGTCGTACAAGATAGAGACCAGTACCTTGAAGAGGCCTCCAGGCTAATAGGGGATACCAATACTTACGAAAGGCTCCTATTGGATCCAACTATAAGTTATAATAAAGATCTGAAAAAGCTTTTGATTAATGCCCTATCTAAGAAAACTATCACTAAAAATGAGTTTTACTTCTTGTTTTCTAAACATCCAGTGGTCCCCCACTTTTATCACATTCCCAAGATTCATAAGGACCTAGAAAAGCCGCCAGGTAGACCCATCATCGCTGGCATAGATAGTTTGACTAGCAATCTTGGGAGCTATATTGACCATTTCCTTCAAGGAATAGTCAAAAGTTTACCATCGTACATTAAAGATTCAGGCCATGCTTTAGAGATTCTAAGCCCCTACAAATGGGAAAGCAGATATAGATGGCTCTCGCTTGACGTAGCATCTTTGTACACGTCTATCCAACATGAATATGGACTGAGAGCGATCGAGCACTACCTGGCGGAAGCACATATTTTTAGTCCCCAACAGGCTCAGTTCATTTATGAGAGTATCGAATTTACCTTAACTCACAACTATTTTTCCTTTATGGACTGCTTCTATAGGCAGGTACGAGGCACAGCCATGGGGGCCAGGTTTGCCCCAAGCTATGCAAATCTGTTCATGGGGTTTTGGGAATTGAATTACATTTGGGCCAATAACCCTTTTGGAAAAAACCTTGTGCTATATTCTCGTTATATTGACGACATACTCATAATTTGGGATGGTACTGACAAGGACTTGGATGGCTTTCTGTCACATTGCGCTAGGAACCCCTATGGCATTACATTCACGCATGTAGTGGACGAGAGCAACCTGGTTTTTCTGGATCTTGAACTAGGAGTGGATGAGAATGGAAAAATCTATTCAAAGACACACTTTAAAGCAAGTGCGGGCAATTCTTACCTACATGCCCGCAGCCACCACCACCCGAGGTGGATCAAAAATGTGCCCTTCGGCCAATTCTGTAGGCTTAGACGGACTTGTACCCTGGAAAGAGACTACAAAGATCAAAGCCTTATTCTAAGGAATAAGTTCAAGGAGAAAGGATATGACAATGAGCATATAGAGGAAGCCTATCAGAAGTATCTAAAACTATACAGCGAGGCCGATATAAGAGAAGGGGAAGAAGGAACAACAAAGTGTGAAAAAGATGAATTTCCACAAATAAGATTTTGCACTAGGTACAACAACAAAGTGCCAACCATCCAAAAAATCTTTAAAAGAAACTGGAAAATCCTAGAGTCGGATCCCGTGCTAAATAAATGCTTACCGCCCCACCCCAATCTAATCTTTAGGAGACCCAAAGACCTGAGGAGCATTATTGCTCCAAGTAGAGTAAAGAAAAGCAAAGATAAAGGGCTAAATAAGATTTGGACAAGTATATTCGATCAAAAGGGCAGTTACAAGTGTGGAGGGGGGAATTGTGGCAACTGTGCGCATATGTGTCATAGAAAAAAAGAGGTAGTAGGAGCTGATGGAACAAAGCATAGGATCAAACAATTTATTAATTGTGGTACTTCCTATGTTGTGTATGGCCTGATTTGCCCATGTGGGCTACTGTATATCGGACGTACTTCTCGACAGATGAGAATTAGGATGACCGAACATAGAAGTAATATTACAACAGAGAAAGATAAGTGTTCGGTGCCGAGACACTTTAAAGAGTTCCATGACAGCAGCATAGACGGGCTCAAAGTGTTTGGCATAGAAGCTATGCCAAGTGACCTTGACAGTGGCAAAAAGTTTCAGATCCTATGCAGAAGGGAGGCTTATTGGATCTTTACTTTAAAAACCTTGGCTCCGCAAGGTCTCAACGAAGAGATTGAGCTACATAATATAACATAACACAACTTAATAGAGTTCAATTGAGCCGGGTAGGCACTGGTATAGTCAGTGGAGGTCCACCCATCTGTAGTACGGTTTTGAGCTGATGTTCTGGAGAGCTGGGAGGGGGAGATAAAATGCTCTATCCTGAGAAGTTCTGTTTTTATTTTTTGCTATAGATAGGGAGCTTTTATTGGAGTGAATATTTATTAATTTAATTTAATCTAGTGGACGACATTGTCGCTATTTTTAGTATAGGGTTCTCTTTATATATACTGTACAAGTAGACTGTAACAATATGATACAACCAAATGAGGTGGTCCTAAAAACGATATATTTCTCTCTCTCTCTATTCCCATGGGACTAGTCCCAGGGGTTCCGTGCAAGGAGGGCTGTCACTAAGTGCTATTGGTGCACAGATACTGGCCCCTACGTAGCGATATATATATGCTAATATTGGGTATATTCCTACGTTTGGGCCTTTTTGCATTCTCTACATATTTATATCTATATACTTATTTAAACTCGTATGTAGATAGTACCGGTAATATTATTACTAGTTTATTATACTCTAGGATGGCCTGTTCACACAGATTAGACCACGAATGCTTTTTATATGTATCCTAAAAGATGTGCAGTTTATACAGCGTGCTTTTAGTATGTTATATATGTTTTTAATATATTTGCCTGTATATACTATGTTTTATTATATTCATTATATGTGTGTATATGTATCGCTTTTTATTCAGTCTTATACTCCTTTAAGAGGGATGTCTAGTAGCATTAGGAGATGGACTTGCGCCCGTCTCCCACTAGATATGCCTACTCTGGCACGGCTGCCATCATCCTTTTGTGGGGATATGTGTGCATATATGGTGCAAGGGGTTTTTTGGGCCACACTTCATCAGTTTAATGTGGGAGGTTAGTTCCTGCACCCTGCACCGCCATTTAGAGCTATGGGAGCCCGTTCATTGGCTGGCACCAAACCGGAAGTAGCGGGTGGAACGCAGAAGGCCCCGCACTTCCTGATTGTGGATGGCGTGCGTTCCAGCTAAACCAGGGCGCCGACGGTGGAGCGGTGGCAGCCTGAGGTGTAAGTGGATGTCTCCTCGGGCACAGGATTCACCAGGTGGGTACCTTCATGTTGTACCCCTCGGCCTGCTGTTGCATTAAAAGCCCTGTTGTAGGTCCTGGCGAATAGGCCAGGCTGTAGTGGAGCTGCCAGTAGACATATGGCAATTGAGAGTTTGGTGATCCCATTGCACTGCTGCATTGCCAGTCTTGTGTCACTTGCTGTGTACCCCATCGTATAGGATGGACACCTAGATCAACTTGCCCCTCCACACAGATGGAGCCCATTTGGGCGACTAATGGGGTGGGCGGAGTCCCGTAAGAAAGGCGGGACCAGCCAGCTAGTGACGAATGGCTGCGCCTGTATGCACACATACACCTATAAAGGGATGGTTTGCAGGAAGAGAGAGTTATCGCAGACCACCTAGGCTTTGAAGAAGGGGGTACGCCCCAGAAACGCGTCAGCCACATTGGTGTTTAGGGTCTGACTGGCAGGTGCCGTGAGGTCCAGGTTCAGCTGTTTTTAATGCGCTTACTACTGAATGTTTGTAAGTAGGACCATTGCTTTTTATTTTGTGTATATTAAAATGTATAAGTGGTAATGCACAAGGTCGGTGCACCCTCCTTTCTTTTCTTTTTCATTTGAGCACAGATAGTGCCACTGTACGTGTGCTGGTATATACCACCTGAGCACAGATAGTGCTACTGTACGTGTGCTCCTATATACCACCTGAGCGCAGTTAGTGCCACTGTACGTGTGCTGGTATATACCACCTGAGCACAGATAGTGCCACTGTACGTGTGCTCCTATATACCACCTGAGCGCAGTTAGTGCCACTGTACGTGTGCTGGTATATACCACCTGAGCACAGATAGTGCCACTGTACGTGTGCTCCTATATACCACCTGAGCGCAGTTAGTGCCACTGTACTTGTGCTGGTATATACCACCTGAGCACAGATAGTGCCACTGTACGTGTGCTGGTATATACCACCTGAGCACAGATAGTGCCACTGTACGTGTGCTCCTATATACCACCTGAGCACAGTTAGTACCACTGTACGTGTGCTGGTATATACCACCTGAGCACAGATAGTGCCACTGTACGTGTGCTCCTATATACCACCTGAGCGCAGTTAGTGCCACTGTACGTGTGCTCCTATATACCACCTGAGCACAGTTAGTGCCACTGTACGTGTGCTGGTATATATAACCTGAGCACAGTTAGTGCCACTGTACGTGTGCTGGTTGTCATGGACCGTGAAATCATACTTCATGTATTACATAAGATGAGACATTATGGATATGACATATTGCAGGATACCTTTGGACATTATGAGGTGTCTGTCTAGGTGGGGATCGAACTGAATCAGACTATTGAGGAATATTGAAAGGCTAAGTGGCTTGTGAAAGACATTCATTGTCCAGTGTGTAGAGGTGTTAAGTCAGTCGGCTCTTTCTATTGTGTGATAACACTGTTTTGAGCCTTTTCATTATCAGGAGTATTGGATTAGCATGTCATTATCTAAAAAAGTGTGATCTCTCAGATGTAGTAATGATCTCCTCTCTATGCGGAGACAAGCTGGCTAGATAACGTATCCTGTTAACTTCACTGATATCATTGGCTACAGGAATATCATTCTCTCTGAGGTAGTAAAGTCATGCTAAATACATCGGTGCCGAAATGCCTCTGTATGGAAACCCCAGTGTGTGAAAAGGGGGTGGAGATTTCATTGTTCTTTGATTGATGGAAGCTGTGACCTGTATATAACCAGCTGAGTGTTTGTTTCAATAAAGTTGAGTTCTGGTTGAACATTCATACAACTCGTTTGGTGTGTGTTCTTCATGGATCCAATCGGCACATAGCTGTAGGTTGGATCCTGGAATCTTGGATGACTGGACCATCAGATGTTGCAAGCTGCAATCTGATCCGATAGAAGCAGAGGAGTGTTGGGAGAGCAGGACGTGGGCGAGAAAGGGTCTCGTCACATTGGTGGCAGCAGTGGGATTTGCTCTCCAGTTACTGGAACACTCCAAACCACCACAGTCAATGATCAACTATGCAGCCTGCAGGAGAACCATGATAAAAGACTTGCTTGAAGAGCCGTGGAGGGACTGGTGGGAAGAACAAGGCCACCTTGATCATTACGCTAGCCGAGATGGATCAGAGGGATGGGGATGCAGGACCCCGGTCAGTTGAAGACTTGTTCCAGCAGCGAGTTCAACAGCGGTTGGCATTATATGGTGCTAACCCATCAGAGACTGCCAGACAGGAGGCCATTAGAGACATCCAGCTGCAAGATGAGCGACAACAGAAAGAACTAAAGCGCCAAGAGAGAGAACGAGAGCGGCAACAGAGAGAACGAGAGCGGCAACGTGAGCTGGAATTTGCCTACAAACAGCTGCTAGACTCCGCTCAGCATCAGGATGGGGCTCCCTTTACCTGGGTCTATGAGGAAATATCAGCTGACAACACTGAAATTCTGTCTGAAATCCTGGCTGAAGAATCGTCCATGTGGCAGGGTAACAGTGTGCTTTGCCAACCTGCCCCTGCAGCTATGGCCCCGGAGGTCTTATGGCGGATGCAGCAAGTGCTGACTGACCTTGATGATCCTGTTTCTGCAGGGGATGATCTTGAATGGAGGAATGTGCCTGTCCAGCAGTATGCCAGTGAATCGGCAGTGGAAAATCTGGAGATTGCTATTCCCAAAGCTGAAGTACTGACCGCAGGGCCGAGCTCTGCTAACCTCTGCTCAGTACCTATAGCATCTTCTGGGTTACATGGACAGGAGATGGGGAACCTCTATCCCCAGACACCAGTTGCAGAGACAGGGGATTTAATAGATTTTTCTGCTGAGGAAGAACAACCTGAGGAGCCTCCAGCAGAAGAGTTGGGATCAGGCACAAACTTCACTGTGCTCTGCCCAGCACCAAGGGGAGGATTTGTGGAGTTACAAGGAACTTTCCCAGCTGAAGCGCTGGTCACCGGACAGAGGGTTCAAGACCTCTGCCCCACCCCTGTGGCAGTTTCAGAGGCTCAGGGTGAGAAGGTGGCGATCACGCCCCAGCTGCAGATTACAGAATGTATGGACTGTTCAGAGAATGTTACAGATTGTGCACCCCCACCAGAAGTGCTGGCAACAGGGCAGAGTGCCAGCCATCTCTGCCCAGCATCGGGACCAACTGTGGAGTTCCAGGGAGCCGGGGCGGTTGGCCCCCTCCCCAGCAACCAGCTGAGGTGGTAAAGCTTTTATTCCCAGCTGAATCACTGGCAGCAGGACAGGATGCTACTGGCGGCTGCACCCCACTACAGCTTGAGTGGATATCGGTGGATGGGACTGTGGTCTCCACTCACAGCAACCCAGCGGAAGAGCTGGCAACAGAGCAGAGTGCCCCGGGCCTCTGCTTTCAATTAACAGAAGAGGGGGTTCCTGTGGTAGTGGATGGGACTTCGATCTTCACTGATTCAACCCCAGAAAATGATACAGCCCTGAGACAGGAGGATGTCGGCTTTGCTTTACAAGCATCGGGGGATTTTCACCTAGCACCAGTGGTTGGGACTTCAGTCTCCACTGGTATACCCCAGGAATGGTGGCCAGTTGGCCCAGATCCCCAACAGCATGATGAACTGAGCCCGGCCACCCTGTTTTCTCTCCAGCGGCTGAAAGGACTCCAGGGAGAAGGGCCAGCCCAGGCCTCGCCCCAGCGGCAGGTGTATTCCCTGAGAGAGGCAGAGGATGGCGGGGTGAGTAAGGCGACGTACACACGACCGAGGTTCTCGGCAGAATCCAGCGAAAAGCTTGCTGGGAGACGTATTCTGCCGAGAAAACCGGTCGCGTGTACACTTTCGTCGAGCAAACCGTCGGGCAGCTCGTCGAGCCAAAATAGAGAGCAGGGTCTCTATTTTCTAGACGGGAGTCTTCTCGACGGGCTGTTTTCCCGACGAGAAGCTTGATCGTGTGTATGCTAAGAAAACCCGCGCATGCTCAGATAAAAGTAGGAGACTGGAGCACATCCTTGGTAAAAGTAGCGTTTGGAATGGAGATAGCACATTCGTCACGCTGCCAACATTATTGCATCGTTTAATTGCAGCGTTTTAAAAAAAATATTACAATGGCATAAAACAGGACCAGTGTTTTTTAAATTTGCTGCTGATATTCCCACAGAGTTCTGACATAGTTTGTGAAACAACTAGATGATTAGAAATGAAAAAAAAAAAATTAAAAATGTCCTGTATTTCAAATCCTGATCTTCATTTTTACCTTTTTTTTTCATTTCTAATCATCAGGGTTGTCAAACTGGTGGCCCTCCAGCTGTTGCAGAACTACAAGTCCCATCATGCCTCTGCGTGCAGGAGTCATGCTTGTAATTGTCAGTCTTGCAATGTCTCATGGGACTTGTAGTTCTGTAACAGCTGGAGGGCCGCCAGTTTGACACCTGTGATCTAGTTGTATTTGGGTGTCAAAACATAACCTGCCTTCTCACAAGCTACATAATTTTTTGGAGTAAAAACACATAGACAAGTATGAACTGTAAACTCAAAAATCACCATTTATTTTGGTTAAGGATTAGAACTCCAAAAACAAAAAAGGCAGCACTGGATAGCTTGCTGCCATTTGTGCACAGACAGGTGGGGTGTCATGTGACTGCTTAGCAGTTGGATTCAAAATTTGGAAGTTGAAAGGCTCATCCAGGAAGGAACGTGTCAAGGTCTTGGACTCCCAGAGGTCAGAAACTGGAGCAGGGCAGGCAGATGTCACAAAGTTGTGGTACTACAGCAGACTGTCCTCTGCAGGGCCGGACTGGGAATAAAAACCAGCCATGGAAATTATTTCCTACCAGCCCCATAGCATTATACCAGCCCAACATCATGCGCTTTGCCGGCAGTATAGCTGCGGTGCCTATTTATTTCAATGGGCAGGAGCGGCTCTTTCAGGGCACTTTGCAGGCGCTATCTTTAGTGTTATAGCACCTGCAAAGCGTCCGTGTGAAAGGGGTCGAACTCTGATATAAAGGTGGGCACAGGTGACCAGAGACCACACTTATATCAGAGTCCACTGCATTCCCCTTTACATCAGAGTGACCAGAGACCACCTAACGCAGAAAGGGAACACTAAGGTAAGGGGGTTTACTGATATAAGGGGGGAACCTTTAGATCAGTGCCCCCTTACAATATTGTATTGACACCCCCCCCCCTCAGACTGGCCTGGCGGTGCTGTCACTGACCTCCTTTCGGGTGCACCATGCGTGGCTCAGTCACTCGGCTCCAGCTTGGTCCCATAGTTTCCTCTCCAGTCAATACATGTCTGACTTTTCCCATGAACCCGCATCCTGGCAGCACTCCCACTCTCGACTCCTCTTCAGATCTGATATAAGACAAGAGATGGTCAGAGGCTGCGGATGGTACAGGGGAAATCAAAAGCTGCAGAGGAGGGGACAGGTGGTCAGAGGCTGCAGAGGAGGGGGGGGCAGGACGTCAGAGGCTGCGGAGGGGGGAACAGGAGGTCAGAGGCTGCAGAGGGGGGGACAGGTGGTCAGAGGCAACAGGGGGGGAAGGAGGTCAGATGCTGCGGAGGGGGGAACAGGAGGTCAGAGGCTGCAGAGGGGGAACAGGAGGTCAGAGGCTGTGGGGAGGGGACAGATCATAGGCTGCAGAGGGGGGGATAGGAGGTCAGATGCTGTGGGGAGGGGACAGGAGGTCAGAGGCTGTGGAGAGGGGACATGTCATAGGCTGCAGAGGGGGGGCAGGAGGTCAGAGGCTGCAGGGGGGGGGGACAGGAGGTCAGAGGCTGCAGGGGGGGGGACAGGAGGTCAGAGGCTGCAGAGGGGGGGAACAGGAGGTCAGAGGCTGCAGAGGGGGGGAACAGGAGGTCAGAGGCTGCAGAGGGGGGGAACAGGAGGTCAGAGGCTGCAGAGGGGGGGGGGCAGGACGTCAGATGCTGTGGGGAGGGGACAGGAGGTCAGAGGCTGTGGAGAGGGGACATGTCATAGGCTGCAGAGGGGGGGCAGGAGGTCAGAGGCTGCAGGGGGGGGGACAGGAGGTCAGAGGCTGCAGGGGGGGGGGACAGGAGGTCAGAGGCTGCAGAGGGGGGGAACAGGAGGTCAGAGGCTGCAGAGGGGGGGAACAGGAGGTCAGAGGCTGCAGAGGGGGGGAACAGGAGGTCAGAGGCTGCAGAGGGGGGGGGACAGGAGGTCAGAGGCTGTGGGGAGGGGAAAGGAGGTCAGAGGCTGCAAGGGGGGCAGGAGGTCAGAGGCTGCAGAGGGGGATCAGGAGGTCAGAGGCTGTGGGGAGGGGACAGGTCATAGGCTGCAGAGGGGGGGGGGACAGGGCATAGGCTGCAGAGGGGGGGAACAGGAGGACAGAGGCTGCAGAGGGGGGAACAGGAGTCAGAGGCTGCAGAGGGGGGGAACAGGAGGTCAGAGGCTGCAGAGGGGGGAACGGGGGCGAGGAGGTCAGAGGCTGTGCAGAGGGGGGACAGGAGGTCAGAGGCTGCAGAGGGGGGCGGGGGCGAGGAGGTCAGATGCTGTGGGGAGGGGAAAGGAGGTCAGAGGCTGCAAGGGGGGCAGGAGGTCAGAGGCTGCAGAGGGGGATCAGGAGGTCAGAGGCTGTGGGAAGGGGACAGGTCATAGGCTGCAGAGGGGGGGGGGGCAGGTCATAGGCTGCAGAGGGGGGACAGGAGGTCAGAGGCTGCAGGGGGGGCAGGAGGTCAGATGCTGCAGGGGGGGAAACAGGAGGTCAGAGGCTGCAGAGGGGGGACAGGAGGTCAGAGGCTGTGGGGAGGGGACAGGTCAAAGGCTGCAGAGGGGGGGACAGGAGGTCAGAGGCTGCAGGGGGGCAGGAGGTCAGATGCTGTGGAGGGGGGAACATGAGGTCAGAGGCTGCAGAGGGGGAACAGGAGGTCAGAGGCTGTGGGGAGGGGACAGGTCATAGGCTGCAGAGGGGGGGATAGGAGGTCATATGCTGTGGGGAGGGGACAGGAGGTCAGAGGCTGTGGAGAGGGGACATGTCATAGGCTGCAGAGGGGGGGCAGGAGGTCAGAGGCTGCAGGGGGGCAGGAGGTCATAGGCTGCAGAGGGGGGGACAGGAGGTCATAGGCTGCAGAAGAGGGGGGGCAGGACGTCAGAGGCTGTGGAGAGGGGACATGTCATAGGCTGCAGAGGGGGGGGGCAGGAGGTCAGAGGCTGCAGGGGGGGCAGGAGGTCAGGTGCTGTGGAGTGGGGAACAGGGCAGGGGCAGGAGGTCAGGTGCTGCAGAGGGGGGGGGGGGCAGGAGGTCAGAGGCTGCATGGGCGGTCAGGAGGTCGGAGGGGGGGGAGGAGTTCAGACTCTGCCGGCAGGGAGGGGATGTAGGAAGACCTCACCTTAGTCAGCGGCGCGCATTATAAAAATGGTGCCCGCCCGGCGCCGTTGTGTCACAGCGCATGCGCCCGCATGTCCGAAGCTTGCCGAGCCTGTACGAGCTGTCTCGAGCACTCGGCTAGCTTCGGTCTTGCGTGTGCTGTCACTGCTATGCCTCTGAGCCGCGGGCGCACGCGCAGTTGCATGTCGGTCGGCCCGGCCGCAGCCATATTTCTTTCTGGCGCCGCTGCCCTCACAGCGGCCTCCAGGAGCAGCCAGGCAGCCGGCCCACCGGGATTTTTCCCGGTATCCTGGTTGGCCAGTCCAGGCCTGGTCCTCTGGTACACCACCTGGAAGGAAGGGAGTCATCTTTTGCTTTTTCGCAAGGCCTTCCTTGGTGGATTCCCTCCAGCCTGCTCTCTGACCCTCTCTGCAGCCTTCTCAGCAGCCTTCCTCTTCTGCCTGGCTGGAGGCGGGGCCACGGAGGCAGTACTCATGCCAGGAGGAGGAGTAGCAGAACGTGGTAGAGGAGGAGAAGAAGAAGAAAAAGAATCAAGAGGAGGAGGAGAACAAGAAGTAGGAGGGGGAGGAGAAGGAAAAGTAAAATAAGAAGGTGAAGAATGAGTAGGGGCAGGAGAAGAATGAGTAGGGGAAGCAGTAGGGGCAGGAGAAGAATGAGTAGGGGGAGCAGTAGGGGCAGGAGAAGAATGAGTAGGGGGAGCAGTAGGGGCAGGAGAAGAATGAGTAGGGGGAGCAGTAGGGGCAGGAGAAGAATGAGTAGGGGGAGCAGTAGGGGCAGGAGAAGAATGAGTAGGGGAAGCAGTAGGGGCAGGAGAAGAATGAGTAGGGGAAGCAGTAGGGGCAGGAGAAGAAGAAGAAGGAGGAGGAGGTTGTGAGCGAGATGTTCTTCGCCGATGGCGATATGAACAGAGCACCGTCTCCTCAGTGAGATGACCCCTCACCGCCTTATTGGCTAAGGTGACGAGGAGTCCCTCAAAGAGGAGACGCTGGTCCTCACTTATGTGGTCCATTTTGGCCAGAATAAAGGTCAAAAAGCCCTCCTGAGAGGTGGCAGGCTGCTGGAGGCTGGTCTGTGCCTCGCAAATGAGGGCCAGTGAGGCCTCGCGAACCCTCATATCCCTCGGCCCTTCTGGGTTGAAGGCGTATTGGAGGCACCTGACACCTAGTACTGCTACTAGGCCCGGCCACCTCCTCCGAGCAACTTGGGCCTGCCACCTCCTCCAAGCCACTTGGCCCTGCAACCTCCTCCAAGCCACTTGGGCCTGCAACATCCTCCAAGCCACTTGGGCCTGCAACCTCCTCCGGTAAACTTGCCTCTGCCACCTCCTCTGTGCCACTCACCCTGCCCTCCTCCTGCCTGGTACTTTCCTGTACCTCCTGCTGGCTGATATCCTCCTGTGTATTAAAAAAAGGGACAGTTTTACTTTTGGGTTCCAAAATCACACACAATTTTCAGCTCATGACTGTTGCAAACTGTTTGTCAAGAAATTGATAAGCCAATCATTCTGACCCCTGCAGTTTGTATATTTTTAACCTCTTCTCTTCTTAATGCACCAATATAATACATTTAGATATTTAGATATAATATAAATTAAAAAAAAAAATACTCTAAATTTACTTCATTAATTTTGAAATGTATACCTATATCCACTTATTTTTTGTACTTTTACCCCTCCCTCTATTTTTTATTTCCCTCACTAAATAATGGTGGGTGGGCTTATTAGTCCATCCAACACATTAAATCAGGGATCCTCAAACTACGGCCCTCCAGCTGCTGTGGAACTACACATCCCATGAGGCATTGTAAAACTCTGACATTCACAGACATGACAAGGCATGATGGGAATTGTAGTTCATGAACAACTGGAGGGCCATAGTTTGAAGACCCATGCATTAAATGATATACAAATAATTATTTAAGCAGAATATAAACTTTAAATATACACTTTAATTCACTTATTATTAGGAATTTTTTCACTCTTTTTTTCTCTCTCTTCTTTCTCCTTGCTTTCTCATCCCTCTCTCCCCTCTCCTCTACTTGTGTTTTATCTCCCGCACACTCCCCCCTCCCCTTCTCCACAATTCTTCTTCCATCTACCCCCGGGGACTGTACTCCTGAGGTCCTAGAGCAGGGATCCTCAAACTATGGCCCTCCAGTTGTTGTAGAACTACACATCCCATGAGGCACTGTAACACACTAACATTCACAGACATGACTAGGCATGATGGGAATTGTAGTTCCTGAACAACTGGAGGGCCGTAGTTTGAGGACCCATGTCCTAGAGGTACAATAGGTGAAAATATAGTTTGGGAGCCCATCCGGTAGAAGATGAGTTTAGGATCTTGAAATACCCATATTATCCATACTATAACCAACGTAGATTAACTTAATACACTGAGACCATTTTTGCACATTTTTGTATGTTAATGTATATATGTATTCTGTGTCCTTCTGTTTGTTTTTGTATGTTTCCTAAAAATTTTTTTTAGAAAGTTAAAAAAAAAAAAAAAAAAATAACCTCAACATTAGTGGCCACTACTGACTAATGATATGTAAACCACATTTAGCTAGTCCCTTTTTTTCACCTTTAACCACTTCCCGCCCGGCCAATAGCCGATTTACGGCAGGGAAGTGGTTATGATATCGTGACTAGACGTTCTCAAACGTCTAGCACGATTTCAATGCCGCGCGCGCCCGTGGGGGCGCGCAGCGCGGCGATCGGTGATGCGGGGTGTCAGTCTGACACCCTGCACCTCCGATCTCGGTAACGAGTCTCCGGCGGAGCCTCGTTACCACGTGATCAGCCGTGTCCAATCACGGCTGATCACGATGTAAACAGGAAGAGCCGCCGACGGCTCTTCCTCACTCGCGTCTGACAGACGCGAGTACAGGAGAGCCGATCAGCGGCTCTCCTGACAGGGGGGGTTCGCGCTGATTGTTTATCAGCGCAGCCCCCCCTCGGATCGCCACACGGACCACCAGGGAAATAAAAAAAATACAAAAGAAAATACAAAAAAAAATGACAAAAAAAAAAAAAAAAATGACAAAAAAAAAATGACAAAAAAAAAGGGGGGGCAGTAAAAAAAAATGATGCCAATCAGTGCCCACACATGGGCACTGATTGGCAACATTGATCCATCAGTGCCACCCCTCAGTGATCATCAGTGCCACCCCAGTGTCTGTCAGTGCCACCCCACAGTGCCAATCCATGCCCAGTGCCCACCTACCAGTGCCCACCTGTGCCACCTATCAGTGCCCACCTGTGCCGCCTATCAGTGCCCACCTGTGCCGCCTATCAGTGCCCACCTGTGCCGCCTATGAGTGCCCACCTGTGCCGCCTATCAGTGCCCACCTGTGCCGCCTATGAGTGCCCATCTGTGCTGCCTATGAGTGCCCAGTGCTGCCTATGAGTGCCCATCAGTGCCGCCCATGAGTGCCCATCAGTGCCGCCCATGAGTGCCCATCAGTGCCCAATACCAGCGCCGCCTATCAGTGCCCATCAGTGCTACCTAATCAGTGCCCATCAGAACTACCTCATCGGTGCCCATCAGTGCCACCTCATCGGTGCCCATCAGTGCCACCATATCAGTGCCCATAATTGAAAGAGAAAACATACTCATTTACAAAAAAATTAACAGAAAAAAATAAAAACTTTATTTTTTTTTCAAAATCTTCGCTCTATTTTTAGTTGTTGCACAAAAAATAAAAACCGCAGAGGTGATCAAATACCACCAAAAGAAAGCTCTATTTGTGGGGAAAAAAGGACGCCAATTTTGTTTGGGTGCAGTGTAGCATGACCGCGCAATTGTCATTCAAATTGCGACAGTGCTGAAAGCTGAAAATTGGCTTGGGCGGGAAGGTGCGTAAGTGCCTGGTATGGAAGTGGTTAAACATCAAAACATCTATTTTCCAAAATTTAAACCACACACACATTTGCACATTGAAAGTACTATACCTGGCTCCAGACAGCCAAATCCGGCTCTTGCTCCAGGATGGAAGGCTGCTGAGAGGGCTCATCTACTGGAGGAGCATCAGGTTGCCTGAAGGAAAGTCTGGACCTCCCTCTTCCTCTTCCTCTCTGTCTTCTGGGGGGAAGGCTGGAAAGTGACGGCCTTACTTCCAAGTGGTCATCCAGAAAGGACAGTCTGTTGTAGTACCACAACTTCGGTACATATACCTGCCCTGCTCCAGCTCCAGACCTCATAGAATTTAACACCTTGACGCATTCCTTCCTGTAGGAGCCTCTCAAAATTCCAATTCTCACCTCCAACTGCTCAGCAGTCACATCAGGCCCCACCTGACTGCGCACAAGTGGGAGCAGGCTCTCCAGTGCTGCTGTCCTCAGTTCTTTGTTTCGGGACCTAGGGTCTTTGGTGGCCCACAGCACTGTCTGCTCCCTCCATCTGTCTATGAAGACTTCTAGAAAATCCCTTTTATTGAATTTATTCATTTCTGCCAGACAAAAAAAAAGAAAAATACAATAATGTCAATCCACAGTCTTGAAACTCGAGTACTCTTTATCAACATCTAGCCCTTAAATGTCTGTCTTTCCTGAATAGGCCTCTGCTGCAGGGCCGCCATCATGAATTTTGGGGCCCCTTACACAGCTTCAGGCATGGGCCCCTTGGAGCAGAGAACCGGGGGGGGGGGGGGGGGTGCTGCCGCCTGAAATTGAGAAGGGGGGGCTGCCACAGAAAGAAAAAGAGAGAGAAATATACACATTATATATATATTTTTTTTGTTTATTATTTTTGACGATCTAGTTCAGGCCCGGACTGGGACAAAAAATAGGCCCAGGCATTTTGGACTGAGCAGCCCAGGGGGGGGGGGGGGGGGGGGGGAGGGGGCACAGCGGGGGTTAATGACGGGATGTGGGGTGAGATAAAGATAGATAGATAGAAAGAAGGGAAGGAAGGAAGATAGATAGAAAGGAAGGAAGATAAAGAAAGAAAGATAGATACAGATAGAAAGAAAGAAGGGAAGGAAGATAGATAAATAGATATAGATAGATAGATAGATAGATAGATAGATAGATAGATAGATAGATAGATAGAAAGGAAAGAAGATGGATAAAGAAAGAATGAATAATATAGAACGAAAGAAGGAAAGGAAGATAGATAGATAGAAAAAGAAAGATAGATAAAGATAGAAAGCAAGAAGGGAAGATAGATAAAGAAAGAAGGGAAGGAAGATCGATAAATAAATAAAGATAGATAAATATAGAAAGAATGGAAGGAAGATAGATAGATAGATAGATAGATAGATAGATAGATAGGAAGATATATAAAGAAAGAAATATAGATAAAGATAGAAAGAAAGAAGGGAAGGAAGGAAGATAGATAAAGAAAGATAGATACAGATAGAAAGAAAGAAGGGAAGGAAGGAAGATAGATAGATAGATAAGATAGGTAGATAGATAAGATAGGTAGATAAGATAGATAAAAAGGAAGGAAGATGGATAAAGAAAGAATGAATACTATAGAAAGAAAGAAAGAAAGAAGGAAAGGAAGATAGATAGATAGATAGATAGATAGATAGATAGATAGATAGATAGATAGATAGATAGAGAAAGAAAGAAAAAAAGAAAGAAAGAAAGAAAGAAAGAAAGAAAGAAAGAAAGAAAGAAGGAAGATAGATAGATACAGAAAGAAAGGTAGATAAAGGAAGGAAGATAGATAGATAGATAGAAGATAGTAAGGAAGGAAGATAGATAAAGATAGAAAAAAAGAAGAGAAGGAAGGAAGATAGGTAGATAGATCTAGATAGATATATAAAAATAGATAGATAGAAAGCAAGGAAGGAAGGAAGATAGATAAGGAAAGAAAGAAGATAGATAGATAGACAGTGGCAGTGCATCTATAGAGGGTGCCGGAGCACCGCTCCCTCTAGCTCAGCCGCCCCCTCTGGCTCAGCCGCGACAATGGGCACAGTGGCGACAATGGGCACAGTGGCATCAATTGGCACAGTGGCGACAATTAACCACTAGCCGACCAGCCGCCGCAGTTATACGGCGGCAGGTCGGCTCTCCTGCGCGAGAGCCCGTCATCCTACGTCGGGACTATCGCGGCCACTAGGGGGCGCGTGCGCGCCGCCGGCGGCCCGCGCGCGCCCCCCGCTCGCCCCCGAGTCCCGCACGCGGGCCCGGCGGGCGCGATCGCCGCCGGGCGCGCGCGCTCGTTCGTTACAGAGCGGGGAACGAGAGCTGTGCGTGTAAACACACAGCACTCGTTCCTGTCAGCGGGGGAAACGCTGATCTTCCGTTCATACAATGTATGAACGAAGGTTAATGATTCCCCCTAGTGAGTTCACCTCCCCCACACAGTAAGAACACAAATAGGAACACACTTAACCCCTTCCCCGCCCCCTAGTGTTAACCCCTTCACTGCCAATGGCATTTTTATAGTAATCCAATGCATTTTTATAGCATTGATCGCTATAAAAATGCCAATGGTCCCAAAAATGTGTCAAAAGTGTCCGATGTGTCCGCCATAATATCGCAGTACCGAAAAAAAACGCTGATCGCCGCCATTACTAGTAAAAAAAAAAATATTAATAAAAATGCCATAAAACTACCCCCTTTTTTGTAAACGCTATAAATTTTGCGCAAACCAATCAATAAACGCTAATTGCGATTTTTTTTAACGAAAAATATGTAGAAGAATACGTATCGGCCTAAACTGAGGGAAAAAAATGTTTTTTTATATCTTTTTTGGGGATATTTATTATAGCAAAATGTAAAAAATATTGCATTTTTTTCAAAATAGTCGCTCTATTTTTGTTTATAGCGCAAAAAATAAAAACCGCAGAGATGATCAAATACCACCAAAAGAAAGCTCTATTTGTGGGAAAAAAAGGACGCCAATTTTGTTTGGGAGCCACGTCGCACGACCGCGCAATTGTCAGTTAAAGCGACGCAGTGCCGAATCACAAAAAGTGCTCTGGTCTTTGGACAGCAATATGGTCCGGGGCTAAAGTGGTTAAAGGGCACAGTGGCTGCGTTTGATGGCATAGCACAGTGGCTGCGTTTGATGGCATGGCACAGTGGCTGTGTTTGATGGCATGGCACAGTGGTGACAATTTATGGCACAGTGGCTGGGTTAGATGGCATGGCACAGTGGTGACAATTAATGGCACAGTGGCTGCGTTTGATGGCATGGCACAGTGATGACAATTGATGGCCCAGTAGCAGCATTTGATGGGCCCAGTGGCTGCATTTGATGGGCACAGTGAGGCTCAATAGCAGCCGGGGGCCGTTCATGGGCCGCGACAATGGGCACAGTGGGGACAATGGGCACAGTGGCATCAATGGGCACACTGTCATCAATGGACACACTGGCATCAATGGGCACAGTGGCGACAATTGGCACAGTGGCGACAATGGGCACAGGGGCAACAATTAAAGGGCACAGTGGCATCAATTGGCACAGTGGCGACAATTAAAGGGCACAGTGGCTGCGTTTAAAGGTATAGCACAGTGGCTGCGTTTGATGGCATGGCACAGTGGCTGCGTTTGATGGCATGGCACAGTGGTGACAATTGATGGCATAGTGGCTGCGTTTGATGGCATGGCACAGTGGCTGCATTTGATGGCATGGCACAGTGGTGACAATTGATGGCACAGTGGCTGCGTTTGATGGCATGGCACAGTGGTGACAATTGATGGCTGCGTTTGTTGGCATGGCACAGTGGTGACAATTGATGGCACTGTGGCTGTGTTTGATGGCATGGCACAGTGGTGACAATTGGTGGCACAGTAGCTGTGTTTGATGGCATGGCACAGTGGCTGCGTTTGATGGCATGGCACAGTGGTGACAATTGGTGGCACAGTGGCTGTGTTTGATGGCATGGCACAGTGGCTGCGTTTGATGGCATGGCACAGTGGTTGTGTTTGATGGCATGGCACAGTGGTGACAATTGATGGCACAGTGGCTGCGTTTGATGGCATGGCACAGTGGTGACAATTGATGGCACAGTGGCTGCGTTTGATGGCATGGCACAGTGGCTGCGTTTGATGGCATGGCACAGTGATGACAATTCATGGCCCAGTAGCAGCATTTGATGGGCCCAGTAGCTGCATTTGATGGGCACAGTGAGGCTCAATAGCCGCCGGGAGCCGTTCGTGGGCCACGAGGGCCGTTCGCGGGCCGCAACCGGCCCGCGGGCCGCCGCGGCCCACCGGGCATTTGCCTGGTATGCCCTATGGCCAGTCCGGGCCTGATCTAGTTTGGGCAAGACTTAAAAGCGACCATTTTCAACATGTATTAAACCACGTATTTTACAAATACATCTGTGAAAAACTACCTTGCCCCCACACCATACTTTGAGCAAAATGCTGTATCTAAACGCAGTTATGTACGACAGCACTATAGATGGCCATTTCAGAAAATGTTTATTGTAACTTTCTCCTAGGTTATCATATTTTAGCCCACCAACTCATCCCATCACTAATAAACGTAGTTACATACCGTCGTTGAACCCGAGTGTTCTCTCCGCCGTCTTCCGCCAACTGGGAACGCCACTTTCACTTCACGTGGTATCCCTTTATAGACGCGCATGTGCGACGCAACGCACGTCTCCCCTCCCCTGACGTTCGGTGTCGTCCTTTCCCCGACCCTCTTTCATTATTTCTCCTAGGTTATCATATAAGTAGCTCACCAACTTATACCATCACTAATAAACTTGAAAATGTAGTTACGTACCGTCGTTGAACCCGAGCGTTCTCTCCGCCGTCTTCCACAAACTGGGACCGCCCCTTTCACTCACGTGGTATCCCTTTATTCGCGCGCATGTGTGACGTTCCGCACGTTTCCCCACCCCTGACGTTCAGTGTAGTCTTTCCCCGCCCCTTATCCTTCATTTTATTTATCGGGGAGCCTAAAAACATGGACGCACAACAAGCAGGCCGGGCGGGAGAGAGCTCAAGGAGAAGACAAAGTTAAGGCAAGCAATATGACCTTCGAGGAGATGGTGGAGCTGGTCCTCATATTTCAAAGGGAGGACTATGATGGGAGGCGTGGACCTTACAAGCACCCGAATAAGGTCAAGGCCGAAATTATGGAGAAGGTGGTGAGGAGGCTCTATCAAAAATTTGGGGTGCGAAGGAGCAAGGATCAGGAGAGTTCTAAAAAGTAAGTCAGTTTCATGTGTTTTCGTTTTTTTTTTGCACCATGTGCTTTTTCTTGCAGGTTATACTGTATGGGCCAGATTCAGGTAGATGGGAGCATCTTTGCTCTGGAGTAACGCTTCTCATTTACGTTACTCTGACGACCCTTTCAGCGCAAGTACTGTTATTCACATAGCAGTTGCGCGTAAACTTGCGCCAGAGTAACGATAATGCGCTGGCGTAACCCGACGCAAGTGGAAGTGGGTGTGATCACATGTAAATGATGGGCGGAGCCCAGCGCAGAGGCTTACGTTCAGCGCATCATCCACGGAGCATGCGCAGTGAGTGCGGCTCCACTCGCCCCCTTGTGCGCATGCTCACAACTTCCGTCGGCACCACTTCACGGGAAACGTCAGCGCAATGCCTTCCGTTGGGCGCTTAAAAGCGCAGGCGGAAACGCCATTCCGGCGCAAAAGTATTTCCGTTTCCCCCCCACCCCAGGGAAGATACTTTTGTGCTGTGATGGCTGCTCCCGCTACCCCAGAGAGAGGAGGAACCTCAACTTTAACGCCCAGGAGGTCTCAGTGATCATCTCCGCTATGGAGACATTTAATCATTTCCTCCATGGCAAAAAAAGCCGTAAGACCAGCCGGGAGAGGAAGCAGGGCATCCTGGACACCATTGCTGGCCGGGTCAATATTTTGGGGTACTCCACCCGGACTGCTGCTGACATCCAAAAAAAATCAATGATCTGCGGCGCAAGGTCCGTGGCAAGGTGGCCACCATCAGGAGGCATGAGAGGGGCACAGGTGGTGGTCCCCCATGTCCGGTCACCCTGACCGCGGAGGAGGAGGTGGTCTCTCGCTGCCTGGAGAGGGAGCAGGTGGAGGGGGTCCCTGGCTATGACTCCGTGGAGGAAGGCTCCAGGACAGGTAAGTGTTTTTTATCCCCTATTTGATGTGTTGCATTTGGGGGGGGGGAGGGTACATGTGCCAAGTGTGTGGGACCACCAACATGTGTCTGCTTTGTGTCATCCACAGATGACGGAGCTGGGCCATCATCTGTCGGCGGCCAGTCCACCCCATCCCCCCCACGCCATCCTGTGCACGAGCCCCTGGGTGGTGAAGAGGTGGAGGAGGAGAGTGGCCACACCACACCTGCCGAGGTGGTTGTGGAGGATCCTACTGTGGCAGAGCAGGACTTTTCCTTAGTGTTGGAGGTCTCCTCCCCTTCTCCTGGGCCGTCTGTCATCCCCTCCCCCATCCTTGGAAGCCCCTCCCCTCAAGGGCGACTCCATCCCCCCGGGGACAACCATCTTCTGGCCCCAGGAAGGCGACCCAGAAGACCAGGGGGGTGTCGGATCTTGTCCAGGGCCAGTTGGCGAGGGATCACGCCAGACAGACCCAACAAATGGGGGACATAGTTGGGCACTTGGAGAAAGTGGCTGACAGCCTGTGCTCCGTTGGCCAGATAAGCAACGCAGTGCAGGATTTTAGTTGCAACTGCGCTGCAGTGGTGACCAGTTTGGGGGAGGTGCAGGGGGATATTAGGCACCTCACTGCAGCCGTCCAGGCCAACACTGCTGCCATCCATGGAAACAGTGCTGCCATCCGGGACCAGGGGAGGCTGAGTCGGCGGGCCCAACACTACCAAGTGACCCGGCAGCTCAGGATGCAGGCCCAGCAGCTGAGGATGCAGGGCCAGACAAACAATTACCTCGGCCGGATAGCCATGGCCTTGGAGGGCATGCAGGCCACACCTGCCAGGAGTGGCCCACCCGGGGATCAGCCACCTCCAGATGCCCCCCCACCCCCACCCACTCCATCCAGGCAGCTGAGGAGCCAGAGAGGTTCGGCAAGAAGGAGCCCCCGGCATCCCCGATGATTTTGTTTTGTTTTTTTGTCTGATTTTTACTCAGGATATGAGATTTTTATTTTATTGATACTGCACACGTTGCAGTGTGAAAGGTGTGTGAATGTGAGGGGGTGGCAATCCTGCCAGTAAGGGGTGTCACCCTCGGCCGTGGTGGTGAAGTTAACCCCACGGCTGTATGAATGACGTGTGAAAGGTGTATGAATGGACAGTGACATCATTGGGGCCTTGACGCTGGCGTTGCTGCTCCCAAGTCCTACATGCTGGACTTGGGCTAATCCAATGCGATGTGGATGTGGTGTGTGTGATCTAGGGACATCAGTGGTGTACACGCGTGCATTGTCTGTGTGATTAATGTTTTGGTTTAGTGTCCAAAGATGCCTACGGCGAGGACCCTCCTGACTGCTCTTCCATCAGCAGACTGGGTGTCCTCTGGCAGGTGGGGACTGTGTGGGTCGGGGGTCAGGTCATCACGTATGTCAATCTGCAGGCCTTTTCTCATAGCAAAGTTGTGCAGAATGCAACATGCACCGATGATCTGACACACGAAGGTAGGGGAATACAATAGGGCCCCCCCAGACTTATCCAGGCAGCAGAAACCGGACTTCAGGAGCCCGAATGTTTGGTCCACCACTGCACGGGTTTTGATGTGTGCTTCATTGTATTTTCTCTCTCCTCTGGTTTGGGGGTTCCGGAAAGGAGTCATGAGATGGGGTCCCAGTGCATATGCAGAGTCACCTGTAAGGTAAAAGACAGGAGGATGTTAGTCATGCATGTACCACTTTTGATGTGCATCACGGGAGGGGATAGTCATGCCTGACTCCCATGTCACTCACCAACCAGCCAGCTGTCCCCATACATGTTCTGTTCGAATTCTGCTGGGATGGGGCTCTGATTGTATATGAAGCTGTCATGGCTGGACCCGGGGTGTTTGGCACGGACGTGCCATATGAGGCGTTGGGCATCGGCTATCACCTGTACGTTGATGGAGTGCCAATGCTTCCGATTGCGGTATATGTGCTCTGTCTCCTGGGGGGGCTGGAGTGCCACATGTGTGCAATCAATGGCCCCCACAGTGCGTGGGAATCTGGCAATGTTTTAGAAATCTGTCATTGCCTTCAGCCGCAGCTCCTCAGTGGTTGGTCTGATGAACTGGTTGGACATGCGTCTGAGGATTGCAGGGACAACCTGGTGCACACATCTGCTCACGGAGGATTGTGACATCCCAGCCACCACTCCACTTGTACGCTGGAATGATCCACTGGCAAGGAAATGGAGTGTTGCCAGGACCTTCACCAGTGGCTGCACTGCTTGTGAGCGGTGTGTCTTGCTGGTGATGTCACCCTGCAGGGTTGTGGTTAGTTCAAGTATTGCATCTGGGCTGAATCTGAAGAGGCGATACACCTCCTCATCCCCCATGCCAAAGAGGTTCATGCGCGTGCGATATATCCTCTCACGTGCCCGCCTCCTTCGTTCCGGGGGACCCATCAGTAGTGCTAGGACCACGATTGCCCCTGGCATGTTGGCACACAGAGGTGTTGTCCTTGCAAGTGTGGTTGTTCAGCTAGCTCTTATCGTCGGTAACGCTGCTGTAGCTGCTCTCCTGCTGACCTGTGACCGTCTGGAGTAAAGATAAAGCAGCCTTTTGTAGAAATAACTTTGCGCCGGACGGACGAGATACGCGCGGCGCATGTAGCCAGCGTATGGTGCTAATCCGTTCGCGAATCGGGAAATCTCCCTCATTTGCATATTTGCAGGGGAAATCAATAGGCGCGACTGATGCGCCAAACGAAATTATGCGCTGACGGGACTCTGGCGCCGGAAAGTTAAGCCGATCGGAAATGGCCCGTTTTCGGGCGCATCTAGTTTGGTGGGTACGGCCACATAGAAACGACGGCGCATATTCACAGTTACGCGGCGCATATCGAATTACTCCAGCGCAAGTCTTGCTGAATCTGGCCCTATGTATTCAATTGTTTTGGGCCCAAGAATTGGTCGGAAAAGTCGTCGATTCTTTCGGAACGTCGACTCCTACAATCAAATATTGAACAAGTTTCACAGGGCCGGACTTACCATTGGGATTTTTTTTTAGGGGTCCGGAGGTCCCCACGGGCCCGGAGGCCCCCAGAGCCCCGGATAGCAACCCCTACTTTTTTCCTACATTTAAAAAAAAAATAAAAATGTTTTTTTTAATATATTTATATATATATATATATATATATATATATATATATATATTATTATTATTATTAAAGGGCCCAGAGGTCTCCAGGGCCCCCGGATGGCAACCCCCCTGCCCTTTTTTTTATAATTTTTTTTATTATATATATATATATATATATATATATATATATATATATATATATTGTTTATTATTAAAGGGCTCAGAGGCCCCCAGGGCCGCCTTGTGGCAACCCCCCCCCCTTTTTTTTTATTTTTAGGGGTCTGGAGGCCCCAGACAGCAACCACCACTTTTCTTTTTGTTTTAAAAAAAAATAATTATGTTTTTATATATATATATATATATATATTTAGTTATTTATTATTATTATTAAAGGGTACAGAGATCCCCAGGGCCCCGGATGGCTACCCCCCTTTTTATATATATATATATAATTTTTTTTATTTTTTATTTTTATTTCTTCTTTTTTTTGTAAAGGCCCCCCTTGCTTCTCAATTTCAGGTGGCAGCAACCCCCCCCCCCCAGTTCTCTGCTCCAGAGGGCCCTTGCCTTAAGCTGTGTAAGGGGCCCCAAAATTCCTGATGGCGGCCCTGCGCATACCTCCCAAACGCACGGATTCTGTGGGACTTTCCGCTTCTTCCCGCAGTCCCGGGAAAGGGTTAATTTTCCCGCACTGCAATAGGAGGCAGCACAGAAGCAGGAGGAACCGGAGCGGTGTGTGGAGGCATGTGGCTGCTGAAGGGAAGAAAGCCGGGCTAATGACAGTCTGTGGCCCTGGCTGTCGGCACAGATGAGAGGCACTCCCCCCCCCCCCCCGCGGGATGATGATGATGCCACTACATCCGGTAAGGTAACATATTAACACAGCTTCAGCTAATCTAGATGTAGGCCTTCTAAATTTTAATACATGATTTGGTCACACATTTCAGGAGCTGGTGGCGGCTTGGATACCCACAGTGCTCATCTCCTCATTTCACAGGTCTAGTCCTGCAGGGATGACATTGAGGAGATGAACCAGGAGATACGGCACAAGACCAAAGAAGTGGAAAATAAATTAAAAAGTATTATTGATGTTCTGGGGAGGGTTTGATTTTGGGGGTTTTACTTTTGTAATCCTTGTTTAAAAAAAAAATCAAAAAGACCAAAAAAAAAACAACAATAATTATGTTTTAATCAAAAATACCCCAAGAAATTATATTTTTAAATCAAAAAGACCAAAAAAATATATATATATATATATATGTTTTAATCAAAAACAACAAAAAATATATGTTTTAATCAAAAAGACCAAAAAAAATAAAAATATATATTTTTTAAAACAAAAAGACCAAAAAAAAATAATTTTTTAATATTTTTTAAAACAAAAAGACCAAAAAAATATTTTTTTTATATTTTTTAAATCAAAAAGACAAAAAAAAGTAGTTACCTCATTCTGTTTGTTAAAAAACATAATTGTTCAACAAATGAAGAGATTTTGATATTGAAAAAAGTGTGTGTGGTTTTGCTTAAAATACCAATAACTGTACATGTGATTTGTTTGGATGTCACCTAGGAAATTAGTTGATAAGGAAAATACACTTGACATTACATGTAGAACAATATGAAAAAATAGGAAACAGTGAAAAACACAAGCGAGACATAAAAAATTTTTTCTAAAGATTTTACATTTTTTGAAACAGAAATAAAAACACATTTTGTTGTGATGGTATGGCCCCCCTACCCATAAAGTATTGAACGTATTTGTCCCTCACTTCACGGGCACTCTGGGGGGGCAGTGCTTGATTGGCAGCTTCAAGACCTGGCAAGGTTTGCTCCGTTTCAAAAAGGACAGCCTCGGGTCCAACCGGGGCAAGATAGGTTGTCGATTGTCTTCTCAAAAAATTGTGAAGTATGCAACAAGCAAAAATAATATAGTTCCACTTGTACTCCGCCATGTGGAGAGAGGTCAAGAAAAGGCGGAACCGGCTGGCCATTATTCCGAAGATGTTCACCACTCTCCGGGCTCTGGCCAGCCGGTAGTTAAAGACCCTCCTCTCTGGGGTGAGGGTCCGCTGAGGGAATGGCCTCATAAGATGGGGTCCCAACGCAAATGCCTCATCAGCCAAGAAAACAAATGGCAGCCCTTCAAGATTCTGGTCATCCGGTGGCAATGACAGATCCTCCTCTTGAAGGCGAAGCGCAAACTCGGTCTGCTTGAAGGCTCCCCCATCCGAAATCCGTCCATTCATCCCGACATCCACAAAAAGGAATTCGTACTGCGCTGACACCACCGCCATCAGCACAATACTGTTGAACCCCTTGTAGTTGAAGAACTGGGATCCTGAACGGGGTGGAGGCACGATGCGGACGTGCTTCCCGTCAATGGCTCCCCCGCAGTTGGGGAAGTTCCATCGCCTCTGAAAGTCCATGGCCACAGACTGCCACTCCTGTGGCGTGGACGGAAGCTGTGGAAGAAAAAAAATTAAAAAAATTAATTATCCCCGAAACATTGCAAGCTGATTATACAAAGACATTATAAGCATTAAAACATTTCTTTGAACTAGCATATTATACCTAAATAGATTTAGTCAATTCTCACAGTAAACACCCCCTCTGATGTGCCAGTGCCCAAGTTTTGTGTGGGCCTAGATGAGTTTGGGAGTACACAAAAAAAAGTGTACATAGACTTTTAAAACACATTTTGGAGGGGAGGGCTAGATGAGTTTGGGAGTACATAAAAAAAAAAAAGTGTTTATAGACTTTTAAAACACATTTTGGAGAGGAGGGCTAGATGAGTTTGGGAGTACACAAAAAAAAAGTGTTCATAGACTTTTAAAACACATTTTGGAGAAGAGGGCTAGATGAGTTTGGGAGTACACAAAAAAAAAAGAAAAGTGTTCATAGACTTTTAAAACACATTTTGGAGGGGAGGGCTAGATGAGTTTGGGAGTACACACACACACAAAAAAAAAAAGTGTACATAGACTTTTAAAACACATTTTGGAGGGGAGGGGGGCAAACGTTACAATGGATATAATACAATACATTGGGAAGTGACTAGGCTAGGTGTGTTTAAGCCCAGGATAGCATGCTGGGAGGTAAGTGAATCATTAAAGTTTACAGCATGCATGGGGGCAAAGGGGACATTCACAGCATATTCCAAACATGGTAATTAGGGAAGGAGGAGATAACTGCAATACATTAGCATACATTATATACATAAAATGAGATATTAAAGGAGAAAACGTACCCTCATATATTCCTCCTGCAGAACCTGGATGATAGCAGAGCAGGTATTAGGAATAATAAGACCCAGAGCCTGGGGGGAGATGCCCGTAGAGAACTTTAAGTCCTGAAGGCTTCTCCCAGTTGCCAGATAACGTAGGGTGGCAACTAGCCTCTGCTCAGCACCAATAGCCTCCCGCATAACGGTGTCCTGCCTGGTAATATAGGGGGACACCAAGGCCAACAGGTGCTGGAAAACGGGATCCGACATCCTCAGGAAATTCCTGTAATCTTCACGAATCGTCACTCACCAAACTTCTACTAACACGCTTAAACACAAGATTAGCAAAAGGAGCCCCAAGGGTGGCGCCAAACCAAACGTACGTCCCCTTTATAGTGCCATCACACGTGGTGAACGTGAGATCGACGAGATTTGGACTTTGAACGTGTGTACGCAAAGCAAGCTCATGGAGCTGCTCGACGAGCAGAACGGGAAACTCGACGGGCGGAACGATGCGTTTGGCCCGTCGAGTTTCTCGGTCGTGTGTACGCCGCCTGATGCTCTGTTTGGAACAAATTATTTGGGGTACTGTATGGATACTGACATTGGGGGACTGGAACTACTGACGAAGTTCAGAGTCAACCCATCTGGTGTCTCCTACTGTGTTAGTCTCCTGCCAAAAGGGGAGCTGTGTGCCAGACCTAGCCGGGACAGGGGCTTTTGGAGAGGACTGAATGCGAGCCTCTTGCCGTCCGATTATGGGCCAGGGCCTCAAACCAGGAAGGCGGATGGTTTATCCCGGCAGACAGTCCTGGAACCTTAAGACTACTTTTCCAACATCCTCGAGTGGACCCGTTTGGGTCCCACTGCGGTTGTTGGACTATTTCCCAGGGGGAGTAATGTCATGGACCGTGAAATCATACTTCATGTATTACATAAGATGAGACATTATGGATATGACATATTGCAGGATGCCTTTGGACATTATGAGGTGTCTGTCTAGGTGGGGATTAAACTGAATCAGACTATTGAGGAATATTGAAAGGCTAAGTGGCTTGTGAAAGACATTCATTGTCCAGTGTGTAGAGGTGTTAAGTCAGTCGGCTCTTTCTATTGTGTGATAACACTGTTTTGAGCCTTTTGATTATCAGGAGTATTGGATTAGCATGTCATTATCTAAAAAAGTGTGATCTCTCAGATGTAGTAATGACCTCCTCTCTATGCGGAGACAAGCTGGCTAGATAACGTATCCTGTTAACTTCACTGATGTCATTGTTTACAGGAATATCATTCTCTCTGAGGTAGTAAAGTCATGCTAAATACATCGGTGCCGAAATGCCTCTGTATGGAAACCCCAGTGTGTTAAAAGGGGGTGGAGATTTCATTGTTCTTTGATTGATGGAAGCTGTAACCTGTATATAACCAGCTGAGTGTTTGTTTCAATAAAGTTGAGTTCTGGTTGAACATTCATACAACTCGTTTGGTGTGTGTTCTTCATGGATCCAATCGGCACATAGCTGTAGGTTGGATCCTGGAATCTTGGATGACTGGACCATCAGATGTTGCAAGCTGCAATCTGATCCGATAGAAGCAAAAGAGTGTTGGGAGAGCAGGACCTGGGCGAGAAAGGGTCTCGTCACACTGGTATATACCACCTGAGCACAGATTGTGCCACTGTACCTGTGCTCCTATATACCACCTGAGCACAGTTAGTGCCACTGTACGTGTGCTGGTATATACCACCTGAGCACAGATAGTGCCACTGTACGTGTGCTGGTATATACCACCTGAGCACAGATAGTGCCACTGTACGTGTGCTCCTATATACCACCTGAGCGCAGTTAGTGCCACTGTACGTGTGCTGGTATATACCACCTGAGCACAGATAGTGCCACTGTACGTGTGCTCCTATATACCACCTGAGCGCAGTTAGTGCCACTGTACGTGTGCTGGTATATACCACCTGAGCACAGATAGTGCCACTGTACGTGTGCTCCTATATACCACCTGAGCGCAGTTAGTGCCACTGTACGTGTGCTGGTATATACCACCTGAGCACAGATAGTGCCACTGTACGTGTGCTCTTATATACCACCTGAGCGCAGGTAGTGCCACTGTACGTGTGCTGTTATATATCACCTGAGCGCATTTGGTGTCACTCCGCTTGTGCTGTTACATACCACCTGAGCACTTCAATATGTCTGGAAGGAGAACAAAGAGAGGCAGAGAGTCACAAGGGCAAGCAGGCTCTGCATCTAGAGGTAACGCTGGTAGTGGATGTGGTGCATCCTCTTCAGCCCGTGGCCGTGGCCGCTCGTCCTTCTTTTCGGGAGCTGGCCGTGTTGAACCTCAACATGCAGAGGAATTAGTAGAGTGGATGACCAAGCCGTCCTCATCCTCCTCATCCTCTCTCACACAGACAGATCAAAGTTTATCTGGCAAAGCAGCTGCCAAGGCGTCCTCTTCCCTCTGCACAATGGCTTCACACAATACTTCCATAGTACCACCATGTCCTCCTGAGGAGTCCCCCGAACTGTTTCAACACAGTGTGGGGTACATGCTGCAGGAAGATGCGCAGCGTTTTGAAGACTCCGATGACGGAACACTGATAGAGGAAGGCATTGATGTGAGCCCAGGGAGAGGGGGTGGCCGAGAGGGACAGCAATTTGTCAGTGATGATGTTCCCCCAGCTGGAGCATACTGCCAGGTTGTTGACAGTGATGAGGAGGGAGGGGATGATGAGGTCACTGACTCTACCTGGGTGCCTGATAGGAGAGAGAAGGTGGAGGAGGAGGAGGACGAGGCACAGGCACATCTCCAAAGAGGCAGGATGCCCTCCAGGGGTCAGCTTAAGGTCACACCCACTGCATTACAGGGCACATCTGCGGCGCTTGTGCATGGCGCTGCTGTGTCTGACCGGTACAGCAAAAGTTATTTGGTGTGGGCCTTTTTTGAAACATAACATGTCCACAAGATCGTACCTTTGCTATTTGCAACTTAAGTCGCAAGCGTATCTCGCGTGGCCAAAACATCAACCGCCTGGGTACCACATGCTTGTCCAGACATATGTCGACCTGCCATGCAGCTCGTTGGCAAGCACACCAGAAAGACTCACACCAAAGACAACAGCATACCCCCCTTGCCCTTCTGGGACCTCCAGCCCCAGGAGACCCCCAGTCCTCTCTGAAGCCTGCAGTGAAGGTGTATAAATAGGTGTGTCACAAGCTAGTAGTAGCGGTCAATCTACTGATAGTACCAGGCAAATTTCCCTGTCCCAGCTGCTGCAGCGCCAAAAGAAGTACAATCCCAGCCATCCACATGCCCAGCAGTTGAATGCTAGCTTAGCGAAATTGCTAGCACTTCAACTGCTACTTTTTCAGTTGGTAGATTCTGCCCCCTTCTGTGAGTTTGTGCAATGTGCAGTACCTCAGTGGCAAGTACCAAAACGCCACCTTTTCTCACGGAAGGCTATTCCGGCTCTCTACCGGCATGTGGAAGGCAATGTCCATGCCTCGCTGGACAGGGCGGTCAGTGGTAAGGTGCATCTTACCGCCGACTCATGGTCCAGCACGCATGGACAGGGACGTTACCTCTCTTTTACGGCGCATTGGGTGACTCTGCTGGCAGCTGGGAAGGATGCAGGACAAGGTCCAGTAGTTTTGGAGGTTATTCCACCACGCCTCCAAAGCACTACTACTGTTTGTGACACACCTCTCTCCTCCACCCCCTCCTCTTCTTCTTCCTCTGTGGCCTCTTCCTGTGGTGACATTTTCTCTGAACCAGCCGTGCTCCGTAGGCGTACGAGGGGCTACGCAGGAATGCAGGCCAGAAGATGCCATGCGGTGCTAGAGCTGGTGTGCTTGGGAGACAGAAGCCACACTGGGGAAGAGGTTTTGTCAGCTCTGCAGGGTCAGGCTGAGAGGTGGTTGACGCCACGCCAGCTGAAGCCTGGAATGGTGGTCAGCGACAATGGCACCAACCTCCTCTCTGCCCTGCGACAGGGAAAACTTACCCACGTGCCCTGTTTTGCGCATGTCCTCAATTTGGTGGTGCAGCGGTTCTTGGGCAGGTACCCGGGATTGCAGGATGTCCTGAAGCAGGCCAGGAAAGTCTGTGTGCATTTCCGGAGGTCATATAATGCCACTGCTCGGCTGACTGATCTACAAAGGGAATACAAACTGCCCAAGAACCGCCTAATTTGTGACATGCCCACCAGATGGAACTCAACGTTGGCCATGCTGCAGCGGCTGCACACGCAGCAACGGGCCATCAATGAGTACCTGTGCCAATATGGCAACAGAACTGGGTCAGGGGAGCTAGGTTTTTTTTCCCCACGCCAGTGGGCCTTGATCAGGGATGCATGCACTGTCCTGTCACCATTTGACGAGCCCACGAGGATGGTGAGCAGTCACAGTGCATGCATCAGTGAGACTGTCCCTCTTATTCACATGTTGGAGCACACGCTACGTGGAGTAATGGACAGGGCACTTGAGGCAGAACAGAGGGAGGAAGAGGAGGACTTCCTTACCTCTCAAGGCCCCCTTTACCCAGACAGTGGTCCTGTTTGCCCACCCAGCACACAGGAAGAGGAGGAGGAGGAGGAGGAGGAAGAGGAGGAGGAGAATTGTATCAGCAGCATGGAGGTGGAGCCTAGCACTCAGCAGCAGAAGTCTTCAAGGGATCATTTACAGTCCCAAGGAGCACGTGGAGTTTTACGTGGCTGGGATGAGGTGCCTGTGGATCCTGTCATCCTCAGTGACCCAGAGGACTGTGCCCCGAATGCCTCTGCAAACCTACGCTGCATGGCCTCCCTGATTCTGCAAAGCCTGTGTAAGGCCTCATTCACACATAGCCGACTCCGTCGCAGTCCGTTCCGACGGAGTCCGCCAGCTCAGCGGGAGATCAGTCCGCAGATCTCCGCTGAGCCGACGGATGACAAGCTCCGCTCTGCTCACTGCATGTCCGTTTTCATCAGATCTTACCCGATCCGATCCGCATGGACGGATGGGGACGTGAGCCTCATACGTTTGTTTTTAGCGGATCGGATGAGGTCGGATGTCAGCGGACATGTCTCCGCTGACATCCGACGCTCCATAGACATGCATGGAGCACCCGTTCAGGTCCGCCTGAAAAACTGACAGACGGACCTGAACGGATCCATGTGTGAATGAGGCCTTAGGATCCTCGTGTACGTGCTATTAAGGAGAGGGATCATTACTGGCTGGCGACTCTCCTTGATCCACGTTACAAGAGTAAGGTTGCGGACCTTATGTTGCCATCGCAGAGGGAGCAGAAGATGAAACTTCTGCGGGAGGCTTTGCAGAAGGGTCTGTGCAATGCGTTCCCAAAACCCGGGGGGATTACCAAAACCTGGCTCTGGACAACGTCTTGCTGAGGCTTCGGTGAGTCACAGAAGGGGCGGTGGAGAAGGTGGTCGTCTGACCGATGCGTTCAGGCAGTTTTTTTGTCCGCAGCCCCAAGGTCTGACCGGTTCCAGCAAACATCGCCAGCGTCTGGTTTACATGGTCCAGGAATACCTAGGGGCAAGATCCGACTTGGACACCTTCCCCACCGAAAATCCTCTGGCTTACTGGGTCTTGAGGATGGATTACTGGCCAGAGCTTGCTCAGTACGCAATTGAGCTACTGGCTTGCCCTGCATCCAGTGTTCTTTCAGAACGGACATTCAGTGCTGCTGGAGGCTTTGTCACTGATCACAGGGTGCGCCTCTCCACCGGCTCTGTTGATCGACTGACCTTCATCAAAATGAATCAGGCTTGGATCAACACCAGCTACCAAGCACCTGATGCTGATATTAATGAATAATATCTTTTTGTTGAAATGTCGGATCTCTTTTAGACTGCTGATGCTGAGTGACTGTCCTCTTATGCTGCTGATGGAATATCCTTCTCCTCCTCACTTTTCTTGCTGATAGCTAGTAAGAAATGTTGTGTTTCTGGGCTCCGCCACCAGTCCCTAAGGCACAATTTTTCAGCCCCTGTTTAACAGGGGCGCCTAATAACAATTTTTGTTGCAATACTTTGCACGTGGCTCCTTGTTGCGCTCCAATTGGAGATATTGGGAGGGGTTGCAGTGTTGTGTTGTGCCCAAGGCTCAATTTTTCTGCCCCTGTTTAACAGGGGCGCCTAATAACAATTTTTGATGCAATAATTTGCACGTGGCTCCTTGTTGCGCTCCAATTGGAGTTATTGGGAGGGGTTGCAGTGTTGCGTTGTGCCCAAGGCCCAATTTTTCTGCCCCTGTTTAACATGGGCGCCTAATAACAATTTTTGATACAATAATTTGCACGTGGCTCCTTGTTGCGCTCCAATTGGAGTTATTGGGAGGGGTTGCAGTGTTGTGTTGTGCCCAAGGCCCAATTTTCCAGCCCCTGTTTAACAGGGGCGCCTAATAACAATTTTTGATACAATACTTTGCACGTGGCTCCTTGTTGCGCTCCAATTACAGTATGTTTGAGGGGTGCCCTTTTTTCTAAAAATTTTCTTTCACAAAACAATAATGGCCCCCCACCACCGCTAAAATATTCGACATAATGTTGCCACACAGAACTTGCGCAAGTAGCATTAATTACTTTTTTTTTTGTCCTTTCATGTTGTGCAGGGACATCTCTAAACACGTGCCACTACTATAGACACCCAGCAGGTGTGATATTTAAAGGAGTTAATTTTTTTTTTCACATTAAGCATCATTAAAATGGCTGCTCCGCAAAAAACGTCCGTTTTAAAAAAAAACATTTTCCATTGATACATGTTCCCTGGGGCAAGACCCGGGTTCTGAATGACGTTTTCCAACATTTGATTGAATTTTGGTCTTTAAAATGACCGTTTTTGAATTCGAACGTTCGGGTCCCATAGACTTCAATGGGGTTCGAAATATTCGTGGTCTGTTCGAACGTTCTGGTGCGAACCGAACGCGGGGGTTTTCGGCTCATCCCTAACAGGGACCCTTCGGACCCGCTCCCTAAAAGGTTTATCCTCTCTCAGTCGAATCCGGTGAGTGGCACTTCTGGCGCACCCAACATCAAATTCCATCTTGGAGAAAATCTTCTTCTGCCAACTACTAAGTTGAGCTCCCATTCTTTCCTTCCACTCCGGTGAGAGTTCGGCGCCATCAGGCTAAGGGTCTTTTCTTAATTTCTTAAGTGGCCTGATGCACCCGTCCCAGTAGTACCCTGGACGGTACCCTCACAGGGTTGGGAGTGGGATTCCGGATGTTTATGGACACCCACCCATGATTCTTCTCCAGCACTTTAAGTGGGATCACCTCAGGTATCATCTCCAATCCTTCTAAGGATCCAGTCGGGTCAGGTTCAAGGACAAGAAATGGGCCTGGTTGGAACCAGGTGGGCTTCACCGAAGCCTGGAGGCAGGCCACCTCTCCAGGCTGTAGGGTTCTTGTGGACTTCCCTATCCGCCAGATCCTTATTCAGGGTCTTTTTTCTCCATCACCAGCTGGTAAAAAAACACCCTCTGTAGCATTGGGTGGACTCTCTGAATGGAGGCCTCTGCCCCTCCTGTCAGGGGGGCCAGGAGTCTTCGGACCAAAGCCGTGTTTGTCCCTATGATGAGGGTGCCCTTATGGGCCCCTGGGGGTCGAGGGCAGACTATGGCCAAAGTATCGAAAGTCTCAGCGGTGCCGGTGAGCGAGGAGTCAAAAGTCAGGCGAATCGGCAGGTATCCATCTCCAGTTCGTCCAATTTCTGTAACGGCAAGTGAGAGAGATACTTGTCATAGAAGTCTCTGTACAGGAGAGTTACTTGTGCCCCAGTATCCAGGAATGCCCTAGTATAAATTCCTTCCACTTTAATGGGCACTAGAGGGGAAGGCCTCACTAAACTCTCAAGGAATTTCCGAGATGTGGCTTTCTTCTTTTCCTTTGTGACTCAGACTCTCGCTTTTCTCCTGTGAGCGCCTCTTTTGGGCCCTATCTGGTCAGATGGGCGGGAGTTGGGGGTTGCCCCAGAAATGTGTTTTCCTTTTTGTCTTTCCCCCCTACGTCTCACATCAGAGCCAGTTGCAATAGGTGGGCCCCCGGTTGGCTCCTTCACCGGGGCTCTCTGAAGTTTTCCGCCGGTTGGGAGGCTGGTTTGGAGGCACTGGCCTGACTGGGGCAAACTTCTTTGAAGTGCCCTATCCCCCCACAGTTGAAACAGACACTAGGTGTCTTTTGTTTGCTTTGTAGATTGGGCAAACCGTAGGTGAGTTTCTCTTCTTTGTCCCTTCTAGATTGATACTGGGAATACTCCACTTGGCGGGACAAGACAGTAATCACTTCCGTCAACTGGGACACTTTCGCCTCCAAAAGTTCGACCCGGGGGTCACTATCCTCGGTGGCCACTACCCGCACCCGGGCTGCTACTTCCGTGGACTGGTATTTGCACGTTTGGTTCAGAAGATCTTCCTCCTGCCGAATGACCCGGATCAGGTCAGGGTACTTCAACACTCCACTTCCCTTTTGGGTCCTTAGTTGGAAAACAATTGGATCTATTGGCTGGGCCCCTCCAATCACCTGTTGGAAGTGTATTTCATCCACATCTTGTGGTTGTACCCCCTTCTTCAGCAGCATCCTATGCAAGATCTTGTCCACACGACTGACAAATTCAGACAGTTTTTCCCCCTTCTTTTGAAAACAGTGCTCCAGTTGGCAACGGAGTTCCCTGATATCTTCGACTCTTCCAAACACATTCTGTAGAATGTCCAGGTAGTCTTGAGCGGTACAATCAGTTTTGCTGAGCTTAAGGTTACGTATGGCCTCTAATGCTGGCCCCCGGAGACTCTCCATGATCCTTTGCTTCTTGTTCTTGTCTGGGATTCCCCATTCTTCCAAAGCTTGGGTGGCCTGGTCCATCCACTCCTCAAAGCGATCTTCTGAAGAGCGTACAGGGTGCCTCTCCGAGAAGGCCCTGAGTTTTCTATATCCTGTAATCAAACAGTCTGTAGAGTCTTTCTTACATTGGGCCACAATTTCCCCTAAGACAGCACATAGATCCAGGTTGAGATCTTTGAAAGGTGTCTTGGCCGCCCCTTGTACAGTTTTTCCTGGAGGCCCATTGGGTGCCAAAGTGCCAGAAGGGGGGGAGAAGCCGCCCCAGAAGAGGTGAGGTCATCTGATGCTTGTTCAGGGTGTATTAAAAGTTCCTTAACATTGGTGGTCTTTATACTAGGCACGGATCCCGGCCGAGGAGGTTCCACTTCTACCGTTATCAGCTGGACAGCCTCTTCAATCTTCCGGGAATACTGGTTTGGAGTTGGTTATGCTTCCGTCTGGACTGCAGGTTCTTCCCCAAATCTAGGCCCAGGCTTCTGGCCTAAGACACGGCAGTCTCTGTCAGCCGTTCCGCACAGGAGAGAAGGCGGGTCCCAGAGAGAGAAAAAGGCGCCACTCCCTTTCCCTAAATAACCTCCTCCACCGGTCTAGCGAGACCTCTTTAACCACTTGCCGACCACGCTTTAGCCAAATGACGGCTACAGTGCGGCCATCCAGTTTTGGGAGGGAGTCATATGGCATCCTCCCGTGATCGTGCCTGTCACGGCATGCAGGCAGCTGTGTGATCGCTGTGTCCTTAGGACGCAGCTGATCACAGATCAGGGTAAAGGGCCAATCACAACAACCGTTTTCCATGTGATCAGCTGTGTCCAATGACAGCTGATTAAAAATTAACACAAGCTGGTTATCTGTTTACCTTTCCTCACACTGGCAGCATGAGGGGAGGAGAGGCAAGCTGATAATTTGCTTGTGTGGAAGGACAGTGTCCTGATTATTAGTGCAGTCCCAGCAGTGCCCACCAGTGCTGTCAATCAGTGCCCTTCAGTGATAACAATCAGTGCATCCTCATCAGTGTCGGCTATCAGTGCTGCCTACCAGTGCCCATCAATGCTGCCTCTCAATGCCCATTAGTGCTGCCTTATCAGTGTCATCTATCAGTGCCCTCTATCAGTGTCCATCTGTGCAGCCTCATGATCAGCGCACATCAGTGAAGTAAACCATTTTTTATTAATGTAGCGCCCCTGTGCTTTTTGTGGGGGTGTTACGCTAAAGTAAGTGGGGAATGGAAGAGTTACATGGCTCCCATTCACAATTTGTCAAATTTGGGCTGCTGCCATTTTCCAGAACTAACCTGTGGGCCGGTCTGAGCTCCAGGGGTATGTTTCCACCCCTGGGCGTCAGCTGACGCTAGAGGGGTTCTGGCAGACTCATTTTCCTCAGCAGCCAATCAGAGGGGTTAGTTCCCTCACTAAGGCGTGCTGAGGGAGGCTATATCTGGGGCAGCCGCCTTGGCCTCGGGGCCGTTCTTGCTTTCTGCGGGGTCCGAGTTCCAGGTGCGGCATCCACCTTCAGGGTGCGCGCATCCATGGACCCCGCAGCCGTGGCCTACCTGGCTGAAGTTGCGCACCAGGCGGAGCTTCATTCTAACATGGAGAGGGATCCCAGTAGCTGCTGGGCCCTGAACTCATCCTAAAAGATCCCAGGCTGGGAGCCGTACGGTGGGGGATCGGCTTGAGGAGAACCCGGAGGCAGGTGATCCAATGGGGGTTGAACGAACCATCAGGGATCCAGAAACTCTAAATCTATTGGGAGGACTAGCTCATGTCAATTTCATGCTCCTCAAGTACTAGGCCTGTGGCAGAGGCCCGAGCTAGGCCTGTGGCAGAGGCCTGGTGCTCTCAGCATTTGCAAGTGACGTTCAGGCTGCCTAGCTTGTGGCAGAGACCTGTCCGGGGGCACTTTATCCACTCCAATTGGAGTGGCGACGAACTGAGTTCATCATTGCTGAGAGATTGCTCTCTCACCCTTTTGATATCCAAGGCCTGATACTAAAATCCTCTCTCTCTGCTCATCAACCTTTCCAACCTTTCCTGTCCTGTACCATGTTGATGAAGGCCATGTTGGGCCTTGGAATAAAGCATTGAAGAAAAACCCAACTTGAAGAAAACCCAACTAAAGACTGGACATTCGCTCTTCTTCTCCTCAATGCACAAGTATCACCCCTAGACACCAGCCAGGTAACACAACACGCCAATCCCACTTAAGGGGAACCCAGGCGGAGGGGCCACATGACTGGGGGAACACTGTGCGGTGCACACACAGGAAAGGGAAGTGAGGTCTTACGGGTGGGGTTACCTAGCACGAGGAGGGTTAGTTAAAAGGAGTGGGTGGGAGGAGCTGGTCATTCTGGCGCCATCCATGGTAGAGGTAACACCCAGACTGCTTTTGCTGTGCTGTTACCTCATCCATGGATCACATCAGTGGCCTGTTGTAGCGGCTGTGGTCGGCGGCGATGGAGCAGGGGCCCCAGTGGTATTCAGAGCAGCTGGTGGTGATGTTGCCAGGATCTGGGGAAGGTAGGTCCAGCGCCCCCCCTCTCCACTCCGCGCATGGTGGTCCCGTCCATAGGAGGGATACAGCCCTGGGGGCCCTGCAAGGGGGAGCGAGCATGGGGGAGCCCGATCACGGACCCTCTGGGTCCTGGGAAGCATACCGGCGCCGCTTCAATGGGAGACAGGGGGGGATCCAGGCCAAGGCACGACACTGCACTGTGAGCGGCATTCCCGTCGCCTGCTAGGCCTGATCTGGGTGGTGATGATGGAGCGGTAGTGTGGTACCCGACGCGGGAGAACAGTGAGCACGGCTGGGGGCCCCTCATCCAGGGCGGCCATGGCTGGAGCGGGAGGAAGCAGAGTTCCTTTTGAGGGTGATGTCAGAAGTGGCACGGCCTGATCCCAGGGCCCCTAAAGTTTTTCCAGCAGTGGGCATCTGGCCTTGTTGACGGGCACAGCGTCCTCTGCTGGGCGGGGACACCATCGGTCAGAGGGTGAGATCTGAGACACAGACTACAAAGGTCCAGGCATTGTGGCGGGCCCGTCGGGGCTTCAGCGGGGACCCAGGGTGGCGGCTGGTCGGATGGTTTCCACTGGGCAGCCGGGTAAGTCCTCTTTCGTACCATCTGCTGTGGTGTCTCCTGTGGCTTTACTCTCCCTCCACCCCTCCTTCTCCCCCCCTTTTTTCTTCTGTGCCTGTTGTTCCGTATGCTGGGTCCCCGGCGGGGGGGGGGACCGGGTTGGGGTGCTTCGGTGGTGGGTTGTTAGCCACACTCCCGACACCCACTGACGGAACGGAGGGGGTTAAGTCCCAGGTGTGTTCAAGTGGAGTGGGGGTGCCTCCTCTACCGGGGGCATCAACGGTCGCAGGGACCACTGTGGGTGCCTTTCCTTCGGTGGTGCCTGGGGTGGCACAGGTAAGTACAGTTCCGGGGCTAGTGTCAGGTTTGACGGCGGATGGCGTACGGTGGGCTGATGCGGCCCGCTGTGAGGTATATAATTGTTTCAATGGGCCGTTGAGCGTTTTGGGGAGGGGGCCTGTTGGCCATGACCGACATTGAATCGGCATTTTGGCTGTTGCCGGTTCACCCGGATAGTGTGTGTGTTTTGTTGGGGTGTTGTTGGGGGGGGGGGAGTATTTTGTTGATCGGTGTTTGCCTTTGGGCTGCGCCATTTCTTGTTCATATTTTGAGATGTTCAGTTCAATTTTGGAACGGGTGGTTCGGGTTCTGACTGGCTTGGCGTTTGTGTTGCATTATCTCGATGATTTCTTAGTAGTCGGTTCGTCGAATGACCGGACCTGCCTTATTTTACTTACCACCATTCAGCAGGTGTTCAAGGTCTTTGGGGTCCTGCTGGCTCAGGACAAATCGGAAGGGCTGGTGATCGAGTTAAACATTTTGGACATTATCATTGATTCGGTTAGGATGGAATGCCGGCTTTCAGAAGACAAGCTGGGGGACTTGCGTAAGTCAGTTGCGGTGTAGGCGCGTAGTGGGAAAGTTAAGTTACGGGATTTGCAGTCTTTTTTGTCGCATCATGATGATGGGGAGAGTTTGCTACGGAGGGTTGTCTGCTGCCACGGTGAGTGTTAGAGCCTCGCATCACTTTGTGCGGTTGGGTCGACACCACAGGGAGGAGTTGAAGGTGTGGGACTCATTTTTGAGCAATACAATGGAAAATCATTGTGGTTGGCTCCGGTGGTCCCAGCGAATGGATTGGAGCTTTTTACTTATGCGGCTAGGTTAGTAGGTTTTTTGCGGCCTACTTTGAGGGTACGTGGTGTGCTGGTCAGTGGCCAGAGCAACTGGCTGGTTGGCATTGATCAGTAATCTGATGCTGCTGGAGTTGTTCCTGATAGTGTTTTGGCGGTTGAGCTGTGGGCGGCGGTGTTTAGGAACCGGATAATTTGGGGGTAGTACAGGCCATTTCTTCCATTCTTCTTTGCCTGTAATTCGTTACTGCGTGTGTTGGTTTTAAACTGTTTGGCGCTGAATATTGTTGTGGGTACAGTGCATGTCCCTGGGGTCGAAAATGAGGTGGCTGCTGCACTCTCTCGTTTACAGTGGGACAGGTTCCGGGGTTCCGTCCCCAGTGGCTTGTGGGACCTTGTGTTGGAATGGTGATCACTCTAGTTTGGAGGTCAGTGGCTGACTCCACTTGGGGGTAGTATGAGCGTGTTGGGTGGGAGTGGCCTGGTGAGTGATCTTGAGGTTGGGTTCTCAGCTGAGGACCGGTGCTTGGCTTCACTAAACGAAACCGGTTGCCGGTTACTTGGCTTCTCCAAACTGAAATAATGGCTGGATTGGCATGCCTTTTTCAATTGAATGGGGTGTGAGATGTTACTAAGGCGTTCGTGGTTCGCAAGGTGTTGCAGGGTTATAGTAAAGGTCGGGTCAGGCCGGATTCCAGAAGGCCGGTTTCTTGGCATAAGTTGTAGGTTCTTGTGGGTGTTTTGCCTCAGGGTGCTCTTCAAACTTTGAGGTTCATTTGTTTCGGACTGCGTTTGTGTTGGCAATTTTTGGGGCTTTGAGGTTTGGGGAATTGGTCAGCCCTTCTAAGGCGGATGCAGGGGGGGATGCACATATCTGATGTGACGGTGCTCGCTGATTCTGTCACGTTGTCCATGCGGAGGTCAATAAACCGATCAATTGGGCAAGGGCACAAAGGTGGTTCTGGGAAAAGTGTCGGGGGCTGGGAGTGTGCCCGATGGAAGTGGTTCGGGAATGGGGGCAGGAGGTTTTTCAATGTGGTGGACTACTCCTCTCATTCTTTTAGCATTGGGGCGGCAACGGAAGGCTCGTGTTGGGGCTTGAGCGATGAGATCCTGCAGCGGATAGTTTGCTGGGAGTCCCGCCGGTTTAGGTGTATGTCTGACTGCAACTGTTATAAGGGGGAGGGGCAGGGGGGTTAGGCATTCCTTACCCCGTTCTCAAGTCTTTGCTCCAGGATGGGTTACAAGTTGCCTTAGGGCTGTGGCGGGCCACCCACATGTGAGGTGTCACTGTGTGTGTCTGTGGCATTGGTCTGGGGTTCCTGAGGGTTGGGTGGTGGTTGGTATATTTATATTGGATGTATATACCCGAGATGGTTGGTAGGAGTTGGGGCCTGTCATGGGATGGGCACCTTCCCTATCTGGTTAGGTGGGGGCTATTGGTCAATCGTGCTGAAGAGTGAAATTAAGGAGGAAGTCATTGTCTTGTGAGCTGATTGGAGCACGGCTAGAGGCCAGGATACTTCCTGATGTAGGACAGCCGATTACCTTTTTCTTTCCCTTCTCTCAGGAACCTCTCGTTTATAGCAGTTTTGTATAATTTTTTTGTTTGGGTTAATTTGTTCTAATTTTTGGTAAATATATATATAAAGTTTTATAAAGATATATATATTTATAAATGGTTATTGTATAAAAGTTATTTTAATATTTACCTTTTGGTATTAAATAAAGGGGCCTTTAGTGGCTATTTAATCCAGAAGGTGTTGCGTGGTTGATATAGGGGGTTAAGAGGTTTTGGGGTTTGTTATGGTTTAAGTAGCAACGACACTAGTAGTACACCAGTCATGTGAGCATTGATAATTACTGCACAAATAGTGGCACTAATTTGGGTTGTAAATGGTTAACTGCATGGGTAACCAAACCAAGTGACAATTGTTCTCAGTTTACAGGCACTTTATTGTGGTCCTGCGTGCAGGGTGAGGCTGAGAGTGTCATTGTCACAGGTCAGTGACTGTGTGGTGTAAGTTTGACCAGCCATTGCTCACAAGTTGGTAAAGGTGGCTAGGATCTGACATCGCTTCTATCACTGCATTCGACTGTACATTTGATTTGGTCTTGTACAACAGCTGGACTGTCCTGCAGGCTCCTATGAAGTTTGCTGTGCCTGCCTCGTGTAAATCGTGAATCGGGTTTTCCTTTATTTTGCCACGTGTTTCAGTCTGCCGTGCTTGGCACACATTCATCATCCTTGCTCATTCTCTTCTATGCTTGACCAGACATGATTGCAAAATAGAAGATAGGAAACTCAGGATAGGGAAGAAACTGCAGCTGTAATCTCTCTTTATAAAATATATATTATGCACCAGTTTATCTCTAAGAACTACTTCCAAAAAAGTTGCAGTCCTTTAGTGCAAGGTTAGTTAGTTAACTCATGCATTATTGCTGTCAGTAAAAATATCCCGACATGCTGCCAACCACAGTGTAATGATTACATCCTCAAATCCCATCCTATGCAGAGATTTTCCTGCAACATTCTAAGCAACACCTGACACACACACAATTCACATTGCTGCAACCCAATTGTCATGTGGTTTCCAGTGCGACTGTGTAGTGTGAGTTGCGAGTTTGATCCAACTTCCGTACAACTGTCCCCTTTACTTTGCCGTGCATTTGTTGCATGCCAAAATACAAGTAAACATGTGTCTGCTAACCATAATTGGGGTGTCATTAACAATCAGGCTGCATTCACATCTGTTTGTCTCCGAGTGCACAGCAACCTGCACAGAAAACACACGCTTTGCCTCACGTTTCAAAAACAAACTGCAAACGTGCATCGCATTTGTGTTACCATAATGGCATACTAACTGCAATAGGGAGGGGTCATTAACAATTAGGCTGTGTTCATTTCTGAACACGCGGCAACCTGCACAGAAAATTTGCAATTTCCCTTGTGTTTTGGAAACAGTCTACAAAATGTGCATCGGGCTTGTGTTGTGCTAATGGCTAAGTGGGATTAACAGTTAGACTGCATTCACCGCTGCACATTTCAAAATGCACAGCAACCCGCACAAAAAATGTGGGCTTTGCCACGTGTTTCAGAAACATCCAATGCACTTGCATCACCATAATGGCATACTAACCACTATTGGAGTGTTAATAACAATTAGGATGCATTCACATCTGCATGTTCCTGAACATGCCGCAACCTACATAGAAAACACACAGTTTACTGTGCGTTTTGGAAACGTGCTGCAAATGCCCATTGGGCTTGCCTCGCCATAATGGAATGCTAATTATTTACCTGCATTCACATCTGCACGTTTCTGAATGTGTGGCAACCTGCACAGAAAATGCATGCTTTGCAGGGTGTTTCAGAAACGTCAGTGCTTTTCTAAAATGTGCAGTAAAACACACATGAGTTGACATAGTAGTGAACGTAGTGAAGGAACCTTTTTCAAAGTCACAAGTTGTACTGATTGGAACAGCCACCATTGAACATAATGTGATTTCACTTGACATGATTCTATGTGTCACAAGTCGCATCCCAAGTTGCACCAGTGTGAGTTTGGAAAACATATGTAATATTAGTTGCCATGCCCAGACATCATTTTAACATGGTTTCAAACAATGGTAGCCCTTCATTAGAGAAAATGGGGTAAAAAGTTATTTAACCAATTCCTGCCCAGCCTATAACAGAATAATGGCTGGGTGGTGGTTCTGTTATTCTGATTGGGTGTCATATGGTGTCGAGCAGGATAACCTTTTAGCGTGCACCCGTGGGGGTGTGAAAAGTCGTGATCAGGGACCGTGCGTGTCAGGTGCGCAAAAGAGGATGCGCACCTGATGCGTGCCCCCGGAGGCAGTGTACAGCCGGTCAAGTGTTCACTATTGAAACCCTGATCCTCAATCTGGCCAATCAGAAGCAGGTTTGAGACTCGCTTTGCAATTGCCCGAAAAGAGAAGCGTCCCAATTGCCCGCCGAGGAAGGGAGGAAACGGAATCTGCCGCCATGCCGTGGAGAGCAGGGGAAGGGAAAGCTGCTGCTGAACAACAGAAGCCATGAGGCGAAGCCTGGGAGAAACACTGCCCACCATAGATCAGATAAGTGCACCAGACCCGAACGACCGCCGGCTGCCACTGGTGGGAACACCCAAAATTCCAGGTCAGCAGAATTCTAAAATACAGCCAATCAAAATGTATTATATACTAACCTGACTGTAGTGGAGTGAGTTGTGAGTTACTGTGGCTCTTATAAATGAGCACTATTTTTGATACAGAACCCTGTATTTTTAAAGTTTAACCTATTTTAAATCTTTTGCTTTGAATAGGACGGATGAGCATTAAAATTTCTGTCAGGGTTTATTGCTGCGCCTCCATTGGGGACATATTCTGAACATCTTGTCCTGATAACAATTGGTGATTGGGTCGGGAAGTGGGGGGGGGGGGGTTCGCTCCATCAGGATCATGGATAATAATAAAACAGACAGAGGTTCTAAACTTTCTCCACTCCATTCAAAAAGAACAAAAACTGCTTTAGCTGGAGTTACACTTAAAATGCTACCGATACTACTACCTTAGAATTGTCTTTATATTATCTATCCATAAACCCCAACCAACTAGAAATTAGAAAAAAGTGTTTCAAAACTGAGAACCAAAAAGGATCTACTACATTATGTAGTACTGCAATCCTAATATACACTATATTGTCAAAAGTATTTTGATGCCTGCTTTTACACGCACATTAACTTTAATGGCATCCCAGTCTTAGTCTGTAGGGTTCAATGTTGGGTTGGCCCACCCTTTGCAGCTATAACAGCTTCAACTCTTCTAGGAAGGCTGTCCACAAGGTTTAGGAGTGTGTCTATGGGAATGTTTGACCATTGTTTCAGAAGCGCATTTGTTGGACGAAAAAGCCTGTCTCGCAGTCTCCGCTCTAATTCATCCCAAAGGTGTTCTATCAGGTTGAGGTCAGGACTGTGCAGGCCAGTCGAGTTCCTCCACCCCAAACTCGCTCATCCATGACTTTATGGACCTTGCTTTGTGCACTGGTCCAAATCATTTGGTGGAGGGGGGAATATGGTGTGGGGTTGTTATTCAGGGGTTGGGCTTGGCACCTTAGTCCAGTGAAGGGAACGCTTAATGCGTCAGCATACTAAGACAATTTGGACAATTTCATGCTCCCAACTTTGTGGGAACAGTTTGGGGATGGCCCCTTCCTGTTCCAACATGACTGCACACCAGTGCACAAAGCAAGGTCCATAAAGACATGGATGAGCAAGTTTGGGGTCAGGGCTCTGTGCAGGTCAGTCATGTTCCTCCACCCCAATCTAATAGAACACCTTTGGGATAAATTAGAGCAGAGACTGCGTGTCAGGCCTTCTCATCCAAAGTCAGTGCCTGACCACTCAAGTGTGCTTCTGGAAGAATGGTCAAACATTTCCATAGACACATTTCTAAATCCTAAACCTTGTGGACAGCCTTCATAGAAGAGTTATAGTGACACACATCTGGTCCTGAAGCCTAAATGCTGAGAGGGCTCTCCTTGTGGCTGAGTGCTCATTGTCCCTGAAGGTGGAAACAGGGAACATGAAGCCCAAAGTAGTAGGGATTGCCAGCTGTGCCACAGATGAGAGATGAATGTTTGGAGATCTCTTCGTAGGCGGATACCAGAGGAGGTGAGCAGTAGAACCCAGTGGAGTTGCTGATGGTGCAGACTGTTCACAGCAGGAAACTGTGGGTAGGTAGGTACTGCAGGTAGGCACCCAAGCAGATTACAGCAGACAGTGTGAAGCAGGAGGTGTAGTCAGGGATGGATGCCGAGGACGATAAGCCAGTGGTCAGCAGGCAGAAGATCAGAGACGTGGTCAGGCAAGCCAAAGTCATACACAGGACAGGAGACCAGAGTAGATCCGTGGGCAATTTGAGGTCAGAGCTGGGATAGAGACAAGAGGTATTGGGCAGGCCGGGTCATAAACAGGAGATCAGAAGCATAAGCACACACAGGAGCAGGAAGCAGGAAACTGAAGACCAGTCAGCAATGTCCATGAGCCCCAGCCACCCTTTTAAAGGCCAGAGGGTGCCATGATCTGACATGCATTGCGTGTGCCAGCGCGCTCACGTCTTTGCCATGGTGAACGTGCAGTCACAATAAGTGTGCGGGCATGGCTATGTTGAAAACTGGCCACTGTGCCGGGCCTATGGGCAACTCTCCTCTGGCTAGTCTCCTGACATATAGCTGCAAAGGGTGGGCCAACTCAATATTGAACCCTAAGGACTAAGACTGGGATGCCATTAAAGTTAATGTGCGTGTAAAGGCAGGTATTCCAATACTTTTGACAATATAATGTATTTTGGCCCCAGGGAGTTGAAGGGGAAATTTTAGGAGGGCTTACAAGAAAGGAGAGCAATGGTGATGTCCGACTGGCTGGACAGAAATACACATATGTGGGCAGTTAAAACAGTTGAGCCATAAATATGAGAAGTAAAAATATCAGAGACCTGTATCTGTACTAAACAAACAAAGATAACCACCACAGCCACACTGATGGTTATTTTCATAATACACTGTGACGTTCGAATGCATAGCCCTAGTGATGCCTCACGGGTTACAGCCTATCAACAGTCAAATGCAACCTAGATAGCCTCTATACAGTTTTTCTACTGCAGTGTGGAAGGTGATAATTTCATCCAATTTTATCTGTCACTTGCTATCTTTTTGACAAGCCTTAGGACCCGATTAAATATGTATACACTGAGAAGTGAAGCAGATTACCTTCTTAGGTAGAAAAAGATTTGCTGGTCTTCTAAACAGGAGTTGAGATAGTATATCTTATAAGATAACTGGATTTTTAGTAAGGTTATACATAATGTGTACTTAAAGGGTAACAAATATGATAAACCATTGCCATACAGAGTTACTAACTTAACTTTATTTGATTTTTCAACTGAGCCAAATGCTGAAGATCAGAGTGCAGCCACTATTGGGCTTATGGCCCGTACACACGATCCGAATATCACACAAAAACGATCGTCCAAGGAAGAATCGTATGATTTTCGGATTGTGTGTATCCGAAAATAATTTGTCGCCAGGATCGCCTCAACCGAATGGTTTGCTGTCTCCCTGGTGCCAGGGTTCGGCATGTGGTGGACCGGGTGGATAAATTACTGGGAGGGGCTGGGCATGACCCAGCTGTCTTGGTCCATGTTGGAACCAATGACAGTATACATGGAAGGTGGAGGCTCCTTAAGAATCAATTTAAAGAACTAGGCTGCAAGATGAAGGGAAGGACCTCCAAGGTGATATTCTCTGAAATATTGCCTGTGCCATGCGCAACACAGGAAAGGCAGGGGGAGATTAGAGAGCTGAATGCATGGCTAAAGACCTGGTGTAGGAAGGAGGGATTTGGGTTTCTAGAGCACTGGGATGACTTTTCATTGGGGTGCAACCTATATGCTAAAGATGGTTTGCACTTGAATGGAAGGGGGTCTGCTGTGCTGGGGGAGAGGTTTAGGGGAATGCTGGAGGAGTATTTAAACTAGACTTGAGGGGGGAGGGTGAACGTGAATTACATCGGGCACACAGGTCAGTTAGGGGTCAGACATTAATGGAGAGTGGAATGGGGATAGATGGAGGTGGGGTTATGGCAGGTGACAAGAAAGTTCCCATGTTGCAAACAGCCATTGGAAATTATAGTGCCATTTGCACTACTAAAAATTATATGAATCATATGAAAAACGCCAGCGAAAAATGTAACAATACATTTAAGTGTTTGTTCACCAATGCCAGAAGCCTTCCAAGCAAAACAGGTGAGTTGGAAGCTCTGGTGCATGAGGAGAGCTATGATGTAATCGGTATTGCTGAAACTTGGCTTCAATCCTCACATGACTGGGCTATTAATATTCCTGGCTATGCTCTCTTTCGGAAAGACAGGGTAAAAAGGAAAGGTGGAGGGGTCTGTCTCTATGTGAGAAGTGACCTCAAAGCAAGCGTGAAAGAGGACCTGGTTGATGGAGAGTGTGATGAAGTTGAAGCATTATGGGTGGAACTGCATACAGATGTGCGTAGTTCAAAGTTAATCATTGGAGTTTGTTATAGACCACCCAATGTTAATGAGGAGGTGGAGACTCAGCTCCTTGCACAGATGGAAAGGGCTGCAAGGGCAGGGACGGTGATAATAATGGGGGATTTTAACTACCCAGAAATTGACTGGAATAATGGAATTTCTGGGACAGTTAAAGGACAAAAATTTAAAAACCTATTGCAGGACAATTTTATGGTCCAGTTTATTGAGGCCCCAACTAGGAATGATGCTCTGTTGGACCTGGTAATCTCAAACCATGCAGAGCTCATTACTAATGTTCAGATAAAGGAACACCTGGGTAGCAGTGATCATAACATGATTTCGTTTAATGTAAACTATAAGCAAGAAATACATACAGGAAAGATAAAAACACTTAATTTCAAGAGAGCAAATTTTCAAAGCATGAGGACTGCTCTCCAGGGCTTGGACTGGGAGGGAATATTGGCACCGATGAACACAGAACAGAAATGGGAATTCTTCAAAAAGACTCTTTGGAACCTCACTGCAAAGTATATTCCCATGGGCAATAAGTTTAAAAGGCTACAGATAAAACCTATGTGGCTCACGGTTAAAGTTAAAAAAGCTATAAACAATAAGAAAATAGCTTTTAAAAAATATAAAAATGAAGGAACACTAGTGTCGTTTAAATGTTACAAAGAATATAATAGAATATGTAAAAAGGAAATCAAGGATGCAAAAATTCAAAATGAACGACAGATTGCAAAAGATAGTAGGACAAACCCCAAAAAATTCTTTAAATATATTAATAGTAAAAAGGTCAAGTCTGAGCATGTAGGCCCTTTACAAAATAATCTAGAGTGGGTGACTGAGGACATAGAGAAGGCAAATTTATTAAATGCTTTCTTCAGCTCTGTGTATACAATGGAGAATGGGGGAGCTCATGTCGATATAGGGGGTGGGAGTGACACAGCCCCAAATCCACAATGGCTCAAAAGTGATATGGTCCAGAAATATTTAGACAGAATAAAGGTGGATAAAGCACCTGGACCTGATGGCATCCACCCACGGATCCTAAAAGAATTGAGCTCTGAAATTTCAAAGCCACTGTATCTAATATTTAGGGACTCATTAATGACAGGAATAGTACCACTGGATTGGCATAAAGCCAATGTGGTGCCCATATTTAAAAAGGGAACAAAGTCTTTACCTAGTAACTATAGACCTGTTAGTTTAACTTCTATAGTTGGAAAGATACTGGAACGTTTAATAAAAGACCACATGGATGAGTTCTTGCTGGAAACAAACTATTTAAGCAGCAGACAGCATGGATTCATGAAAGACAGAAGTTGTCAGACAAACCTGATTTCCTTTTATGAAGAGGTAAGTAAAACCCTGGACAGAGGCGTGGCAGTGGACGTGGTATACTTGGATTTTGCAAAAGCGTTCGATACAGTTCCCCACACACGGCTCATGTGTAAGGTAAGGTCTACAGGATTAGATATATCAGTTTGTAAATGGATAGAAAACTGGCTGAAAGACAGAATTCAGAGAGTTGTGGTTAATGATTCTTACTCTGAATGGTCCAAGGTTATCAGCGGTGTACCCCAAGGTTCAGTGTTGGGTCCCTTACTTTTCAATATATTTATAAATGATATTGGGTCTGAGATCAAAAGTAACATTTCTGTTTTTGCAGATGACACCAAGCTATGCAGTGGAATAATGTCCTTACAGGATGTCTCCAATTTACAAGCCGACCTCAATGCTCTGTCTAATTGGGCGACTAAGTGGCAGATGAGGTTTAATGTTGATAAATGTAAAGTTATGCACTTGGGGGCTAAGAATATTCATGCATCATACATGCTAGGGGGAGTACAACTGGGGGGATCTGTAGTGGAGAAGGATCTGGGTGTTTTAGTTGATCATAAGCTCAATAATGGCATGCAATGCCAAGCTGCGGTTTCCAAAGCGAGCAAAGTCCTTTCTTGTATTAAGAGAGGTATGGACTCCAGAGATAGAGATATCATTTTGCCCCTGTACAAATCATTAGTAAGACCTCATCTGGAATATGCAGTCCAGTTTTGGGCACCAGTTCTCAAAAAGGATATCGGAGAACTGGAGAAAGTGCAGAGAAGGGCAACCAAACTGATAAGAGGCATGGAGGAGCTCAGCTATGAGGAAAGATTAGAGGAACTGAATTTATTCACTCTTGAGAAGAGGAGAATAAGGGGGGATATGATCAACATGTACAAATACATAAGAGGTCCATATAGTGAACTTGGTGTTGAGTTATTCACTTTAAGGTCAACACTGAGGACAAGGGGGCACTCTTTACGTCTGGAGGAAAAGAGATTTCACCTCCAAATACGGAAAGGTTTCTTCACAGTAAGAGCTGTGAAAATGTGGAACAGACTCCCTCCAGAGGTGGTTCTGGCCAGCTCAGTAGATTGCTTTAAGAGAGGCCTGGATTCTTTCCTAAATGCACATAATATAACTGAGTACTAAGTTTTGTAGGTAAAGTTGATCCGGGGTAAATCCGATTGCCTTTCGGGGGATCAGGAAGGAATTTTTTCCCCTCCGGTAGCAAATTGGATCATCGCTCTGCTGGGGTTTTTTGCCTTCCTCTGGATCAACTGTGGGTATGGAGTTGGGTGTATGGGAGGATGTACTGTGTTTTACTTTGTTTTTTTTTTTTTTATGGTTGAACTGGATGGACTTGTGTCTTTTTTCAACCTGACTAACTATGTAACTATGTAACTATGTGTACACTACTTTCGAGAGCCGATCACGACAGTTCATCCGATTATATTAGATCGGACAAGAACATTCCAATTTTTTTTCTGTCGTATGAGAATTTTCGTGAAGAAGAAGCTGGGAGCAAGAAGATTTGCAGAATTGTGAATGCATACAGAATAGGCTTGATAGCTTAGTCAGCTCTCCAGAAACCATAGTAAAAGAATATACTAATGCGCAAACCAATAACAGATAAATAAATAGTGAGTAGCTGCCAACACAAAATATGTTCCTACTCAGTAATAAATAAAAATGAATAAATGTGGCGCTTTCTCAGTGATCAAAATGATGCTATATTAAATCATAAGTGTGACGATAACCAAATAGCATTGATGAATTAGTTAAGTGCAAATAATACTTGATCCAGAATTAGATCAAAAACCTTCACAGTGCAAATGAATATATGGATACAATAATAATCAATATTGCATATATATGTATCATTATATTCATTTTCACTGTGAAGGTGTTTGATCTATTTCTGGATCGAGGATTATTTGCATTTAGCACTTTAATTGTCATTGATGAATTAGTTATTTGGTTATCATCACACTTTATGATTTAATTTACAATCATTTTGATCACTGAGAAAGCGCCACATTTATTCAGTATTATTTCTCCAGGAATCTGAAAACTATCCCATCTGTTAAGAGCCCATATCCAGTTTGGGCAATTACAGTAAAAACTGGTCTCCGGCCGCCTGGCAAAGGAAAAGAAAAAGGAAATTTCCCTGGCTTTTTGTACTCACACAATCTCCGGAGCTGTCCCCTGCCAACCCACCACTCCGGCTCCAGGCCGCTGCTACTCTTTAACTCAAATACATTGGGGTATGGGAACTTCACCCATTGAATTGCTAGTGTAGCGCTCCCTTACTTTCAGTATGGGCACTACGCTGAAGTTAGTTGGAATGGGAGAGTTACCTTGCTCCCATTCGTGATTTATCTAAATTGTGACTTCTGTTACACCAGAAAGGTCTCCTGGGTCAGTCTGCATTCTAGGGATGTGGTATCATTTTGGCCAGCAGTTTGCACCAGAGGGGTTTCTGGCAGAGCAACTCTTCCCCAGCAGCCAATTGGAGGAGTTCCTCCCTCGCGGGGCATGCTGGGGAAGGGTATATCGGTGAAAAGTGTCATGTGTTCTAAAATCTTCGCTGGGTCCTGGTTCCAGGTGCGGCATCCACCTGGCCAAGCTTACAAGCTCCACCGAGCCTCAACCGGAGGAGAAAGGGGACCCCAGCGACTTACTGGGGTCCCAGTCCTATTGATTGGATCCCAGGCTGGGTGCCGCACGATTGGGTGATCGGCTCAAGGGGAACCCGGAGGCAGGATGTCCACAGGGCCTGAACGAACCAATCGGGGATCCGGTGACCGGGATGCTGACAGGTACGCTTTACTGTCTCCCGGTGACCTGTACTAGAATTTACTGGGAGGATTCCCTCTGTTCATTGACCTATCTCATCTAAAGTAATTGGCCTGTGACTGAGGCCCTAGAGCCAGGTCTGTGTGAAAGACCTGTTCCTCCCAGACATCTAAAGTGACACCTCGGCTGCCAGATTAGAGGAAGAAAACCTGTCCGTAGGCACTTCACCCAGTCAGGCAGGAGTGGTGACAAATAGGGATGAGCTTCGCTTCGATTCGATGAGCTTCGAATCGAACATTGTCTGTTCGGACATTCGACGAAATTCGAACAAAATGGGCCGAATGCGCCAAATTCGAGTGACGCAAAACAGCCCATAATTCACTGTGGCATTGCGCGCTGATGATTGGTCAAGCATGCTGTATGTCCCGCGTGCTTGGCCAATCACAGCGCGCAAAAAACGAAGAGCCATAATTGGCCAAAGCCTGGGTGGCTTGTTAATGAGAGCAGTCAGAGAGACAGAGATATTGGGCCGGATTCAGATACAATTAGATTCGCGTAGAGTATCAGAAATACACTACGCCGCCGTATTTTACCTGGCTCTACGTGGAATCCCGGTAGATTTTGTCAAGTAAACGCCGGCGGCGTAGTGTATTTCTCCCGGCGCAAGCCATCTACGCGAGTAGGGGGCGTGAAGCATTTAAAATAGGCGCGTTCCCACGGCGATCGAACTGCGCATGCTCCGTTCAGAAATTTCCCGCCGTGCATTGCGCGAAATCACGTCGTTACGTCATTTTTTCTTGAGTAGCGTCGTTTACGGACATTCCTATTCCCGAACGAGTTACGTAAAAAAAAAAATAATAATTTAAATTCGACACGGGAACGACGGCCATACTTAACATGGGCTACGCACCGTTAGACCAGCAAAAAGCTGGTCTAAGAGTACGTAGAAAAAAAATAGACGAAAGCGATTGCGAAGACCGCTCGTATCTTCGTGGATCGCCGTAAAAACTCATTTACATATCCCGACGCTGAAAACGACGCGGACTCCTCCCAGCGCGATCGGATCGAAGCCCGAAGCCGCCGTATCATGGTTTGAGGATTCAAACTAGTGATACGGCGCGCAAAATTTGAAATTACTCCTGTCTAACACCAGTTAGACAGGCGTAATTGCTCTGTGAATCTGGGCCATTGTCTTTTTAGATAGCTAGATAGAACAGGCAGGCTAGTCAGTTTAGCTTCAATTACAGTGTGTAGAGAATATATATACATAGGAGTTGTACATATATTTATACACTGTATAACTTAGCTAGATCAGCTATTACTATTTTGTCAGGCAGGAGATTGTGCTAGCTGCAGTGTTCTAACGTGTTGTATTGCCTGTGTGCTGTTTAGTTTACACCTAAACGTACTCGGTGTTACTGCACTTGTCCTGTTTATTTGCAACTAAACGCATTTGGTGTTACTGCAGGTTTGCTGTTTAATAGCACCTAAACGCATTTGGTGTTACTGCAGGTTTGCTGTTTAATAGCACCTAAACGCATTTGCTGTAACTGCACGTTTGCTGTTTAATAGCACCTAAATGTTTTTGCTGTAACTGCACGTGTGCTGTTTAATAGCACCTAAACGCAGTTGGTGTGACTGCACATTTGCTGTTTGATAGCACCTAAACGTATTAGCTGTTACTGCACGTTTGCTGTTTAATAGCACCTAAACACATTAGCTGTTACTGCACGTATGTTGTTTAATAGCACCTAAACGCAGTTGGTGTGACTGCACGTTTGCTGTTTGATAGCACCTAAACACATTAGCTGTTACTGCACGTTTGCTGTTTAATAGCACCTAAACGCAGTTGGTGTGATTGCACGTTTGCTGTTTGATAGCACCTAAACGCAATAGCTGTTACTGCACATTTGATGTTTAATAGCACCTAAACGCAGTTGGTGTGACTGCACGTTTGCTGTTTAATAGCACCTAAACGCATTAGCTGTTACTGCACGTGTGTTGTGTAATAGCACCTTAACGCAGTTTGTGTGACTGCACGTTTTCTGTTTGATAGCACCTAAACGCATTAGCTGTTACTGCACGTTTGCTGTTCAATAGCACCTAAACGCATTAGCTGTTACTGCACGTGTGTTGTGTAATAGCACCTAAACGCATTAGCTGTTACTGCACGTTTGCTGTTTAATAGCACCTAAACGCAGTTGGTGTAACTGTACCTTTGCTGTTTGATAGCACCTAAACGCATTAGCTGTTACTGCACGTTTGCTGTTTAATAGCACCTAAACGCATTAGCTGTTACTGCACGTTTGCTGTTTAATAGCACCTAAACACAGTTGGTGTGACTGCACGTGTGTTGTGTAATAGCACCTAAACGCATTAGCTGTTACTGCACAATTGCTGTTTAATAGCACCTAAACGCAGCCGGTGTGACTGCACGTTTGCTGTTTGATAGCACCTAAATGCAGTTTGTGTGACTGCACGTTTGCTGTTTGATAGCACCTAAACGCATTAGCTGTTACTGCATGTTTGCTGTTCAATAGCACCTAAACGCATTAGCTGTTACTGCACGTGTGTTGTGTAATAGCACCTAAACACATTAGCTGTTACTGCACGTTTGCTGTTTAATAGCACCTAAACGCAGTTGGTGTAACTGCACCTTTGCTGTTTGATAGCACCTAAACGCATTAGCTGTTACTGCATGTTTGCTGTTTAATAGCACCTAAACACAGTTGGTGTGACTGCACGTGTGTTGTGTAATAGCACCTAAACGCATTAGCTGTTACTGCACGTTTGCTGTTTAATAGCACCTAAACGCAGTTGGTGTAACTGCACCTTTGCTGTTTGATAGCACCTAAACGCATTAGCTGTTACTGCACGTTTGCTGTTTAATAGCACCTAAACACAGTTGGTGTGATTGCACGTGTGTTGTGTAATAGCACCTAAACGCATTAGCTGTTACTGCCCGTTTGTTGTTTAATAGCACCTAAACGCAGCTGGTGTGACTGCACGTTTGCTGATTGATAGCACCTAAATGCAGTTTGTGTGACTGCACGTTTGCTGTTTGATAGCACCTAAACGCATTAGCTGTTACTGCACGTTTGCTGTGTAATAGCACCTAACGCATTAGCTGTTACTGCACGTGTGTTGTGTAATAGCACCTAAACGCATTAGCTGTTACTGCACATTTTCTGTTTAATAGCACCTAAACGCAGTTGGTGTAACTGCAACTTTGCTGTTTGATAGCACCTAAACGCATTTGCTGTAACTGCACCTGTGTTGTTTAATATCACCTAAATGCATTAAAATGTCTGGAAGGACAGCAAAGAGAGTCAGAGAGTCACGAGGGCAAGCAGGCTCTGCATCTAAAGGCAACGCTGGTGGTGGACACGGTGCATCCTCTCCAGCACGTGGCCATGGCCGCTCGTCCTTCTTTTCGGGAGCTGGCCGTGTTGAGTCTCAACATGCAGAGAAATGAGTAGAGTGGATGACCAAGCCGTCCTCATCCTCCTCATCCTCTCTCACCCAGGCTGAGCTTACTTTGTCTGGCAAAGCAGCTGCCAAGGCGTCCTCTTCCCTCTGCACAATGACATCACACAATCCTTCCCTAGTCCCACCATGTCCTCCTGAGGAGTCCCCCAAACTGTTTCAACACAGTGTTGGGTACATGCTGCATGAAAATGCACAGCGTTTTGAAGGCTCCAATGATGGAACACAGATAGATGTGAGCCCAGGGAGAGGGGGTGTCTGAGAGGGACAGCAATCTTGAGACATGTGCATCAGATCGTACCTTTGCTATTTACAACATATGTCGCAAGCGTATCTCGCGTGGCCAAAACATCAACCGCTTGGGCACCACATGCTTGGCCAGACATATGTCGACCTTGTTATGACTATCTTAACTATACACGTACAAAATTAATATAAGCTATAAAAACCTTCTTGTCTATCTAAAAATTTAAGCAAATGATAGGGGTGTGGAAAAGAGAAAAAGGATTACATTTATTGATAACGAGAAGACACTTGTATTATTCTAATATTTACAACCATAACATAAATGATATTACTTTAAATCAAAGAGGATACAGCTGATCCACATACAACATACAAGTAGTGTTATAACACTTATAATGGCTGTAAAGGATTCAACAATATGTTAAAATAGGCAGTAGGGAAGGGAGAAAAGGATTAGAGAAGAGAGAGAGCCAGAGAGAGAGAGAGAGAGAGAGAGAGAGAGAGAGGTTACATCACATCACCAAGAGAGAGAAAGAGAGAGAGAAAGAGAGAGAGAGAGAGTAGAGGAAGAGAGGAGGAAGAGAGAGAGAGTACTTTACCAGGTTGTGGTCTACATCAGGATATCCTACTCTGATCATTTGTCCAGCTGAACTGGATTTTTATACCCCATGAGCCACTATTTTCTCCTCCATAATCTCAAGTTCCCGAGGATCCGATTGGTTGTTTTCATGTGTATAAGGACCCCCAACCAGTAACCTCTTGCTGTCACCTCTCTGTGCCAAAGGATGTTTAGGAGTTTGCATATCCATGCATTAATTGACCCCTACCAACTTTCCTTGTGATCACTCATTTACCTGTGAGTTCCCATACTTGCATATGACACCTGGCTGAATGAATTTCCTGTCTGGCCAGCCTATTGTCTAATTAACACAGTCAATCTAAATGTGTTTTGTTCAATCAGACAGGAGGATGGCAGAAAATTCTGTAAATACATACTATTGTCTAATTAACCTAGTCAATCTAAATGTGTTTTGTTCAATCAGACAGGAGAAGACAGGAAATTCTGTTAATACAATGAGGGGACATTTCTATCAGGAAAGATATTGTTACTATGAAATGGTATGCAGCTATCGTCTGACCACGTATATTACAAACATATGGGTACACATATGCAGAGATACATACAGATACATACATATACATGTATACACACACATATATATATATATATATATATATATATACATATATATATACATACATATACACATCAATCAGGGGCATGATAGTTGAATTCAGGATATAAGTATGAAGATCAATCTCTCCACCACAGTCCCCCCTGAAGTTCATTCTTGAACTTATGTCCTCCTTCGATGATCCAGTATCCACTCACAACGGCCCAGAACCCCCGACCCTTCCCCCCACCACCACCACTGCGGCCTCTTCCTTTCTTGAACTCGCCGTAACTCATCAATGTAGACTTGAGCCAGTCCTGGTGCCTTTGAGGCTTCAGATCCAAACCATGAGTGTCTGTACTGCAATGTTTCATCACCCCTCTGCATTGGAGGAGTGGAACTCCAACATTGATGGCGGGATCCTTACATATTTAGTCCTGTATCCTGGAAATATGGTGTTATAATTGTCACAATTTGATCGGACCGTGAGACAGCACTTTTTCAGCATGATGAAGGAAAGTTCAGGAGAGTCTTCTCCGTGGCACGTTTGTCTCAAAAAATAATGACTTGGTTTTCGTTGCTTCTTCAGGTGGTGGTTGGGTGGGCCTCCGGACAGTCATGTATGAATACAAAAGGAGAACGTCAGTGTACAGTTTCTGGAGGAATGTCAGATGGGAGCAGTGGGGTGGCTATAAAGCTGTAGGTAGACTAGGGGAGGTAGAATTACATTTGGGAGGAAAAAAAAACAGAAATGCCCAGGGATAGTTTGGTTTCTCTGGGTGTACAATATGGCACTGGCGGGCGGGAATGCTCACGCCTCTTATAAAAAAACAAATTATATGACTGATATCCTAGTTACATTATCCTGAGAAGATGGATGAAAGAAACCAAAATAACAACTTAGAGAGTGTGACGGTGGTAGAACATATCCCCGTCAAGCCTTCCCTTCTTCTCCCATAAAAGAAATCACCCAATATTCCATGAGTAGTAAGATCCCTGGAATCGCCGAATAATCCATACATGAGCCAAGGCTTAATGCTGAATGTAAACAGGACACACTTTATTGAAAGTACACAGCACACTTTTATACAGAATTTGGAACATCCCGCCCCCAACAACCGCTTTCCTGTTGGTCCATTGTAAAGTATGCAGTCTTCACTCAGGTCCTCTTAAACCATGCAAATGAGGACTTGAAAATTACACAGCAGAGATTGGTCCCAAAGCTTGAATAGCCTGAATATGTGTGTTGAGACAGAAGCCCCCAGGGGGTAATTACTACAATGAAGCAATCAGAACAACAATTAACACCTCTACACACTGGACAATAAAATGTCTCTCACAAGCCCGACTCCACTTATTTCACTAGTCGGAGCCAAACATTGAAGGGTCATTGTCATAGTGACCTAGTCAGGACAAATTAAGCCACTCACAGAACAATGGGATCGTCTGGACAGTTGAGTCAGCTTCAAGACAGAGAGCTGGCCGGTGGTGGACATTAGCATTCACATTAGACAATGACATTCTAATTGAATTCACACAATAAGGTCTTTCAAAAGCCTGTCTCACTTAGCACATCAACAGCCCTTTACACAGAGGAATGAGCCCTCTTATTGACCGGTTGTGGTTTAGAATAAACCAACAACTTTTAATATTTCAAGATATCCTGCCATACATGATTTATCAGTAATGTCCCATCTCATAGAATTTGATATAATTTCTTAGTCACCCTATGGCCCTATTGGACATAAGGTGACCCTAGACATAGGAGGATCTAAGTCTGTCACAGAGAGTATACTATTATAGAAGGAAAGAACGAGAGGTGAGTAATGAAAAAGAATAAGGAAAATAGAGGAGAAGATAAAAATAATAAACCTAAAAGTAAAAAAACTACAGATTTAATGCTGCTCCAACCAAGATCTTCAGTTTACATTCCACTTTAGATTGTTAAAGAGCATTGAATCAGTATCCAAAAAATAAATAAAAATACCTAGTTTCCCTGCCAACTTTAGCTGATAGTGAGAAAAAAATATTTTCGTTAAAAAAAACGACTCCTCTCTCATACTAGTAATTGGTGGTATTTTTACCGGTCAGGTACGCAGATAAAAACGAGAGAGAGATGATTAAAATTTGTAGAATTTAGGTAAACCTGACCGCACTTTATTACAAATTGAAGAGGCTTATCCATAGAACAACAAGAAAAAATAAAATATAGTTCTAGAGTCCTCTCTTAAGTAAAGAGGAACAGAAAAAATAAAAAATAAAAATAAAAATAGACTCATTTCCCCTATTGGTGATCAACAGGTGAACATGATCATGGTCACTTAACAATTTACAAGTCGGGTAAAAAACATAAAAATAAAAATGTAAAAGGAGAGGTTTACCAATGGTTGCCAAAAACTTTTAGAATTTAGTCAAACCTGACTGTACTTATTACTAAAAAAACATTCTAGAGGCTTTTCCCCAAACCAAACAATGCATTATTTGTATTTTCAGGTCTATGCACTATTCCCCCCCTTCAGGTGGACAAAGCTCAAACCTTTTGGAACTTTTCTCACCTGAATGAAATGAGAAAGGGAAAAAAATTTAAATAATGAAAAAAAATTAATAAGAAAAATGAAAAATCGATTTAAAAAAAAATGTATAAACAATTTAAATAAAAATTAAAAATATTTTAACATGATACTGGTCTGGATCGGAACAGGCTTCTTCAGAATTTTTTTTTTTTTTTTTTTGAGTTCGTGACTTTTCTGTTCCTTAAGAGAAGATACCTCGTTGAGGTGCACATTCTCATAGTTTTGGCGTTCATTCTCCTGATAGTAATGCACATTATTACTTGCATCAGGGAGAGCAATAAAGCTATACAGATTAGGACAACAACAGGGTTGAGCAAAATGTTTAGGAAAGCTGTAGCGTTAGGACTATACCCACTTAAACTCTTCCATCAAGAAATCCTAGCGTCTCCCTCTTAAGCGTGGGATACTTGTATCAACTTATTTTAATCATGGGTAAGTCGTATGGTGGCTTGTTTCTCAGCATCTCTTAGCACATTTAATATTTCATCCTGTTGCCCAAAATCTACCAGCCAAGCCTTTAACTCAGGCCCAAATCCCAGAGGAAGTTTCTGTAGATGTATGGGGGTGTTAGGTTTGATATCAAGCCTTTTCTCTGGGGTAACAGGGGTGCATCCTTGTGTCTCGGCTATATCTATTCCCAGGACCGGGGAAGACGTACAGTATACTCCCTGAGGTAATGTACCCCGCGGAGTACGGTTCAACTCATAGGCAGAATATAGGGCATCATTGGACATCTGATACCAGCACCAACCCCCTTGCCTCGGTACCGTAATAGTGACCTGCATCGGGAACCGCCCCCTGGGTGCAGTTTACTAGAGTTTTTGGCCCTCCCTTGTTACCCCCTTCCATGCTCACCCTGAGGACTGCTCCAGAATCTCTGGAACTCCTCACCCCCTATGTTCAGCCAGGCGCTACCCTTTCCACACCTAGGTGTCCCTAAACAAATCTATTTTATTCCGGGAAGCCTACCCCACTTCTAACTAAAATGTTTTCTCAGCCAGCTCCATATCAGAGAATTCCCAGCCGTTATTATTTTCGTTCCACCCCCTTCCCTTACATTATAAACTTAGAGATGAGCCTTTCTATTCATGCCTTGCACAACCTTTTTGGCACCATTTAAATCATGTTGCCCAATCTTACCTACCCAACTTCTAACTCCTCCCCGTATCCCAACGGAAGTTTCAGTAAGTGTAAAGAGGATGTCAGGTTTGCCATAAAACCTTTCCTCCGGGCGACTCGGGGTGCGACCTGGGATTCCTTCTATCTCCATCCAAAGGACAAGAGAATAGGTACAATAGACTCCCCAAGGTAGTGTACCCAGTTGAGTACAATTCAACCTAATGCTGACAACAGTGCATCACTAGACATGTGATACCAGCACCTGTACCCCAGTATTCGGTATTGAGTCCAACAGTTCAAGAATCACCCTAGTTCCATGACTAACAACCCATCGGTATCCTCCAGGACAAAGAAACAAAACTCGTCTATGTCCTAAATAATACCTAGGTGTTTTCTCCCTCACAATGATCTCCCCATTCAGAATACAGAGTGAAATACCTTCCCAACATTCTTCATTCACCACCATGTATTGACCTGAAATGTAAAAGACATCGTGGTCATGCTTCTGACAGAGGGAAATATCAACCTGCCCCCAGCTTCTGTACCCTCTGATCACATGTGGGTCACTTGATTTAGTGTATACTCAGCACATACAGGGTAATAGGTTTCTATCAACCACTGTGAGATGCTGAAGCGACTTGGTAACGGCATACTGTACCCTGTTAGCCAGCGTTTATTCCCTTTTTTTAACCGGGCATGTTCCTGTATGTGGTTACTCACATTACTCGTGCCGGGATTCAACCTCTCAGGTGAGACATCAACTAGGCGTACCTCACATGTCCAATAAACAAGAGCTTCTCTGTAGGACTGCTAAGCTTGAGACACTACTTCTGTGAGGAAGTTTTCACCCCCTTGATGTATCACCTGGCACCCTCTAGTTTGGCCAACAGACACCTTATTATGCAAAGGTACCAGTCTCCTGGGTACCTGCCCCACATACATTTAGGTTATCGTAGTGACCCATTCAAACATTTCCTTCTTTCAATTCCTGTCTGGATTCAAAACCCTCAGAACAGGATGGACTCCAGGGTTTAACCCAATAGGGTCTGATAGCTTAGTACCCAAATTGACCGTGACATATGCACAAAGTTCCGTCTCTGCCCAAAGTTCCATCCCTGCCCCTAGGGATGAGAATAGAACGAGTTGGATTACCTAACCCTTCCTGGATATGTAGCCCAGGGTCTCCCAATGTGTTCCTGATTATCTCCAGCTCTATAGTAATTATGGTACCCAGTGACCCACCTCCCACTCCAGAGACAGTTGCCCTTGAGCCTCTCTTTTTCCTAAGTATGGGAAATAGTCTGGATACCCAGATTGAAAACCACCTGCCACCAGGTGCACCTGCTCCCTCCTAGAGGCTGCACACCTTCTCCCCCGCTCTATCAGTTCAGTAAACCCTTGTGAACTCCATTTGGCGACATACAGATAGCTAGGGACATTAGCATACCTTAGCCTGAGGCAATATAACCTTGTACAGCCAGGCTTAACAGCGGGGGGGGGGGGGGGGAGTTTAAGCTGGGCTAAACACATGTCCGGCCAAAGTAGCATCAGGCTTTTACTTTTTTAAGAGCTATGGAACTACACGTGTCAGCATGGCTGATCTTCGGTAATAAGAAAACAGATATGCCACAGATCTATGGCTGATCCATTTCAAACTCTGGAGAATACCCCAAAACTCTTTTATCACAAAGAAACAGTACCCCTGAACGCTACTTAGCCTAATATATGTGTTAGAGTGCCAATTATCCCCTGCCGTCTTACTCAACTTTTCATTAAAAAAATTAATACGCAGACTTCAGTTAGTAGGTTCTGCTATTCAGTGGATCAGAACATGCAACCCACGCTAGGTGGTCCAAAAACATAGTCAGATGGACTGACAACTAGATGTTCCAACTGGTCATGAAAACCTAAAAACATTGTGAAACCTGACTGACCGACCAACTTAAAGTTGTCTTATTCTGAAAGGCTGAAAACCCAGTTATCAAATCTGTAAAACACAAAATAAAATTTAGTAATAAACATTAAAAAAAAAAACATTCTTAACCTGGAAACAAAACAATGGTTATATACCGGTAACAATACATTAGCATATGAAACACACATTTACCTTACATTACATTCCCTGTGCACTTTTTAAAATACCAAAAATTGTTGAGCTCAACTTTTCATTTATATGAAGACTGCCACGTGGACTTCGTTTTATATATATATATATATATATATATATATATATATATATATATATATAAAAGGAGGAACAAAAAGATGTTTTTCTTTTTTCCTTTTTTCCTTTTTTATAGTATACTAATAGTTCCCCCCAAAAAAAGAAAAATGTATTCACCATGGTTAAAAATGAGCAGCTCAAAACAAACACAAAACACAAACACAAAGTGCCCCCTTTGTCTTGCAAGACAGTTATACTTTACCATACTGAGCACACTAAAAAACTTCAAAACAACAAACTGTTTCTTCTATGGAAGCAAAATTACAGTTCAAATAGCCCACTTAGTTTGCATGACAATACAGCTGTTCACACATTCTCACAGACCTGGAAAGAAGGGGGGTCATTTGGGCTGTCAGCAGCTGAGAACACACGTCACACACACACCATTCAATGTAACTTGTGTCAAAGAAAAAGAGGTGGGGGGGGGGGTGTGAACTACAGAACACCATTCATAACTTTAAACTTTAACAAACACAAAACATCACAATCCATGGATCTCACACCCTTCCGCACAACACACTTAGCTAGGTCAAATATGACCTCAAGACCATACACAGATCTTCCTGTTCTTTATCATACTTAAATCCATAACCTCTGTTCCTCACTACTACATTTTAGTGGCTGACCCTGCTTGTCCGTATTAGAAAATACTCACCTCATCAGTTCTGTTCATCCCTGTACTCCAAGCATCCTTTAAAATACCATTTCCAGTCCAGCGATTCCCAATATTGCATATTTCACAACCCAAGGTCCACATTTATCTATCATTTCTTCCTTCCGGGTCAAGTGGTAAGGTTCCCCACGGTTAGACCCTGGAAGCGATTTGATTTCCCATCCTTTTATGGACGAAGGACCTTGAGCTGCTCCGCAAACCTTATTACAGGTCGCATTCCCCAAAGCTAGCTAGACTTTGACCAAAAATTGGGTTGACAGGCACCGCCCCTGTCGTCTTTACCACCTGTTCTTCACTACTTGTCAGACTGACTATAGTCCTTCAACAGGTAGCCCGGAGATTTTTCCAACTTAATAAGTTTAATCTCCCCGTGGACTTTCCAATGTATTTTAAAAGAAATGCTTACTTACCACAGGGCTTCCCAAGCGTTAAGCTTGATTAGACCCTATGATTATTTGTAGGGTAGGAGGCAATTCTAACTGACGCTCAATGATTTTTTAGCAGTTACAATATAGCCAGTGTTTGCAGATCTAATCGCACTGTTCGTTTACACAGAAAAATAGATTCACATACATCCAGATAATTCAGTGTGATTTAGTCTCCGTCTCCACTGATGCGATCTGCCATGCGACTTTGGACACAGTCGCATTACAAATCACGGCCCACTGTTTTCAATAGCCCCCATTCCAATCTATGTGGCTCAAAGCTGCAGCGACTGTTAAGGTACCTGCAGCATTCTGATGCGACTTCTGGGTCAAAAACCCATTCAAGGCCACACCATAGTCGCACTACAGCTGCATCTCACAATCGCATCCTGTATCAGGCGACATTGGAGTTGCACTAGTGGAAACGCAGCCCAAAAGCATAGGTGTGTTTCACTCACAAGATTGGCCTAATATTCAAAGGGTTCACTGAAATTTATTTTTGGCAGAGACACACTGGGCCAGATTCCCATAGATTTGCGGTTTTCCGGCGTAGCGTATCCCATTTATGATGCGCCTCCGCACCTTTTACAGGCAAGTGCTGTATTCTCAAAGCACCTGCTCCGCAACTTGCGTCAGCGTAGCGTAAATGGGCCGGCGCAACCGCGTGTAATTCAAAGTAGGAAGGAGGGGGCGTGCTGTGTCTAAATTAAGTGCGCCCCCGCGCCAAACGAACTGCGCATGTGTCGGCCATAAATGTAGCCCACTGCGCATGCTCCATAGTACGCTGCAAATAAATTGGTTTCAACGTGAACGTAATTAATGCACAGCCCTATTCGCAATGAGCTACGTAAACGACGGAAAAACCAGACGTTGTCCATACATAACATGGTGTACGCCGGATCTACGCAAGGTCACCCCTCCTTCAAGCAGGGGTAACCTTACACTTGCGCAAACTATGCTAACTATGACGTTGGCGCGCAACTACGTTCAGGAATTGGCGTATCACGCTCATTTGCATATTCGCAGAAATCAACGGGAACGCCACCTAGCAGCCAGCGTAACATTACAACTTAGATCCGACGGTGCAAGTGACTTACGCAAATCGGATCTAGGCAAAATCCATGCGTAACTGATTCTAAGAATCAGTCGCATAGATACCGAGGGCCAGAAACATAGACACAACGGTGTATCTGGAGATACACCGTCGTACCTCGCTGAGAATCTGGCCCACTGTCTTCAAGATTCCCAACAGCATCCTTATTATTCGCACTGACACCCTGCTGCAATTTCATTTTATATATCTACATTATTCAAAATCAGTCTCATCAACATAAAGGATTACATAGACAAAAAAGTAAAAGGTTAAGTTCTGAAAAGTTAGTTTGTTAGGTAAAAAAAACAGGTTAAAACAAAAGACTTAAAAACCAGCTCTGTCTACCATACACAAAATAATTTTCCTCACTCAGGGGCAACATTTGTTATGACTATGTTAACTATGCACGTAAATAATTAATATAAGCCATAAAAACCTTCTTGTCTATCTAAAAATTAAAGCAAATGATAGGGGTGTGGAAAAGAGAAAAAGGATTACATTTATTGATAACGAGAAGACACTTGTATTATTCTAATATTTACAACCATAACATAAATGATATTACTTTAAATCAAAGAGGATACAGCTGATCCACATACACCATACAAGTAGTGTTATAACATATAAGATACAAATAATAATAATAATAATGGCTGAAAAGGATTCAACAATATGTTAAGATAAGCAGTAGGGAAGGGAGAAAAGGATTAGAGAAGAGAGAGAGAGACAGAGCCAGAGAGAGAGAGAGAGAGAGAGAGAGAGAGAGAGAGAGAGAGAGAGAGAGACAGAGAGAGAGGTTACATCACATCACCAAGAGAGAGAAAGAGAAAGAGAGAGAGAGTAGAGCAAGAGAGGAGGAAGAGAGAGAGAGAGTACTTTACCAGGCTGTGGTCTACATCAGGATATCCTACTCTGATCATTTGTCCAGCTGAACTGGATTTTTATACCCCATGAGCCACTATTTTCTCCTCCATAATCTCAAGTTCCCGAGGATCAGATTGGTTGTTTTCATGTGTATAAGGACCCCCAACCGGTAACCTCTTGCTGTCACCTCTCTGTGCCAAAGGATGTTTAGGAGTTTGCATATCCATGCATTAATTAACCCCTACCAACTTTCCTTGTGATCACTCATTTACCTGTGAGTTCCCATACTTGCATATGACACCTGGCTGAATGAATTTCCTGTCTGGCCAGCCTATTGTCTAATTAACACAGTCAATCTAAATGTGTTTTGTTCAATCAGACAGGAGGATGGCAGGAAATTCTGTAAATACATACTATTGTCTAATTAACCTAGTCAATCTAAATGTGTTTTGTTCAATCAGACAGGAGAAGACAGAAAATTCTGTTAATACAATGAGGGGACATTTCTATCAGGAAAGATATTGTTACTATGAAATGGTATGCAGCTATCGTCTGACCACGTATATTACAAACATATGGGTACACATATGCAGAGATACATACAGATACATACTGTACATATACATGTATACACACACACATATATATATATACACATATATACTGTATATATATATATATATATATATATACACATACATATACACATCAATCAGGGGCATGATAGTTGAATTTAGGATATAAGTATGAAGATCAATCTCTCCACCACAACCTGCCATGCAGTTCTTTGGCAAGCATACCAGAAAGACCCACACCAAAGAACAAAGCAGACCTCCCCTTGCTCCTCATCAGCTGGGACCTCCAACCCCACTAGACCCTCAGTCCTCTCAGAAGCCTGCACTGAAGGTGTAGAAATAGGTGTGTCACAACCTAGTAGTACATGCGGGCAATCTACTGATAGTACCAGACAAATTTCTCTGCCCCAGCTGCTGCAGCACCGAAAGAAGTACTCTCCCAGCCATCCACATGCCCAGCGGTTGAATGAGTTTGTGGAATGTGCGGTACCTCAGTGGTAAGTACTCAAACGCCACTTTTTCTCACGGAAGGCGGTTCCGACTCTCTACCGGCATGTGGAAGGCAATGTCCATGCCTCGCTGGACAGGGCGGTCAGTGATAAGGTGCATATTACTGCTGACTCATGGTCCAGCAGGCATGGACAGGGACGTTACCTCTCATTTACGGCGCATTGGGTGACTATGCTGGCAGCTGGGAAGGATGCAAGGCAAGGTACAGTAGTTCTGGAGGTTTTTCCGCCACCACGCCTCCAAAACACTACTACTGGTTGTGACACACCTCTCTCCTCCACCCCCTCCTCTTCTTCCTCTGTGGCCTCTTCCTGTGGTGATGTTTCCTCGGAACCAGCCGTGCTCTGTAGGCGTACGAGGGGCTACGCAGGAATGCAGGCAAAGAGATGTCATGCAGTGCTGGAGCTAGACATGTGCAGACTGAAATATTTTGTTTCGTTTTTTTCGTTTTCGTTTGGAAAATAAATTTATTAAGTTACTACCGAAAATTGTTTTGATTCATTTAGTTTTTCGTTGGGGAATAGCTTTCGTCCGAAAATCCAATAATACATGGTTTCTGTCGAATGGTCAAAAGAATATTCAACGGAACTTCGAATCTTTTTGGTTGCTGGTGAATGATTAAAAGAATATTCGACGGAACGTCGCATCTTTACGTCTCGTAAATCGAAATCTATTCTCTGTAATGTCGAATCTATTATTTCTATAGTGTCAAATCTTTTCTCTATAATGTCGAATCTTTTCTCTATGATGTCGAATCTTTTCTCTATGATGTCGAATCTTTTCCCTATAATGTCGAATCTCTCTATCGAATTTTTACCGCAACTAAAGCATAAAAAAAGCATTTTTTATGTCGGATCTTTCGGTTTTCGTTTCTTGCACTTTCGTTATCGTTTGTTATCGTTTCGTTAACGTAAAAAACAGATTTTCGGACGAAAATGCATTCTAACGAAAACTAATGCACATGTCTAGCTAGAGCTGGTGTGCTTGGGAAACAGGAGCCACACTGGGGAAGAGGTTCTGTCAGCTCTGCAGGGGCAGGCTCAGAGGTGGTTGACACCATGCCAGCTTAAGCCTGGAATGGTGGTTAGCAATAATGGCACCAACCTCCTCTCTGCCCTGTGACGGGGAAAACTGACCCATGTGCCCTGTTTTGCTCATGTCCTGAATTTGGTGGTGCAGCGGTTCTTGGGCAGGTACCCGGGCTTACAGGATGTCCTGAAGCAGGCCAGGAAAGTCTGTGTGCATTTCCGGAGGTCATATAATGCCACTGCTCGGCTGACAGACCTCCAAAAGGGAATACAACCTGCCCAAGAACCGCCTAATCTGTGACATGCCCACCAGATGGAACTCTACGTTGGCCATGCTGCAGCGGCTGCACACGCAGCAGAGGGCTATCAATGAGTACCTGTGCAAATATGGCAGCAGAACTGGGTTAGGGGAGCTTGTTTTTTTTCACCACGCCAGTGGGTCTTGATCAGGGATGCATGTACTGTCCTGTCACCATTTGAGGAGGCCACGAGGATGGTGAGCAGTGACAGTGCATGCATCAGTGAGACTGTCCCTCTTATTCACACGTTGGAGCACACGCTAGGTGGAATAATGGACAGGGCCCATGAGGCAGAACAGAGGGAGGAAGAGGAGGACTTCCTTACCTCTCAAGGCACCCTTTATCCAGACAGTGGTCCTGCTTACCCACCTAGCACACAGGAAGAGGAGGAGGAGGAGGATTGTATCAGCAGCATGGAGGTGGAGCCTAGCACTCAGCATCAGCAGCAGCAGTCTTCAAAGGATCATTTACAGTCTCAAGGAACACGTGGACTTACTTACATGGCTGTAATGAGGTGGCTGCGGATCCTGTCATCCTCAGTGACCCAGAGGACTGTGCCCCTAAGCCTCTGCAAACCTACGCTGCATGGCCTCCCTGATCCCGCAAAGCCTGCGTAAGGATCCTCGTGTACGTGCTATCAAGGAGAGGGATCATTACTGGCTGGCAACTCTCCTTGATCCACGTTACAAGAGTAAGGTTGCGGAACCTTATGTTGCCATCGCAGAGGGAGCAGAAGATGAAACTTCTACGGGAGGCCTTGCAGAAGGGTCTGTGCAATGCGTTCCCAGAACCAGGGGGATTACCAAATCCTGGCCCTGGATAACATCTTGCTGAGGCTTCGGGGGTCACAGAAGAAGCGGTGGAGAAGGTGGCCGTCTGACCGATGCGTTTAGACAATTTTTTAGTCCGCAGCCCCAAAGTCTGACCGGTTCCAGCAACCATCGCCAGCGTCTGGTTTACATGGTGCGGGAATACCTAGGGCAGGGGTGTCAAACTGGCGGCCCTCCAGCTGTTCCGAAACTACAAGTCCCATCATGCCTCTGCCTGCGGGAGTCATGCTTGTAACTGTTAGCCTTGCAATGCCTCATGGGACTTGTAGTTTTGCAACAGCTGGAGGGCCACCAGTTTGACACCCCTGACCTAGGGGCAAGATCCGACTTGGACACCTTCCCCACCGAAAATCCTCTGGCTTACTGGGTCTTGAGGATGGATCACTGGCCAGAGCTTGCACAGTACGCAATTGAGCTACTGGCTTGCCCTGCATCCAGTGTTCTTTCAGAATGCACATTCAGTGCTGCTGGAGGCTTTGTGACCGATCACAGGGTGTGCGTCTCCACCGACTGTTGATCGACTGACCTTCATAAAAATGAATCAGACTTGGATTAACACCAGCTACAAAGCACCTGATGCTGATGTAACTGAATAATATATATTTTTTGAAATGTCAGATCCCTTTGAGACTGCGTATGCTGATGCTGAGTGACTGTCCTGTTATGCTGCTGATGGAATATCCTTCTCCTCCTCACTTTTCTTGCTGATAGCTAGTAAGAAATTTTGTGTTTCTGGGATCCGCCACCAGTGCCTAAGGCCAAATTTTTGTGCCCCTGATTAACAGGGGCGTCTAATAACAACTTTTGATGCAATACTTTGCTCGTGGCTCTTTAATGCGCTCCAATTACAGTATCTGTGAGGGGTTGCAGTGTTGTCTTGTGCCTAAGGCCCAATTTTTCAGCCCCTGTTTAACCACTTAAGGACCGGACCAATATGCTGGTAAATAGTGTTGAGCAGAATATGCCATATTCGATTTCGCGATATATCTCGAATATATAGTCGAATATTCGAGATATATTCGCTAAATACGAATATTCGTGATATTTTTTGGAAATGAAATGATTGCAAAATTTCGCTATTGCGAATGCGAATGCGAAATTTCGAGAAATGCGGAATGGAGCACTCTGATTGGCTCAGAATATTCGTGATATTTCACAATACAAAATAATTGCGAAATTTCGAGAAATGCGGAATGGAGCACTCTGATTGGCTCAGAATATTCGTGATATATTACAATACAAAATAATCGCGCGATATCGCTATTGCCGAATAATCGCATTGCGATTTTTCGGCAATATAAAATGATCACTGCAGCTACTCGGCCCAAGGCTACTAATCATACCAGCAATGCTTTTAGACGTCGATGGGGATCTCTAGGATGTGATCTGTTCTAAAAAAAAAAAATTGAAAAAATACGAATATTCGAAATAGCGAATATTCGCCGCGATATTCGAGTTATTCGTGAATACTCGAATATGCAATATTCGTAGCGAATATTCGTGAGCAACACTAGTAAATGACCCAAGGGGTTTTTACAATTTGGCACTGTGTCGCTTTAACAGACAATTGCGCGGTCATGCGACGTGGCTCCCAAACAAAATTTGCGTCCTTTTCTTCCCACAAATAGAGCTTTCTTTTGGTGGTATTTGATCGCCTCTGCGATTTTTATTTTTTGCGCCATATACAAAAATAGAGCGAAAAAAACAATATTTTTTACTTTTTGTTATAAGAAGAATCAAATAAACTAAATTGTAGTCAAACATTTAGGCCAAAATTTATTTAGCCACATGTCTTTAGTAAAAAAAAAAATCGCAATAAAAAAAAAATAGCTACCTAGCGGGAACAGCGACACTAATACAGCGATCAGAAAAATTATCGCTTAGTGACACTGGCAATAGGGAGTGAAAGGGTTAACTAGGGCAGTGATCAAGGGGTTAAAACTTTATTAGGGGGTACGGGGCTATCCTGAACCTAACACTAACTGCCTGTTACACTAACTGTCACACTGACACTAAATGCAGTGATCAGTACAATGCATTCAGTGACACTGTGACAGGGGGGTGATCGCAAGGGGTTAATGTGCCTGCGTGTACTGGTGTCAGTGTAGTGTTGTGCAGACTTACTATGTGATGTGATCTCTCCTCAGCGGCGGTTGAAAAAAATGCTGAGAGCAGAGATCACATCACTTCCCTCTTCCTGTGTTTACACAGGAGGAGGAAGTGTACTGCAGGGGGAGCGCGCGCATTGGCTGGGAGCGATCCGGAGGGGTCGGACAAAAGGGAACAGCTGCCCCCTCAGCACAGATTGCTCCTACAGCCACCGGGACCGTCACATGTAACGGGGGGGGGGGGTCCCCCGACCCACGTCTAGGCAGCAACGTATATATACGTTGATGTGCCTGTCCATGCCATTCTGCCGACGTAAATGTACATGCGGCGGTCCTTAAGAGGTTAACAGGGGCGTCTAATAACAATTTTTGATGCAATACTTTTGATGCAATACTCTTTGTTGCGCTCCAATTGCAGTATCTGTGAGGGGTTGCAGTGTTGTTTTGTTTTCCCTTAGGCCCAATTTTTCTGCCCCTGTTTAACAGGGGCGTCTAATAACAATTTTTGATGCAATACTTTGCATGTGGCTCTTTGTTGCACTCCAATTACAGTATCTGTGAGGGGTCGCAGTGTTGTGTTGTGCCTAAGGCCCAATTTTTCTGCCACTGTTTAACAGGGGCGTCTAATAACAATTTTTGATGCAATACTTTGCATGTGGCTCTTTGTTGCGCTCCAATTACAGTATCTGTGAGGAGTTGCAGTGTTGTCTTGTGCCTAAGGCCCAATTTTTCTGCCCCTGTTTAACAGGGGCGTCTAATAACATTTTTTGATGCAATACTTTGCACGTGGCTCTTTGTTGCGTTCCAATTACAGTATCTGTGAAGGGTTGCAGTGTTGTGACGTCACCCGTGCCTAAGGCCCAATTTTTCTGCCCCTGTTCTAGTAATTTTCTTTGTTTGATTCTTTTCTAATTTGAGTTCATTCTAGCTTTCTCCGACGTTATCATATGCCGCGTACACACGATCACTTTATGTGATGAAAAAAAACGACGTTTTCTGTGAAGTAAAAAACTACGTTTTTGAAACTTCAATTTTCAAAGACGATGTTGCCTACAGGCCATTGTTTTTTTCACAATGCTCTAGCAAAGCGAGGTTACGTTCACCACTCTTTTCCATTGAAGCTCTCTTCATAACTAGCTTCTGGGCATGCGCGGGTTGAAAAACGTTGTTTTAAACTACGTTTTTTGCTACACACGGTGACTTTTTGTGAAACAAAAAACGACGTTTTGAAAAACGACACAGAAAATTGAAGCATGCTTCAATTTTTTTTTGTCGTTTTTCACAAGACATAAAACAACGTTTTCCCCCCACACACGGTCATTTAACCACTTGCGGCCCCGCTCATCGTCAATTGACGGCAGCTTAGGGGATCTGAATTTTCAAGCTGCCGTCAATTGACGGCATCGTTTTCTCCGGGCCACTGGGGGGCGCGCTCGCGCCGGTGGCGGCGCGCGCGCACCCGGCGCGTCCCCGCGATACCGATGCGCGTGCCTGGCTGTCGCGATGTCTGCCAGGTACCCGCTGATCGGCAGATTTAGAGCAGGGACGTGGAGCTCTGTGTGTAAACACAGAGCTCCACGTCCTCTCAGTGAGATGTGACAGATGCTGTTTCTCTTGTACATAGGGAGACAGCATCGGTCACCTCCCCCAGTCACCCCCCTCCCCCCACACAGTTAGAACACAACCAGGCAATACATTTAACCCCTTCCTCACCCCCTAGTGTTAACCCCTTCACTGCCAGTCACATTTATACAGTAATTAGTGCGTTTTTATAGCACTGATCGCTGTATAAATGTGAATGGTCCCAAAAATGTGTCAAATGTGTCCAATGTGTCCGTCGCAATATCGCAGTCCTGACAAAATTTGCAGATCGCCGTATTACTAGTAAAAAAAAAAAAAATTGTCAGAATTCTATCCCTTATTTCCTAGGCACTAAAACCTTTGCGCAAACCAATTACTATACGCTTATTGCGATTGTTTTTTTTACCAAAAATATGTAGAATACGTATCGGCCTAAACTGAGAAAAAAATATATATATTTTTTTAAAAATTGGATTTTTATTATAGCAAAAAGTAAAAAATATTCTGTGTTTTTTTTCAAAATTGTCGCTCTTTTTTGTTTATAGCGGAAAAAAAAAAACCGCAGAGGCGATCAAGTACCACCAAAAGAAAGCTCTATTTGTGGGGAAAAAAAGGACGTCAATTTTGTTTGTAAGGCACGTCGCACGACCGCGCAATTTTAATTTAAAGCGACGCAGTGCTGAAAGCTGAAATTTCGCCTGGGCAGGAAGGGGGTATATGTGCCCAGTAAGCAAGTGGTTAAATTGACTTAAATTTAAAAACGTCGTTTTTTTTTCATCACATAAAGTGATCGTGTGTACGCGGCAATAGTGTCATGTTTATTTTCCTGTACTAAATACTCATCATTGTTAATGTAAACACCACAAATCTAGATTTGTTCTTTTAGGCAGCATTGATATAATAAGAAGCCAGACATTGTTGAGTATCCAAAAATATTTATTGTATCACACTTAAAATGTGTGATTTTCATTTTTTTTTTTAAATATCAAAATATAAATTGTTTTTTTTTTTTTTTTTTTAAGAACTATGGCCCAGATTCACAGAGCAATTACGCCTGTCTAACTGGTGTTAGACAGGAGTATTTTCAAATTTCGCGCGCCGTATCACTAGTTTGAATCCTCAAACCATGATACGGCGGCTTCGGGCTTCGATCCGAGAGGCTTACGTCCTCGTAAGCCTTCGGATCTACACTGCGATATTTTTGCGGCCGCTGGGAGGAGTTTGCGTCGTTTTCATGCGTCGGGATATGCAAATTACTTTTTACGGCGATCCACGAAGGTACGAGTGTCCCTCGCAATCGCCTACGTCATTTTTTGGCTACGTAATGTTAGAGGAGCTTTTTGCTGGTCTAACAGTGCGTAACCCATGTAAATTATGGCCGTCGTTCCCGCGTCGATTTGAAAATATATATTTTTTTTTTAACGTAACTCGTTCGGGAATAGGAATGTACGTAAACGACGCTACTACGACGTGACGACGTGTTTTCGCGCAATGCACGGCGGGAAATTTGCGAACGGAGCATGCGCAGTTCGATCGCCGCGGGAACGCGCCTATTTTAAATGCTTCACGCCCCCTACTCGCGCAGATGGATTGCGACGGGAGAAATACACTACGCCGCCGTCGTTTACTGGACAAAATCTACCTGGATTCCACGTAGAGCCAGGTAAAAAACGGCAGCGTAGTGTATTTCTGATACTCTACGAGAATCTAATTCTCTGTGAATCTGCCCCTATATTTTTGCTTTTAAATACTTGTCTACATATATTTGTTTTTGTTTTTATTATTATTTTTTTTTTTTAAAAACCCTTCCCAGAACATCAATAATATTTTTCAGGTTTTGGTCCACCTTCTTGTTGTTCTTTATGATCTTCTCGACAGCGAGGTTTGTGTCCTCTATTTGTTCCCTGCAGGACATTATCTCCCCAATTAGCACCTGGGCACTGTCGGTGTCTAAGCCGCCCCCAACAGCTCGTACACCTGAAATTTGGAAAAAAAAAAACATGTATTCAAATTATGCAGGCCTTTTTTTTTAATAATCAGGAGTGCTTTATTGAAGGAAAAATTAACATACACTATTACAGCAATACAGATAGTTCGCCATACAAATAAAAGAGTACAGTGCATACCAACCATGTGTTTCACAGACAATGAAGAGTAACGGCACAGTCAGGTGCTCCTTTAGAACAGCTAGCAGACAGGAGAAAAAGGATATATTCTAGGGATCCAGAGCAGGCACCACCATTCCCAGGAAACCAACCCCCACCAGGACAGTTAGTGATCCATCCAGGACAGCCACACTTTATCATACTTCCATGGGCATCCCCGACTAATATACGTCAATTTGTACAGGGGCAATGCTGCATTAACCCTTGCTTCCCATGAAGATACAGAGGGAGGAGAGGAAGAGGTCCAGTTGATTAGTATTTCTTTTTTGGCATAAAACAGGAGGTATGAAATCAGTAATTTAGTGTGATGGGACCTTTGTTCGTCGTCAATGACACCCAGCAAGGCCAGTGCGGGTGTCACAGGGACGGAGAGTTCCAGTCGGACATTAAGATGATCAAACACACCCTCCCAATAGGGCCTAAGGGCCGGGCATGTCCAGAACATGTGTAAGTAAGTGCCCCGCTCTGCCCGACATCGCGGACACAGCGGATCCCGATCAGGGTAGATCCTAGATAAACGCACTGGAGTAAAATATACCCTGTGCAAAAATTTCGTTTGCACGAGTTTGTCACCCGCAGAGATTACCAGCCCGGGAGCACGCTCCAGACAGTCCTCCCATTCCTCCCTCTCCAGGTCCGGAACATCCAGCTTCCAAGAGTCCCAGAGCCTATCCATTTTCAGAGAATCGACAGGAAGCAGCAGTCCATAAAGATCGGACAGGGGTTTGGACAGGGCACCGCCCGACAAGAGGTCCTCCACTGGATCAAACCGGAGCTCCAGAGGGCCCGGGAACTGAGCCCCGGCCGCATGCCTCAGCTGAGCATATCGGAAAAACATCCAGCCTGGTAGCTGATACTTTTGAGTCAATTGCGGAAAGGACAGCAGGGTACCCGAGGGCATTATATCTTTCAAGGTCGTAATGCCAAACCTTGCCCAAACCTGGGGGTCAGGTATGGTCCGAAAATGAGGCAAGTTAGGGTTCCCCCATAACGGCTGCGCCGGAGCCCAACACCCCTCCCGAACGAACCTACGTCGAGCCGCCACCCACGCTCTGAGGGTCACCCTGGTTGGGTCCGGCAGGCCCACATAGGCCCGCGGACCCCTATAAGCCAAGTTCCGCAAGTCCTGCAGAGAGCCCAGCCGGGCCGCCTCCACGCAGACCGCAGCATTAGAACGCCTGGCCTCAAACCACCAGTGCACTGTAACTAACATAGCTGCCCAGTAGTAAACCTTAAAATTTGGGAGCGCCAGGCCCCCAAGCCGCGTCGGGAGATGTAGCGTAGACTTGGCCAGTCTAGGGACGGACCCGTTCCAAATGAAGGAGAGAATGCACTTGTCCACCTCCCGAAAGAAGGCCGCCGGGACCCAGGCCGGGCTGTTCCGAAACATGTAAGTGAATTTAGGCAGGAGAATCATTTTCAGTATGTTGATTCGACCTATCAGGTTTAGTGGAAGGCCCGACCAGGATTGACAGCGTTCCCTGAGGAGCTGAAGCAAGGGGAGTATGTTAAGTGAGTAGTATTGGGAGGGGGACCTAGCTACCCTGACCCCAAGGTATTTAAATTCAGTGACCCATTGTAGTGGAGTAGGTCCAGCTAGAGCAACCGTTTGCGGGTCTAAGGGGAAAAGAACTGATTTCGACCAGTTGATACGGATACCGGACAGAGAGCCAAACTTGTCAAACAGCTCCAGAGCAGCAGAGAGGGACGGGCTCGCATCATTTAGATATAGTAGGGTATCGTCGGCATAGAGGGATATCCTCTCCTCCAAACCACCCACCCGCATGCCACGGACCACCAGAGACTCCCGGACCAGAATTGCCAGGGGCTCCAATGCCAGAGCAAACAGGCCAGGGGACAGAGGGCACCCCTGACGAGTGCCCCTATAAAGGGAGATGGATTCGGAGACCCTGTCATTGGTACGAACCCTGGCCCTCGGCTCCCGATACAACAGCCGAATCCACCGGAGGAAAACAGGGCCGAAACCAAAGCGATGCAGCACCCCCCAAAGGTATTCCCATTCCACCGAGTCAAATGCCTTCTCGGCATCGAGAGAGGCAATGACTCGGATACCCACATTCTCATGCTGGATCGCAAGGTTTAAAAAGAGCCGCCTAATATTGATGTCCGTACCCTTGCCCGGCATGAATCCAGTCTGATCCACATGAATCAACGTGGATATCACTGTGGATAAGCGGGTAGCCAGAATTTTTGCCAACATTTTGGCATCCACGTTGAGCAGTGAGATAGGTCTGTAAGACGCACAATCCTGGAGATCTTTACCGGGCTTGGGTATTAGGACTATGACAGCCTCCTCCATCGACTCGGGCAAGGCTCCGGTCTCCACAAGACCAGCGAAAAGAGCCCTGAGCTTAGGGGCAAGGATGTCGGCATGCTGCGAGTAGAACTCAGTAGGAAGGCCGTCCGCGCCTGGGGTCTTACCACTCTGCAGCCCCCCAATCGCAGCCTGGACCTCCTCCAGAGAAACATCCCCGTCTAACTGCTCCCTATGTTCTTCGGACAAGGAGGGAAAGGGGACGGCATCCAAGTATTCCTGCAACTCTGAACCCAAACAACAAACCCTGGAGGAATAGACCCCCTGGAAAAATTCAAGGAATCTGGCGTTGATGTCCTCCGGGGAGATCACCAGTTCCCCCTAAGCATCCCGGACACCAGCAATGTGCGTGGAGGAGCCCCGGGACCTCGCCAGCCATGCCAACAACCTGCCATTTTTATTACCGTGTTCAAAGATCCTTTGCCGAGAGTACAGCATGGACTTCTTAGTTTGTTCCACATTGTGTAGAGAGAGATCCCGCAAGGCCCCCCGCCAGGCCCGGTGTGCAGCCTCATCAGGCGATAGAATAAACCTCCTCTCACATTGCCTGGCCTCTTCCTCCAACTCCCCCAGAGTCCTAGTGGCCTCCCTCTGCAGCGCAGCGATGCGAGAGATATATTCCCCCCTCACACATGCCTTAAAAGCGTCCCATTGACCAGTCACACTAGTAGACTCACCATTCGACACCCAATAATTACAAACAGCCTCAACCATAGGCTCCTGCAACCTCTCATCTAGGGCCCAGAACCCGGACAGATGCCAAAACCGCAGGCCCGGAGGCCCACCCAGGGAAATGGAAAGTTGGAGAGGGGCGTGATCAGAAATGCCACGAGGCAGGTGCTCAACCCTCCTTATCCACCGCAACGCCCCAGAAGAGGCAAACGCCAAATCTATACGGGACAGTGCACGGTGGGAAGAAGAGTGACAGGTGTACTCCCGATCCGTAGGGTGGAAGTGGCGCCACACGTCCGTGAGCGCAAACGTGTCAGCCCAATTCGGCAAACCCGAGGAGGGGCGGGCGGTAGCATGTAGTCTGTCCTGGGAGGCCACCATATTAAAATGCCCAAAGAGAAAGACTGCCTGGGCATTAAAGCCCAACACAATTTGCATGATGTCATACAGTGTTTGTACATTTGCAGGAGGAGGGAGATAGAGACCCACCAATACCAATTCTGTAGCGTGAAGCAAAACATGCATAATTACAAACCTGCCGCCAGGGTCCGTGCGGACCGCCAACACCTGGAGCGGGAGGGACTTATGGACCAGTATGCTCACCCCCCTAGCATATGCGGAATAGGTAGCATGATAATGAGCCCCCACCCATGCCCTTCGGAGGCCTAGGATCCGATTACCCACCAGGTGTGTCTCTTGAAGCACACATATATGGGGACTGTACCTCTGTAGGTACTTAAAGACTAATGACCGTTTCACGGCGGAATTTAGGCCCCTGACATTCCACGAAATTACCGAGACATTCGCCATGGATTACGCTTGATAGACTTTAAACAAGGACCACAAACCACCCCCCCACCCAATCCAGAACCCTTGAGCACACATTCAAAGTAAACACACTACCCCCCAGACTGGGCAGCAATTCCTGACGAGTAGCACAAATAGCACAGTATACAAGTGAGGTGACATAGTGACAATTGCTGCAAAACAACTCCTGTAAGAACAAAACAACATAACATACCCCCAAGATCTGCAACGGCAGAAAACTTCCCCTCCCACCCCGCACCCCCAGCAAAACATGGCGATGCATCATATCCCCGAACCCAAACATGAACAACAGTTTGAAAGAGAGCGTGCTCGTAGAGCGAAAGATATCTTCCAGCAGATCCACAGAGATGCTGGCAAGTAAACATATAAACAGTCTCCTGAATGTTCTCAGGGGCACAAACTTAGTTACAGTTCCGCATACAGCAGAGGAACAACTACTTAATTTAAAGTTACAAAACCTAAAAATGAAGTAAAAGTGTGGGCGGTCGCCTCCGTGCAAAGACCAGGACCAGCCGGTTCCCACAGTCTCGAGACCACCAGAGTACAGCCCCCGTGACTAGAGCCCCATCCCGGAGGAGTCATTCAGTCCGCCACCCCAGTGCAGCAATACAGCCCCCAACAACCGCTCCGCAGCTTTAGGCAACCAAGGGTAGCTCCACAGCGAGAGCAGGTGTCCCTCAGTAAAACGGGCAGGCAGGGCTGTGCAGACAGAGTAGGGGGAGAAGCACTCCAACACGGTTTACCAGACAAAGGCAAGTCACTCCACCACCCACCACCCCCCAAAAATCCAAAACGAGGGATCCAAGAGAACTAGCAATCCAGTGGGGGGGGGGGAGGCACCGCAGGTATCACAGCCAGCCGCAATCTCCCAGTGGGATAAAGGAGCAGCGTTGAGGTATCCAGCACATCAGGCGGGAAGGAGGGCTATGGGACAGCAAACGGGATAACAGGGAGGGCTGTCAGTGGATAGGGCTAACGGTCTCAATCGGGGACAGTACAGTTAACGATCGCCCAGTCACAACAAAGAAGATATAGGGAGAGGAAAAATCAAAAGTTAGAAGAAATATCCGGGAGTAGAAACCTTCAGCCATCAGCGTAGTGGGGGCAACGACTCCAACCATGCGGCGGCATCACGGGGGACAGTGAAGAACCTGACCGTCTCTCCATCCTGGACCCTCAGTTTGGCAGGAAACAGGATACTATATTTGATATTCCTCGCTCTCAGCCCCACTTTAACCTGGTCGAATGATCTGCGGGCTTTCTGCGTCTCCATGGAGTAGTCGGGAAAGAAGAGCAGGGTGGCATTTTGAAATCTCAGCTCTCCCGCCTTACGGGCTGCACGGAGAGCCTCGTCCCGATCCCTGAAGTTGAGCAGCCTGAAGATAAAAGTACGCGGGCGGGTACCAGGCGGACCAGGAACCGGGGGGATCCGGTGAGCGCGCTCCACCGTGAAGTATGGTGAAAACTGGGCAGCTGGCAACAGTTCCTTCAGCAGGTCCTCCGTAAAAACCGCAGGGTTCTTCCCCTCCACTCCCTCGGGCAGACCAACAATCCTAAGGTTGTTCCTTCTGTTCCGATTCTCGGTGTCGTCCACCTTGTATTCCAGGGCCCGGACTCTTGTCTGAAGTGAGCGAAGGGATGCAGAATGCTCCTGCACCGTGTCCTCCACCTGGCCAGTCCTCCGCTCCACCTCCGACATCCGCGAGCGGAGTTTGTCCAGGTCCCGGCGGACAAGACCGACATCCAGTTGCACGGCTTCAATCTTGCCCGTCAAGGTGGCCTGGCAGGCAGCTATTGCCGCCATCACCTCCTGGAATCCAAGCTGCATGTCGGCTGACCGCTCCTCCATCTCCGTCTGCGACGCCATGTTACGGGCGCCTGTGGCAGGGGACGCCACGTGGGGATCAGCTCGAGGTGACACAACTTCCACGATCGGCGGAAAATGCAGCCTCTTTCCCTTGTGCCTTGTCTTAGCAGGCATCCGGAGACCAATTAGAGAGATTTGGCACCTATAAACAAGCCGGAGCAAGGATTATTAACAAGTAGCCAGCAGAGCTCTGGATCCTGCGTCCTTCTAGATCGCCATCTTGGCCACGCCCCTGTACATCCGGCGAGGGTGGAGCTTGGCACTGTGTGGGGTTGGTCGGCTCCACTGCTGCAGCTTGATTGCTGTGAGATTGTAAAAAAAAGGGATAGATGAATCAAAAAGATTAGAGGCCTGAAAGAGGAATATCAATTATTCTTTTTAAAAAGTGTCATACAATTGTCTGTTTTTACAATCCTAAGCTTAACACAGGATTTTATCCATTACCAAAGCTGCTGCATTTCTCTATCTTTGGCCAAGTTTCCTACATGGGAAAACAACAAGTTGACACTGGATCACCTCTGTGTGACATGCTAACTAACTAGGTTGTTCTTGTGACCAACACTCAGTGCCGATCCTGACCTCCCTGGGGCCCGAAGCAAAATGACATGGCACATTAAAAATGAGAAGCGGGGGGCGCTGACGACAGTGACATGTCACATTAAAGAAAGTTGAGAAGTGGGGAGAGGGGGTGTTCTGCTGTCGGAAATGACATCTTACATTAAATTGAGAAGCAAGGGGTGCTGACCTCTTGCCTCTTTTCCCATGCAGCCAGCGAGTTGAGAAGCGGGGGTTAGGGGGCGAAAATGACTTCTTACCAGGCGGGGCCTCTAGTTATTTGGGGGGCCCTTCGCAGTTTTGCGGTGCCCTAAGCGGTTTGCATAGTGAGCCTATAGGGCGGATCGGCCATGCCAACCATTGTGCTACTGAGTCCATATGAGAAATCAACTGCTTCGCTGAGCATACTCTCCTTTTAATGTATATTGACTTAAGTTGGATTATTTAAATCTAGTTAATAACACATGTACATTAAATAAAAAATTGGTCTCACATAAAAAGGTCTTAAATAGAATGGCCAACCAATTATTATGCCCACACAAACATGAACCTTCAAACATCTGTTCTTGAACTGTATATATACACAACCTGCGATAAAAAGCACATGCCGCAAAATAATAAAAACAAATATTCAGAGTACACATGAAAATGACTTACGTCTTCTGAGGACTCTTCGAATTCTCTCCATCTGCTCTGGCTCTCGGATTTTCAAATCACTCCATCTCTTGCGCAACTGCTCCCTTGACCTCTGCACCCCGAATTTTGTATGGATAGTCCTTAGTACCTTATCCATCATCTGAGCCTTGAGTTTATTGGGGTTCTTGTAAGGCCCTTTTTTGCCGTCGTAGTCCTCCTTTTTTAAAATAGCCACCATCTCGTCAAAGCTCATGTTGGTGGCTTTGTACCTCCTGCTCCTCCTGGTGTGTGCCTGGCCTGTCTCCTGCCTGGTTACAGCTTGCTGTCTCTCCTCCATCATGTCTTCAGACTCCTCACCACATTGACCGTCTAAAAAGGGGCGTGGCAATAACTAGAACGAACGTCATGGGCGTGGAAACGTGCAGAGCTTCTCACATGCGCAGTGTATAAAGGCATATTGCGTGAATGAGAACGTGTTTCACATTAGGTAGAAAATGTCGGAAAAACGATGGTGCAATACGACGATACGAAACTTGTTTTTTGGACTTTATGATCAGTGGATGAGTTTGTGGGTTAGATATGGGGAGAAAGCTAAGGCTTGACTAACATTAGTTTTTTTTGCAAAATTTTGACTTGCAGAAATAATGGAGGCCTTCAGGGAACAGGGGTCCTTCACAGAATTTGTTCAAAGGGGGCCTCCGGATGGCAACCCCACTTTATTCTACAATTTTTCTTTCCCAAAAAAATAATTTATTGAGCCAAGATCTGGCATTGTAATGGCCCGCCACCACCCTCTAAAATAATCAACAAATTGTTGCCACACAGCACGTGCGCTTTGGGGGGCCAAGCCTGTATGGCCACAGGCTCACGGGCCACCACTGGAATATCAATGGCCTCATCACCAGGCACAAGTGTCATGTAGTTTGTTAAGGGTCTCTTTAGGAAATTGTGCAATATTCAGCAGCAAAGTATGACATGGTTCAGATTCTACGTAACAAACCTACAGTCCTTGTCTTGTTTGCACCGCCTGTATACTGCTGTTTAAAGTATATAGGGCCATAGGGTCTTGTCAGGGCCGCTTAGGGCCACGCAAAGCTGCAAAGCGCCCCCAAAATTACTAGAGTCATTTTCGCACCCTCACCCCACTTCTAAACTCAATGGCTGAGTCATTTCCGACAGCAGAACACCCCCTCCCCCTCTCAACTTTCTTTAATGTGCCATGTCAGTGTCGTCAGAGCCCCCTGCTTCTCATTTTTAATGTGCCATGTCATTTTGCTTAGAGCCCCAGGAAGGTCAGGATCTCTCAGAGTAATCTCATGTTGTGCAGGGACATTTTTAAACATGTGCCACTACTATAGACATCCAGCAGGTACGATATTTAAAGGGATTTTTTATTTATTTTTTTCCCTTTAAGCATCATTAAAATCGCTGCTCCAGAAAAAAACTACAGTTTTTAAAACTTTTTTTTCCATTAATACATGTTCCCTGGGGTAAGACCCGGGTTCTCAAAGACGTTTTCCAACAATAACTTGAATATTGGGCTTTAAAATGAGCACTTTTGAATTCGAACGTTCGAGTCAAATAGACTTCAATGGGGTTCTAAATGTTCGCGTGAACAGGCGTTCTGTTCGAACGTTCTGGTGCGAACCGAACGCGGGTATGTTCGACTCATCCCTAGTGACGAACTTACAAATTGGTACAACTAAGGGCAGGCTTGCCCGTTCATATCCAGGCCTGACACCGCAAGTTCTCCTCTTCTTTCATCAACCTTTCTTCTCCTTCCTAACTGAAGTTGATGTTGGCTGTGTTGGCCTGGAAATAAAGCATTGGAAAAACCTTTATTGACTGTCTGGACCTTCGCTCACTACTTTGTTCCTGCATCACACCCCTAAACAACACTAGGGTCACGTAATGTGCCGATCCCAACAATCAATCAGCGACTCCTTCGGGGGTAGCGCTACACTAGTAAAGTGAAAGCAAATGCTGAAAATGAATTGAATTAAATAGCTCCATTTGAGGATTGATATAACATGGCCTACTGACATTGTTCTTCATCTTTAACCACAGGTCAATGAAGGTCCTGTTAAATGGGATAACATGAATGGGACTGTAGGCCACACCCGCCCCCACCTAGTCTCCAGATACAACTGTATCACTCACCCCCGAAGGAGCCGCTGGTTTTATGATGGGATCGGCAGATTAAGTTGCACTTCTTCTCTCTAGGGGTGCCCCAGAAGTATTCAGTAACAAATGGAATGTCCAGGCGGGCAAATAAAGGGTTTTCTCTGTATTTTTAATTCCAGGCCAACATAGCCGAACATCAACTCAATGAAAGTGAGACAGGTTGATGAAGAAAAGAAACTCAATATGTCGGGCCTGGATTAGAGCACAGCATAACTCAGCTGCCAAGCGTACAGATTTGCTTACGTCGCCATTCAGACACAGACAGGGAGGAAAATAAGTCTCCTTCATTGACCTGGCTTTAGGCCTCTGCCACAGGCCGGTGTGACTTGAAGAATTCGCAGTTGTCTGAATAAAGTAGAGCCTCCCTGTAAGGTTTTCTCAGTGTCCCATACCGTGCGACATCGGCACGCACCTGTGTATGGCCCAGGTGCCTGATTCTCTCGACGGCATTGGAAACCCAGCCACTCACTGGGGTCCCTCCGTCTTCTGAAGTTTTTTGGAACTCGGGCAGCTTCACCGTATCATCACCAAATATGTCCTCCCCAGAATCTGGGGTGACCCTACCACATAAAATGTTGTGACGGGAAGGGAGGGAGCTCTTCTTCCTGGGCCGCTGCAGAGGATGCCCTAAACCCTCTACAGCCCTTAACTGCTTGCCGACCAGTCTCCGTCATTTTACTGCGGCAGGTCAGCTCTCCTGGGCGAGAGCCCGTAGCTCTACGTCGGCTGTTTTTGCGGCCACTAGGGGGCGCGCGCGCGCCCCCGCTCGCCCCCGAGTCCCGCGCGCATGCCCGGCAGGCACGATCGCCACCGGGCACCCGCGATTGCTCGTTACAGAGCGGGGACCGGGAGCTGTGTGTAAACACACAGCTCCCGGTCCTGTCAGTGGGGGAAATGCTGATCTTCTGTTCATACATTGTATGAACGGAAGATCAGTGATTTCCCCTAGTGAGTCCACCCCCCATACAGTTAGAACTTCCCCGACCCCTAGTGTTAACCCCTTCAATGCCAATGGCATTTTAATAGTAATCCAATGCATTTTTATAGCACTGATCGCTATAAAAATGCCAATGGTCCCAAAAATGTGTCAAAAGTGTCCGAAGTGACATAATGCCATAATGTCGCAGTACTGAAAAAAAAACGCTGATCGCCGCCATTACTAGTAAAAAAAAAAATATTAATAAAAATGCCATAAAACTACCCCCTGTTTTGTGAACGCTATAACTTTCGCACAAACCAAACAATGAACGCTAATTGCGATTTTTTTATTAAAAAATATGTAGAAGAATACGTATCGGCCTAAACTGAGGAAAACAAAAAAAAATTTAATGTATTTTTGGGGGATATTTATTACAGCAAAATGTAAAAAATATTGCATTTTTTCAAAATAATAGCTCTATTTTTGTTAATAGCGAAAAAAATAAAAAACACAGAGATGATCAAATACCACCAAAAGAAAGCACTATTTGTAGGAAAAAAAGGACGCCAATTTTGTTTGGGAGCCACGTCGCACGACCACGCAATTGTTAGTTAAAGCAACGCAGTGCCGAATTACAAAAAGGGCTCTGGTCATTGGGCAGCAATATGGTCCGGGGGTTAAGTGGTTAAATACCAGAACCTTCCCCAGACTCCTATTGGGTTGCCCCCACCTGCACCATAACTAATTAAAGAGACAGTACTGCCTACCCTTTACATATAACTCCTTAACCCCTTACCACCCAAAAAGGGGGCCAGGTGGCCCTAGTCCCAAGAAAGCGGGCCCCAATGCTTTTGCCCACTTTTAAGATACTAGTAGAAAGTTTATACTCCAGTGCAGATTTTCATTTAAATATATGGAGATAAGAATCTTGTCCCTCGACCCAAGGGAAGCATTACTTCATAGACCGATCCCTAACCATACTAAACATGAGCAGAAATGTGTTTCCTTTATTTTCCTAGAAACACCAAATGGTTGATAGAGCCAACTCTGAAATTCTTCGAAGTAAAGCAGCATTTCATGGGAACTATGAAACAAAAGAAAAAAACTCACTTCTATCCTAAATGATACCCATTCAAAATGAAAAAGAAATGTATCATTGTTTGGAACGATGGGATTTTTCCGATGGAAACGGTCCGACGGACCGTTTCCATCGGATATGTCCACCGGACTGTTTGATCCGATGGCTGTACACACCATCGGATCAAATTCCCCGCCGGCGGACAGCACGGTGACGCGGCGGTGATGTTGACGTCGCCACGTCACCGCTACGTCACCGCACCAGGAAGTAAACACTTCCGCGCGCATGCGTCGGATCCATTCACAGGATACGACGCATGTGCGGGCAGATATGTCCGCTGGTTTGCCGTACTAACCAGCGGACATATCCGACGGGCAGCTCTCCAGCGGAAAAGTTCCAAAGCATGATTGAAACTTTTCCGCTGGAGAAATCCGGCCAAAACTGTCCGTTTGCCCCTACAGACGAGGGGATTTTTCGGCTGAAATGGTCCGTCGGACCATTTTCAGCGGATTTATTCCCTCGTGTGTACAAGGCCTAATACTCCACCATCCACAAGAAACAGTTCAATTCGGTTAGGCCGCGTACACACGATCGAATTTATCTGCTGAAAACAGTCCGACTGACCGTTTCAGCAGACAAATTCGATCGTGTGTACGGGCGGACAGACAGGTTTTTTCAGCATACAGATTTTAAAGCATGCTTTAAAATCTGTCTGCTGGGAACCCGTCCGTCTACTGTCCGTCCGTCTAGTACACTAACCAGCAGACATATCTGTCCGCACATGCGTCGAATGGATTCGACGCATGCGTGGAAGTGTTTTACTTCCTGGTGACAGTGACGTGGCGGCGTCAACGTCACCGCACGTCACCGTGATGTCTGCTGGCGGGGATTTTGGTTTGATCGTGTGTACACGATCAAACCAATCAATCTCAGCAGACAAATCCGATCAAAACGGTCTGTCAGACCGATTTGATCGGATTTATTTCATGGTGTGTACGCGGCCTTAGGGTTTTGAGGACAATCCAATTTTGCACACCTTGAATCTTATTGAGGTCAGGTGATGCTCCACCACACGTCCACTCTCCTCCCCTTCTTGCTCTGACCTATCACTATGTGATAAAAAAAATATAGATTATTTTTTTTTTTTTTGCAAAAAGTTACACCCAAGCACATAAACCCCCCCGCCAAAAAATGTTTTAGACCTCCCACCTCCACATAAACGCATGTACAAGCGTAAACCCAATGCGTCGGGAGGCACCTACGCGTAAAAATGTTGATTGCGATACACATGTTACATATACTGTAGTCACGCATGCCGGAGTGAGAGCAATAATTCTAGCACAAGAGCTTCCCCATAACATTAAACTGATACCTATAGGGGGCTTTTGAAGCTTTGCCTATAGAAAATCTAGGGTACTGAAGTTTGTCACCATTTTACGGGCGCATATCTATTTACTCAGAGCATCCTTGTCTTTTATTGCCCTAGAATTCACTTTAGTGTGTGTTTATTTTTTTTTACCTTTGTGGTAATTTTGTATGACATAAAGAAAATGGAACTACCCCTATTTTATTCTCTAAGATGTCAGCTTTCACAAAATATTTCATGTTTGGGGGATTTACATCATCTTCTGGGCTAACAGGATTTTTTAAAGATGTGTGCAAAAAAAGAAAACATTTCTTTGGCAGCAAAAAGGTAAAAGGCACACACCAGATCTGATTAATTCATTCACTTAATTTTTTTCTGTTTGAGGCCGGGTTCACACTAGTCCAACATACGCTCTGACCATAGGCGTGCGCAGCCTATTGCATTAGGGTGTGCACCCCAAAACTCAAACATACAAATGCGTATATATATATATATATATATATATATATATATATATATATACACACACACACACACACATATATGTACATAAAACCACCCATTTATGTTCCTGCCTGACCCAAGTGCCTTCGCTCACCTTTTAAAAAAAAAAAAAAATGCATAGATTTTTTTCTAGGGCATTTATTATTATTTTTTAAACTGGAGACTGCAAAGTATTGTGCCCACAATCAGCAGAGTGCGGGTAAAGTGTCAGGCTCCTGCAGACACTGCCTACAGTTCTATTGCCCATAGAACTGTATGGCTGCCTACAGCTAATTGCAGAGCTGTAGGAAGGTGTGCTGATCAGTGTGCCCGCTGCCGTGTTGGATTGAACGTGTAGTTTATACATTCACAGATTCCCATCACTGAGGCTGGATTCACACCTATGCATTTTTTGCATTTTGAAGATTTGCACTACAGTCCATTTAACATTGTTTCCTATGGAATACGTTCTGTAGTGAAAATCTGCAAAAAGCACTAAAAATGCCATAGGTGTGAATCCAGCCTTAATGATGAGGCTGTGTGGGTGCAGAGGAGGGGAGAGGGCAACTAAAACATGTTAAACCCTATATACGGGTGTAACATGCAACATGTTCTAAAAGGTGAACTCATCCTTTAGGCCTGGTTCACACCTATGCAGGTTGCAGTTGATGCATATTTTAGGTGAGTGGCGGCTGGTGCTCAAAATTTTTGGGGGAGCGCAAACAAACGAAAAAAACAAAAACAAATGCAGCCTCACTGTGCCCATCAATTGTTGCCACTGTGCCATGCCATCAAACGCAACCACTGTGCCATGCCATCAAACGCAGCCACTGTGCCATGCCATCAAACGCAGCCTCACTGTGCCCATCAATTGTTGCCACTGTGCCATGCCATCAAACGCAGCCACTGTGCTATGCCATCAAACGCAGCCACTGTGCCATGCCATCAAACGCAGCCACTGTGCCATCAATTGTCACCACTGCAGTGGCAGCTGGTGCTCAATTTTTTTTGGAGGGGGCACAAACAAACGGAAAAAAAAACAAATTGCAGCCTCACTGTGCCCATCAAATGCAGCCACTGTGCCCATCAAATGCAGCCACTGTGCCCATCAAATGCAGCCACTGTGCCATGCCATCAAACGCAGCCACTGTGCCATGCCATCAAACACAGCCACTGTGCCATCAATTGTCACCATGGGCCCCTTGTCGCCACTGTGCCCATCAATTGTCACCACTGTGCCCATCAATTGTCGCCACTGTGCCATGCCAAACACAGCCACTGTGCCATGCCATCAAACGCAGCTACTGTGCCCATCAATTGTCACCACTGTGCCCATCAAATGCAGCCACTGTGCCATGCCATCAAACGCAGCCACTGTGTCATCAATTGTCACCATGGGCCCCTTGTCGCCACTGTGCCCATCAATTGTCACCACTGTGCCCATCAATTGTCGCCACTGTGCCATGCCAAACACAGCCACTGTGCCATGCCATCAAACGCAGCTACTGTGCCCATCAATTGTCACCACTGTGCCCATCAATTGTCACCACTGTGCCCATCAATTGTCACCACTGTGCCGTGCCCATCAATTGTCATCATTGTGCCATCAATTGTCACCACTGTGCCATGCCAATTGCAGTCACTGTGCCATTAATTGTCACCACTGTGCCCATGCCAAACGCAGCCACTGTGCCATGCCATCAAACGCAGCCACTGTGCCATCAATTGTTACCACTGTGTCCATCATTTGTCACCACTGTGCCCAGCAATTGTAGCCACTGTGCCCTGGAAAAAATCCTGCCACTGTGCCCTGGAAAATGCCCCCCCCCCCCCCGCCTGGCACTTACCTTTCTGGGGTTAGTCATTCTGCTTCTACCATCCCTCGATGTCTTCTCCCGCCCTCAATGACGATTCAGCCAATCAGGTTACCGGTAACCAGGCTAACCGCTGGCTCTGATAGGCACTTCCACAGCCAACCAGCTGCCGTTATTCAGATGGCCGGCCATCTGAATAATCAGCGGCAGCGGCAACAATACATAGATTCATGCAATACATGAATCTATGTATTGTTCAGTGGTGGTGCGAGAGCCAGAGTGGGCGGCACTCCCTCTATCCATGCACCACCACTGTTTTAGGTGCATTTTGCATTTTTCATTACACGTTTTTGATCCATTGAAGTCTATGGAACCAAAAACACAACCTGCTGGTGCCTGAAACTTTAAAAAAAAATGCACAAATGTAAACCACATCCATAGGAAACCATGTTACATGGACTGTAGTGTGTTTCTGATAAACTGAAAACGCACAAAAAAAATACATAGCTGACAGGTGCTTGTATCTACACAAGCAATGCTGTATTCTGATGGGGGGACCCCCCACTGTCAGAATACACTGATTAGTGCTGTAGCAGAATTATTATGATAAGAGTTTTTGATAAGGTAAGGAATTTCTGGGACTTCTGAGCTGCTCCATAGATGTATTCCATACACACACACATACATTATGAGTTATTAAAATACATTTTTTAACAGGATATAATGAGCATGTGGGAATACATTTGTGTAACACCTCAGAAGTCCCAGGAATTTCTAACCTGTTCAAGAATTGCATGTTCTCTGTCAGTAAACCTGCAAAGTACAGTGCAGGTTAACAGCACATAATTGTATAGTGAAAAAGGCAGAGGAGGTCACAGTACTCACAGGTAAAGGGCTGCTATTTGTCTTTAGATATTCATCATTCCCAGGGAGAGCTGTGCTGTGTGCTGGACAGGGGGAAAGAGATCCGGGGTGCACTCAGTCAGTGTGTGATGATCTCTTCCTCTTCCTGCTCCTCCTCCCACCTGTACTGGATCTGTGAAAGGCACTGAAAGCCCCGACTGACTCAGCCAGACAGGAACCGAGGAGACAGACAGTTCCCCTCAAATGCTGCATCGTAGAGGAGATCAGAAAGCTGTCTTCTGTCACACAGGGCATAGGATGGTGAGTAACTCCTGTGAGGACTGCAGTCACAGCTGTGAAGTAAGCAGTCAGGAGTTTTCCGATGCTCTCTGAAGTTCATGTGCTTTTTCTCTGACAGCTGGCAGCGGAGTGATCTTCAGCTAACAGGGAGCCGGAACTACAGAGTCAGCATCGGAAAATGCGGCTGACTGGCTGATTACTCCGCAGCCAGTGGCTGCAGTTCCCACAGGAGTTACACATCCTCCATTACAAATAGTCCCATTTTCAGCTACTAGAGGTGAGAGAAAAAGAAATCTCACACATTTTGCCAGCAAAAAATCCCTGGGGTGTGTTGGGTGTGCCTGGGCATTAGGGTGTGCCCAGGCACATCCGGCACACCCCGTGCGCACGCCTATGGCTCTGACATTGGGAGCCCATGTCGCATGACGTGTGAAAAGCAATGTTTCCCTATGGGAGCCGTCTTAACTGGTCCGACACATGTCGGAGCGACTTTGCAAATGCTCCCTGTTCTACTGTGGTCCGACTTTGATTCTACTTCACTCCACTAAATATCATTGAAGTAGGATCAAATTCGGAATGCAGTCTTGCACGCTCCGACTTTGGCATGCGACTTGTATTCTACCCATGGGCCTGGTATGCTCTTGGAGAGAAACCCATGCTGGTTTTTTTTTGTTAAAATTTGGCGTGGAGTGCCTGATATTGGCAGGGATCCAAGTCAGATCCCCACTTATTGAAAGTCGGACTTCAAGTCCAGGGCAAAGTCGGATCAAAGTAGTATCCTGTTCATGAAAGTCGGATGAATGTAGGACCAATGTAGGATAAATGTAGGACCAATGTAGGATCAGGTCCAATGTTGCAGAGCAAAGTAGGATAAAAGTCGTGTAGTATAGTGTGAACCTAGCCTTAATACAGTGTTTTACTGTGCTAGTTATGCCCTTACCTTTAGTCCCTTATATTAGGTAATCTATGCAATAAAAGTGGTTAAAATTGCTAAAATTGTTGTGTGTTAATACTGTCTGAATAATTCAATAGATAAGATATTTTATATATGCTCCTGTAGCGCTTCTCCCTCAGGAGCCGCTGGTTGATTTGGGTTTAGCCGTATTAAGTTACCTTTAATCGTTGTCTAGGGGTAAAGTTAGCCAACAAGAGCAGTAAGCGAATGTCCAGCCAGTAGATAAGGTTTTCCAAATGCTTTATTTCTTGGGTCCAACACGACCAACATCAACAGGTGGTAGATAGGACAGGCTGATAAAGTGAAGGAAACCTTGCAGTATCAGGCTTGGATGAACAGGAGAGCAAGCCTGCTCTCAGTAACAATATATTTGGTCGCCACTCTAGCCAGAGTGGGTGAAGTGATCCCCGGACAAACTTCTGCCACAAGCCTGGCAGCCAGAGTTCCACTTTTAAGGTTGCTGAAAGGAACAGGTCCTTGCTATGGACCTGGCTCTGATTGGATTTAAGATGTAAGATGAGGCCTCTGCCACAGGCTCTATGCTGACAATGTGAACAGCAGAGCGAATCCTTCCAGTCAATTATAAATGGGTGACCGGTTGACAGTTGAAGTGTACCTGTCAGTGTGTCAGTCACTAGATCCCCAATGGTTCATTTAAGTCTCTTAGATAACCTGCCTCCGGGTTCTCCTTGAGCCGATTCCCCACCGTACAGCCAGCGGCCTAGGATCTTCCTCGTAGTGGTCAGGGGACCCAGCAAGTCACTGGGGCCGCCAGGAACTCCGCGTAACTTTCGACCCCGGGGTCTGTTGGATGCGCACACCCCAAAGGTGGGTGCCGCACCTTGCACCAGGAACCCGCGAAGAACCCCAAATAATGTCGTCAGCCACAGATATACCCCTCCCCAGCTTGCCCCGCGAGGGAAAACGCTTCCAATTGGCTGCTGGGGAAAAGTGGCTCTGTTAGAACCCCTTTGATGCCATCTGTCGTCCAGGAGTGAGATTGACACCCCCGGAGCGCAGACTGACCCACAGGACATTTCTCAAATGACAGCAGCCCAAATTTAACGAAAGTTAGAGTGAGAGCAACATAACTCTCCCACTCCCCACTAACTTTAGAGTAGTGCCAATACTGAAAGTAAGGGGGCGCTACATACTCCCCCCACTTGAATTGACACTGTCCCTAGTGTCCTAAAGCATTCAAGCCTGAATGCTAGCCTGATACCTGCTAAATGACAGAAAAGTAGGAAAAAAAAGGAAAACATGACTTAAAACATGAAGTTACAATATTTGCAATTTAAATAACATATAACATACAAACATACACAGCCCTAGCTATCTATGCTGCCCATTCTCCGCAGTGTTGATAGTAGGTGGGTCCAGTAACCTGCATAGGAAATATAAAAGAGAACATATACAAAATGCACATCCTAATATTTTAATAACCTTTCTATATACAGATCTCCAAGGTCAGAATTGAAACTGCACGCTCCGGCCCAAACGCAAAATTTCCCTTCCTCCCTGGGAGTTTAAATGTAAGTGCTGAGCAGTACTTAGTGCTATTGCAAGCGGTCAGTGCGCTGGTACTATGGCAGTCCAAGTTTAGTGCAAAGAAATAGCAGCAAAAAGGAAGTAAAAAAAATAGGCAACAGGTCTTCTGCTGAGTCTTCCGATGCTGTAGAGAAGTTGGCAAGGTTCCACTCTAATGCCGCGTACACACGATCATTTTTTGTGATGAAAAAAACGACGTTTTCTGTGAAGTAAAAAACGACGTTTTTGAAACGTCACTTTTCAAAGACGATGTTGCATACGCGGCTTTACTTGCCGCGCTTCGATTTATTTTTATTTTTTTTTACAAATCTTCCCATTCATGTCTATGGGCGAACGCCAATGTCGCTTGAAAAAAAGGGTCCGGGACTTTTTTTCAGGCGACAGGCGTTCGGCGTCTCAGAGATGTGAACCATCTCTATAGACATGAATGGGAAATTTCCCCTCCAGCGGCACGAGCGTCGCGCGACAGGCGTTTTGCCGCTCAGGTGTGAATGGGCCCTAATAGTGCATTGGGGCAGAAGGACATAGTAATGGTGGATAGGTACAGCAGTTACAGGTAGTAGTAGTAGATCTGTTGGGAGCCAGGAATGATTGAGTCTCTTTCGCTCTCTGAAACTACTGTTGGTGTTTAGTGGTGGCAAAAGAAAAATGATAAACATGCAGGAAAATGTATTCTATGGTATGAGGGGCTGGTGGTAGAAAGTTGTAGCTTGTCCAGGTTTCTTTAATTTCTATAAATGTCAACTCTGAAAACTATGTGCATTTTGGAGGAGGTGCCACACTCAGAGGGTTGCCACTTGGGACTCTGGTCCTTTTTTCGGGCCTGCTAATCTTTGGAGTCCTTGATTCTGTTCTCAGGGACAATTGAGCAGCCAAGATATGTTGTGAGCATATGCTCAAACAGCTGGCCTACGGAACAAGACTCCTCTATAACCTCCTCTATAGTTGAATCTGCTTCAGGATCCTTGCATGGAGGAAGTTTGATGCATCTGAAAGCTTGCTGTGTCCTGAAGCAGTAGACAAACATCAAGGTGTGTATACAGCCCATATATAAATTCAGGTTATGCCCTTTATAATGACTAGAGGTCCCAGACCAAATTTAGCACCATCTGGTTACCTTGTTAATAATATTTTTGGCTTATTTACCAACCTAAATAATTTTGACATTGTTTACCAGGAACATATACCCAGTGCACCATATAAAAAGTATGGCCCGGATTCACGTACATCGGTGCATCTTTATGCTGCCGTAGCGTATCTTCTTTATGCTACGCCGGCGCAACGTTGAGAGGCAAGTATGGAATTCAGAAAGCAAATGTTCCCAACGTTGTGCCGGCATAACTTAATTTTGTCGGCATAAGCCAGCGTAAGTGTAAGTGGGTGTGACCTTATGCAAATTATGGTCCGAGCGTGGTGCAATGCTTAACGCCCGGCGTATCTTAAATGCTCACAACCAAACCCGGCATAACCCCTGAGATACGCCGGCCCACCGCCTACGCCCAGAGCATAAATACGCCCAGACATGCGCCCGTCAAGCACTAAAGTACACCAGCAGCTTTTATACCATTGGTGTAGGTACTTTTGCGATCTCTGTGATGTCTGCTCCAGTGACTGAGAGGGAGAGGAGGAAAAATAATTTTTCTAAAGAGGAGAAGGCGATCGTGATCTCAGCCATCTCGAGATACGACGTGTACCTACATGGCACATATATTCGAATGACCAGCAAGGCCAGGAAAGATGAAATCCTCCAGGAGGTCACCATGGAGGTCAATGCCCTTGGCCATGAGAGGAGGTCTGCCAAGGACATTGCAAAAAAGATGAATGACCTGCGGCGTCATGTCCGGGAGAAGCTGGGCAAGATGAAGAGGCATGCCAAGGGCACAGGAGGCGGACCAGCCAGTGATATCAGGCTCACTGCTGAGGAGGAGGTGATCACCCGATGTCTGCAGAGGTAGCAGGTGGAGGGCCTGGAGGGCTATGACTCCATTGACCTGGCCTTGAGGAAAGGTAAGTGTGTTTTATCCTCCATTTGGTGTGTAGCATGTGAGGGGGTGCAAGGGGACACGTGACAAGTGTGTGGGTCCACCAACATGTGAATGCTTTGGGCCAGATTCAGGTAGAGTTAGGCTGGCGGATCAATGGATCCGCCAGCCTAACTGTCACTTTAAGCCGGCGTTTTTGTTTTCTGTAACCAGAAAACAAGAAACGCCGGGTTGGAGTTCCGATGCGATCGGCGTAATTGAATTTCGCCATCGCATCGTTACTTCAACTTAAAAATGGCGGGGGGCGTTCCCGCCGATTTACGCTCAAAAAATATGTTAATGAGCGGAAATCGGCAATTCACGATCTTTTTCGGGCGCGACGACGCAGTGACTTTACGTCGTTTCCGGAAGCGGTACGCGGCGTATAGATAAAGCAGCCCCCTAGTGGAATATCCTATGTTAGGTATAGCCGTCGTCATCGCGTCGGAAAAAAAACAAATCACGTCGTTTGCGTAAAACATTCATGAATGGGGACGTGACGTCATTGATGTTCACTGACAGAACTTGGAGCATGCGCACTGGGATGCATTGACACTCGACGCATGCGCAGTACGTTCGCCGCGGGATCACGCTTATTTTAAATAATACGCGCCCCGTACCCGCCCAATTTGAATTCCGCCGGCTCATTTGCGATACGCTGCCGCAACTTTAGGAGCAAGTGCTTCATGAATAACAGCACTTGCTCCTAAAATTTCTGCAGCGTAACGTAAATGAGATGCGTTACTCCAGAGCAAAGATGCTCTGATCTACCTGAATCTGGCCTTAAGTGTCATCCACAGATGTGCTGGAGGGAGCGGGTCCGTCGTCAGCTGCTGGATGTCCCATGCCATCCCCGGAGGAGAGTACCCACACCTCTCCTCTAGAGGAAGTGGATGAGGAGCATGGAGACCTACAGGATTGTGTCTACCTCAAGGAGGAAACCATGTTATCTGGACTGTCCCAAACCTCCATCCCCATCAGGGGAAGCCCCCTCAGGACCCACCCCCATCAGGGGAAGCCCCTCATGGTCCACCCCCATCAGGGGAAGCCCCTCCCAGTCTATCCCCTCCAGGGCCACCCCGTCGGGATGGCCCCAAGCCACTCCTGCCCCCAGGAAGGCACTACGCAAGACCAGGGATGTACCTGGATCCCTCCAGGAAGAGCTGCAGAGGGAGCAGGCCTGCCAAACGTGCCACATGAGTGCAATTGCGGGTGACCTGCGCGGCGTGGCAGACAGCCTGGCCTCATCAGCCCAGACCCAGGCTTAATCCATCTCTAACAGCCTGCAGGATGTCAGTGGTAACAGCGTTTCTATGGTGACCTGCATTGGGGAGCTGCAGGCCACAACATCAGGCCTTGTGACGGAGGTGAGGAGCCTGGCAGTGGCTGTACAGGCCAACACAGCTGCCATTGAGGCGGAGGGGAGGCAGACGAGGCGCCACCAGTGGCACACCACCACCTGCCAGCTGCGGATGCAGGCTCGGACCTTTTTTTTTGTTTTGTAGTTACTGCACACAGGCAGTAGTGCAGGCTACAGTGTGACTGATGCGTGAATGTGTGTGACATTCCTGCCAGTAAGGTATGTCACCCTGGGTCGTCGTGGAGAAGTTATCCCCACGGCCGTGTAATTGTGGTATGAATGGACAGCAACATGATTCGGGCCTTGGCGTGGCGTTGCTGCTCCCAAGTCCTGCATGGTGACTCGGGCTAATGCAATGTGAGGTGGATGTGGTGTGTGTGAGCTAGGGACCACAGATGGCAAGCCACCCTTTTTTTTAAATTTTTGTAAAAAATGCTTGCTATTGTTTAATTTCTTTTTTTAGTCCTTTTTAGTTCCTTTTTTTATATATATTTTTCTTTAGTTCATCTTTGTCAATTCGCAGCAGGACCCCCCAGGCCCATGCCTGAAGCTGTGTAAGGGGCCCCATAATTCCTGATGGCGGCCCTGCCTGGCATGTTGGCATGTGTTGTCCTGCAAGTGTGGTTGCTCAGCTCATCCGTAACGGTGCTGCTGCAGCTGCTGTCCAGCTGACCTGTGCACGTCTGGTTACACCTGCTTTATGGGGCATAACTTTGCGCCGGACGTACAACTTACGCGCTGTGCACGTAGCCTGCGTCGGGCGCAAGTACGTTTGTGAATCGCCGTTTCTCCCTCATTTGCATATTTGAATACAAAATCAATGGGAGCGCCAGATGCATCCAGCGTAAATATGCGCCCACGATACGCCGGCGTAGACAAGTTACGTTGGTCGGATGAAGCCTATTTTCTGGCATATCTTGTTCTGTGGGTAGGGTGCATAGATACGACGGCGCATATTTACACTTACGTGGCGTATCTCGAGATACGTCGGCGTAAGTGCTTTGTGAATCCGGGCCTCTGTTTTTTTAAGCTAACAAATAGACAAAAAATGTACAAAATGATTCTTTTTTTATATATAAGTTTTAGTCAAATTATGCAAACATTTGAAAATATTTAAACGAATCATTGTGGATGTGACACTATGGGCCAGATTCAGGTAGATGGGAGCATCTTTAATCTGGAGTAACGTTTCTCATTTACGTTACTCTGGCGAAATTTTAGGAGCAAGTGCTGTTATTCATGAAGCACTTGCTCCTAAAGTTGCGGCAGCGTATCGAAAATGAGCCGGCGGAATTCAAATTGGGCGGGTACGGGGCGTGTATTATTTAAACAAAGCGTGATCCCGCGGCGAACGTACTGCGCATGCGTCGACTGTCAATGCATCCCAGTGCGCATGCTCCAAATTCTGTCAGTGAACGTCAATGACGTCAAATCCCCATTCATGGACGTTTTACGCAAGCGACGCAATTTTTTTTTTTCGACGCGATGACGACGGCTATACTTAACATAGGATACTCCACTAGGGGGCTGCTTTATCTTTACGCCGCGTATCGCTTACGGAAACATCGGAAAGTCACTGCGTCGCGCCCGAATACGATCGTGAATTGCCGATTCCCGCTGATTAACATATTTTTTCGGCGTAAATAAGCGGGAACGCCCCCAGCGCCATTTTTAAATTAAAGTTGCGATGCAATGGCGAAATTCAATTACGCCGCTCGCATCGGAACTCCAACCCGGCGTTTCTTGTTTTCTGGTTACAGAAAACAAAAACGCGGGCTTAAAGTGACAGTTAGGATGGAGTATCACTGATACTCCAGCCTAACTCTACCTGAATCTGGCCCTATGGGGGCATATTCATAAAGCAGTGAATCTGACATTTAACAAATATTCTCTGCAGGAGAATCTTCCAGGCCCATGACGTTTAAAGTAGTTCTAAAGACAGAGGGCCAGATTCAGGTAGATGGGCGCATCGTTGTGCCGGAGTAGCGCAGCGCAGCACATATACGTTACGCCGACACAACCTAGAGAGGCAAGTACAGTATTCACAAAGCACCTGCTCCCAACGTTGCGCAGGCGTAACGTAAATGTGAAGGCGCAAGTGGATGTGGGTATGACCTTATGCAAATGATGGCCTGAGCCTGGAGCAGAGACTTACGCCCGGCGTATAATCCACAGAGCATTCGCACTGACGTCGACGTATATTCACTTCCCTGTGCACATGCTCACAACTACGCCGGCCCAACTTCCTTGGATACGCCAGGCGTACCGTCTTACGCCGAGCGCATAAATACGCCCAGACATGCGCCCGTCCGACGCAAAAGTACATCCTGCTTTTTTTCCCCCCTGAGCAAGGTACTTTTTCACCCCAGGAGATGGCAGTCCTCATCTCTGGCATGGAGAGGTATGACGCCTTCCTCCATGGTGCCCAAAGTCGGGATACCAGTCGGGCCAGGAAGCAGGTCATCCTGGAGACCATCGCCTCTGAAGTAAATATCCAAAGCAAAGAGACCCGGACAGCCACGGATATTAATAAAAAAAAATTATGTCAGGCGCAAGATCCGGGAGAAGGTGAGGGGCAAGGCGGTGGACCACCATGTGCGGTGAGCTTGACCCCGGAGAAGGAGGTGGTGGCCCGGTGTCTGGAAAGGGAGCAGTTGGAGGGCGTGGAGGGCTTTGATTCCCTTGATGATGCTTCGAGGACAGGTAAGTGTTGTTTATCCCCCATCCGGTGTGTAGCATGTGAGGGGGTGGAAGGGAACATGAGACAAGTGTGTAGGTCCATCAACATGTGAATGCTTTATGTCATCCACAGATGTGCAGGAGGGAGCGGGGCCATCTGCTGCCGGTGGCCATTCCACACCATCGTACCTGGAACATCATCCTGATCCTGACCCCCTAGGAAGCCAGGATCCAGCAGTGAAGTGGAGTGGCCACACCTCTCCTCTGGAGGTGGTTGAGGAGGAGACGGTGACCTTGGATCAGGGTTGTGTTTATTTGGAGGATTCCTCCTCTTGGCCGGGCCCTCTTACACCTCCTCCCTCATCAGGGGAAGCCCCTCAGGATCAGCCACCAGCAGGGGAAGCCCCTCAAGGGCGACACCTTAAAGCCGGATCCAATGTGATGTGGATGTGGTGTGGGTGATCTAGGGACCACAGTGGTGTGCATTGTTCGTGTGCCATGATGAATGTGTATGTTTAATGTCCAAAGATGCCTACCACGAGGACCCTCCTGACTGTTCTTCCCTCAGCAGACGGGGTAGCCTCAGGCAGGGGGGGTTTGTGTGGTTGGGGGGTCAGGTCATCACATATGTCAATCTGCAGGCCCTTTCTCATGGCGTTGTTGTGCAGCATGCAAAATGCACCGTTGATCTGACACACAAAGTTTGGGGAACAGGGCCCCCCCGATTTTATCCAGGCATCGGAAACGGGACTTTAGGAGGCCAAATATCTGTTCCATCACTGCACAGGTACGTATGTGTGCAGCATTGAAGTTTATCTCTCCTCTGGTTTGGGGATTCCGGAATGGAGTCATGAGTAGTGTTGCTCACGAATATTCGCATTGCGAATATTCGCTACGAATATTGCATATTCAAGTATTCGCGAATAACTCGAATATCGCGGCGCATATTCGCTATTTCGAATATTCGTATTTTTTCAATTTTTTTTTAGAACAGATCACATCCTAGAGATCCCCATCGACGTCTAAAAGCATTGCTGGTATGATTAGAGACCTTGGGCCGAGTAGCTGCAGTGATCATTTTATATTGCCGAAAAATCGCAATGCGATTATTCGGCAATAGCGATATCGCGCGATTATTTTGTATTGTAATATATCACGAATATTCTGAGCCAATCAGAGTGCTCCATTCCGCATTTCTCGAAATTTCGCAATTATTTTGTATTGTGAAATATCACGAATATTCTGAGCCAATCAGAGTGCTCCATTCCGCATTTCTCGAATATTCGCAATTATTTTGTATTGTAATATATCACGAATATTTTGAGCCAATCAGAGTGCTCCTTCCGCATTTCTCGAATATTCGCAATTATTTTGTATTGTAATATATCACGAATATTCTGAGCCAATCAGAGTGCTCCTTCCGCATTTCTCGAATATTCACAATTATTTTGTATTGTAATATGTCACAAATATTCTGAGCCAATCAGAGTGCTCCTTCCGCATTTCTCGAATATTCGCAATTATTTTGTATTGTAATATATCACGAATATTCTGAGCCAATCAGAGTGCTCCTTCCGCATTTGCCGAATATTCACAATTATTTTGTATTATAAAATATCACGAATATTCTGAGCCAATCAGAGTGCTCCTTCCGCATTTGCCGAATATTCGCAATTATTTTGTATTATAAAATATCACGAATATTCTGAGCCAATCAGAGTGCTCCTTCCGCATTTGCCGAATATTCGCAATTATTTTGTATTGTAATATATCACGAATATTCTGAGCCAATCAGAGTGCTCCATTCCGCATTTCTCGAAATTTCGCATTCGCATTCGCAATAGCGAAATTTCGCAATCATTTCATTTCCAAAAAATATCACGAATATTCGTATTTAGCGAATATATCTCGAATATTCGACTATATATTCGAGATATATCGCGAAATCGAATATGGCATATTCTGCTCAACACTAGTCATGAGATGGGGCCCAAGTGCATATGCCGAGTCACCTGGAAGGGAAAAGACAGGAGGATGTTAGTCATGCATGTGCCCCTTGTGATGTCTGCATCATGGGGTTGGACATTCATGCCTGACTCCCATGTCAATCACCAACCAACCAGCTGTCACTGTACACGTTCTGTTTGAATTCCGTTGGGATGTTGCTTTGACAGTATATGTAGCTGTCATGGCTGGACCCGGGGTGTTTGGCACTGACGTGCCATATGAGGCATTGGGCATCGGCTATCACCTGTACGTTGATGGAATACCAGTTCTTTCAATTGCGATATATGTGCTCTGTGGCACAGGGGGGCTGTAGTGCCACATGTGTGCAATCAATGGCCCGATGGTGCGTGGGAATCATGCAATTCTGTAGAAATCCAGCTTTGCCTTCTGCCCCAGATGCTCATTGGTGGGTCTGATGATGTGGTGGGACATGCGTCTGAGGATTGTGGGGGCAACCTGGTGCACACATCTGCTCATGGTGGATTGTGACATCCCAGCCACGACTCCACTTGTACGCTGGAACAAGCCACTGGCAAGGAAAATGTTGCCAGTACCTTGACCAGTGGCTGCACTGCCTGTGTGTCTTGCTGGTGATGTCATCTTTTAGGGCTGTGGTTATTTCCAGGATTGCATCAGGGCTCAATCTGAAAATGCGATACACCTCCGAATCACCCATGCCAAAGAGGCTCATGCACGTGCGGTATATCCTCTCACGTGCCCTCCTCCTCTGTGCCGGTGGACCCATTAGTAGTGCTAGGACCACCGCTGCCCCTGGCATGTTGGTAGACAGATGTGTTGTCCTGCAAGTGGGGTTGCTCAGCTCGTCCGTAACGGTGCTGCTGTAGCTGCTCTCCAGCTGACCTGTGCACGTCTGGTGCAAATATAAACCAGCTATTTGTTGGAATAACATTACGCTGGACGTATGACTTACGCGCACCGCGCATAGCCTGCGCGCGTACGTTTGCGAATCGGGGTATCTCCCTCATTTGCATATTTGAAAAAGGAAATCAATGGGAGTGCCAGATGCGCCAGCGTAAATATGCGCCTACGATACGCCGGCGTAGGAAAGTTAGGTCGGTCGGAGGAAGCCTATTTTCAGGCGTATCTAGTTCTGTGGGTACGGCGCATAGATACGACGGCGCATATTTACACTTACGCGGCGTATCTCGAGATACGCCGGCCTAAGTCTTTCTGAATCTGGCCCAGAGGTTTTTTTTTTACCTTCTGTGTGTAGCCAGCAATGTGCATGTGAGCAGCGGCTCTCCCGGGCAGGGCCAGATTAACATAGGGGCTATTGGAGCTGCAGCTCCAGGCCCCTTACCTTAAGATAGGTCCACTTGCCCCCCCCCCCTCCAAAAAAAAAAAAAAAAAAACACGATCGACTTCAAGGGTTGTAGCTTGGCGACCAGGGGTCACAGAGATCCCAAATGTGAGGGTATGTAGCTGAAGACTAGGGATTAGCCGAACACCCCTGGGTTTGGTTCGCACTAGAACCTGCGAACAGACCAAAAGTTTGTGTGAACTTTAGAACCCTGTTAAAGTCTATGGGACTCGAAACGTTTCAAATCTAAAGTACTAATTTTAAAGGCTAATATGCAAGTTATTGTCCTAAAAAGTGTTTGGGGACTCGGGTCCTGCCCCAGGGGAGTGTTTGGGGACCTGGGTCCTGCCCCAGGGGACATGTATCAATGCAAAAAAAGTTTTAAAAAAATTCAGTTTTTTCAGGAGCAGTGATTTTAATAATGCTTAAAGTGAACCAATACAATTTTAATATTCCTTTAAATTTTGTACCTAGGGGGTTGTATAGTATGCCTGTAAAGTAGCGCTTGTTTCCTGTGGTTAGAACTGTCCCTGCACAAAATGTAATTTCTGAAGGAAAAAAGTCACTTAAAATGATATTAAGGGGAACCCTGCGTCAAATAAAAAAAAATTTTTGGAGTTCCCCCGAAATATCCATTCCAGACCCTTCAGGTCTGGTATGGATTTTAAGAGGATCTCCATCCCAAATTTAAAAGAAAAAAATGCCGTGGACCCCCACACATTTTTTTTTATGAATGACTTTGCTCTGTATTGCCGGGAGCCGACAATTTTATTATAGCCGCGAGTGATTTTAAATAACTTTTTTCCCTTCAGAAATGACACTTTGCCATCAATTTGCACCCCTGTGCCATGCCATTAAATGCAGTCACTGTGCCATGCCATCAAATGCAGCCACTGTGCCATCAATTCGCACCACTGTGCCATGCCATTAAACGCAGTCACTGTGCCATGCCATCAAATGCAGTCACTGTGCCATCAATTTGCACCACTGTGCCATGCCATTAAATGCAGTCACTGTGCCATGTCATCAAATGCAGCCACTGTGCCATCAATTCGCACCACTGTGCCATGCCATTAAACGCAGTCACTGTGCCATGCCATTAAATGCAGTCACTGTGCCATCAATTCGCACCACTGTGCCATGCCATTAAATGCAGTCACTGTGCCATCAATTGCCACCACTGTGCCATGCCATTAAACGCAGCCACTGTGCCATCCATTCTCACCACTGTGCCATGCCATTAAACGCAGCCACTGTGCCATCAATTGTCACCACTGTGCCATGGCATTAAACGCAGCCACTGTGCCATCCATTGTCACCACTGTGCCATGCCATTAAACGCAGCCACTGTGCCATCAATTGTCACCACTGTGCCCTTTAATGGTCGCCGCTGTGCCAATGGTCGTCGCTGTGCCAATTGTCCCCACTGTGCCCTGTAAATTGCTTCCCCCCCCCCATCCCGGCATTTACCATTACTGGAGTCAGGCATCCACGTCCCACAATGTCTTCTCCCGCCCTCGATGACTGACAGTCGTCTCAGCCAATCAGGTTGCCGGTAGCCAGAACCGGCCAACCTGAATGGCTGAGACGCCTGTCATCTTATGCAAGGGGCGTACAGTCTGTGCGCTCCGAGAATAAGCTTCCGGGACCCGAGGGCTGTACTGGGAAAGCCTATCAGAGCTGTTGGCTCTGATAGACATTTCCGTACAGCCAACCAGCTGGCGTTATTCAGATGGCTGGACATGAGCGCCGACCATCTGAATAACAGCGGCAGCGGAGATAATAACATAGATTTGTGCAATGCATGAATCTATGTTATTACACTCAGTGGCAATGAGAGCCAGAGGGCCAGAGGGGGTGGCACTCCAGCGCCCTCTATGGACGAGCTGCCACTGCTATCTGTATGCCTCAGCCTCCCTCACCGTGCATTGTACCCATCTACGGCCTTATTATCTCCCAGCACTGTGATACACTCGCCTCCTCCTCCTCGTCCTTGTCCTCGACCGTGACAGAACACTGACTCGGCTTCAAGCAGTGAGTCAGTGTTCAGCCTATCACGAACAAGGAGGAGGCGGGGCTTTGGTTCACTGCACGGCTGCCGAGTAGACTAAATATATCACAGTGCTGGGAGATAATAAGGCTGCGGATGGTGACGGCACCGCGAGGACTCGAGTATAAGCTCTAGTATAAGCCGAGAGGACATTTTCAGGCACAAAAAAATGATACTCAAGTATATACGGTACTCAGAACCCCCAAACATTTATATATTGTTTTAGCAGAAATCCTAGAGAATAAAATGGTGGTCGTTGCAACTTTTTATGTCATACGGTATTTGCTCAGCAATTTTTCAAAACGTGTTTTTTTTTTTTTAATACACTGTTTCATGCATGAAAAAAAAAGCAGGTTAGCCCGATTTTTTTTAAATTATTATTACAGGTTACATGTTTAGAGTTACAGAGTATTGTTCTCGCTCCAACATTTGCGGCATATGTAACCTGTGTGTAACTGGCTCTGATACTAGCCAGTGCCTCACCAGCCACTGACCTTACCGCATGTCCCTGACCCAAATCTTAAAAATACATTTGGACAGGGCTGTACAAATACCATAGCTGTGATGCTTTAGTTCACAGCTGCAATTTTTTTTGTAATTTCTGTAGCTGCAGCATCTTTAACAAAGTTTGTCAGGCAGCACCACCTGTAAAAACTCACCTATTGATTTCAATGGTGCCACTCTGCATCTCCCAGCCAAACTCGCTCGCAGTAGCAGCATAGTCTAACAATGTAAAACTACCATTCAGCAATCAAAAAAAAAAAAAAACAAGGAGGCGGCAGTAACACCTCATGAACGCCTGTCAGCTGCTGCTATACCACTCATTAAAAAGCAATCCTCCACAGGTCACTTTTTAGAGGGCAGTTAGCATTACCGCAAATGTGAAAGAAACTTGAAAAACATCATCCATTTCACACTCACCACCAACCAGGTCACTCCCCAGCCACTTTCCATGTTAGCCACCTCCCTTCAACTTATATCACAGGTGACCATTTCCCAACCTGCAGATGACAGACCATACTCCAAAAGATATCACCATTTTCTCCCCCACCCGATTGATATCCCTCCATGACCACCTCACACCCCCTACTGACAGACCTCTCTCACCTGTTGATGTGGGAATCACTCATGCAGTGTTATTGTGTCTCCTATACATAGTGCCCAAGGTCATACCCTCTACACTCCTCTCCTGTATTTACTGCTCACTGTCAAACCCTCCACACTCGTCTCCTGTACATAGTGCCCATTGTGAATCATCCACATTCCTCTCCTGTGAATACTGCCCACTGTAATACCCCCACACCCCTCTCCTGTACATAATGCCTACTGTCATACCTCCACACTCCTTGCCTGTGCATACTGCCCACTGTAATACCCCCACACCCCTCTCCTTTACATAGTGCCTGCTGCCATACCCTCCGCACTCCTTGTAGCTGGCCAGCTAGAACCTGTCCTAGGTAGCTAATATAACTCACATGTATATACAGCCAAACCTGCTAAGAACCTAATGTAGAGCACATTTTTATATGTGAGAGACAAAGGCAGAGTTATTTACTGTGATTTTATGTTTGGATGTTATATAACAGTTGTATGTTGTGTTCACAGAAGCAAAAGAAAAATATGCCTTTAAGAGTCATTTGTTTGTGTGGCAGCAGTAGCACAGTTATTCACAGTTTAATTCATACCAGCAAGCATAGAGTTAAGCTTTTGTGACTCATCTGAAGCCTTGGCCCAATCACAGCTAATCTCACATTGAGCAGAGTCTTGACCAGTCACAGCCAGCTTTACAAACACTCTGTCTGGGAGATTCCTAATACTCCATGTGCTAGTTCATTCCACCACATGCAGAGACAGAGAACAGAAACACAAGGCCAAAGTTGTTCTTATGGAAGCCAGAGGGTAAAATTAGGTAACTATACAGTTATATATATGTTCTTATTGTAAATAGTGTGTTTAGAACTGTATACTGATTTGGCTGTGTGTTCACTTGTAGTGCCACCAAACCCATACCTCCTAACCTAATTCAGAAACCAAACCTGAATCACTCATCAAACCCCGCAAACTAAGCAAACCCCGCAAACTAAGGCCGCGTACACACGATCGAATTTGTCCGCTGAAAACGGTCCGATGGACCGTTTCAGCAGACATCTCCGATCGTGTGTACGGCCGAGCAGACAGATTTGTCCACCCGACAGATTTCAAAGCATGCTTTGAAATCTATTGGGTGGGAATCTGTCCGCCCGACATGTCTGCTGGTTAGTACACTTACCAGCAGACATGTCATCCCGCACCACCGCCGCACTGCCGCCGAATGGATTCGGCGCATGCGCGGAAGTGTTTTACTTCCTGGTGCGGTGACGTGGCGGCGTGAGAGAGAGAGAGAGAGAGAGATTATCACAATTCTTCTAATGCCACAGCGCATGAGGCACACTCCTCTCCTGTACATGGTGCCCACTGTTATAACCCCCCACATTCCTCTCCATCACCTGCATATACTTTCCACTTTTATACCATCCATACTCCTCCCCTATGCCTCTTACCCACAAAAACTGTTCTTTAAAATTATACTCAATATCCTCTGTGGCAAACCTAGCCACTTCTGGAACACTGGACGTTACATGTCAAAAGGTTGTCTGTATTATATGCTATGTATTCTGCTGGATCTTATGTGGGCATAGTAATTCGTATGCTGGTTGCCTATGCTGTCGTATGCTGGTTGCCGATTGGGCAACATAAAACAAAGTACTTGAATGCTAGTGGCTAGTGTCGGGTCAGTAGGGGGCCCCATGAGAGGCTCCTGGGATCCTGTGATATTAAAGCGGTAGTAAACTTTGCTAACATTACTACTTTTAAGAGACCCTCAGGTAGGTTAAGCCACAATGTACAAGTATGCACAGCATATTAGCACATTAAGGTACACTTACCTGTCAGACTGAGCCCTCCAGCACTGCAGTGATCAATCTGGCAGGTCCAGAGCACTTCCATCTTCACCCGATCTTCCTGCCGGGTTTTGTGCCTTCGGTCACTTGCCTTGGCTGGGCTGCGTTGATGTCACTCCCATGCATGCTCATGCGCATCCTCTCTCCCTCTCATATTCCCTCCCCTACCCCTTATCCTTTCTCTCTCTCTCTCTCTCTCTCTCTCTCTCTCTCTCTCTCTCTCTCTCTCTCTCTCTCTCTCTCTCTCTCTCTCTCTCTCTCTCTCATCCTCCTTCTCTCTCTCTCTCTCATCCTCCTTCTCTCTCTCTCTCTCTCATCCTCCTTCTCTCTATTTAATTTAATTTGTTATAACAAAAAATGATTTGCATTTTTATTTATTGATTTATTTTTTTATAAAAGGCCCCACCAAAATCCTCAGCACCAGGCCCATGGGGTTCTTGCCCCGGGTCTGTCTCTCCTCACTGGCTCACACAACAGTTGGATCCATTAGCTCCTGCCAATCACAAGAGGCTTTCTATTGGGGCACTCAACAAAGGGGAGGAGCCAGGATCGCTTGCAGGGAACCCAAAAAAAATAGGATCAGGGCTGCTTTGTGCAAAAACATTTCATAGAGTAGGTAAGTATATCATGTTTGTAATTTAACCACTTCAATACAGGGCATTTTAACCCCCTTCCTGCCCAGGCCAATTTTCAGCTTTCACACTTTGAACTTTGAATGACAATTGTGCGGTCATGCAATGTTGTAACCAAATACAATTTTGATAATCCCCCCCCCCCCACAAATAGAGATTTCTTTTGGTGGTGTTTAATCACCTCTGAATTTTTTAGTTTTTGCGCTATAAACAAAAAAAATCCAATTTAAAAAAAAAAAAACGTGAACTGGGTGGGCTTTTTTTAAAACTATTGGAGCCCCAGGCTCTAATTACATTTAAAAAAAAGCCCTGATTGGAATCCATACTTTTGGCACCCCACATGTAGATTAGGGGGCCAGATGCATGGATAGGGTGTGTGCCCTGCGTTACAGGCTGCCACTGGTCAGCAACAGTGTATATTTTTTAGCACTGTACACTGTATTAGTGTTACTGGTCCCCAAAAAGTGTCAAAAATGTCAAGTGTCCAATTTGTCCACCACAATATCGCAGTCTCGCTGTAAGTTGCTGATCACCACCATTACTAGTGTAGCGCCCATGTACTTTACAGTACTGGTGATAGTTAAATTTAAGGGTAGATCAGAGTGTAGTTAAACTCTGATCCTGATTGTTAGTAGCAAGATGCGGTCTCTGTCTCAGCTTGGCTGGGCTATAAGCCCATTCTGCTGTACTGGGGTGCAGTGGCGGCCCGTCCATAGGGGGCGCTCGGGCTAAGCTGCCCCCCCAGCTGTAAAAAATTTTTTTTTTTTTTTTAAATGTCACTTTAAGAGTGACCAGGCGCCGGACATGCGGCGGTCTATGGGAAGCTTCCAAGCCTGAAATCAGATGATTGCAGGCTGGGAAGCTGATTTGCCCGTGTTTAGGGCGTGTGCAGGGTGCAAGCTGTGTGCTCGCACACACTCCCACTCTCCAGTGATTTGCTTGCATGCAATGATGTTGTCATGGGATTGGCTCGGTGAGGATCGGAGGAGAGGTCAGTGGGCAGTGCCATTAATATGACATCCCTTCCGGTATTCCCTTCTGGTGGTATCTGGAGCGCGTGTGGGGGCATCATAGAGGAGCGGCGCCAAGAATTAAAGGTAAGGAACACCCGGCTCCATCCCCCACGCCAGCACCAGCAGCACCCCTGCATCCATTGCCTGCCAGCCCCGCCGCCACCACTGAGCCCCACCACAGCTGAAGACTTCTCTCTCTGCGCAGTCGGTGCGGTGGCCAGTACTGCCAGTGACACAAGCAGCAGCGGTGGCCCCCCTCCCCTCCCCCCGCAGTTCACTCCGAGTCCCGCCACCACACTCAGCTCCTAAGCAGCAGTGTGCACTCGCAACAGCTTTGGGTTCCCCCCCCCACCTCAATGTGCCGATCAGATGTCTGATCGGCACATTGAGGTGTGTGGGGGGGGGGGGAACCTGAAGCTGTTGTGAGTGCACACTGCTGCTCCAGAGCGGAGTGGGGCTGGGTGGCGGGACTCGGAGTGAATTGCGGGGGGAGAGGAGGGGGGCTGCCGCTGCTGCTTGTGTCACTAAACTTACAGAAAAACAGAACTTGGAGTGAACTGGGGGGGGGGGGGCGCTGCTGCTTGTCACTGAACTTACAGAAAAACAGAACTCGGAGTGAACTGGGGGGGGGGGGGCGCTGCTGCTTGTCACTGAACTTACAGAAAAACAGAACTCGGAGTGAACTGGTGGGGGGGGCTGCCGCTATCTATCTATCTATCTATCTATCTATCTATCTATCTATCTATCTATCTATCTATCTATCTATCTATCTATCTATCTATCTATCTATCTCTGCTCTCAACTAACGGAAGAGGGGGTTCCTGTGGTAGTGGATGGGACTTCAGTCTTCACTGATACAACCCCAGAAAATGATGCGGCACTGACACAGGAGGATGTCAGCTTTGTTTTGCAAGTAACAGGGGATTTGTCACCTACCACCAGTGGATGGGATTTCAGTCTCCACTGGTATACCCCAGGGATGGGGGGCAGTTGGCCCAGATTCCCAACAGCATGATGGACTGAGCCCAGCCACCCTGTCTTCTCTCCAGCGGCTGAAAGGACTCCAGGGAGAAGGGCCAGTCCAGGCCTCTCCCCAGCGGCAGACATGTTCTCTGAGAGAGGCAGAGGATGGCGGGGTGAGTAATGCTCAGTGTGGAGCAATTTATTTGGGGTACAGTATGGATACCAGCATTGGAGGACTGGAACTACTGACTAACTTCGGAGTCAACCCGTTTGGGGTTCCCTCCTGTGTCAGTCTCCCACCGAAAGGGGAGAGATGTAACGGGATGACCCCTGACGCCCAGAGACTTTTAAGGGATGGGGGATACTCCTGTGCCAGCGGCACTAAGGACTCTTGGGTCTAAGGTCACCCTGTGCCCCTTTTGGGCATAGGGTGGCTGATAAATAATAATTCATGTATTGCAGGATATCTTGAGATATTACAAGTTGTTGGTTAATGTTGACCCACACCAGGTCAATAGACTCCTAAGATATTCAATTGTCCATTGTGTAAGGCTGTAGAGGTGTTAATTCAGGTCTGCTCCAAAGACCTTTCATTGTATGATAACACCGTTTAAAGCCCATTGATGATCAGGTGTGAATACCTTTTTGTCGGAGATAGAAAGTCTGTCTAAGGCCACGTACACATGGAGGGACATGTCCGATGGAAACGGTCCGCGTACCATTTTAATCGGACATGTCTCCTCTGGATTTTCGTCCGGCCGTGTGTACACACCATCGGATCAAAATCCCCGCCGCCACGTCACCGCACCAGGAAGTAAAAAACTTCCACGCATGCGTCGCATCCATTCGACGCTTGTGTGGGCAGATATGTCCGCTGGTTAGTGTACTAACCAGCGGACATATCCGACGGACATGTCTCCGGCGGACAAATTTCAAAGCATGCTTTAAAATTTGTACGCCGGTCAGACATATCCGCTAGCCCATACACACCAGTGCTGGGACAAGGCCATTTGGTGCCCAGGGCGAAGATGGCAAACTGCGCCCCCCCCCCTTGTTTTTAAGAAAGAATCAACGTCGCTTCAGAACAAGAATATACTTAAAACAATACAAATAAAATGATCATCCCACACACAGTATTTCGCCCTTTACATGACCCCCCCCCACACACAGTATTGCCCTTTTACATATCCCCACACAGAATTTCCATTCCTGGCATAGGATAATGATACTCTTATGCCTGCTAACAACCCGCCCAGGGCTGTCTTTAATATTGTTTGGACCCTGGGCAACTGTTTTCCTGGGGCCCCCATGCAATTTTGCTCTTCTCCCCAACATCCCATAAAATGTACACACAATGTGTAACCCCCTGTCCACGTCCACCTCTGTACACCCCGTCCACTGCCACCTCTGTATCCCCCCCTGTCCACGGCCACCTCTGTACCCCCTGTCCACTGCCACCTCTGTATCCCCCCCTGTCCACGTCCACCTCTGTACCCCCTGTCCACGTCCACCTCTGTACCCCCTGTCCACGGCCACCTCTGTACCCCCTGTCCACGGGCCACCTCTGTATCCCCCTCCTGTCCACAGCCACCTTTATACCCCATGTCCATGGCCACCTCTGTATCCCCCCTGTCCACAGCCACCTCTGTATACCCCCCCTTCCATAGCAACCTCTGTATACCCCCCCTTCCATAGCAACCTCTGTATACCCCCCTTCCATAGCCACCTCTGTATACCCCCTTCCACAGCCACCTCTGTATACCCCTCCTTCCATAGCAACCTCTGTATACCCCCCTTCCATAGCAACCTCTGTATACCCCCCTTCCATAGCCACCTCTGTATACCGCCCCTTCCACAGCCACCTCTGTATACCCTCCTTCCATAGCCACTTCTGTATACCCCCCTTCCACAGCAACCTCTGTATACCCCCCTTCCATAGCCATCTCTGTATACCTCCCCTTCCACAGCAACCTCTGTATACCCCCCTTCCATAGCCACCTCTGTATACCCCCCTTCCATAGCCACCTCTGTATACCCCCCTTCCATAGCAACCTCTGTATACCTCTCCTCCATAGCAACCTCTGTATACCCCCCTTCCCTAGCCACCTCTGTATACCCCCCCTTCCATAGCAACCTCTGTATACCCCCCCTTCCATAGCCACCTCTGTATACCCCCCTTCCATAGCCACCTCTGTATACCCCCCTTCCATAGAAACCTCTGTATACCTCTCCTCCATAGCCACCTCTGTATACTCCCCTTCCATAGAAACCTCTGTATACCTCTCCTCCATTATCCATAGTAACCTCTGTATACCTCTCCTCCATAGCAACCTCTGTGTACCCCCCTTCCACAGCAACCTCTGTATACCCCCTTCCATAGCCACCTCTGTATACCCCCCTTCCATAGCAACCTCTGTATACCTCTCCTCCATATCAACCTCTGTGTACCCCCCTTCCATAGCCACCTCTGTATACCCCCCTTCCATAGCAACCTCTGTATACCTCTCCTCCATAGCAACCTCTGTATACCCCCCTTCCCTAGCCACCTCTGTATACCCCCCTTCCATAGCAACCTCTGTATACCCCCCTTCCATAGCCACCTCTGTATACCCCCCTTCCATAGCCACCTCTGTATACCCCCCTTCCATAGCCACCTCTGTATACCCCCCTTCCATAGCCACCTCTGTATACCCCCCTTCCATAGCAACCTCTGTATACCTCTCCTCCATAGCAACCTCTGTATACCTCTCCTCCATAGCAACCTCTGTATACCCCCCTTCCCTAGCCACATCTGTATACCCCCCCCTTCCATAGCAACCTCTGTATACCCCCCTTCCATAGCAACCTCTGTATACCCCCCTTCCATAGCCACCTCTGTATACCCCCCTTCCATAGCAACCTCTGTATACCTCTCCTCCATAGCAACCTCTGTATACCTCTCCTCCATAGCAACCTCTGTATACCTCTCCTCCATAGCAACCTCTGTATACCCCCCTTCCCTAGCCACATCTGTATACCCCCCTTCCATAGCAACCTCTGTATACCCCCCTTCCATAGCAACCTCTGTATACCCCCCTTCCATAGCCACCTCTGTATACCCCCCTTCCATAGAAACCTCTGTATACCTCTCCTCCATTATCCATAGCAACCTCTGTATACCTTTCCTCCATAGCAACCTCTGTGTACCCCCCTTTCACAGCAACCTCTGTATACCCCCCTTCCATAGCCACCTCTGTATCCAACCCCACCCCCCAATGTCCGTTCACAGCCACCATTGTAATCCTCCCTTTAAAAAGTTCTCACCTTTTTTCACAAATTCCTCCCCCTCCTTCTCATAGTTCTCATCTTCACTGTGACTGTGCACCTTTCTGGAATGTGTGCGCGCTCTCAGATCTGTAGCATACAGCCAGAACACTTCACTTTGTGCTGTGCTATAGAAATCTGAGGGGGACGGGACGGGGGAGCACAGGCGACCGCTCTGCCTCACTCCCTGTCACAGGTCAGCCACTCCGATCCTGCAGCTCCTGACAGAGGGAGAAGCAGGACGAGTCGGCTCTCACTACACAGCCCACAGCTGTTTTCCTCACCTGTCAGTGTGGGCTTGTGTTAACCCGGCCAGGAGAGCAAACGGGGAGGACGGACAGCACAGCTGTGTTCATGACCGCGACAGCAGAGGCGCACTAGGCGCCCAGTCGGCACACAATTTGTATAGTGCCACTGCCGCTGCCCGCGCTGTCTATGACACACACAAGTGTACTGGTCTGGCGGCCGCTTGTGTGTCAGAACTGCGCCCTCCCTCCTGTACAAAATGGTATCGCCCAGGGCACTCGACCCTCCCGCCCCTGCCTTGTACCGGCCCTGATACACACGATCGGATTTGTCCTCTGAACTGGTCCGTCGGACCAGTTTCAGCGGACAAATTTGATTGTGTGAACGCGGCCTAAGATGTGGATTGAGGGGAACTAATTGTGTGATGTTGTTTTGTGTGAATTCTATTAGATGTGACTTCTCGGGTGTAGTAATTAGGTCATGTTAAAAATGTCACCCCAATGCCGAAATGTCTGGATACTGATTAGTAATTAGCCCATCTGAAGGTGTATTGAAGCCCCAGTGTGTGATGAGTAGGGATGAGCCGAACACCCCCACGTTCGGTTCGCACCAGAACCGTCGAACAGACCGACCGTTGGCGCAAACATTTAGAACCCCATTGAAGTATATGGGACGCGAACGTTCGAATTCAAAAACAATCATTTTAAAGACCAATATTCAATTTACTGTTGGAAAACGTCCTTCAGAACCCGGGTATTGCCCCAGGGAACATGTATCAATGAAAAAAAGTTTAAAAAACGGTCGTTTTTTCAGGAGCAGGACTCCTGAAAAAATGACAGTTTTTAAAACTTTTTTTCCATTGATACATGTTCAGTCGGGCAAAACCCGGGTTCTCAAAAATATTTTCACAGGCAAACTATAGACACACAGCAGGTACAATATTTAACCCCCTGGCGGTATTTTCTTGTTGCTAAAATCGGTATCCCCGAGTCACGCTCGGGGTAGCTATGCAGAGCCTGCAGCGCGCGCTGGCTTACCTTGTTCCTGGATACAGCAATGCATCCACGCTGTGTCAGCGAGTGGGTGCTCGCTCGATTCACACAGTGTCCCCGTTCGCGTCGATCTCCGTTCCCTGCGACGTTACGACGCATGAGAGCAGAGAACGGCGTCAAATTCAAAAACGTAAACAAACACATTACATACAGTATACTGTAATCTTATAGATTACAGTACTGTATGTAAAGAATACACACCCCCCTTGTCCCTAGTGGTCTGTCCAGTGCCCTACATGTTCTTTTACATAATAAAAAGTGTTCTTTCTCCCTGCAAACTGTAGATTGCCCATAGCAACCAAAAGTGTCCCTTTATGTCAAAAATGGTTTTAGATCAGTTAGAAAACAGCGATAATAAATTATAATCACTTGCAAAATTGAGCGATAGCGATTTGTATGGAAATTCGTCATAAAAAAAATAAAAAATAATGACAGCGATAATTCTGCAACTGAGCAAATTTCAGTGTTTTTGAGTTGATTACATTATTGAATAATTTTTATTATAATTACATTATTATTTGTTATAATTATTTATAGTTATTTATTATATAAGAATTTATGATTTTGTTTTTCAAACTTTATCATACCCGGGATGTCTTGTTTGGACAGATTTAAGCGAGTTATTCCTAAGGCGGCGTACACACGATCGGATATATCCGATGAAAACGGTCCGCGGACCATTTCCATCGGATATGTCCGATCGGGAGTTTGATCCGATGGCGTGTACACACCATCGGATCAAATTCCCCGCCGCCGGACGGCGCGGTGACGTGGCGATGACGCGGCGGTGACGTTGACGCCGCCGCGTCACCGCTACGTCACCGCACCAGGAAGTAAAACACTTCCGCGCATGCGCCGAATCCATTCGGCAGCGGCGCGGCGGCGGTGGGAGCCGACATGTCTGCTGGTAAGTGTACTAACCAGCAGACATGTCGGGCGGACAGATTCCACCGGATGGATTTCAAAGCATGCTTTGAAATCTGTCGGGTGGAGAAATCTGTCCGCTAGCCCATACACACGAGCGGAGATGTCTGCTGAAACGGTCCATCGGACCGTTTTCAGCGGACATATCCCCTCGTGTGTACGCGGCCTAAGAATTGCAGGCCTACAGTATAAAAAGCCCAATTTCCATGCAAAAAATTGTACCGCTTTTGGTATGTAATTCCAGACAGAATCATACCGCCAGGGAGGCTAAAGGAATTTTTCATTTTTTTTTTTTTTTAAGTTAAGCATCATTAAAATCACTGCTCCAGGAGCAGTGATTTTATTGATGCTTATATAAAAAAAAAGAAAGAAAAATTCCTTTAAATATTGTATCTGCTGGGTGTCTATGCCTGTGATAACATCTTTAAATAGCACAATAACCTGCCTGCCAGTAAATTAGGAATAGCTGATCTACCTAAGCTATACAGTGTATAAATATATGTACAACTCCTAGGGATATACATATATTCTCTACACACTGTAATTAAAGCTAAACTGAATAGTCTGCTCTATCTAGCTATCTAAAAAGACAATCTCTCTGTCTCACTAACTGCTTTAACCACTTAAGACCCGGACACATATGCTGCTAAATGACCCAAGGTGTTTTTACAATTCGGCACTGCGTCGCTTTAACAGACAATTGCGCGGTCGTGCGACGTGGCTCCCAAACAAAATTTGTGTCCTTTTCTTCCCACAAATAGAGCTTTCTTTCGGTGGTATTTGATTGCCTCTGCGATTTTTATTTTTTGCGCTATAAACTAAAATAGAGCCACAATTTTGAAAAAAATCACTATTTTTTTACTTTTTGTTATAAAAAAAATCAAATAAACTAAATTTTAGTAAAACATTTAGGCCAAAATTAATTCAGCCACATGTCTTTAGTAAAAAAAAAAAAATCGCAATAAAAAAAATAGCTACCTAGCGGGAACAGCGACACTAATACAGCGATCAGAAAAATGATCGCTTAGTGGCGCTGGCAATAGGGAGTGAAAGGGTTAACTAGGGCGGTGATCAGGGGGTTAAAACTTTATTAGGGGGGGTGGGGGGGCTATCCTGAACCTAACACTAACTGTTTTTTACACTGCCTGTCACACTGACACTAAATGCAGTGATTAGATCACTGCATTCAGTGACACTGTGACAGGGGGGTGGGGGGGGGGCGATCACAAGGGGTTAATGTGCCTATGTGAGTGTGTGTCAGTGTTGTGTTGGTTCACACTTACTGTGGATGTCTTCTCTCATCAGCAGCGGTGGGAAACACCGCTGCGATGAGAGGTGACATCATTTCCTCCTACCTGTGTAAACACAGGAGGAGGAACTGAAACGAAGGGGGAGCGCTCCCATTGGCTGGGAGCGATCGCGGGGGGGCGTAAATGTACGCCCTTGTGCCTGTACGAGCCATGTTGTGGCCGTAAATGTGCGTGCGGGGGTCCTTAAGTGGTTAATGAACAAGCCTAAACACACTACACGAGGCTGCCCAGCAGGCAGCCTTATATAGTGTGGGGCGTGTGTTAAAGCCCTGAGCAATAAATGGCCAAAGCCACCCTGGCTTTGGCCAATTATGGCTCTTTGTTTTTTGCGCGCTGTGATTGGCCAAGCATGCGGGACATACAGCATGCTTGGCCAATCATCAGCGCGCAATGCCGCAGTGAATTATGGGCCATTTTGCGTCACTCGAATTTGGCGCGAACGACCGCTTTTGTTCGAATTTCGTCGAACATACGAACAGACAATGTTCGAGTCGAACATACGTTTGTATCGAATGCGAAGCTCATCCCTAGAGATGATGGGGGTGGAGAGTTTCTTTGTTCCTTTCATGCTTGAACTGTATAAGAACAAGCAGAGTGTACCATTAAAAGCGTTCATTCATTTTGAAATCAGTAACCAGAGTTGTGTGTGTCTCGGTTATTCTGGGAAATGGAATGGATCGGATCGTGTCTGCAGAATTGTCAGAGTGTCAGATAAGCTGTCGTGGGTTGATGGAAGATCGTAAACGGTGGTGACCGTTACAGTGGCTTTCTGGGATCTGATCCAAACCGGGAAAGAAAATCCAGGACAAGAGGGAAGTCCCACTCGGGGAACCTTGGCTTCCTCTGAGGCCTAAGCCTGATAGCTCCTCTGAAGAACTGGCGTCCAAGGGAGAGATTGGCCCATTAGACACCTGTAAATGTGGAGATGGCCAAAACATGTACTCAAAGTGAGCTAACTAAAACGAATAGATCGAGACCTGATTGCAGGAAGCTAAGAATGTCCTGGACTCCCGGAGCACTACAAGGGTTGGACCTGGAGGACATGTGATCCGTGAACCTGGCCCATATTCATTCATAGACCCTGTGAGTTTTCTTCTAGATTTCAGGAGGGTAGAGATGAGACCCGATTGGGCACTTTCATTAACCACTTGACCACTGGGCACTTAGACCCCCTTAATAACCAGACCAATTTTCAGCTTTCGATGCTCTCACAGTTTGAATGACAATAACTCAGTCATACAACACTGTAGCCAAAATCAATTTTTGTCCTTTTTTCCCACAAATAGAGCTTTCTTTTGGTGGTATTTGATCACCTCTGCGGTTTTTATTTTTTCTGCTATAAATGAAAAAAGAACGAAAATTTTGTCAAATACATTTTTCTCCATTTCTATTATAAAATTTAGCAAAAAAGTAATTTTTTTTCATAAATTTGGCCTAAAATGTATACTGCTACATATCTTTGGTAACAAAACAAAAAAAAAATAGATATTATTTAGTCTGGGTGAAAGTTATAAGGTCTACAAGCTATGGTACCAATTACTGAAAATTTATCAATTTGATCACATCTGATGTACTGACAGCGGGCCAGATTCTCATAGAATTTCGCTTGCGTATCGTAAGCCATTTACACTACGCCGCCGCATCGTACTAGAGCAAGTGCCATATTCTCTAACCATTTGCTCCGTAGTTTGCGTTGGCGTAGCGAAAATGGGCCAGCGTAAGCCTGTGTAATTCAAATGAGGCGGCTTGTATTTAAATGAAGCGCGCCCCCGCATCGAACGAACTGCGCATGCGCCGGCCGGGGAAAAAGCCCAGTGCGCATGCTCCAGCTCACGTCGGAAAGCGTAGTTGAAACCGACGTCAAAACGACGTGAGCGTCACTACGCAATGCCCCTATTCGCGAACGAGTTAGTAAAACGACGTAAGCGATGGAAAAAGCCGACGCTGACCCGACGCCATACTTAACATGGCATCCGACGGCATCCGACGGTACTTCGTAAGGTTACTCCACATAGAAGCTGGGGTAACCTTACGCTGACGAAAACGACGTACGCGACGACGGGGCGGAGTAAAAGCGATTAGGAATCGGCGTACTAGCCTCATTTGCATATGCAAATGAGAAAACGTAAAGGCCACCTAGTGGCCGGAGTTGTCATTACAACTACGATCCGCAAGTGTAATGGTTTTACACTTGTCGGATGTTGAAGCGTATCTATGCAAAAGTGATGCTAAGCATCACGCGCATAGATACGAGGCAAAAAAAACAGCGATACGACAGGGTATCTGAGATACTCCGTCGTATCGCTGCTGAGAATCTGGCCCAGCCTCTCTCATTTCTTGAGACCCTAACATGCCAGAAAAGTACAAATTCCTACCAAATGACCCCTTTTTGGAAAGAAGACATTCCAAGGTATTTAGAAAGAGGCATTGTGAGTTTTTTGAAGTTGTCATTTTTTCCCACAATTCTTTGCAAAATCAAGATTTTTTTCATTTTTATTTTTTTTCCACAAAATTTTCAAATTAGCAGGTTATTTCTCACACACAGCATATGCATACCACAAATTACACCCCAAAACACATTCTGCTATTCCTCCCGAGTATGGCGATACCACATGTGTGAGACTTTTACACAGCGTGGCCACATACAGAGGCCCAACATGCAGGGAGCGCTATCAGGCATTCTGGAACACCCAGGCCAATTCTGACATTTCTCTCCTACATGTAAAAATCATCGTGTGCGGTCGCATCTGTATACGAGCACGCGGGAACAGGGGCGCTTTAAACATTATTTTTTTTCTTTTATTGTTTATTTTACTTTATTTATTTTAGTTTGATACTTTTTTCCCCAAAAATAAATGTTTTGATTACTTTTATTCCTATTACAAGGAATGTAAACATCCCTTGTAATAGGAATATAGCATGACAGGTCCTCTTCAGTGAGATATGGGGTCAATAAGACCCCACATCTCACCTCTAGGCTGGGAAGCCTGGAAAAAAAATGATCGCAGGGAGTATTGCGCAGGGAGTATTGCGCAGGGAGTATTGCGCAGGGAGTATTGCGCAGGGAGTATTGCGCGGGGAGTATTGCGCGGGGAGTATTGCGCGGGGAGTATTGCGCGGGGAGTATTGCGCGGGGAGTATTGCGCAGGGGGTACTGCAGAGTATTGCGCAGGGGGTACTGCAGAGTATTGCGCGCCGGGGTACTGCAGAGTATTGCGCGCCGGGGTACTGCAGAGTATTGCGCGCCGGGGTACTGCAGAGTATTGCGCGCCGGGGTACTGCAGAGTATTGCGCGCCGGGGTACTGCAGAGTATTGCGCGCCGGGGTACTGCAGAGTATTGCGCAGAGTATTTCTCAGGGGGTTTGCAGAGTATTTCTCAGGGGGGGTATTGCAGAGTATTGCGCAGGGAAGGAAGGGGTTAATGCAGGGATAGCTGCACAGGGATGGATGGATCTGTGACTGCAATAGTCACAGATCCATCCGACACAGCTGCTGACACCCGCGCTCCCCCTCTCACACTGTACCGATCGGTACAGAAAGAGGAGGGAGAAACCAGCGCCATCAAATGACGCCGGTTTGTTTACATGTGATCGCTCCGTCATTGGACGGAGCGATCACGTGGTAAACCGCCACTATCATGTGCGCGCCCCAGGGGGCGCGCGGGAGCGCGAGTCTGGAATCACGTTATATAACGTGATCCCAGAGTTAAGCAACCACCTTGCCGCCGTTATTTTTCGGCAGGCGGTTGCTAAGTGGTTAATAGAGACCTGTGGTGTGGCTTGTTTTAGTGCAAGTGAGGGCGCCAGGTCGCCCCCCCCCACCCAATAGTTGCAAAGAGTGGGCCAACTCAATAATAAATTCCATGGGCAAGCACCTTAAAAAAAAAGTGAAATAATGCAGAAGGTAAAGCTGTTTTAAGGTAAGTCAGTACATTACATCAGTGATTATGCAGGTTTTTCTTTTATCATACACAGGTGCTTTAAATTAGAGTCAATGGCTTGGTATTTTGGACAGCTATTTTATCTAAAGAAAATCCCCAAAACTTGGCCTGTTGGTGGTACTTGAGGACTGAGGTTGAGAACCACTGTATTACATGACATGCAAAACAATCAAATCACAATGGAGGAGTACTCATATTATTATACAGTGTAACCTCAGATTGCGAGTAACGTGGTTTACGAGCGCTTCACAATACAAGCTATTTAAAAAAAAAAATCTGACTCGATTTGTGAGTGTTGTCTCGCAAGACAAGCAGGATTCAAGCCGCTGGTGTGTGCATTTCTGTATTTGGCCAGAGCTCAGGGGGCGCTAGTGGCTCCCAGCACTTTGTGGAGAACTTGGAGATGCTCAGACACACACGTAAACACTCCTTTCTCGAGTGTGTCCGAATGTTGCAGAGTGTCTCTGAGTGTCACCAGCGCCCCCGCACCTTTGGCCACATACAGTATTGCATAGACCAGCAGTCGCTGAGGAAAGGAATCCCTGAGGAATCCAAGGCGGCTTCCGCAGAAGGGCGGAAGCCGCCTGGAAAAGAAGCTTGTCAGAGGAGAACCTCTCCATCTACAAAGCAATAACAAGAAAATACCACAAAGAAATCTTCAAAGCCAAGAAAAATTATTTTTCCGAGGCTATCAACAGCGCCCTCAACCGCCCCCGCGAACTCTTCAAGCTGGTCACTCAGACCATGAATCCAGAATGTCTTTAAGTCCCCAACTCGGACACCCAAGAATTTTGCAACGAATTATCGCACATAATATAACTGAGTACTAAGTTTTGTAGGTAAAGTTGATCCGGGGTAAATCCGATTGCCTTTCGGGGGATCAGGAAGGAATTTTTTCCCCTCCGGTAGCAAATTGGATCATCGCTCTGCTGGGGTTTTTTGCCTTCCTCTGGATCAACTGTGGGTATGGAGTTGGGTGTATGGGAGGATGTACTGTGTTTTACTTTGTTTTATTTTTTTTTATTTTTATGGTTGAACTGGATGGACTTGTGTCTTTTTTCAACCTGACTAACTATGTAACTATGTAATATCGGATTACTTCATTAATAATATTGAGGGAATCCGAGAAATCATTCAGCAAAACAGTACCCCCCCTCCACCCCCCCCAATTATCTACACAATACCCACAGGTAAGTTCACGCTGGAACCCATCTCTATCCATGCCACAAAGAATATCATCGGTAGTTTGCGTAACGGCACAGCGCCGAATGATATCATCCCCACTAAGCTGCTGAAGGAATGCGCCGACATCCTGGCGCCTCCTATCACGCAGCTTATTAACCAGTCATTCACTGAAGGCATAGTGCCCTCCAAGTTGAAAGAGGGCATAATCCAACCCATCTTGAAGAAACCCATACTAGACCCCAAGGACCCAGCACACCGCCGTCCCATAACAGGCCTAAACGCACTCTCAAACGAAATGGAGAACGTAGTGGTACAACAGCTGCAATAGCATCTAGATACCCACAACCTACTTGATCCACTTCAATCAGGTTTTCGTCCTGGACACGGGACGGAACAGCATTGCTCAAAATATGGGACGCCGCTCTCGAGGCCGCAGACGAAGGAGAATCTTGTCTTCTGGTTCTGTTGGGACCTAAGCGCAGCTTTCAACACTGTAGACCACAAACTATTATTGACACGGCTAACTGAAGTAGCCAGAGTCGCAGAAGGCGATTTATCTTGGTTTTCCTCTTTTTTGGAAAACTGATCGCAAATAGTGAAGTTAGGACCTTTCACTTCTGAAAAACGCACAGTATCATGCGGAGTCCCTCAAGGATCCCCTCTGTCGCCGGTGCTATTCAACATCTATCTTCATCCTCTTTTTGAAATCATCAGCAGCCAAAAACTGCTTTATCACTCATATGCAGATGACACGCAACTATATTTCCGCATCTGCAATAGAAAGGATCACCACCTCAATCTAGAGACATGCCTCTCTTTGATAGAGAATTGGATGACAAAGAGTTACCTTAAACTCAACGGAGCGAAAACAGAACTTCTCCTGTTTCATGCCAAGCGTATGAATCAACCTGCAACAACGTGGACACCCCCGCCCATTCTGGGCAAATTCATCACCCCTAGCGCCAAATTTAAAAGCCTCGGGTCCTCTTCGACTCCTACATGACAATGGACAAACAAATAGTATCAGTATCAGTAGTCAGCGGATCTCACCATCTACTGCACCTACTACGCAGACTTACTACTTTTCTTCCAAAAGAAGACATTGCGGTCGTGGTGGGAGCAATTGTGAACTCCAGACTGGACTACGCAAATGCCCTTTACCTCGGACTCCCTAAGTACCAAATTGCTTGTCTGCAAGTCATTCAAAATACGGCCACCAGACTTGTGACTGGGAAAAAGCCCTGGGAATCAATCTCATCTTCACTGAGATCCCTTCATTGGCTACCAGTAAAAGACAGAATTGCTTTTAAAGCACTCTGTCTAACGCATAGATGCACCCATGGGAATGCTCCCCATTATCTATGTGAAAAAATAAAAGCCCATAACCCCAATCGCGTTCTGCGATCCACCAATCAAAATCTCCTCCAGATACCGAAAGCCAGATACAAGTCCAAAGGAGATAGAAGATTCGCGGTCCAAGGTCCCAGACTATGGAACGCTTTACCAACCAGCATTCGGTTGGAGGAAAACCACTTAGCCTTCACGAGAAAGATCAAGACTCATCTCTTTTGATATCAAAGGAGACAGGAACAACAAGTGCCCAGAGGCGATTAAGTTCGCATGTGCCACGCTATATAAGTTTTTCATTCATTCATTCATTCATTCATTTGTTATAGGGAAACTCGCTTTGATATACAAGTTCTTTGGATTACAAGCATGCTTCTGGAACAAATTATGCTCGTAATCCAAGGTACTCTGTTTTTCCATAATTGTTCATTTCTGTAAGCACTGCCTTAATTCTTCTGTATCTTTTTTGACTAAAGGAATGGAACCCAAACAGATTTACATTATCATGTAAGCTTCTGTAAAACACACAGGAACCAATAATGTATTGATTTCGATAGAGTACCTCCATTCATTGTATTGGTAATTTCCCCAGTCTAAAACCATATCATTTAACCAAAAAGGGGCAAAGCATAATAGACTACACGTCTTATTGTGGCTCTGAGACCAAAATAGATTATAATGGAAATAAAATAATTTAATAGGATTAAGTGCAGAAGAAAGCAGGGCTAAGACTCTAATGATATTGTATGGGTTATCATTTGCTGATGACACCAGAACATCATGTCATGGTTCAAGCTACTGAAAGGACATTACAACACACATTTTTATTAAAAGACCAAAATCCTCATGACACGTTACCTGAACTGGATAAAGTTCACTGTTTAATAGTGATGAGCGGAATACGCCATATTCGATTTCGCGATATTTCGCGAATATTTCAAAGAATATTCGCGAATATTCGTTAATATCGAATATTCGTGATATTTTATAAAAAAAAAAAAAAAAAAAATTGCGAATTTTCGCCAATGCGAATTTCCGCTAATGCGAATTTTCGCCAATTTTTTTTTTTTTTATAAAATATCACGAATATTCAATATTTACGAATATTCGCTATATTTTATAAGAAAATAGCGAAATTTCGCATATGCGAAAGCGAAAATGATTGCGAAATTTCGCTATTTTTTTTGGATAAAATCACGAATATTCGATATTTACGAATATTCGCTATATTTAAAAAAAAAAATAAAAATTGCGAAATTTCGCATATGCGAAAGCGAAAATGATTGCGAAATTTCGCTATTTTTTTTGGATAAAATATCACGAATATTCGATATTTACGAATATTCGCTATATTTTATTAAAAAAAAATAGCGAAATTTTGCATATGCGAAAGCGAAAATGATTGCGAAAAAAGGATTTTTAATAACAGCTTACCTGTAAAATCCTTTTCTTGAAGTACATCACGGGACACAGAGCGCATAGTCATTACATATGGGTTATATGGGTACCTTCAGGTGTGGACACTGGTGTAATCAACTTCACAGGAAGTTCCTCCCTATATAACCCCCTCCCACTGAGAGTGCTTTAGTTTTGTAGCAAGCAATTTCTCTGAGGTTACACAATGTTCCCCAAAAGTGGGGTGGGAGCTCTGTGTCCCGTGATGTACTTCAACAGGTAAGCTGTTATTAAAAATCCTTTTTTCTTTATCGTACATCACGGGACACAGAGCGCATAGTCATTACATATGGGATGTCCCAAAGCAATGCTCCATGAAGGGAGGGAGACCGTAAGGCCAAAAATAGCCAAACAAAAACATTATCAGGAGGTAAAATAGCTCCACCAACAGAAAAAAAAGGGGGCGTGAACCGGGCCAGAGGATTCTATACTGCTGCCCGTAGGACCGCCTGCCCAAATGTACGGAAGACCAGGTTGCCGCTTTGCAAACCTGTGCCATAGAGATCTGATGGTGTGCCGCCCAAGAGGCACTCATGGCCCTCGTAGAATGGGCCTTAACTGATAAGGGAGGTGGAACGCGCTTCAGACCATAGGCCTGAAAAATCAGCTGCTTAATCCACCTAGCCAAGGAAGACTTGGCAGCCGGCTGACCCTTCTTGGGGCCATCCGGGAGAACGAAAAGCACATCTGTTTTCCGAATCTTTTCTGTAGCCTTGAGATAAACCCTCATGGCTCGGACCACGTCCAAAGTATGAAGCAATCTTTCCTCTCTGGACTGGGGAGTAGGAAAGAAGGATGGTAGGACTAGGTCCTGATTCAAGTGAAAACTGGATATGACCTTAGGAAGGAAAGAAGGCTGAGGCCGCAGAACCACTCTGTCCGTATGCAGAATCAGGTACGGTTCCCTGCAAGATAAGGCTGCCAGCTCGGAGACCCTTCTGGCCGAAGCCATAGCCACCAAGAAAACCAACTTTCGGGTTAGCAGCACAAGAGGGATTTCTGTCAGAGGTTCAAACGGCTGCTTTTGTAAAGCTGACAAGACCAGATTTAAATTCCAGGGGCAGAGGGGAGCTCTAATATGGGGATTCACATGCAAGACCCCCTGCAAGAAGGTTTTCACAAGCGAATGCGTGGCCAAAGGCCTTTGAAACCATATCGATAAGGCAGACACCTGCCCCTTTAGAGTACTAAGAGCCAACCCCTTGTCAACGCCTACCTGGAGGAATCGCAAGATCCTGTCAATAAAAAACTTGCGAGGATGCCCTCCTTGAGGCTCGCACCACTCCACATAGGTCCTCCAGACTCTGTAATAGATATTTCTAGAGACTGGCTTTCTAGCCTGAATTGACGTAGATATGACCTGGGCTGAGAGGCCTCTGCCCTTAAGAATTAGGGATTCAGCCGCCAAGCCATCAAATTTAGCTGCTGTGAAGCAGGGTGGTAGATCGGGCCCTGAGACAGCAGATCTGGGCGCAGGGGGAGTGGCCACGGTGCCCCTACTGACATCCTCACGATGAGTGCGTACCAAGCCCTTCTGGACCAGGCTGGGGCCACCAGGATCACCGGCCTGCGCTCCACCCTGATCCTTCGTAGAAGGCGGGGAATCATCTGTAGTGGAGGGAACGCATACAGGAGAGAAAACTGGTGCCAGGGGCAAACCAACGCATCGGTCCCGTAGGCCGAGGGGTCCCTGGCTCGGGATACGAGTTTGTCCAATTTCTTGTTGAATCTTGTTGCCATGATGTCCACATCGGGAACTCCGAATCTTTGGCAAATCTCTTGGAATACCTGGGGGTGAAGAGACCACTCTCCCGGGAGTAACTGTTGACGACTCAAAAAATCTGCTTGAGAATTGTCTATCCCTGGGATGAACACTGCTGAGATGCAGGGTACATGGGCTTCGGCCCATGAGAAAATCAGGTTTACTTCCCTTTGAGCCGCTAGGCTCCTTGTGCCCCCCTGGTGGTTTATGTATGCCACCGCTGTGGCATTGTCGGACTGTATCCTTACTGGCAGACCCTGCAGGGGGAGAGTCCAGGCGACCAGGGCCAACCGAGCAGCTCTGATCTCTAGGACATTGATGGGAAGCAGACTATCTGCCTCTGACCACTGTCCCTGCTGGGTCCGTTTTCCTAAGATTGCCCCCCCAACCTGTTAGGCTGGCATCTGTGGTTACTATTTTCCACGTGATGGGGCAAAAGGTTTTCCCTTTTGACAATTTTTGAGGGACCAGCCACCAGTACAGGCTGCGCCTGACTCCTGGGGAAGACCTAATGGACGGTCTAATGCCTGTATGGACCTGTCTACCATCTTTTCCAGCAGTCGCATGCATAGGCGAATAGTCGGCCTCTTTTTGCCTAGGACTATTTGAATTGTTTGAGTCAATGACCTGATCTTTTCTTGAGGTAAAAATATCCTCTGGCATTCTGTATCTAACCGAAGGATTAGATATTCCAACTGTCTTGTGGGTTGCAACCTCGATTTTCCTTGGTTCACAACCCACCCGAATTCTTGTAGATGCCGAACTGTGCGGACTACTGCATGATTGAGGTTGGAAGCTGATCTGTCGATAACCAGGAAATCGTCCAGGTATGCCAGGACCAAAATGCCTTCTGTCCTTAGGACGGCTAGCACCGGGGCTAACACCTTTGTGAATACCCGCGGAGCTGTTGCCAACCCGAAAGGGAGGGCTACGAACTGGAAATGACTTTGATCTATCATAAAACGAAGAAACTTGTGATGTGCTGGGTAGATCGGCACATGCAGATATGCATCCTTTATGTCTATAGATGCTAGAAAGTCGCCCTGATGCAGGCTGGCTGTCACTGAACGTATGGAATCCATACGAAAGGTCTGAATCCTTAGAAAGCGATTTAGGCGTTTGAGGTCTAGGATAGGCCTGACGTCGCCATTGGGTTTTGGTATAATAAAAGGTTGGAGTAGAATCCCAGACCCCTTTTTTGGGTTGGTACTTCTACAATTACTCCTTGGAGCAAGAGGCGATCCCACGCCTTTACGAGAGAGGCCCTCTTTAACGGGTCGCTTGGAAGACCTGACCCCTGAAAATGAGGAGGGGGGATTTCTCGAAACTCTAGTTTGTAGCCTGTGGCTACCACGGACCGAACCCAAAAGTCGGGAATTCTGGCCTTCCAGACTTCGGAGAAAAACTGAAGTCTTCCCCCCACCCAAGAGAGTGGGGACGCCCCTTCATGAATCTGACTTGATGACTGGTTTAGCCGGCTTGCGAGACCAGGGCCTCTTGTTTGCCGCGGCTTGTCCCTGTGGGCGGCTATTAACTGCTGAACGCCCGGGAGGCCGTCGATACTGACGGGAAGTCGAAGGGGCCGAGCCAGCAAAGGCCTGTCGTTTAAACGCGGGCCCACGCGGTCTTTTCTTGACCGGTAAGGAAGAACTTTTACCACTTGATATGGTTTGGATATATTTATCTAGGTCTTCACCGAATAGTCTTCCCCCATGAAAGGGAAACCCTGCTAAAAGCTTTTTGCAGGGTGCCTCTGCTGACCAGTTCTTTAGCCACAAAAGACAACGCATGTGAACCACCAGCAGAGATAACCGGGATGCCTGTTGGATGGAGTCCTTAATAGCATCTCCTGCAAAGCAGAGAGCCCTAGGGAAATCTGCTAATTCACGAGTTTGCTGAGCCGGCATGTCCTTTAATATCTGTTTTGCCTGATCCTTTAAGGCCTGACAAACGCCAATGGCTGCCACCGCTGGCTGAACCATGGCACCTACTGTGGTAAAAGAAGCCTTCAGTAGGGTCTCTAATTTTTTGTCGACCGGATCCTTGAACATCTGGACATTTTCAACCGGACAAGTCAGGGATTTATTCACGCAGGAAATGGCCGCGTCCACTGTGGGGAGTGCCCATTTCTTTAAAAATTCCTCTTCCATAGGATAGAGAATAGAGAACCTCTTAGGAGGGATAAAGATCCTATCAGGTCGAGCCCAATCCTGGTAAATCACGCTCCGCAGAAGGGGGTGAATCGGAAAAGACACACAAGTTAATGGAGCCTTTAAAGAACCCAATGAGGATACCACAGGGGCTACTAGTTCTGGCACTGGAAGTTTAAAAGCAGTGCGAACTATATCGGTCAAAGACTGGATCCACAGGCTCTCCGCTTGAGAGGCCGAAAAATATTCATCTACAGTGGAACCCTCCATGTCTGAACCTTTGGGACTTGGGTCTGCTTGATCCCCTTGTGGGTCCCGTTCCTCCGAAGAGGAGACCTCCGCATCTGAAAACACCAAACTAGGTGAGGGGGATCTAGCCCGTTTGCTGCTTGGCAAAGGGCGGGCAAACAAAGCAGTTAACCTTTTCTCTAGCCCACCCAGGGTGGTCGCTAGCATTTCTTCCGTTACGTAAACGGGAATGGGTGGATCGGGGGCCGCCTCTGCCTCCAGCATCCCCAATGGCTCTTGTACTATGCTACTCGGTGGTCTAACTGGTGAGGGTGGGGCCGTTGAAGCCTGGCCTAAATCCTCTGACCCCGATGGAGACCTTTTGTTTCTTGGCACCTTTTGCAGCCTTGGCTGGTCCTGATGCCTTTGGAGCCATTGCACAACCTTGAGTCACCCCTCTAGCCAACACCTGACTGTTGTAGCTAGGAGTAATTAATATGAGAACAGGCTGAGGAAAAATGAAAAAATTTTGTATATATATTTTTTTTTTTTTTTTTTTTTTTTACCCGTCTGGGAGGTGGCAATACTGAGGAAAACCTGTGAGTATTGCAACACCAATGCCCGTTAGCCGGAGTCCAAGGTTGACTCAGATACTGCTGGATCTAAGGCTGAGTCCCTTTAAGCAAAAAACTTTTTTTTTTTTTTTTTTTCTGGTCAATAGTGGAACTAAGTCCTAGACCTGAAGATCCACAAACCGCCACTGGGTGTCACTGTGGCCAAAAGACCCAGCTGCGCGCTCTGTGTCCTTCTTCCTCTGCCTCCAGGAGGGAAAGACCAGCCAGAGAAAAAGTTTTACTTTTAAAACAGACCCTGACGCTGCTGGCCCGCCCCCCCAACGCACGCCGACGCTATAAAAGGCGGCGTGCACGCGCGCGCACACATGCGCGCACCCCCCCACGCTGAAACCAACATGGAGGAAGCAGAGCAGAGGAAAAACATGGACCAGCGCCAGGCAGCACCAACAGACACCAGGTAAGCACTAATTTTATTGTAGTGCACAGAGAGAGGAAGCTGTCCCCATGGGCTTCCTAAGAAACAGGAGTTTTCACCAGCAATTTCCTCTTTAAAACATGTGGGGTTGCAGTATCAATGCTAACAGGCAGACCTGGGGTGAGTAGCAAATATATATCTTACACAAGTATACATATATCTACATGTTATCTGGGTAAACATTAGTATCCCATCCTGCCCACACAGACATAGTGGAGATAATGGCTGATGCACAAGCATACTGTTAGCCAACCCAGAACCCCCAGGGGGATACCTACTGTCGAACCAAGTCCCGCAGGTTCCCTCTTACCTGCTCCACGCCGCAGGGTATTGCAAACTGCAAGAGGCCCAATCTTCCCCCATCTCCGTGGGTATTGTCTCGGACCTTCAGGGACCGGGGTCCTGTGTTTAAGGAACCCACACCCCTGGACCTATATAGCATCCTGGCATCAGTAGCGTTTAGTCCTGGAAGAGACCAAGGCACTGGAGCCCAGAATCCAGCCCTCCAAGGAGAGGCATTATAGGCAAAACCCCACTCCGGCAGGGCCCAGGTACCGTACACCTTGGCTTTGAAGCACTTCGACGGATCCGGCTAGCTATCCTGGGTCCCGAGACCTCCGAGGGACAGCTAGACGTGACCAACACCTAAGACACTGGCGAAAAAACTAAAGCACTCTCAGTGGGAGGGGGTTATATAGGGAGGAACTTCCTGTGAAGTTGATTACACCAGTGTCCACACCTGAAGGTACCCATATAACCCATATGTAATGACTATGCGCTCTGTGTCCCGTGATGTACGATAAAGAAATTTCGCTATTTTTTTTGGATAAAATATCACGAATATTCGATATTTACGAATATTCGCTATATTTAAAAAAAAATAAAAAATAGTGAAATTTCGCATATGCGAAAGCGAAAATGATTGCGAAATTTCGCTATTTTTTTTGGATAAAATATCACGAATATTCGATATTTACGAATATTCGCTATATTTAAAAAAAAAAAATTGCGAAATTTATTGCGAAATTTATTGCGAAAAAAAATACGAATATTCGAAATAGCGAATATTCGCCGCGATATTCAAGTTATTCGCGAATACTCGAATATGCAATATTCATAGCGAATATTCGCAATGCGAATATTCGTGAGCAACACTACTGTTTAATTATGATGCATCAGTGGTCAATTTTTGCTGCAGTTTCCTGTTACTACAATGAATGTTCTTTAATGGCACAATGGATGGCCGGGCCGGTTAGCTAGCCGAGCCTGGCTTACATTTGTTGCATCATCTTGAGTAATGGTTCTGACTAATCCCGAGACTGATGTGAAGGTAAGGAAAGTGATATCAGGAAAGAGTGTAACAAACAGACAAGGAGGAAGTTATGATATTTAGACAGATTTGTGTCATTACTAAAGACAGGTCGATAAAACAGAGAAAGGAACTTGACACTAAATGGGAATGAGCAGGACAGGCTGGGTCAGAAGAAGCAGAGCTGTCTGTCTCACAGAACTGATAACGAAAAGCAATTTATCAGACAAAGGATGCAACGCTCCTGGACCCCCTCCCTCCTGATTTCCAGCTCTGACAGCTCATCCAATTCACATCCCCCAAACCAGCGTGACATCTTTAGGGGCATATCTAGGACGTTTGGTGAGACCAGTTTGTGGTACTCAGTGCTGCATATTTTTGGAACCCTAATTTAGATAATACATTTCTTGACAGCTATCATAAGTGCCTCTGTCTGACATTTATTATCCCTTATTTTATCAGTAACTTTCGTTAGTATCTGCTGCTCTCTGCATTTGATACCATTATACTAATATGACGTTGATGATGTTAGAGATCATAAAAATACAGATGGCATACAAAATCTGAATTCCCGATTATGCAGTACAATGAATTCAATTATGTCTACATTAAGGGCTCTGTCATACATGCGTTGAATTTTAACATCGAGTTGAACACACATTAATGTGCATATAGTGTTATGCCCTGTACACACGATCGGTCAAACCGATGAGAACGGTCTGATGGATTTTTCCATCGGTTAACAAAAAATTGATCTTGTCAGAACGCGGTGACATAAAACACGACGACGTGCTGAAAAAATTGAAGTTCAATGCTTCCAACTTGATTCTGAGCATGCGTTGATTTTTAACCGATGGTCGTGCCTACTAACAATCATTTTTTTTTCTATCGGTTAGGTATCCATCGGTTAAATTTAAAACAAGTTCTATTTTTTTTAACCGATAGGTAAATAACCAATGGTGCCCACACATGATCGGTTTGGTCTGATGAAAACAGTCCAACAGACCGTTCTCATCGGTTTGACCGATCGTGTGTACGCGGCCTTACCGTGCATTTCTGCTGCATTCGAAACATGTTTAAGGTTGCAACACATCCTAACCACTTCAGCTCTGGAATGTTTTACCCCTGTGATAGAGTCCCTGTCTCTGGAAAAATGGATCTAAAATGGACACAGTTTGAGAAATGCCAGCATATTCGTTGTGAGCGGCAAAAACGTATACTTATATTAGCTATTTATATTAGCTTTTAGAATTTACAAATGCAGCCATTTAGAATTTTAGATGAAAGGTTAGCACAGAAAAACACTTTTTGACAACTGGGCACTAAAACCCCGTTCCTAACCAGACCAATTTTCAGCTTTCGGTGCTCTCACATTTTGAATGAAATTACTCAGTCATACAACATTGTACCCATATTAAATTGTTTTCCTTTTTACACAAATAGAGCTTTCTTTTGGTGGTATTTAATCACTGTTGGGTTTTTTATTTTTTGCGCTTTAAAATAAAAAAGACTGAAAATTCTGTAAAAAAAAAAATGTTCTGTTATAAAATTTTGCAAATTCTATACTAACGAAATAATGTATTGATTTCGATAGAGTACCTCCATTCATTGTATTGGTAATTTCCCCAGTCTAAAACCATATCATTTAACCAAAAAGGGGCAAAGCATAATAGACTACACGTCTTATTGTGGCTCTGAGACCAAAATAGATTATAATGGAAATAAAATAATTTAATAGGATTAAGTGCAGAAGAAAGCAGGGCTAAGACTCTAATGATATTGTATGGGTTATCATTTGCTGATGACACCAGAACATCATGTCATGGTTCAAGCTACTGAAAGGACATTACAACACACATTTTTATTAAAAGACCAAAATCCACATGACACGTTACCTGAACTGGATAAAGTTCACTGTTTAATAGTGATGAGCGGAATACGCCATATTCGATTTCGCGATATTTCGCGAATATTTCAAAGAATATTCGCGAATATTCGTTAATATCGAATATTCGTGATATTTTATAAAAAAAAAAAAAAAAAATTGCGAATTTTCGCCAATGCGAATTTCCGCTAATGCGAATTTTCGCCAATTTTTTTTTTTTTTATAAAATATCACGAATATTCGATATTTACGAATATTCGCTATATTTTATAAAAAAAAAGAAAATAGCGAAATTTCGCATATGCGAAATTTCGCATATGCGAACGCGAAAATGATTGCGAAATTTCGCTATTTTTTTTGGATAAAATATCACGAATATTCGATATTTACGAATATTCGCTATATTTTATAAAAAAAAAATAGTGAAATTTCGCATATGCGAAAGCGAAAATGATTGCGAAATTTCGCTATTTTTTTTGGATAAAATATCACGAATATTCGATATTTACGAATATTCGCTATATTTTATATATTCGCTGGAATGTTTTACCCCTGTGATAGAGTCCCTGTCTCTGGAAAAATGGATCTAAAATGGACACAGTTTGAGAAATGCCAGCATATTCGTTGTGAGCGGCAAAAACGTATACTTATATTAGCTATTTATATTAGCTTTTAGAATTTACAAATGCAGCCATTTAGAATTTTAGATGAAAGGTTAGCACAGAAAAACACTTTTTGACAACTGGGCACTAAAACCCCGTTCCTAACCAGACCAATTTTCAGCTTTCGGTGCTCTCACATTTTGAATGAAATTACTCAGTCATACAACATTGTACCCATATTAAATTGTTTTCCTTTTTACACAAATAGAGCTTTCTTTTGGTGGTATTTAATCACTGTTGGGTTTTTTATTTTTTGCGCTTTAAAATAAAAAAGACTGAAAATTCTGTAAAAAAAAAATGTTCTGTTATAAAATTTTGCAAATTCTATACTAACGATATATTCCATTCTCTCTTATGTATCATTAGATATGTTCTATTTAACAATATGGTCCCTGAGACCAAATTAAGCTACATTTAAGAATAATTGTATATGTATGAATATATTGTTACGATTTTCTGAACATTTTCAATAAAAAATATTGAACACGAAAATTTTGCAAATTAGTAATTTTTCTTCATAAATTTTGGCCAAAATTTATACTGCTACATATTTTTGATAAAAATAGGTACAACTTGGTGTATATTAGTCCACAAGCTAAAGTGCCAATCTCTGAAAATTGATCACACCTGAAGTACTGACAGGGTCTCAAGAAATGATAGGCCAACATGCCAGAAAAGTACAAATGCCCCCCAAATTACCCCTTTTTGGAATGAAGACATTCCAAGGTATTTAGAAAGAGGCATGGTGAGTTTTTTGAAGTTGTAATTTATTCCCACAATTCTTTGCAAAATCAAGATTTTTTTTCTTTATTTTTTTTTCCACAAAATTGTCATATTAGCAGGTTATTTCTCACACACAGCATATGCATACCACAAATTACACCCCAAAACGCATTCTGCTATTCCTCCCGAGTATGGCGATACCACATGTGTGAGACTTTTACACAGCATGGCCACATACAGAGGCCCAAGATGCAGGGAGCACTTTCAGGCGTTCTGGCGCACCCAGGCCAATTCTCACATTTCTCTCCTACATGTAAAAAACATAAATTATTTGCTAGAAAATTGCATAGAACCCCAAATATATATATATATATATATTTTAGCAAAGACCCTAGAGCAGGGGTCTTCAAACTATGGCCCTCCAGGTGTTCAGGAACTACAATTCCCATCATGCCTAGTTATGTCTGTGAATGTCAGAGTTTTACAATGCCTCATGGGAAGTGTAATTCCGCAACAGCTGGAGGGCCGTAGTTTGAGGATCCCTGCCCTAGAGAATACAATGGAGGTTGTTGCATCTCACACAGTGTTTACGCAGCAATTTTTCGAACGCATTTTTTGTGCTTTTAAAAAAAAAACTTAGTTTGTTGCAAAGTACGATTGATAGGTGCAGCGGAGTCAGTTGAGATCAGACGTTGTGTAGTAACAGGGACTGCACATGGTAAGTAGAACACACACAGACAACAAGGCAGGAAAAAGAAACCAACAAGTGCATTACTATGGGCAGGAAAATACAACACATATCATACAGTATACATAGCATAGCATATCATTGAGCACTAGCGACATCTTGTGTCCTTTTTGTAAACTGCATTCCATGTAGTTTTGTTGTATCTCCAACACCCCTTCTCAACAACTAAGGCGGCGTACACACGACCGACAAACTCGTCGGGCGAAACACATAGTTTTCCTCGTCGAGTTCCTAGTTCGGCAGTTAAAAAACTCGTCGAGCCAAATTTTCCCATTGCCCAACGAGGAAATAGAGAACATGCTCTCTTTTTGGCTCGACGAGTTTCCCGACGGGTTTCTCGGCGAAAAGTGTACACACGACTGTTTTTCTCGGCAGAATACGTCTCCCATCAAGTTTCTTGCTGGATTCTGCTGAGAAAACCGGTTGTGTATGCCGCCTAAGGCTTAGTCTGTTAAACCTATCTTCTTTGTGGACCTTGAATGTCTTTCAGCTGTCAGAGGCTTTGTAAGAATGTCTGCTGTCATATCCTCGGTCGGGCAATAAATTAACTCAAGAAGACCTTGCTCTTGAAGATCCCTAAGAAAGTGAAACTTCACATCAATGTGCTTGGTTCTTGAATTAACTTTTTCCATATGTGCAAGTACAATGCATCCTTGATTGTCCTCATAGATTTCTGTTGGCCCCAACTGTGGTTGACCCAAATCTGTTAATAGCTGTCTCAGCCATATAACTTATTTGCTTGCCTGTGCTGCAGCAATGTATTCTGCTTCAGTAGACGACAGTAAAACAGAGTTGCTTTTTACTAGTCCAACTGATGGCGCCTCCTGACAGGAAAAATAAGTAGCCACTGGTAGATTTTCTGTCACTGGTGTCTCCTGCCCAGTCAGCACCCACATATCCTGTTAAGGTGCTTTCATCGCTTGCTGGTAACTTGAGCTTGTAGTGCAAAGTCCCTTTAAGATAGCGAATGATTTGTTTTACAGCATTCCAGTCCTTTTGATTTGGTATTGAAATCTTTCTGCATAGAATTCCAACTGTTGCTGCAATGTCTAGCCTTGTAGCAGTGGTAAGGTACAGCAATTTCCCCATTGCTTTCCTGTATTAAGTATTAGTAGGTAATGGGTTATCTTGACAATTCACCTCCTTTAGGTAGTTGGTTTCCATTGGAGATTTCACTGGTTTGGCATCTTCCATTCCAAAAGTTTGAATTATTTCTTGTATTTTGTGTCTTTGATTCAGAAGAAAGCTGCCATCTTCCTCTCTCGATCTGGATGCCAAGGTAATTCTTTATGTTGCCAAGGTCTTTGGTGTCAAAGTGCTGATTTAGTTTTTCCAATATTTCTGCTTTATCCCCTTCTTGCTCAAAGCAAATCAGGATATCATCCACATAAATTAGCATATAGACCCATCTGTTTGCCAACCTCTTTATGTATAAGCAGGGGTCTGCTTTGTTCCTTTGAAAGTTATGATGTGTAAGCACTTCATTTATTTTTATATTCCATGCTCTGGCTGCTTGCTTTAGGCCATATATACTCCTGCGAAGTTTGCATACTAGGTCTGACCTTTGTTCATCTTTGAATCCTGGTGGCTGTTCCATGTAGATGTTAAATCGCCATGTAAAAACGCGGTTTCCTTGTGACGGCTACTGTCAGCAAAGTCCGTATTGTAGTGAGCTTGACTACTGGTGCAAATGTCTCATCATAGTCCTCTCCATATTTTTGAGAATAGCCTTTGGCTACTAGTCTTGCTTTGTATTGTTCAATTGTGCCATCTGCATTGTATTTCACTTTGAAAGTCCATTTACAGCCTTTGGCTTTCCTTCCAGGTGGTAGTTCTGTAAGTATCCATGTTTTAGTGTCATGCATGGATTTTATCTCTTCCTCAGCAGCCTTTATCCATTTAGTTGCTTCTTGTTCTGAAAGTTGAGATATGTCTTCCCAGTTTACAGGTTCAGTGATACTGGCAGTACTTGCTTTGTATGAGAGACGTATAGGTGGTTTACCTTTGTTTTCTCTTGTTGACCGTCTCATTTTTGTGTCTGAGCCTTCTTGTATCTGCTCTTCAGTACTGGTTGAGTCTATACTCACTTCAACTGTTTGTTCGGAAGTTACAGAGATGGGATGGTCAATATCGGTTTTCTCTTCTATTCTTGCTTCTACTGTTGTCATTACATTGTCTCTTAAATCTTCAACAAAAGTTACGCTGTTGCTAATGGTAGCCTTGGCTGTTTTGGGATTAGGATTATTTAACCCTTGACATTTTCTCTGTATCCAATGAAGATACCTTCAAACGCTCTGTTTTGGAGTTTGGTACGTTTTTCTTCAGGTATGTAGATGAATGCTTTGCATCCAGAAACTCTTTTTTATTTTTATTTTTTATTTCCAAACAGAGGTTTTATTGAAAATAATCAACATGTACATGTAAGGCACAGTAACATATTTAGTTTCAGAGTTCAGAAAAAGGGAACAGTCGGCAAAAGATGGGTCACGTATGATGACATAGAACACATCCAGACAGTGGCGTCAAGTGCAAACGGTAAAGTGAGGGCCAATTTACCGATCATTATGGTGTACACCTACGTTACACCCTGGGACACTTGTCTGACCCTTGGACAGCAATCCGATACTACTTGTATAGGCTCAAATTTTAATGTCCAGCACAGGAACCAGTATATTGGCGACCTATTGTGCGTGGATGGTATCTTGTCCTGTCATTTGAAAGAAGGTTGTTGTCCCAGTTGGCTGCAGGGTCACTCATTCTCGTACAGATTATGTGTAACTACACCTGTGACGCCTAACCCAAGTTTGAAAGACGTTTTATCTTGACCTCACAGTCACTATAAGATTCTTTCAATTTTTGAGGATGCTCTGAGCAAGTCCCTTGTCGGTTTTGATATACCGCTCGCTGTATGTGCCCTTGGATGCATCCATCATGAGACCATCTGTTATATAACCACTTGTTCTCTGTTACATACTTTTCCACAAAATCCTTGTCATTGTCCTGAAGAAGCCCCACGGTGAAACGTGCGCCGGCGACTTCTAAGGATTTTGTACACAGTGGTCATTTCCTGTATATGTATTTTATAATTGTTTATTTTTGTATTATATTGATGATATTAAAACTTTATTTTTAACATACTTCCTTAGCCTCAAAGTCTGACCATCAATATCTACCTGTAGTTATTGTTCTTCTTCTAATACTATATATACGGATGCGGCCCATGTGAGTGCTATCCCTTTGTATCTTCACCCCCCCTTTTTCCTCTTCCTTCTTTCTCCCTCTGCCCATCCTTCTTCCCTTTCCCACTCCCAATCCTTTCTTATTTTATGTGATTCACATGGGAATACCTACCTATGAACTTTTGATTGCTTTGTTGAGCATCTTGTTCTCACTATTGGATTGTACACGGTCTTTGTATAGGCTTTTACTGCATGCACATGGCTATAATATTGTCTTAAATCTTACATTGATTGACTAAATAATGTCACTTGGGTTACTCCATCTTATTATCAATTTTGATTTGCACTTTTGTTTACATGTTATGTATATACGTGCTTATTACAGTATTGGCTATTAATATTTATATTGACCTAATAATGTATGCAGCGCAGCTTATTTAATTTTATCACCTTTTTTTATGTTCTATCTGACATTTCTTTGCTGCAGCAGCAATCTCACATTATTTTCTATTTATTAATTTTGATTTATCGTTTTTATTAATCACTCTGACCTGCGCAGTATAATTCCCACAATTTATTTACTCTCCACAACAGCATGGCGGACTTTAATGGTAGATATTTAGCTCTGGACTGCTCCATGAACAATGTCTGATCTACCGTTGTCACGGTTTATGTCCCTAACAAAAAACAGATCACCTTCCTGTCCAAATTGATGAAAAAACTCACCCGTTTCAAACAAGGCCACCTTATAATTTGCGGAGACTTCAATATAGTCCCTGACAACTCGATTGATGCCTCATCCTGCTCCGGCAGAATTGCCTCACTCATGGACTCCTTCATAAGATCACATGATCTCTACGACGTTTGGAGGTGTCATCATACCACCAAAAGAGACTACTCTTACTTCTCTCCTCGCCATAACTCCTACACAAGGATTGAAAATTTTTTGGTAGATAAATGGTCCCTTCCCAAAGTTTCTGCATCCGAAATTTCCTCCATTACGTGGTCCGACCACACACCTGTTTCCATGCATCTGGATGACTCCTCCTCCTCTTCACGGACAAAGGTTTGGAGAGCTAGTGCCTCTCTCATTCACTCTGAATACATTAGTGACCACCTAACCAAAATTTTCTCCCTTAACGCAGGTTCTGTGGACAATAATTTTATGTTGTGGAACGCCCACAAAGCATTCAACCGGGGTATCTTTATTCAACTGGGGGCTAGAGAGAAGAGGATGAAATCACAGCGTCTAGACACTCTTACTTCAGATATAAAGGTATTAGGAGCTCAAAATCAATTAAACCCCAGTAGTACTACCAAACACAAACTTATTCTCTTGAGACAGGAATTGAGAGCTTATTTGCTGGATTCCTTTAAGAAAGCCCACACCCATTTTAAGGCCCGACATTATTCTACGGGCAACAAAGCGGGTAAAGCTATGGCCAACAGGATCAAGGGCCACCTCTCCAAAACCAAACTTACCCACCTGTTTCACCCTTCCTCGAACCGTAAACTAATTGACCTCTCGGAAATCGCTGATGCCTTTAGCGACTACTACACTACTTTATACAACTTGAAAGATGATCAGTCCATTCTCCAACCTTCCCCTCGAGACATAGCATCATTCCTCCAAGGAATCAATCTTCCAAAATTGTTTGAGGACGAATTGGAGATGCTTAATGCTCCATTTACCCATCTGGAAATACAACACACGATCTCGGGATTGCCCTCCAATAAATCCCCAGGCCCTGATGGCCTTACTAGTGAGTACTACAAAAAATTTGGCTCCATCTTGTCCCCGTTTTTTAGCTGAGGTTTGTAATGACGCTGCCTTATCCTCTTCTCTCCCCCCTGAAATGCTATCTGCCCTGATTATTACGCTGCCCAAGCCGGGCAAGGAACATACCCATGCTCAAAACTTCCGTCCCATTTCCCTTCTAAACTTAGATGCTAAAATCTACGCCAAGCTCATAGCCAACCGTCTAGTAGACCTAATGTCCCTTTTCATACATAAAGACCAGTCTGGCTTTACCAAGGGTAAGCAAACCTTTGAAACAATTGGAGAATAGGGGCGCTAATTATTGATAGGTATAACAGGTATTATACAACATAAGTGAAAATAATATAATATAAATATGTGAATGTCGTGCTAACCATATAACAACAAACCAATAAGTGCAGAGAAAATATAGTGACAATAGACAATGTGTGTCTATCCAAAAGTCCGTGTTTGTTTAGTGCAATGTTGTGCTGCAAACAATAGTATTCCAATGGGTGCTCCGTGTGGTCTTCTAAACGTATATCACCTTCACCAAATAAACACCGCAAGTGTAAATGGATGGCTCCTTACCCGAAGGTGTTGACCTATTGTTTAAATAAGGTCAAATAGGCTCAGAAATCAGCTCTTGTCCGTGGAAACCACGATTGAAAACCGGGCTGTGGATAGGTCTCATATAAAGAGAGAAACAGCTCCCATGGTGTAAAACCTTTTATTAAAATAATTGCTAAAAAATATAATGCCAAATGGCCTCTTACTTTCGATGGTGCCCGTGTTCCCGGCACTGAGGCTGTAGGTATATAGGGATTGGAGAGAGAAGTTATGATGAGCTGGTGAAGCCGGCGTGCGTTCCACCGCCGTCAGGCTTGAAAACCAGGAAACCGGAAGTATGCTAGTAGTGCGTGCCCAGGTACCGCCTCGACGTACGTTTCGTTAATGTCGTCATCCACGCTTCCTGATGACGACATTAACGAAACGTACGTCGAGGCGGTACCTGGGCACGCACTACTAGCATACTTCCGGTTTCCTGGTTTTCAAGCCTGACGGCGGTGGAACGCACGCCGGCTTCACCAGCTCATCATAACTTCTCTCTCCAATCCCTATATACCTACAGCCTCAGTGCCGGGAACACGGGCACCATCGAAAGTAAGAGGCCATTTGGCATTATATTTTTTAGCAATTATTTTAATAAAAGGTTTTACACCATGGGAGCTGTTTCTCTCTTTATATGAGACCTATCCACAGCCCGGTTTTCAATCGTGGTTTCCACGGACAAGAGCTGATTTCTGAGCCTATTTGACCTTATTTAAACAATAGGTCAACACCTTCGGGTAAGGAGCCATCCATTTACACTTGCGGTGTTTATTTGGTGAAGGTGATATACGTTTAGAAGACCACACGGAGCACCCATTGGAATACTATTGTTTGCAGCACAACATTGCACTAAACAAACACGGACTTTTGGATAGACACACATTGTCTATTGTCACTATATTTTCTCTGCACTTATTGGTTTGTTGTTATATGGTTAGCACGACATTCACATATTTATATTATATTATTTTCACTTATGTTGTATAATACCTGTTATACCTATCAATAATTAGCGCCCCTATTCTCCAATTGTTTCACATGTCTAATCCAGTATTCTGCATTAGTTAGGGAGCAGCTTGTATTATTATTTTTGCACTTTCCCCCACCCCCCTCACATTTTAGTTTGGCGCGAGATTTTCCCAAGTTTTCCATTAAGCAAACCTTTGATGCGACCCGTAGGATCATTAATATTGTCCACACTGCAGAATCAACTCAAACGTCTCACTGGATGCGGAGAAGGCGTTCGACCGGGTCCATTGGGGGATACATGCAAGCAACACTCACTAAATTTGGCTTTCAGGGTCCCATTCTCTCTGCTATAGTGGCGCTGTATTCTTCCCCTTCAGCTCGAGTATACACCTCAGAAATGCTCTCAAAGCCTTTTCTAATTATCAATGGCACACGCCAAGGATGCCCCCTATCGCCACTAATTTTCAACCTTATTATGGAACCTTTAGCAGAACACATTAGGAGCCACAGCACAATATCTGGATTTAAAATTGGCACCTCGGAACACAAAATCAATCTATTTGCAGATGACGTGATAATAATGATGACAGACCCCCTCTCCTCCCTAGCTTCGGTACAATTGTTATTACAGAGATTCAGCGACGTGTCCTACTACAAAGTAAATGAAAATAAATCTTATATCTGAGGCCACGTACACACGTCCGAGAACCTTGTCGGGCTAAACCCATCGTTCCGCCCGACGAGGTTCCCAGTGAGCGGTCGAAAAGGTCGTCGAGCCAAATTTCCTCATTGAACAACGAGGAAAAAGAGAGCATGCTCTCTATTTTGGCTCGACGAACTTCCCGACAGGACGCTCGTCGAAAGTGTACACACGACCGATTTTCTCGGCAGAATATGTCTCCCAGCGAGCTTCTCGCTGGATTCTGACGAGAAGCTTGGTCGTGTGTACGGGGCCTTAGACTTAGGTCTGGACGCAATCACCAGCCATTTACTCAGGAACCAGTTCCCCTACCCATGAGTGGATTCTGGAATTTCCTACTTGGGTATCACCCTAACTAAGTCTACAAAGGCCTTATTTCTCCAACAATTATGTCGAACTGAAACAGATGCTTATTCGAGAAACCACGAAATTCTATAAATACGAGTTCTCCTGGGCAGGCCGACTTGCGGCTTTTAAGATAATGGTTCTACCCAGGCTGCTTTATATGTTCCGAACGCTCCCAATACCACTTCCGCATTCTTACCTTACAGCCCTACAGTCTATTCTAGGATGCTACATATGGCAGGGTAAGAAACCCAGATGCAATCTGGCCAAGACGATCTGTAGGGGGAATGGGGTACGTAGACATTAGGGACTATTACCTGGCCACTCTTCTTGCACAGCTCCGGGAATGGATGCTACCAACACCCACCACACATTGGAGTGATATAGAATCCAATATGATTCCGGGCTCCACTTTATCTCAATGGTTATTTAGCACATCTGCCAAAACACCACAGCTCTATCTGTACTCCCCTACCATTCAGGCTTCTGTTAAGGCTTGGAAGACACTGAAACATTCCACTTGGCCGACTTTACCAACCAAACACATCCCCGTACCTATAGAGAGATGACAGCTGACGCTGCTAACCCCTGATCTCAGTGTCCCGAAATGGTTAACTAAGACAGTGACTTACACCTATGAACTGCGCCCCCTACTAACTAACTCATCATTTTTACAGCTCCAAAATACTCTCCAGGCTCCCACTTTAGACTACTTTACTTTCTATAGGCTTCGACACTGCCTCTTGACTAGGGATGAGCTTCGATCGAGCACGTACGAACAAAACGGGTCGTTCGCGCCAAAATTGAATGACCCATAATTCACTGCGGCGTTGCGTGCTGATGATTGGCCAAGCATGCACCATGACCCCGCATGCTTGGCCAATCACAGCGCCCAAAAAACTAAGAGACCTAATTGGCCAAAGCCTGGGTGCTTTGGCCAATTAGGGCTCAGGGCTTTAGCACACGCTGTGTTCCGGCTTGCTTAGAGAAGTCAGACAGACAGAGAGAGAGAGAGAGAGAGATAGATAGAGACACAGTGTCTTTTCAGATAGGTAGATAGATAGATAGATACATAGATAGATAGATTAGGGAGGCTAGTAGTCAGTATAGTTAAATTTACAGTTTGTAGAGAATATATTGACATCCCTAGGAGTTGTCAATATATTTATAAACTGTATAGCTTAGCTATATCTGCTATTAGTATCTGTCAGGCAGGAGATTGTGCTTGATGCAGTGCTCTAACGTGTTGTATTGCCTGCATTAGGGTTTACCTTAAACATAGTACTCCGTGTTAGTCAACGTGTGCTAGTTAATTGCACATAGACGCATTACCTGTTACTGCAAGTGTGCTATTTATTTGCACAGAAAGGCAGTTGCTGTTAATGCAAGTGGGCTATTGAATTGCACAGAAACGCAGTTGCTCTGACTGCGTGTGCTGTTTAATACCACCTGAGCGCATTTGGTGTCACCGCACGTGTGCTGTTACATACCACCTGAGCGTATTTGGTGTCACTGCACGTGTGCTGTTACATACCACCTGAGCGCAGTTAGTGTCACCGCACGTGTGCTGTTACATACCACCTGAGCGCAGTTAGTGTCACCGCACGTGTGCTGTTACATACCACCTGAGCGCATTTGGTGTCACCGCACGTGTGCTGTTACATACCACCTGAGCGCATTTGGTGTCACCGCACGTGTGCTGTTACATACCACCTGAGCGCATTTAGTGTCACCGCACGTGTGCTGTTACATACCACCTGAGCGCATTTGGTGTCACCGCACGTGTGCTGTTACATACCACCTGAGCACATTTGGTGTCACCGTACGTGTGCTGTTACATACCACCTGAGTGCAGTTAGTGTCACCGCACCTCCACCCCCTCCTCTTCGTCTTCCTCTGTGGCCTCTTCCTGTGCTGATGTTTCCTCAGAACCAGCTGTGCTCTGTAGGCGTACGAGAGGCTACGCAGGAATGCAGGCCAAGAGATGCCATGCGGTGCTAGAGCTGGTGTGCTTGGGAGACAGGAGCCACACTGGGGAAGAGGTTCTTTCAGCTCTGCAGGGGCAGGCTCAGAGGTGGTTGACGCCACGCCAGCTGAAGCCTGGAATGGTGGTCAGCGATAATGGCACCAACCTCCTCTCTGCCCTGCGACAGGGAAAACTCATCCACGTGCCCTGTTTTGCGCATGTCCTGAATTTGGTGGTGCAGCGGTTCTTGGGCAGGTATCCGGGCTTACAGGATGTCCTGAAGCAGGCCAGGAAAGTCTGTGTGCATTTCTGGAGGTCATATAATGCCACTGCTCAGCTGACTGATCTCCAAAAGGGAATACAACCTGCCCAAGAACTGCCTAATTTGTGACATGCCCACCAGATGGAACTCTACGTTGGCCATGCTGCAGCGGCTACACACGCAGCAGTGGGCCATCAATGAGTACCTGTGCCAATATGGCAGCAGAACTGGGTCAGGGCAGCTAGGTTTTTTTCCCCACACCAGTGGGCCTTGATCAGGGATGCATGCACTGTCCTGTCACCATTTGAGGAGGCCACGAGGATGGTGAGCAGTGACAGTGCATGCATCAGTGAGACTGTCCCTCTTATTCACATGTTGGAGCACACGCTATGTGGAATAATGGACAGGGCCCTTGAGGCAGAACAGAGGGAGGAATAGGAGGACTTCCTTACCTCTCAATGCCCCCTTTACCCAGACAGTGGGCCTGCTTGCCCACCTAGCACACAGGAGGAGGAGGAGGAGGAGGAGGATTGTATCAGCAGCATGGAGGTGGAGCCTAGCACTCAGCATCAGCAGTCTTCAAGGGATCATTTACAGTCCCAAGGAACACGTGGACTTTTACGTAGCTGGGATGAGGTGCCTGTGGATCCTGTCATCCTCAGTGACCCAGAGGACTGTGCCCCGAATGCCTCTGCAAACCTACGCTGCATGGCCTCTCTGATCCTGCAAAGCCTGCGTAAGGATCCTCGTGTACGTGCTATCAAGGAGACGGATCATTACTGGCTGGCAACTCTCCTTGATCCACATTACAAGAGTAAGGTTGCGGACCTTATGTTGCCATCGCAGACGGAGCAGAAAATGAAACTTCTGTGGGAGGCCTTGCAGAAGGGTCTGTGCAATGCGTTCCCAGAACCGGGGGGATTACTAAAACCTGGCTCTGGGCGACGTCTTGCTGAGGCTTCGGTGAGTCACAGAAGGAGCAGTGGAGAAGGTGGCAGTCTGACCAATGCTTTCAGACAGTTTTTTAGTCTGCAGCCCCAAGGTCTGACCGGTTCCAGCAACCATCGCCAGCGTCTGGTTTACATGGTCCGGGAACACCTAGGGGCAAGATCCGACTTGGACTCCTTCCCCACCGAAAATCCTCTGGCTTACTGGGTCTTGAGGATGGATCACTGGTCAGAGCTTGCACAGTACGCAATTGAGCTACTGGCTTGCCCTGCATCCAGTGTTCTTTCAGAACGCACATTCAGTGCTGCTGGAGGCTTTGTTACCGATTACAGGGTGCGCCTCTCCACCGACTCTGTTGATCGACTGACCTTCATCAAAATGAATCAGGCTTGGATCAACACCAGCTACCAAGCACCTGATGCTGATGTTACTGAATAATATTTTTTTGTTGAAATGTCGGATCCCTTTTAGACTGCGTATGCTGATGCTGAGTGACTGTCATCTTATGCTGCTGATGGAATATCCTTCTCCTCACTTTTCTTGCTGATAGCCAAAGGCACAATTTTTCTGCCCTTGTTTAACAGGGGCGCCTAAGGCCTCGTACACACCATCGGACATATCCGATGAAAACGGTCCGCGGACCATTTCCATCGGATATGTCCGATCGGGAGTTTGATCCGATGGCGTGTACACACCATCGGATCAAATTCCCCGACGCCGGACGGAGCGGTTACGTGACGGTGACGCGGCGGTGACGTTGACGTCGCCACGTCACCGCACCAGGAAGTTAAACACTTCCGCGCATGCGCCGAATCCATGCGGCGGCGCGGCGGCGGTGGGGGACGACATGTCTGCTGGTAAGTGTACTAACCAGCAGACATGTCGGGCAGAAAGATTCCCACCGGATAGATTTCAAAGTATGCTTTGAAATCTGTCGGGTGGAGAAATCTGTCCCCTAGCCCATACACACGAGCGGAGATGTCTGCTGAAACAGCCCATCGGACCGTTTTCAGCGGACATATCCCCTCGTGTGTACGAGGCCTTATAACAATTTTTGATGCAATCATTTGCACATGGCTCCTTGTTGCGCTCCAGTTGGAGTTATTGGGAGGGGTTGCAGTGTTGTGTGGTGCCCAAGGCACAATTTTTCTGCCCTTGTTTAACAGGGGCGCCTAATACCAATTTTTGATGCAATACTTTGCACGTGGCTCCTTGTTGCGCTCCAATTACAGTATATTTGAGGAGTGTCCTTTTCTCTAAAATTTTTCTTTCACAAAATAATAATGGCCCCCCACCACCGCTAAAATATTCGACATATTGTTGCCACACAGCACGTGCGCAAGCAGTATTATTTACTTTTTTTTATAGTCATCCCATGTTGTGCAGGGACATTTCTAAACACGTGCCACTACTATAGACACCCAGCAGGTGTGATATTTAAAGGAATTTTTTTTTCACTTTAAGCATCATTAAAATGGCTGCTCCGGAAAAAACGGCCGTTTTTAAAACTTTTTTTTCCATTGATACATGTTCCCTGGGGCAAGACCCGGGTTCTGAACGACGTTTTCCAACATTAAATTGAATATTGGTCTTTAAAATTATCGTTTTTGAATTCGAACGTTCGGGTCCCATAGACTTCAATGGGGTTCGAAAAGTTTGTGCGAACCCGCGGTCTGTTCGAACGTTCTGGTGCGAACCGAACTCGGGGGTATTCGGCTCATCCCTACTCTTGACTACCCCGTCTATAGAAGGTTATCTGCCTGTGAACATATGGCGATACTTATTTTCTGAGATGCACTCAAACAAAGGTACCTCCCTATTTTACTCGACCCTTCAGGAAAAGAACTCTTTCTGCAAGTCCAAACCTCTCATCGACTGGGAATCCGACTTACAGACCCACTTTTCTGACCAACAATGGCAGGCGGCCATTAGGTCTATTTACAAACACACCTCTTTTGCAGCCTTGTGGGAACTCTCCCAAAAACTACTGATGAGATGGTACTTGACACCATCCAGAATAGCTAAATTCCATCCCCACACCTCTAGTGACTGTTGGAGGGGGTGCGGCAACCCAGGCACTCTTCTCCACATATTCTGGAATTGTTCAGCCATAAAACCACTGTGGCACTCGGTGGAGTCAGCAATGCGGGAGGTGCTTGGCTTACCTGTATCGCTGACCCCCCAGCTAGCTCTCCTCAATTTAACCATAGATGACATACCAACTCCCTTGAAATTAGTAACATCTCATATCTTACTAGCAACCAGACTTTTGATTGCCAGGAACTGGAAGTCTAATGTTCTCCCTACATTACCAGACGTAGTGAAATTAGTTCACACTCATGCTCTTGTTCTACCCTACTGTCCTGTTGGCACCCATGGCGACTTTGGTATGATACTAAATGGAACCACTGAGCCACCCCTGAATATGCTGATTTGTCCCTGAGGCTCTCCACCCCTCCCCTCTCCTCCTTCTTGCTCAAGACCCCCTCATCCCAGTTTATCCTTTCATTATGGCTTTGTTCTCCTTTGTTATTGTTTTGACAATACTCAACGTGTATTTTCTATGTATTACCTATTACTCTTTTGCGATACCTGCTTTGTATGACACACTCTCAAAATGTATGCTATGTTTTACACTGTTTGTGGCTTATTGACTTTGGTGCTGTCACACCTATGTACTTGATAAATACTCAATAAAAAACTATTTAAAAAAAAACAGAGGGCTTGCTTTAAAATTGAACCGATGGACGGCTAACCGATAGGTCAAAACCGTTCGTTAGTACGCACGAGCATCGGTTAAAAATGCAGGCATGCTTAGAATCAAGTTGACGCATGCTTGGAAGCATTGAACTTCATTTTTTTCAGCACGTCGTTGTGTTTTACGTCACCGCGTTTTGACATGATCGGTTATTTAACCGATGGTGTGTAGGCACATCAGTCCATCAGTCAAGCTGAAAACGGTCATACAATTAACACAATACAATGAATAGAGTACACACAATAAATAGAATACATACAATGCTGGCTAAAGTCTTATTGGTGTGTCTGGGCAGGGGAAGCATGTGCCTCCCCTGACTCCAAAAACCACTCACAAGCTCTCAGATAATCGCTGATAGAATCCCTAATCTGCGCCATTCCATAGAATAATGCATATCCAGATTATACCATTATTGTAGGTGGAATGGAGGCTATCTACAGGTGTACGCTACGAATCCCAAACCATGCTGATCAGACATGACCCAGATAAGAGCCCACATCTGTCTATAAGCACTAGTGTGCTTGCAGAGTGAGCGCATCCCCTCCTCAATGATCGTCGGTGCTAAATGCACAGAGAGCCCCTCGCCGGCCAGTTTTCTACTACCAGACGAGATTCAATCAGTCTTAGACTGCCCCAGTCAGCTCTTTAGAGGTTTCTGTCATGGGTGAGGCTACTTTACTGCTCGCCCAGGGCGGTCATTAGAGAGTCGGGACATATTTTTGAACCTTTAAGTCGGCAAGGGTGCCCACTGTCTCCACTCCTTTTCGCCATCGCCATTGAGCCTATGGCAGCATTGATTAGGGCAAACCAAAGGGTGAGAGGATTTAACTATGGAGGGATATAGGAGAAGCTTTTTCTCTACGCAGATGACACTATGCTACTTCTGGGAGACACAGATGAATCCCTGAAGGAGACGATGGAAGTGGTTGGCAGGTTTGGGACCTACTCAGGTTTTGTTATTAACTGGACCAAGTACTCACTTCTGCTATTAGATGCTACTCTGGGCAGCGGGGAGAGGTCGATACACAGGGTACCAGTGTCTACCAGTATCAAGTATCTAGGGGTTCAGATCACCTCGGAACCGCATGATTTTTTTGCACCTTAACCTGACCCCATTAATAAATAGAATCAGAGATAGAGCCAAAATATGCTCTCGCCTTAAGATGTCCCTGGTGGGAAGGGTAAATGTCAGGAAAGGCTTCTTCCGCTGGTGACACTGCCTGATATTTGGCGTGCAGTACTGGTGTCCACCAGCAGGTGTCTCCTGGCAGTCTGGAACTGCCAATGGAGCTCTCCACTGGTGGTGGTATTATGTGATCTGTGGGCCTGCAGTACCGGTGTCCACCAGCGGGGGGTTCCTGGCAGTGTGGGGCCGACATCTCCTGCAATTAGGCATCACCTGATACTGATTGCAGGAGATGTGTACTAATGTCTGTCACCTGAACCTGAACCTGGAATCCTGTGCCTTGTACCTATACCTGTCCCCCCTGTGATCCATCCATCCTCTCCTTGTCCTGTTTGTTCTCCTTTTCCCCAGTTGCTGACCTCCCATTGTCGATCCTGGTCTGGCCCTGTTATGATTCGGGTTTTCCCCATTACATGTACATATTGGTCTCTTACTGTTACTATTTGTGGGTTTTGTTGGTGTTGGTTGTTGTGCACAGTGTGGTATTAGAGGTTGTTATTTTTATATTATTTCACTTATCTTTAATAAATTCTCATATTTTCACATAAACACGTCTGGGTTTCCTCTGTTGCAGTCCACACAGTTCTGGTCTTATCTGATACGTGACAGTAAATCTCATAAAGATGATTTTCATGCCCCAGCTCCTGTATTTTCTTCACAATACACCCATGGTTATCCCTCTAAAAGTGTTCAGGATTATCAACTCTCTTTTTAGGACCTTCATATGGCTAGATAAATCTCCTAGGGTGAGGCTTGAGCAGCTACAGAAACCAAAGACAGCGGGGGGCTTGCTCTCCCTAGCCCATGGGTATATTATCTGGCAGGTCAGGCGCAGCACATTGCCCGGGCGATGCTGGAGGGGCAGGGTCAGGGGGGGGTGTAGTGCAGTCAGACCCCATTAGGGCCCTAATGTGCTACGTCACCGGCCTCAACAGCGTGCCTACGGGTATAGAAGCTCTGGCGTATGCAAAGTCCAATAGACGTTTTTCCACCCATATTTTTTGCATCAAAACATAGAACAAACTTAGGCAGTTACAGGCAGTGGAGGGATTCACTGAATAAAGTCCAATTTGGGCCAATGGGTACTACGAGGAGCTGCTCTCGCTGGATTGTGGTGAGCGGTGGAGGAGGTGCGTAGTCACACACTTGAGACATATATATTTGCCGCGAGTGGACCAATTCCCTTCCCGTAGCTGAGAGAGCGATTTCACCTCCCACAGTCAATGCTCTTTTATTATAGGCAGTTACAACATGCATTGAGGGCGCAGGCAGGGGGGAACCTTAGATTCTCTCACAAACACCAATATTTAAATATATGGATGAAGTATCCCAGTTTAGGGGTTATTTTTCTAGAGCCTATTGCTTGATTCTTAAGGGGTTTTAGCCACCGTTAACAGGGTTTTTCAGACTACCATACCACGGGCCCGAAGCCGTGCTTACTTGGAATCTTGGATGACATTACTATGGATGATAATTCGAAACAGGCCATAACTAGGGCCCTGTTTCAGGCCCGCAAGCTGATTTTTAGACATTGGAAGGCTGATGAGCCACCAACAGTGAGGAAATGGATTGGCCAAATGGGTGACACCATATGCTTGGAGAACTATATCAAACATAGGGGTCAGACAGGGACATTTGACAGACTGTGGGCAACTTGGTTCGATACCCCCCGGCCTGTCCCCCCAGTTGATCTGGTGATGGATCGACTGTTGAGGTAGAGGGTGGGTGAGTGAGGTGGACACCAGCAGAATGCCACTTAATCATGGTGTAAGTGTCTTATCATGGGGCGGGCTTTTGAGATGACTTGTCCCGATATGCGTAGGGCCTGAATATTTGTTTTCTGCGTGGTAGCGTGGGCTAGTAGTACTGCCATTGTATCCCTCTTGCAATGCAGGTAGCGTGGCGTGACTAACTTTGTGTCCTGTATGGGAGCTGTGAAATCTGTCTTTTTTTTTCTTCCTTTATGTTTCAACTTTTTGTTTCATTTAAAAAATTGCTGAGATACAGTACAGCACTATTTATGATACTGTCTATATCTTTGTATGGGTATAAGTTATCCTGCTCGGTACACTTCTGTATGTGAAAAGAATCGTGTTAGGATGAAGGTGGTGCTATAACTTCATAGAGGTTCGGTAACCACATGCCATGCAAGGAATATTGAAAATAACTAACATAGCGTGATACCGTATGAACAGTGTTGTTTATTAAAAGTAGGATAAAACTCACACGTTAAAATCATAGGCTTGTATCATGTTATGGTACCAGAAGTGATGTTGTGGATGGGTCTACCAACGCGTTTCGACTAGAAATGTCGTCACCTGGCAAAAGTGTATAGCGTCTACAAAATAGGGGATAGTTTTATGGCATTTTTATTAATATTTTTTTTTACTAGTAATGGCGGCGATCAGCGATTTTTATTGTGACTGCGACATTATGGCAGACACATCAGACACTTTTGACACTATTTTGGGGCCATTGTAAGGCGACGTACATGTACGTGCTTGTGCCCAGTTGTACCCTTCTGCCTACGTATATCAGCATGAAGTGGTCCCTAAGTGGTTAATATGCAAGTTATTGTCATAAAAAGTGTTTGGGGACCTGTGTCCTGCCCCAGGGGACATGTATCACTGCAAAAAAAAGTTTTTAAAACTGTTTTTTTTTCTAGAGTGATTTTAATAATGCTTAAAGTGAAACAATAAAAGTGAAATATTCCTTACAATTTATTCCCAAAATAGCTCAAGCTCTGTCAGATTGGATGGAGAGCGTCTCTGAACAGTAATTTTTAAGTCTTGCCACAGATTCTCAATTGGATTTCGGTCTGGAGTTTGACTGGGCCATTCTAACACATGAATATGCTTTAATCTAAACCATTCCGTTGTAGCTCTAGTTGTATGTTTAGGGTCGTTGTCCTGCTGGATATTTTTTTAAAACCTAACCTTGCTTTAAACTTCTCCACACCTTTGTCATTGACTTTACAAAAAAGGGGGTGATAATGCGCTGTCTGTTTACATTAAATGTGAACAATTAACAATAATGCTACAACTTAAAGCGGTTGTAAAGGAAAAAAAAATTCACCTTAATGCAATCTATGCATTAAGGTGAAAAAACATCTGAACACACGAGCCCCCGTTTTCCTTACCTGACCCCTCGAAAGTGAAAGTCCCGTGCTCGGTCCCGAGATCCTCTTCGCCGCGCAGCTTGGCCGCTGATTGGCTAGAGTGGATGGATTGTGAGCAGCGCAGCCATTGGCTGGGGCTGCTATCAATCACATCCAGTGATGCGGCGTGCTAAGGTGCGGGTCCGCTCGCTGTATCACAGGAGCGTGCCCGAAAATACTCACCACCATGCGAGCTCTCTCGCATGAGTGTGGTGAGTACTTGCGGGGAGGACCAGAGACAGCCGCCGAGGGACCTCAGAAGATGTGGATCGGGGCCACTCTGTGCAAAACGAACTGCACAGTGGAGGTAAGTAAAAAATGTTTGTTATTTTAAAGAAAAACATTTTTTCCTTTATTAACCCTTTAACCACTTCCATACCAGGCACTTACGCACCTTCCCGCCCAAGCCAATTTTCAGCTTTCAGCACTGTCGCAATTTGAATGACAATTGCGCGGTCATGCTACACTGCACCCAAACAAAATTGGCGTCCTTTTTTCCCCACAAATAGAGCTTTCTTTTGGTGGTATTTGATCACCTCTGCGTTTTTTTTTTTTGTGCAACAACTAAAAATAGAGCGAAGATTTTGAAAAAAAAAATAAAGTTTTTATTTTTTTCTGTTAATTTTTTTGTAAATGAGTATGTTTTCTCTTTCAATTATGGGCACTGATATGGTGGCACTGATGGGCACCGATGAGGTAGTTCTGATGGGCACCGATTAGGTAGCACTGATGGGCACTGATAGGCGGCGCTGGTATTGGGCACTGATGGGCACTCATGGGCGGCACTGATGGGCACTCATGGGCGGCACTAATGGGCACTCATAGGCAGCACTGGGCACTCATAGGCAGCACAGATGGGCACTCATAGGCGGCACAGGTGGGCACTCATAGGCGGCACAGGTGGGCACTCATAGGCGGCACAGGTGGGCACTGATAGGCGGCACAGGTGGGCACTGATAGGTGGCACAGGTGGGCACTGGTAGGTGGGCACTGGGCATGGATTGACACTGTGGGGTGGCACTGACAGACACTGGGGTTGCACTGATGATCACTGAGGGGTGGCACTGATGGATCAATGTTGCCAATCAGTGCCCATGTGTGGGCATTGATTGGCATCATTTTTTTTTTACTGCCCCCCTTTTTTTTTTTGTCATTTTTTTTTTTTTTTGTCATTTTTTTGTCATTTTTTTTGTATTTTTTTTTGTATTTTTTTTATTTCCCTGGTGGTCTAGTGTGGCGATCCGAGGGGGGGCTGCGCTGATAAACAATCAGCGCGAACCCCCCCTGTCAGGAGAGCCGCTGATCGGCTCTCCTGTACTCGCGTCTGTCAGACGCGAGTGAGGAAGAGCCGTCGGCGGCTCTTCCTGTTTACATCGTGATCAGCCGTGATTGGACATGGCTGATCACGTGGTAACGAGGCTCCGCCGGAGACTCGTTACCGAGATCGGAGGTGCAGGGTGTCAGACTGACACCCCGCATCACCGATCGCCGCGCTGCGCGCCCGCACGGGCGCGTGCGGCATGAAATCGTGCAGGCCGTTTGAGAACGGCCTGTCACGATTTCATAACCACTTCCCGGCCGTAAATCGGCTATTGGCCGGGCGGGAAGTGGTTAAGAGCCGGTTCACACTGGGGCGACCTGGGATCCGACTTCAAGCCGCCCCAATTCGAGAAAATGAATGGAAATGAATGGGAGCCGGTCATAATATACACTACTGAAATCGGTCCGACTTCAGAAAAGGTTCCTGTACTACTTCAATCCGACTTCTAGGCGACCTGTACCCATTGATTTCAATGGAAGTCGCCTCCAAATCGAATCTCTGTTCACAGTGAGGCAACTTTACAGGAATTTGCCCCAGTGTGAACCTGTTCTAAGGTAAACTCCTCCCTCTCACAGGGAACTTCACGCCAAATTTTAAATAAAAAAACGGCATGGGTTCCCCCTGCAGGAGCATACCAGGCCCTTGGGTCTGTTATGGATTTCAAGGGGAACCCCCTACGCCGAAAAAACGGTGTGGGGTATCCCCCAAATCCATACCAGACCCTTATCTGAACATGCAGATCGGCTGGTTAGCAAAGGGGTGGGGATGAGCGAGCGCCCCCCCTCCTGAGCCTTACCAGGTGGCATGCCCTCAACATGGGGGGTGGGTGCTTTGGGGCAGGGGCAGATGTACAGTCCTCCCATAGGTAAGAAGGCGACGCAGAAGACCAGGCCCCACGATGGTGAAAGAGTTGAAAGATGACAGCGATGGTGCCCGGCAGAAGGGAGAAGAGAGCAGAGAAGTCGAAAGACCCCCCCAAAGTTGGAAGAAGACCCCCCCGAAGTCGGAAGAAGAGAGGAGACTGGGCCCATGCTGGTAAAAGAGCTGAAAGAAGACAGCGGTGGTGCCCAGCAGAATGGAGAAGTCGGAAAAAGACCCCCGGAGCTGCCTAATAAACTACTTTAAAAACCTGTGTAGTGTTTTTTTTTTATTGACATTTTTTTTCAACAGATAATTCTCGCTGACACTGATGCTCCCTGAGCCTGCAGGACAGCTTGAATTTCTTTGGAACTTGTTTATTTGGCTTATCCACCATCCGGACTATCCTGTGTTGAAACCTTTCATCAATTTATCTCTTCCGTTCACACCCAGAGAGATTAGCTACAGTGCCATGGATTGCAAACTTCTTGATAATGTTGCACACTGTGGACAAAGGCAAATCTAGATCTCTGGAGATGGACTTTTAACCTTGAGATTGTTGATCTTTTTCCACAATTTTGGTTCTCAAGTCCTCAGACAGTTCTCTTCTCCTCTTTCTGTTGTCCATGCTTAGTGTGGCACACACAGACACACAATGCAAAGCCCACGTGAACTTCTCTCTTATTTATCTGCTTTCAGGTGGGATTTTTATATTGCCCACACCTGTTACTTGCCCCAGGTGAGTTTAAAGGAGCATCACATGCTTGAAACAATCTTATTTATCCACAATTTTGAAAGGGTGCCAAGAATTTTGACCAGACCATTTTTGGAGTTTTGTGCGACATTGTGTCCATTTTTGTATTTGTTTTGTTCCAATGCACACAAAGGGAATAAACATGTGTATAGCAAAACATGTGTTGCTGCAATACTTTTCTGTGAGAAATACTTGATTGGAAAAATGTCTGGGGTGCTAACAATTTCGGCCATGACTGTATCTCCCATCACAAACTGTGATACAATAGTTCGCATAGAGTCAAAAATTGCGTAGTTGAAAGGCCTGGTATAAATTTGGGGTTCCCAATTATCGGGGTCAGTGAGGATGTCTTTGTCGTTTGTTCCGCATATGTAATAGCGATCGTTAGAGTGAGAGCAATAATTCTAGCAAAAGACCTCCTCTGTAACTCTAACCTGTAAACCGTTATTTTTTTTTAAATGGAGATTTTTAGGTCCCGTAGTTTGTTGTCATTCCATAGGTGTGCGCAATTTCAAAGCATGACATGTTTTGAAAAGTTGGGCTAAGTTTACTGTTTAGTGTTTTTTTTATTTTTTTATTCATGAAGATGTCTTTTTTCCCAAAAATTTAGTTTAACTGCTTGCCGACCTGCCGCCGTCATTTTACTGCGGCAGGTAGCCTCTCCTGGGCGAGAGCCCGTAGCTATACGCCGGCTCCTTTTGCGGCCACTAGGGGGCACGTATGAATGGAAGATCAGTGATTTCCCCTAGTGAGGCCACCCCCCATACAGTTAGAACACACCCAGGAACATACTTAACCCCTTCCCCGACCCCTAGTGTTAACCCCTTCACTGCCAGTGGCATTTTTATAGTAATCCAATGCATTTTTATAGCACTGATCACAATAAAAATGACAATGGTCCCAAAAATTTGTCAAAAGTGTCCAAAGTGTCTGCCATAATGTCGCAGTACTGAAAAAGAAACGCTGATCACCGCCATTACTAGTAAAAAATAAATATTAATAAAAATGCCATAAAACTACCCCCTATTTTGTAAACACTATAACTTTTGCGCAAACCAATCAATAAACGCTAATTGGGATTTTTTTTTAACGAAAAATATGTAGAAGAATACGCATCGGCCTAAACTGAGGAAAATGTTTTTTTTATATATTTTTTGGTGATATTTATTATAGCAAAATGTAAGAAATAGTCGCTCTATTTTTGTTTATAGCGCACAAAATAAAAACCTGCAGAGATAATCAAATACCACCAAAAGAAAGCTCTATTTGTGGGAAAAAAGGACGCCAATTTTGTTTGTGAGCCATGTCGCACGACCGCGCAATTGTCAGTTAAATCGACGCAGTGCCGAATCACAAAAAGTGCTCTGGTCATTGGGCAGCAATATGGTCCGGGGGTTAAGTGGTTAAAAGACCTCTACGCAAATAACGTGTGACAAAATATGGCAACGTCCGCCATTTTATTCTCTAGGGTCCCTGCTAAATATAAATATATATATATATATATATATATATATATATATATATATATATATATATATATATATATATATATATAATGTTTGGGGGTTTTAAGTGATTTTCTAGCAAAAAAAGGGAAAATTTATATCAAATACTTACCGTAATTTTCCTTTCCTGATGGACTCCATGGCAGCCTACGTGTGGGTTTAACCCCGCCTCTCATACCTCATAGGACCCTTCTCCCATAAATCTTTGCTCCTAGCCATAGCCAGTGTTCCGTAATATAGCCTACTCCAGCAAGGGAGGGAACTCCTGCTGCCATGGAGTCCATCAGGAAAGGAAAATTACGGTAAGTATTTGATATAAATTTTCCCTTTTCCTGACGGACTCCATGGCAGCCTACGTGTGGGAAATGAATAGCCGAACACACCCGGGTGGGTAATTGCTGGATAAACAGAAAGATTTTAATTGACATTGTCAACAGATAAAACATGTAAACCAAAATTCACCGACGATAAAGAAGCCGGTTCCACACAATAATGCGTCATGAAGGTGTTTAGCGATGACCAAGAGGCCGCTTTGCAAATAACTTCCGGAGAAACATGCCGGGCAGCCGCCCATGAAGTAGACAAGCTCCGAGTCGAATGGGCAGTTACCGCATCAGGAGGAGCCAACCCTTTTGCCTTATAAGCCCCTTGGATGGCTTGGACAATCCAAGCTGCAATAGTTCTGGAGGAAGCACGCATTCCTCTATTCTTTCCATGAAAACAAACAAAAAGATGGTCGGACTGACGAAAAGGAGCTGTAGCCTCCAGATATTGTTTTATGACCTTCCCAACATCCAAAGGATGAATATTAGAGTTCTCAGAGACCCGGAAGGTAGGGAGGACGATTTCTTGATTATCATGAAAAACAGATGAGACCTTCGGATTGGAGCCAAGCATAGGGATCAATACTACGCGGTCTGGGAAGAAAGTGAGGAATGGCTCTTTGGAACCTAGAGCACTAATCTCGGAGACCCTCTTAGCCGATGTTATGGCTACAAGAAAAACTGCTTTAAGGGATAGATCCTTGATCGACAACTGATCTGTGAGACATCTTCCTGAGAAGTAATCCAAAACAAGAGGAAGATCCCATTTGGAGAACCTCGGTTTCCTTTGAGGTCTAAGTCTCATCGCACCTTTAAAGAATTGCCTGACGAGGGGATGTCTAGCCCAGGATATGCCTGTAAAGGCCGAGATAGCTGAGACCTGGACTCTCAATGAGCTAACTGACAGAGGCAGATCAAGACCCGTCTGGAGAAAGCCTAGAACTTCCTGAATCCTTGGATCTTTCGGAGAACAGTCCATGGAAGAGGAGTACTCAGAGAACTTTGCCCAAATTCTTTGATAGACTTTGTTGGTACTTGACCGTCTAGCATTCAACAATGTAGGGATGACATCGCTTGGACATCCTAGTGCTTCCAACCTTCCCCTCTCAAAAACCAGACCATCAGATGTAGATGGGTTGGACATGGGTGAGGGATCATTCCTTGCAACAGGAGATCTGGTCTGATTGGGAGCGGAATTGGTTCCCGGAAGCTCAGTTGAAACAGCAGTGGAAACCACGGTCTGTTGGGCCAATACGGGATAATCGCCACTATCTCGGCATCCTCCCACCTGAGCCTCGATAGAAAGCGTAGGATGACCGGAGCTGGGGGAAAGGCGTAGGCCTTGCGAAACCTCCAACGATCTGTTAGGGCGTCCACCCCGAAGGCTTGGGGACAACGACCTCTCGAGTAAAACTTCTCCATCTTGGAGTTGACCGGAGATGCAAATAGGTCTACTTCCGGAACAACCCCCAGGGACAGGATCCAACTGAAGACTTCGCTGTGAAGAGACCATTCGTTGTTGTTGATGGCGTTCCTTGAGAGGAAATCTGCCTGCAGATTCTGTGCTCCGGGAAGATATACAGCTGTCAAATCTAACAGATGAGTCTGTGCCCAGGACATGATCGGCTCCACTTCCTTCAATAAGGACAGACTGCGGGTGCCTCCCTGTCTCTTGACGTACGATACTGCTGTCGTATTGTCCATCCTCAGAAGGACTGAGGACCCTTTTATTAGATGGAGAAAAGCTTGTAGAGAGCAAAAGGCTGCACGGAGTTCTAGGACATTGGACACTATCTTCCGTGATGGAAAATCCCATTTCCCTTGAGCTACTTCCTTCAGACAGAGAGCTCCCCAGCCATTGTTGCTGGCGTCCGACGTGATCGTGATCCAGGAAGTGGGAGCTAACGAGTGGCAGTTGAGAAGGTTCTTTCGTAGAAGCCACCACAACAGACTTTCCCGCATGGAGGGGGTTATTCGTATCAGGTGATCCCGAGAACTCGGATTCCATTGTAGGAGAAAACCCTTCTGAAAAGGCCGCATCCTCCATTGTGCCCACCTCACCATGGGAATCGTGGAAACCATGGTGCCTATTATTTTGAGACATTGCGAGACTCTGAGAAAAGGAGACTCCAGGGCAAGGCGAACTCTGTCCCGAACAACTGGGATTTTCTCCAGGGGTAAGGAGATGGAATTCTGGGCTGTGTTGAATTGGGCACCGAGAAAAACTAGATATTGAGTTGGTTCCAGGTGACTCTTTTCTGTGTTTAGAAGCCAACCGAACTCGGTCAGAATGAGTATAACTTGGGCCCGATGTACCAGCAATTGCTCCCTGTTCTGTGAAAGTAACAGCAGGTCGTCCAGGTAATGATGTAAACGAATCCCCTTGGTTCTGATTAAGGCTACGACTGCCAGTAAGAGCTTTGAAAACACCCGCGGCGATGTTGTGAGCCCAAACGGGAGACATGTAAATTGGAGATGAAGACTGCCTATAGCAAACCGAAGGTATTTCTGAAAGTCTGCTGCAACGGGCACATGGAAATAGGCATCTTTTAAGTCTATGGAGACCAGCCAATCGCCTGGCTGAACCGCCTGACGTATTGTGAGAAGTGATTCCATCTTGAATTTTTCCTTTTTTATGAAAGTATTTAGATGTGTCAAGTCTATAACTGGCCTCCAGGAGCCGGTCTTTTTTTGAACCATGAACAAGGGGGAATACATCCCTTGGAATCTTTCGGTTGTTGGTACATGAATGGCGGCGCCCTGGGCCAGGAGGGAGTTGGTGTACAATAGAAGAACTTGACTTTTCTCTACTGAGCTGGGAAGTGCAGTAAGAACAAACTGAAGAACAGGAGGACTGACAAATGTCCAAGAGTGGCCTGAGGATACTGTTTTGACAGTCCAAAAATCTTTTATCGAAGCTGCCCAGACATGCCGGAACTGAAACAGCCGCGCTCCGACTTGTTCCGTCTGAGCAGACCCTATATCAAAAAGACTTAGGGGCGTCACGTCCAGCAGAAGTAACCCCTTTTGTGGATTTTTGAGTAGAAGACTGGCCTCTTCTCCAGTTCTTCCTGAACTCCCGACCAGGCTTGTACCGACGAGCATCTCTTGCACGATCTTGGTCTTGTCTGGAAAAAAATCTCCTCTGCCCAAATGGACGACGATCCTGGGGAAGAAACCCCGACTTACCCCCTGTGGCACGGGTGATGGCGCTATCCAGTTTATTCCCGAAGAGGGAAGAACCTTGAAAGGGGATCCTGCACCATGCCTGTTTTGAGGCAGGATCAGCTATCCAAGGACGTAGCCACAAGGCACGTTTTGCAGTCACAGAGGAAAGCATGACCCGTGCCACTAGGCGAATAATGTCAAGGGATGCCTCTCCCAGAAAGACCGAAGCCATTTTTAATTCATGAATGGGCAAGATCCTGGCTAAGTCTTCAGGGATACTTGCCAAGACTGTGTCCACTTCCCCAGTCCAGGCCTCCATTGCCTTGGACAGGGCTGCAAGGGCTAAGGCTGGTTTACAAGCCATACCCGCGGTAATGTAAATGCGTTTGAGGTCTGTATCAATCTTCCTTTCCAAACCATCTTTAAATGAAACGGTATCCTCCAGGGGAAGGGTGACGTGTTTCACTAATCTCATCACGGCCGCATCGACAAGAGGGGCCGACTCTAGATGTTTCACCTCATCATTCTTAAACGGATACATCTTTGCCACTTTAGAGAGCAAGGAATTTTTCTTTTCTGTGTTAGCCCATTCATCAGTAATAATCTCCCCAAGTTCACCTATAAGGGGAAAAGTAGGGCGTTCCTTCTTAAGCTGCTTGAAATACTTCCTTTGCTTAGAAGGCGCTTCAACCGTCTCTTCCCATTTTAAGGCATCTTTTACTGCTTTGACTAGATTTTGGACGAGAGAAAAATCAAAACCAACTGTATCAATAGCACTCTCTGCTTCACTATCCGATGCCTCACTTGGGGGGTGGACAAACTGAGATGGGCCTGGGGCCTCAGAGATATCATGCAGAACCACTGGTGCCGGATCCACAGGAGAGATGACTGCACGGTTGGAATCAGAGACGCTCATAGATTCATGGACCACTCTCCTGACTAGGGCTTCCACTTGCTGGTCTGCACCACCTCTTTCTTTTGCAGCCCGGGAATAACATTTATCACAGAAGGATTTATCATCCGGGACTTGGGATCTACACCCCCAGCAAGATCTTCTACCAGAATGACTGGAATGGCGGTAGGAATGGTGTCCAGACGTGGATCTGGACCCCTCTCTATGATGTCTAGAGGGAGATCTCGAACGCCTAGAACTTGACTTTGGAAGTGAATATTGTGGAGCAGTAGTCACATTATCTTCGCGTACTGATGTTTGAAGCTCGGACCTAGAAGGGCTAAGGGAAAGAAAAAGAGGTTAATGTGCCTATAAGCACAGAAAACCCATACAAACAGGCAGATGAAAATTATTCACCCTACCTGCAGCGTAAGGGTTGGCCACAGGGGGGCGGTGACACATCCATGGCAGAGGTAAACAGTACTGCAATAACCAAAGTAGGAGAAAACCAGATGTAACATAGGGAGACACTAGAGAGCTTTTTAAAGTAGAAATAAATTGGATAAAAGGACCTCATACCTCCAGAACCACGCTAGACTGCCTGGCGATCTATGCAATGGGATGTGCCAAAAAACAAAGTGAGCTGACAGTTTTTAAAAACCGCCGCTCAGCGATGACGTCACCGCGTTCGTACGCACGCCGTGCGCCTGTGCCGTGAACCGCGTGACCCCCGCCGACCTCGCGCGCCTGCGCGATCACGGCGAACTAGACCGTACCGCGCATGCGCAACCAAGCCTCGTTTCAGAACGAGACTCGCACATGCGCAGAACGGCGGGACGCCGCGAGACTGGAACGCAGAAGCGTTCCAGCGGCCATAGCCCCAGCTAGCCTGAAAGAAACACCGGACAGACAACATAAACAAGGCTGCCAACAAAAAAAAAAAATTTAAAACATACATTACCACCCGAGAAAACGATCTCTTGACCACGCCTGGGAAGAAGAGCACAACCACTCCCACTGCACGACCTGGGCATAGAAAGAAGGGCCTCCTGCTAATAGCTAGGACGTTTGGCCAAGGTGCTGCTTTGCCTGCCAATGGCTGGATAGAAAGCTCTTCATGGCACCACCACTGCTGCTCTTGTCCATCCCGCTAATAGCCGAGAATGCTGGACTCCAGAAACTGCCAACAACACGTGCATCCACCAGGACTTGATCAAGATACATCTTCTTAAGGTAAGATTACGTAGGTCCTAGGAGGAGGACAAAAAAGGAACACTGGCTATGGCTAGGAGCAAAGATTTATGGGAGAAGGGTCCTATGAGGTATGAGAGGCGGGGTTAAACCCACACGTAGGCTGCCATGGAGTCCGTCAGGAAATACTGATTTTAACTTGTAAGCAACAAATGTCAGAACTAGGCTTAGGCATGAAAGAGTTAAACGCTTATCATTTGCACCTATTAACTCGCATTAACGCTATAAGCACATTTCATAAGCATCAGTACTTTGAGTGTGAACAAGCCCTTACTGGTCTAATAATTCTTCACATTGATTATGTATATCTGTTTAGCTACACAAATGTTCCCATTTCAAAATGTTTTTGCAAATGTGCAAAGCCATATACTGTATTTTCCGACACATTGGTTATATTTATCTTCTTGAAATGGTTGGAAAAAAAAAGACACTAAAAGCCACAAGCAGGCAGAAACGCCTGAGGGCCAGATTCTCAGAGGCGTTACGACGGAGTATCTCAGATACCCCGTCGTATCGCCTTTTTTTTTGGCTCGTATCTATGCGTGTGATGCTGAGCATCACTTTTGCATAGATACGCTTCTACATCCGACAAGCGTAATACAATTACACTTTCGGATCGTAGATGTAATGACAACTCCGGCCACTAGGTGGCCTTTACGTTGTTTTTTCATTTGCATATGCAAATGAAGTAGTACGCCGATTCTCTATCGCTTTTACGCCGCCCCGTCGTCGCCTACGTCGTTTTCGTCCGCGTAAGGTTACCCCAGCTTCTATGTGGAGTAACCTTACGAGGTCCCGTCGGATGCCGTCGTGTCCCGTCGGATGCCATGTTAAGTATGGCCTCGGGACCGCGTCGTGTTGTGCGTCGTTTACGTCGTTTGCGTACGTCGATTCTCAATGGGGCTGGCGTACGCTGCGATTACGTCGTTTACATTGAGAAAATGTGACGTCCTTTGGAGCATGCGCACTGGGCTTTTCTCCCGGCCGGCGCATGCGCAGTTCGTTCGACGCGGGGGCGCGCTTAATTTAAATACAAGCCGCCCCATTTGAATTGCGCGGGTTTACGCTGCGCGATTTACGCGACGTAAGCGAAACCTCGGGAGCAAGTGCATAGAGAATCAAGCACTTGCTCCAGCAAGCAGCGGCGGCGTAGTGTAACTGGCTTACGCTACGCCGCCGGAATTCTATGAGAATCTGGCCCTGAGTGTTTTCCTATGGTTGGGAGAGGAGCGAGCTCTGCAATGAGCTCAGCAGTGGAAAATGAATGGGAGGGGGGAGACGCTGGCACTGTCAGGAGAAGAGAGAACAGTTAGTGTGTCTTGTGTGCCCCGGGCACAAGCTGTCCACATGAGGGATAAAAGAAGAGTCAGGGATGGCAGAGACGGAACGCACTGTGTACATTTTGTACACCTAACACACAGTATTATACACGCCTTCAGTGAAGAGGCCATCTCTGCTTTACTAGAATGAGCATTACTTCACACACACATTTACAAGAAATGTCTTCATAGATAAGGAGCATGCTACAATTAGCAGATCATTGTTGCTGTATTGTTTCAAATGCACAGAGCAACACCAGTCTCTGTTAACACTTTAGGGCCCAGCTGTATAGGGTGGCTCAGAAGTATTTGGCTGCATAATAACCTACATAGGCAACAACAAAACCATAAATAGAGCTTGCTCAGCTTTACAGAAAATGTTTCTATTATAGTGTTATAAAAACAATATATACAAATTGAATTATTGTTTTGCAAATCCACGTGTCTCGCTTGTAGGATTGCTTTTTAAATTGACTTTGTAGATTAAGGGGTCCTTATAGTAATTTTGCTATGGGTGTGGGGTCCGGTTATGTTTAATTATGTCCTGTTTATTATTTTAATGCAGAACTCTGGCTTTTGTTTTTATTATTATTTAAGCATCACATTTCCCTAGTACAAATTTTGTTTTTGTTTTTTTCCTAGCACTATTTCCCCCCTTTTGTGCTTCATACTGCCCTTCACATCCTTTTCCAACACTTGTCCTAAGGCTGCATTCACACCTAGGCGACATTATACGCCGCGTACGCGGCTTATCTTGCCGCCTGTAGATTAAACTTTTTTTTTTCTTTCTTTAACATTGCGGTCTATGAGCGAACGCCAATGTCGCCTGAAAAAAAGGGTCCGGGACTTTTTTTCAGGCGACAGGCGTGGAGATGTGAACAGTCTCCATAGACCGCAATGTTATTTCACATCTCGAGCGACAAGCGCGACGGGTGTCCGGCGTTTTGTCGCTCAGATGTGAATGGAGCCTTACTCACATAGAGGCTGGACGATGGCTGACTTCATTCAACCACTTCCTGTTAGCATATTCTGTCATGGACACACACCCCTGACTTTGCATCACTGTACATTGGCACTGAATGATGGGAAGTGCTCAGAACTGCAGTAAGGTGCACCCAGGGCCCAGGTCCAAGGATACCCAATCAGGGAGAAACTATGCGCACACACAGTCCTAGATTGTAATTTATGTTGTATATTGTTGTAGCGCTACCATCTCAGGAGCCGCTGGTTGTTGTTTGGGATCAGCGTATTAAGTTACCTTGAAGTGTGTCTAGGGGTAGTAGCAGTGAGTAGTAGCAGTGAGCAAATGTCCAGTCACCAAATGGATTTTTCAAATGCTTTATTCCAGGGCCCAACAACGGCCAACATCAACAGGAGATAGGAAAGGTTGATGAAGCAATAGAGAACAGTGCGGTATCAGGCCTGGATAAGAAGTAGAGCAGTCTCGCTATCAGTAGTAGTAGATACAGTTCGTCGCCACTCCCACTAGAGTGGGTGAAATGCCCCCGGACAGACTCCTGTTATAATCCTGGCAGCCGGAATGTCACTTTTAAGTCGCTGGGAGGAACAGGTCTCTATGACAGTCCTGGCTCGGGCCTTTGCCACAGGCTTAGTACTTTAGTACCCAAGAGAACAATTCGGATTGAGCGAATCCTCCCAGTAAATGCAATGAAAGGGGTCACTGGTTGACAACTGACATGTACCTGTCAATTCCAGTAACCAGATCCCCGATGGTTCGTTCAAGCCCTTTTGGATAACCTGCCTGCGGCCTGCCTCCGGGTTCTCCTCAAGCCGATCCCCCACCAAACGGCATACAGCCTGAGATCTTCTCAGTAAGCTTGGGGACCCAGTAAGTCACTGGGGCCCCATAGACATCCGAATGGGTCTCCATGAAACAGGTGGTTCTGGCCAGGTGAGCCATGCGAACGGGGTCCGTGGGTGCGCGTAGAGAAGAAGGACCGACGACGACGACCCAGAACACGCGGCAGCTGCTACAGATATACCCCTCCCCAGCATGGAACTCCTCTAATTGGCTGCTGGGGAAAAGTGGCTCCGTCAGAACCCCTCTGAATGAATGAAAACTTATATAGCGCGGCACATGCAAACTTAATCGCCTCTGGGCGCTTGTTGTTCCTGTCTCCTTTGATATCAAAAGAGATGAGTCTTGATCTTTCTCCTGAAGGCTAAGTGGTTCTCCTCCAACTGAATGCTGGTTGGTAAAGCGTTCCATAGTCTGGGACCTTGGACCGCAAATCTTCTATCTCCTTTGGACTTGTATCTGGCTTTTCGGTATCTGGAGGAGATTTTAATTAGTGGATCGCAGAACGCGATTGGGTTTATGGGCTTTTATTTTTTCGCATAGATAATGGGGAGCATTCCCATGGATACATCTATGCGTTAGACAGAGTGCTTTAAAAGCAATTCTGTCTTTTACTGGTAGCCAGTGAAGGGCTCTCAGTGAAGGTGAGATTGATTCCCAGGGCTTTTTCCCAGTCACAAGTCTGGCGGCCGTATTTTGAACGACTTGCAGACGAGCGATTTGGTACTTGGGGAGTCCGAGGTAAAAGGCATTTGCATAGTCCAGTCTGGAGTTCACAACTGCTCCCACCACGACCGCTATGTCTTCTTTGGGAATGAAAGGAGTAAGTCTGCGTAGTAGGTGCAGCAGATGGTGAGATCCGCTGACTACTGACCCTATTTGTGCGTCCATTGTCATGTAGGAGTCAAAAATGACCCTGAGACTTTTGACTTTGGCGCTAGGGGTGATGAATTTGCCCAGAATGGGCGGGGGTATCCACGTTGTTGCAGGTTGATTCATACGCTTGACGTGAAACAGGAGAAGTTCTGTTTTTGCTCCGTTGAGTTTGAGGTAACTCTGTCATCCAATTATCAAAGAGAGGCATGTCTCTAGATTGAGGTGGTGATCCTTACTATTGCAAATGCGGAAATATAGTTGCGTGTCATCTGCATATGAGTGATAAAGAAGTTTTTGGCCAACTGTCGCCCAGGGGTGTAATCACACCTCGGAGCCGCAGACCGGCCTACAGGACAGTTCTGAAATAGCAGCAGCCTGCAATTTGACAAATTAGGAATGGGAGAAAAGTAACTCTCCCATTCACCCGCTAAGTTTAGCGTAGTGCCCATACTGAAAGTAAGGGGGCGCTACATATCCCCCCAGTCAATTAGACACTGTCCCCAGTGTCCCAAAGCATTCAAGCCCGAATGCTGACCTGATACTGCAAACCAAATAGGAAAGTAGGATAAGAGAGGAAACAATTGAAAACATAAAAATTACAGTGGAATAAAAATTCGAATGCGCTACTGTGAGTGTTGAAATATCTAGTAAAAAAAAATACAGAGTGAACGTGAAGCTGCTGTATCTAAAAAGCAGATACCCTAAATAAATGTAGTATGGATAGCTACAATGTAACACAGTAACATATTGTGACATGCTCAACATGAAACAACAATGATGACACACCAAGTGAAAAAAATTCTTCTATGTAATCACAATTGCCCCTGTTGCAGATCAGAGCCCTCATTATGGCAGAGGGAGGGCTGTGGAAATGCTCACCCGTCAAGGGGAAAGAAGAAAACAAAAAGGAATGCCCCAATAGTGAAGTATGTCAATGTAAAAAAAATATTTATTAAAACCTTAAAAGTGGACTCTTAAGGCCCGTACACACGGTCGGACATCCAACAAAACTTCCCTTGGATTTTTGTCCTAATTGATTTGTCCGATCACACCCATAGCATACACACGCTCTGACTTTTCTGCAAACTTTTCTAAAACTTTTCCATCATCACGTGTTTTTTCTGCTCTTTTCTGCTCTTTACTGCCACCCTTTGGTTAACTTCTGCTATTGTTGGTTGATTTTAACATTGGTTCTAAGCATGCGCATTTTTAATTTGTCCAAAAGTTCGATGGTTTGCTGTACACACGATCGGACTTTGCACCATCGGACTTTTGTTGCCTGAAAGTTGGTCCGTTCGCAGACCCAACATTTTGTCCGATGAAAGCCAAAAAAGTTGGTCCAATGTAACGTACACACGGTCGGACAAATGTGAAAAGTGTCGGATTTTAATGTTGGTTGGGCAAAAGTCCGACCGTGTGTACGGGCTTTAGGCCGCATACACACGATCAGACCGGTCCGATGAAACTGGTCTTAAGACCAGTTTCACCGGACCAATTCGATGGTGTGTACGGCCTATCGGATCGTTGTCCGTCGGACCAAAGTTCTAAAACTTGCTTTAAACTCTGTCCGACGGACACCTGTCCTTCGGACAGATTCGATGGTTAGTACACAAAAGCATCAGACCAAAAACCTGTGCATGCTCATAATCAAGTCGACTAATGCTTGGAAGCATTGAACTTCGTTTTCTCAGCACGTCGTTATGTTCTACGTCACCGTGTTTTGGTCTAATCGGATTTGTGGTCCGATGGTGTGTACACACATCAGACCATTAGACCACTTCAGCCTGGTCTGATGAAAACCGTCTGTCGGACCAGTTTCATCGGACCGGTCTGATCGTGTGTACGTAGCCTTACATGCAGTAAAAAACCAAGCGCATAAAACAAGAAATCGGCGTTACATCACGGAGCACGTGACTTCATCAGGAGGGTCCTAATGAAGTCACGTGCTCCGTGACGTAATGCCATAGAGTTTGTTTTGGCACCTGAAGCATCCATCAAGCACCAGAGGTCCTCGGTAGAAGAAGTAAGACGGTGTCTGTACGCCGCCGATTTCTATCTTGTTTTAATGCGCTTGGTTTTTTACTGCATGCAAGAGTCTACTTTTAAGGTTTTAATAAATATTTTTTTACGTTGATATACTTCACTATTGGGGCATTCCTTCTTTTTTTTTTCTTTCCCCTTGACAGATGAGAATTTCCATAGCGCTCCCTCTGCCCTACTGAGGGCTCTGATCTGCAACAGGGGCAAGTGTGATTACATAGAAGTGTGGAAGGAGATTCATTGATTTGAATTACATGCAGTTTTCCCCATCGGAATAAGGTGAGGGTTCTGGGAGACTGCTAGTGGATCACCCTCTCACTTTTCTGGCACCCATCTGTCCACCACCAGCTGAAGATTCAGTGATTTCTATTTTGGACTGTTCTCCTCTTTCATTCATTGATTGATTTATTGAAGGACTCACTGCTCTCTATCTACATGTTATTTTACATTTCATTTTATTTATACATTTTTTGGTACTTATTTTGGGACTTCATTGATCGCAGTCATATTCTCGGCTTGCGATCATCTTCTGCACTTGCACTTTTTTCACTTGGTGTGTCATCATTGTTGTTTCATGTTGAGCATGTCACAATATAGTTACTGTGTTATATTGTTGCTATCCATACTACATTTATTTAGAGTATCTGCTTTTTTTCCTGTGTACACTCGCTTCAAGTGTTAGCGCTTATCACTTCCCCAATTTATCAAAATTACAGTACTTGGCAATGTACAAAAAAATAAAATGTGACATACAAACATACACAACCCTAGCTATCTAGCTGCCCATGCTCCGCAGTGTTGATAGTAGATGAGTCCAGAACAGCCTGTATAGGGAACAAAATACACAGGAATACACATCCTACAGTACAATATACATTTCCTTATCTATTTACAGCCTCAAAGGTCAGAACTAAAACTGCACGCTCGAGCCTGAACGTGAACCTTCTTTTCCTCCCAGAGAGTCGTAAGGTGTAAGTGCTACAAGAGAAATACTCTGCTATTGAAAAAAAAATAAAAAATGTCTTAGCAAACTGTATATACATTTTCTGTCCTGCATGTAACGCTGCAGAACACTGCCCCTAGCGGTCAGTACGCTGGTACTGTGGCAGTCCATAGGTCAAATACAAGAAGTGGCAGAAAAAAAAGTACAGAAGGTAGAACAGTTCCTTTTTCTGCTGAAGCTATTTCAGTGTTGCAAATAGAGGAGTTGGCAAAATTCCACTCTAACTGACTGAACCCACCCCTCCCCAGAGTTAATCACAAAACTGTCCATGTGAATCCGGAGGAGTAGGGGGAAAGGGAGAACTTGGAGAGATGCACACACAACACAAAAAAAAAAGGGACCGGAGTGGTGGGGAAAAACTTGTCTGTAACTTCCTCCAGGTGAACAGGTCAGGCAAACACACTCCGGTTCACTCAGTCACGCAAAGGGGAGGAAGAAAAAAAAAAAAACACCGTCAGCGCAAGCTTCGGATGCCCCCCATAGGACAGGCATAACATGTTGGAGGAGCGATGAGTAAAAAAAAAAAAAGAATCACATAACAGACACACCGCTCCTTAAAGGGTCACTAAAGGAAAACATTTTTTTTGCTGAAATGACTGTTTACAGGGTATAGAGACACACAAGTTAACTGATTCCTTTTCAAAATGATTAAAAATAGATAAAAATCAATCATATAATGTGCCTGCAGGTTAGTTTCACTTTTGAACTGGCTTCATGTTTCTGTGAAGTAGAAATAGACACACAGAACAAAAACAAACAAATCCAGGGCAGTGTTTTGTTTTTAAAATGAATTTCATTGGTTCTGGTAAGTTTTAGACACACAGTAATGACAGCTTAGACCACCGTGAGAAATCTCCCAGCACTGTGGTTATAAGGAAACAGACAAGCAGGAAGTGTGGATAACAGAGCAGGATTACAGCAACTTCAAAGCAAAAATGAACAATAAGGACATGAAACCAGTACTGCAGTAAGGTAAAGGAAGCTATTTAGCTAAAAAAATGTTTTCCTTTAGTGATCCTTTAACGGGGACAAACAGCACTGTGTCCGCAGGATGCACTCTGGGCAGGGCACCTTTTCTTCTTTTTTTCGGGCTCCAGGGACCCGGAATCCCCCAAAACTCTGCTGCTCGGGAAAATGCGGCTCAAAAAGATGGTCGGGCAGATCATCACCACCCATCGTAGAATCACTGCCAACATTCCAATTTCGAGGAATCCTCTGCCCCAGCGGGGAGATAGTTTAGAGTCCTGGCCGAAGTAGTGGCCCGATCAGGCCGATAGGATGCTCTCCACTTGTTCCAATCGATCAGCCGGGGAGGTTCCTTCTCGGCGACAGCACACTCGACGGGGGCCACCACAACTAAAATGGGCCCCTGAGTGGCTTCGGCCTGCGCACTGGTCTCGCGGCCTATACAATCATCACGCCCCCCCCTGTCCTGCGGGCCTACCTTCATCAAAAGGGAGGGCGAGGTGGCCATCAGTGGAGCTTTGGTGTACCGGACAGGGGAAGCGACATCTGCATCCAAGGCTCCAGATTCTTCCATCCCATCAGAGGAGAGGGGCTCTGACCACTCGATCTCCACCTCCGCGGTGACTGCTCCGGAGGACCAGTCTACATGGTATTCCCATGGCATTTCTGACATCGGGCGAAAGGCAGGCCCAGCATCTCCGTCCCGCCGGAGGACAGCAACACGAATTGTCCCCCGGTGGACAATCACACGCCCGTGTCTGTCACAGGCACTTCAGGTGCAAGAGGCACAGAGGACAGCCCTGGTGTGGTCATGAGGCGCCTCAATCCAGCATGGGCAGCAGGACTCGCCGATGGTGCGGACATCGCTCACGTGATCCGTCCTTCGCTGGAAAAATAGCTGGACTGAAGATTTGACGCGAAGATGGGTGTTCCTTTTCCTCGCTTGGCGCGAAATCCTACTGCACGTCTCATACAGGGGAGGGTGACTCCTCCCAGTTGGGAACTTGTCCGGACACGTTGCAGGCACTTGCTGTGTGGCACGTACGCCCAAGCTTAGCGATGCAAGGTTAACTCCCTAGTTGCCGAACAGTTTAAACACAATGGCGGACACTCTTCGCTCTTTAATAAACTCGGTACTCACTTTCTGGTTGCCAACGGTAACAGCCAAAATCCCGGACGAGCCCCACGTGTAGCGCTACCCCCTCAGGAGCCGCTGGTTGTTGTTTGGGATCGGCGTATTAAGTTACCTTGAAGTGTGTCTAGGGGTAGTAGCAGTGAGTAGTAGCACTGAGCGAATGTCCAGTCACCAAAGGGATTTTTCAAATGTTTTATTCCAGGTCCCAACAACGGCCAACATCAACAGGAGATAGGAGATAGGAGAAAGGTTGATGAAGCAATAGAGAACAGTGCGGTATCAGGCCTGGATAAGAAGTAGAGCAGTCTCGCTCTCAGTAGTAGTAGATACAGTTTGTCGCCACTCCTGTTAGAGTGGGTGAAATGCCCCCGGACAGACTCCTGTTTAAGCCTGGCAGCCAGAATGTCACTTTTAAATTGACAAATTTCTCACCGCTCCAGGTGAGCCCCATGTGCAATCAACGGTTGTTGAACCACCAAGGTGCTGGCAATGCTAATAATAGCAAATTGAAGGACGAAAACTGGACAGCCGCACTCCGAAATCACTTAAAATAAGTTGTCTTTTATTTTTCAACTGTACACACAGTCACTGCAACCAACAAAATTCAGTATGGCCGACGCGTTTCGCACTTACAATCAGTGCTTAGTCATGGCTAAGGAACAGGTCTCTATGACAAACCTGGCTCGGGCCTCTGCCACAGGCTTAGTACTTCAGTACTCAAGAGAACAACTCGGATTAAGCGAATCCTCCCAGTAAATGCAATGAAAGGGGTCACCGGTTGACAGCTGACATGTACCTGTCAATTCCAGTAACCAGATCCCCGATGGTTCGTTCAAGTCCATTTGGATAACCTGCCTCCGGGGTTCTTCTCAAGCCGATGCCCCACCGAACGGCATACAGCCTGGGATCTTCTCAGTAAGGTTGGGGACCCAGTAAGTCACTGGGGCCCCCATCGACATCCGAATGGGTCTCCATGGAACAGGTGGTTCTGGCCAGGTGCGCCATGCGAACGGGGCCCGTGGATGCGCGCACCCTGAAGGTGGATGCCACACCTGGAACATGGACCCTTCGCAGAGAAGAAGGACCGACCACCGACGACAACAATGACCCAGAACACACGGCAGCTGCAACAGATATACCCCTCCCCAGCATGCCCAGCGAGGGAAGAACGCCTCTAATTGGCTGCTGGGGAAAAGTGGCTCAGTCAGAACCCCTCTAGCGCCAACTGTCGCCCAGGGGTGTAATCACACCTCGGGACTGCAGACCGGCCTACAGGACATTTCTGAAATAGCAGCAGCCTGCAATTTGACAAATTAGGAATGGGAGCAAAGTAAATCTCCCATTCACCCGCTAACTTTAGCGTAGCGCCCGTACTGAAAGTAAGGGGGCGCTACATAATATATAGATTAGCAATAATGAATAAAGACAATTTCTAGGCACTGATATTAGGCATTAAGGCTGAATTCACACGTGTGCGGTGCAAATTCTAGCTCTGTTATCTCTGCAAAGAGATAAGAGAGCTGTGCAGCAGATCATCCCCAGTTCAGCTGTGAATTTGGAGACCTGGGAGAGGGGAGGGGGGAGTGGATTGAGGAGAAGGAGAGAAATCCTGATGAGAACTGAATAGTGATGAGTCGAACACCCCCCCCCCATCGGTTCGCACCAGAACCTTCGAACGGACCGAACGTTCGTGCGAACATTTTGAACCCCATTGACGTCTATGGGACTCGAAAGTTCAAATTCAAAAGTGCTCATTTTAAAGCCCAATATACAAGTTATTGTCGGAAAACAATGGAAAAAAGTTTTAAAAACTGTAGTTTTTTTCTGTAGCAGCGATTTTAACCACTTGCCGACCAGCCGCCGCAGTAATACGGCGGCAGGTCGGCACGGGTGCGCGAGAGCCCGTAGCTCTACGTCGCGCCTTTCGCGGCCACTAGGGGGCGCGTGCGCGCCGCCGGCGGCCCGCGCCCCCCGCTCGCCCCCGAGTCCCGTGCGTGTGCCCGGCGGGCACGATTGCCGCCGGGCACACGCGAACGCTCGTTACAGAGCGGGGAACGGGAGCTGTGTGTGAAAACACACAGCGCTCGTTCCTGTCAGCGGGGGAAACGCTGATTTTCTGTTCATACAATGTATGAACAGAAGATCAGTGATTCCCCCTAGTAAGTCCACCCCCCCCATACAGTTAGAACACACCCAGCAACACACTTAACCCCTTCCCCGCCCCCTAGTGTTAACCCCTTCACTGCCAATGGCATTTTTATAGTAATCCAATGCATTTTTATAGCATTGATCGCTAAAAAAATGCCAATGGTCCCAAAAATGTGTCAAAAGTGTCCGAAGTGTCCGCCATAATATCGCAGTACCGAAAAAAAACGCTGATCGCCGCCATTACTAGTAAAAAAAAAAATAATAATAAAAATGCCATAAAACTACCCCCTATTTTGTAAACGCTATAACTTTTGCGCAAACCAATCAATAAACGCTAATTGCGATTTTTTTTATGAAAAATATGTAGAAGAATACGTATCGGCCTAAACTGAGGAAAAAATATTTTTTTTTATATATTTTTGGGGGATATTTATTATAGAAAAAAGTAAAAAATATTGAATTTTTTTCAAAATAGTCGCTCTGTTTTTGTTTATAGCGCAAAAAATAAAAATCGCAGAGATGATCAAATACCACCAAAAGAAAGCTCTATTTGTGGGAAAAAAAGGACGCCAATTTTGTTTGGGAGCCACGTCGCACGACCGCGCAATTGTCAGTTAAAGCGACGCAGTGCCGAATCGCAAAAAGTGCTCTGGTCTTTGGACAGCAATATGGTCCGGGGCTAAAGTGGTTAATGATGCTTAAAGTGAAAAAAAAAATGAAAAATTCCTTTAAATATCGTACCTGCTGGGTGTCAATAGTAGTGGCACGTGTTTGTCCCTGCACAAAATGAGATTACTATAAGAAAAAAGTAATTTAAGCCTGCTTGCGGCTTTAATGTAATGTTTGGTCCCTGGCCCTGCAATATGGATAAAAATCACTGAAAAAAATAGCATGGGTTTCCCTGCCACCAATCCCCCAGGTCATTACAAGACCCTTTGGCCCTATATACTTTGAACAGCTGTATACAAACAAGACAGGGGGCCAGATTCTCAGAGGCGCTATGACGGAGTATCTCAGATACCCCGTCGTATAGCCGTTTTTTTTGGCTCGTATCTATGCGAGTGATTCTTAGCATCACTTTGGCATAGATAAACTTGAACATCCGACAAGTGTAATACCATTACACTTGCGGATCGTAGTTGTAATGACAACTCCGGCCACTAGGTGGCCTTTACGTTTTCTCATTTGCCTATGCAAATGAGGCTACTACGCCGATTCCCGATCGCTTTTACGCTGCACCGTCATCGTGTACGTCGTTTTCGTTCGCGTAAGGTTACCCCTGCTTCTATGAGGAGTAACCTTACAAAGTACCGTCGGATGCCATGTTAAGTATGGCGTCGGGTCAGCGTCGGCTTTTTCCGTCGCTTACGTCGTTTTACTAACTTGTTCGCGAATAGGGCATTGCGTAGTGACGATCACGTCATTCTGACGTGAGCTGAAGCATGCGCACTGGGCTTTTTTCTTTTTTTTTTTAAATTGTTTATTTATTCATAACAGGAAGCCGGCCCACACGAGCCACATTAACATACAGTGCATAAGTAATAATAACATACATGGAACCTCACGGGGAGCCTGGCCCTATGCGTCATTCCCGACTCGCAGGTACTCCGCGGGGCTCAGCCTCCCGTCTTTTCCGTTTTCTAAGTTACAAGTATTAGTGTAGAGAGAGAAGTGTGAGAGATGAGGACATTGCCCAGAGGGCATAAAGGAAAGGAGAGGAGAAGAGAGGGGGAGGGGGAATAATGATGAGCAGGGGGGGGGGGGACTCGCGAGCATGGACAGCTGTCGAGCATAGAACAGCGCACTCCTGTGCAGAATTTGACTATGTAGTCGAACTGCCGTCCGGGGGGGAGGTTTGCCCTATCTGGGAGCACAGTCTGCTGCCTCTGAGGGCCTGGCCCTCTTCAGAGTATGTAAACATATTCCATAATTGCCAGGTCTGGGTGTACTGTTCATTTCTGTCCTGCTTTGTCAGGATTAGGTCTTCCATCCTATTGATCTCGTCCACCCTCCGCAGCCACATGGCCACCGTTGGAGGATGAGGAGATTTCCAGCAAAGCGGGACGCATGCTTTAGCCGCATCCAAAAGGTGCCGAATGACAGATCTTTTTTACCTGCGGGCAGGGATGTCAGTCACATGCAAAAGGAAATACGTCGGGTCGTCAGGGATTGTACGCTCTGTGAAATTCTGAGCAATTCTCCTCACCTCCTCCCAGAATGTGCGGAGGCGTGGGCATGACCAGAAGATATGAAGCAGAGTCCCTTTTTCGGTCTGGCATCTCCAACAAAGATCGGACACTGTTGGGAAGAGTCTATGCAAAAGGACCGGGGTCCTATACCATCTCATCAAAATTTTATAATTGGTCTCCTGTATCTTTGTACATATCGATGATTTGTGTGTAAATGTTAGTATGTGTTGTTTTGTGCTGGTAGAGAGGGGGCCACCGAGGTCCCGTTCCCACTTCTCAAAACACGGGGTTTGATACCCCTCTTCTGGCGTAATTAGCAGTGTGTGTAGGGAGGACAAGGCGTGTGGCAGGGGTCCCGATTCCGAGCATAGCTCTTCTAGTGGCGTGAGAGGGTGCCCCGTACCAGGAGGGGGCGGCACAGTCCTCAGAAAGTAGCTAAGCTGACCCGCCCTCATGAAATCCAGATGGAAACCACTGTCCGGGTCTATTAACTCGGCTGGCGTTCTCCACCTGCCCGGTAGACTGAAATGTGAGGCCTGAAAAAGTCCAGACTCCAGCAGCTTACGGAATTTAGCGTCCCCGATTCCCGGCTCAAAAGATGGGTTACCTAAAATTGGACGAAGCGGCGAGTCAACCGACGCTAGGCGGTTGTGTGCTAGAAGTCTCCTGCACACGCTGATTGTGTTGCCTATCAGGGGATGCTGGCGCACCTCCTTTTGCACCAGACTGTGGCACCATGGGGCTCGCCGCAGTAAGATTCTGCTTTGTGCTTGCTCCATTCGTGTCCACAACTTGGTCGGTTCATGTCTGCACCAGTCAATCAGGCGGTTCAGCTGCGCCGCGTGGTAATATCTACGTATGTCCGGCACTGCCAGGCCACCGTATTGCTTAGGTAGGGAGAGAATCGATTTGTGTATCCTGGGGTGTCGTCCTGCCCAGAGAAATGTTTTAAATACCGTTTGCACCTGCTTGAAGTATTCTGGTGGAATGTGAATGGGAAGGGCCTGCAGGAGATATTGGAATTTGGGGAGGATGGTCATTTTCAGTATACTGTTCCTACCGAACCAGGAATGCAGACCCGTGGTCCACTTATCCAATAGGCTACGGATCGTTTTAAGCAGGGGCGGGAAATTAAGTTTATAGACGTTATGTATTTTAGAAGGTATGCGCGTTCCTAAGTACGTCAACGCTGTCTCTGTCCACTTTAGCTTAAAACTATCTCGCAGGTGTGATAGTTGTGGTAGGGGCACTCCCACCCCCATCGCCTCCGACTTGGAAAGGTTAATTTTCAGGTTGGAGAGAGTCCCATATATGTCAAATTCTTTCATTAGGCTTGGTAAGGATAGCAATGGCTTCGTCAGTGAGAATAGCATGTCGTCGGCATATGCCGAGACCTTACAGTGATCCTTGCCCACTACCAGTCCTGTAATGTCAGGGTTTAGCCGGATATGTTGTAAAAAGGGTTCCAGGGACAGGGCGAACAGGAGGGGCGACAATGGGCAGCCCTGTCTGGTCACATTTGTTATTGTAAATGGGTCTGATAGCGTCCCGTTTGCCCTGACCCTAGCCATCGGACCCGTGTACGCTGCAGATATCCACCCCAGCATCTTCTGTCCAATACCTATGTGTTTCAGGGTGGTGAACATGAACCGCCAGCTAACCCGGTCGAACGCCTTTTCGGCGTCTGTGCCTAGGAAGACGCAGGGGGTATCCGAGGTATTCGCGATATGCAACAGGTTTAAGACCTTCGCCGTGTTGTCCCTTGCCTCTCTGGTCGGTACGAAGCCTACTTGGTCTAGGTGTATAAGGTCGGGGAGGAAGCGTTGGAGTCTGATCGCTATTATTTTAGTGAAGAGTTTAACATCGGTATTTAGTAGGGAGATCGGGCGGTAGCTACCGCACTGTCCCGGATCCTTGCCCTCTTTGTGAATCACCGCTATCTGAGCTTGCAGGGTACTAAAATGCAATTTCTTGCCTGAGCCTAATGTGTTAAATAGGTCTACCAGTCTACCTCCTAAAGACGGTAACAGGGCTTTATAATAGGCAGTGGTAAGGCCATCAGGACCCGGAGCTTTGCCGGGTTTGGAGGATTTAAGTGCCCCCTGCAGCTCAGGCAGCGTTATCGGCTCTTCGAGCAGCTTTCTCGACTCCAACGCTAGGGTCGGCATTTGAGAGGCTGTCAGGTAGTCCGTCATCTGTGTCAAGTCAGGGTCTGGGGAGGACGGGGGTAGATTATATAGGGCGCGATAGAAGGTACGGAATTCCTGTGAAATTTGCTGGGGGACCGAGATCTTGCGACCTCTATGCGAGGTGATATGCGGGATGTATGACGCCATGTGTTGTGACCGAATCGCTTGTGCTAACATCTTCCCGCATTTGTTCCCTGACTCATAGACTTTGCGCTTACAGATTTGTATCGCTGCCTTGGCTTTATATTGTAGGACATCAGTAATTTTCTTACGGACGGTATTCAGGTCAGAGTATATTTGATCCGTCGGGGTCCTTTTGTGTTGAGACTCCAACACCTGTAGCTTAAGAAGTAGGGAGTCTAGTAGTTCAGTTCTTAGTTTTTTAAGGCGGGCCCCATGTTTAATCAAGATGCCTCGTATTACCGCTTTATGGGCCTCCCAGACCACCCCCGGGTCACTGTCCTGCGTAGTGTTTGTGGTAAAGTAATGGTTGATTTCCGTCGTTACTTCAGACATAACATCTGGATCCTGCAGCAGGCTCTCATTGAGCCTCCAGGGATGTCTCTGGGACGTCCGTATGTCTGATAGACGATAGGACAGCGTGACTGGAGCATGATCCGACCATGTAATGGAGCCTAGCTTTACGTCTTTCACTGCCGCTAGGTGTCTGTGCGGGATCATGAAATAGTCGATGCGCGAGTAATTCTGGTGAGGTTTAGAAAAAAAGGAATAGTCTCTCTCTCCAGGGTGGAGGAGGCGCCAGGCATCCACCAATTGTGCTGAATGAAAAGCTGCATGTATACGCCTGCGAGTTTCTCCCGACATAGAGGACTTCCCTGACGAGGTGTCCTCTGATGGGATCAAAGGGGTATTAAAGTCCCCTCCTACTATTAGTTGCCCTTCCGCAAAGTTGGTCAGGTGGTCAATTTGCCTCTTCAGGAAGCTATCCTGTCGGTCGTTCGGGGCATACAGGTTTGCAATAGTAACCTGCGATGTCCCCACACGTCCCTTCAAAAACAAGAAACGGCCCTCGTTATCTGTTCGCATGTCACCGTAAGTCCATGGGACCCTAGCTGATACCAGTATTGAGACTCCCTTAGACTTGGATGCCGCGTTCAATGAGTGATAGACCGTAGGGTAATATCTGTTCTTAAGCATGTGCAGGGCGTTATCTCTGAAATGCGTCTCCTGGATCAGGACTATGTCCGCACCAAGACGGCGCATATCCAGGAGGAGCATTCTCCTCTTTTCAGGGACATTCAAGCCCTTGGCGTTCAAGGTGACCACGGTTAACGTGTCCATGCCCGCGAGACTGGGGAGGGAGGGAACCCCAAGGGTCGGAGAGCGATCCGGCTTGGGGAGTAGGGAAGGAGGGGGATCTACCGTAGATCAGGAGAGGAGGTAGAAAAGTGGATAGGGAGTGAGGGAAAAGATGGGAGAGGAGGAGAAAAGAGGTGAAAGAAAACAAAGGAGGGAAGTAACCCGAGAAGAAGGCTGACACTAGGGCGTGTGGCCTCCGAAGAGAAATCTAAATTAGCCTAATCGGCAAACGCACTCACCGGCAGAGAGCCAGAACCTGAGCGCAGACCTAGGTGGGTAGTTGGCTGAACCGGACCGTAGAGGCGAGCTCCCAGGTCCCATCCCTCCCCCTCCCGACCAATCTTGGTGGTGTGAATCTAGTTAACAGTGCAATCAATTTCAGTCAAACAACAGAGACAGAAGAAAAAAAACAAAAAGAAAAAAGGGTAAAACAAAGGAAAACATAATACACCAGAAACTGTAAAACATAAGCTGAGCAGCAGCACGCCCCCCAACAGGATAGCGTAGCCACCCCTAGGGGGAGCATCGGTAGACATAAACAGTTCCCCAAGCAGAGAGAGCGGTGTGGCAGTCCCTCCACCCCACCCCCCCCCCCCCTTAAACAAAGAAACCTCTAACGTGTGCCGTTGCTCTCCACCCCAATGTCCCATATTGTGAAGAAGCTGGCCCGATCTTTAAGTATGTCGGGGCTCCGCCACCCAACACCTCCTTCGGATCCTTTCGGGTGGGTGTCCATCACTCAGCTGACCGGAGGGGCTCCCCGTAAGGCCAGATGTACTATAAATCCATCACCCCCCGCCAACCCATCCCATCTGTATGCCAGCTCAAAGTAAGCTAAATGTCACCCAGGGGACTTAGGTGAGCGGTCCAGAATCTGCTGAATGTTCTCTCATCCGTCACTCATGAGCGTCTTAGAGCAGTAGGGGAAGCCGTCCCCCTGGTGGAGTAAGTGGGTCCTCGTGAGGGGAGCTAGGACCTTGGGTGCGTTTTATTGGCACTGTGGCCCTCAGTTTCGCCTGCATAGGGTGTGCAACATATCCGCAGGGGCCTACGGCCAGGGGGGGGGAACCGAGCGCAGGGATGTGATGATGGAGATGGCGGTTGCCAGGCCCCCCTCCCCACTCCCCCCGGGACGGGCCGAGACGGCCCAACAGCGGTCCGCCGTGTGGGCAGTATGAGTGGAAGGCGACCCCCCCCCACCTCAATAAACAGGCATAACTGGATCCGGGGTATGGATGGGGACAAGAACACAGGGAGGCCTCAGCTCAATGACGATCGGTCTCATTAGGGGTCAGGGCAGGAACAATCCGGCAACAATTTTGGGTAGTTGGGGTGCAAGGCGGAGTGGGGGACTGCGGCCTACGGCCTACTCACGTTCCTCATGTCCCGATGGTGCTCTGTCTCTCCGTCCTCCGGGCCTCCGTCGCCGGGGATGGGCCGCGGCTCTGTAGTTTGAGGGGCCCGAGTGGCCGGCTGTACGCGGGAGGATCTGCAGCCAGTCCGGGACGCGCACTTGTTCTGCTCCAAGAAATTGGAAGAGGTCCGGGAGGTCAGCCGGGGTCTGTAGAGTAAAGGCTGAGCCTTCCTTCCGGAAGGTCACTGAAAGTGGGTAGCCCCATCTATAGGTGAAGTCCTTCTCTCTGGCTAGTTCCAGGACCGGTTTCAGCATGGCTCTTCTGCGTAGTGTCGCCCGGGAGACATCTGGTAGGATCCGGATCTCAGCGTCGTCCAGAGGGATTCCCCCCAGCTCCCACGCCCTGCGCAGTATTTGTTCCTTCTGGGTGTACCTCAGGAGCCTGCATACCACGTCCTGAGGCCTGTCCGGATCCGTGGACCTAGGCCCCAGGGCCCTATGCGCCCGGTCGACCTCCACCACCGCCTCCGGCTCCTCCAGCACCCCCCTGAACAGGGACTGAACATGTCCTCCCAGGGATTCCGCCTCTACCGTCTCTGGTATGCCGCGAAGCCGTAAGTTATTGCGGCGGTTTCGGTCTTCCATCTCTTCTAGGTGAAGCTGTAGGGTCACTGCGGTATCCCTATGTTGGTCTCTGGCCCTTTCCAGGTCCGCCACACGTCCCACAAGCGCTTGAAGCGATCCCTCTCCTGTGGACACCCTCTCGCTCAGCGTGGAGACCTCCGCTCGTACCTCCTGGTAGTCTCGGCGGTGGGTCTCCTCCAGGCGCAGGATGAGCGCTTCTATATCGGATCTCGTCGGGAGGGCCTGCAAAAGCGCGCGGATGTCCTGGTCCGTCTGTGTACCCCCAGGTGAGTGCGGTGGTGTTGCCATGATCGGAGGTCGGATCGGCGATACTGCCGACGGTCCTGGTCCCGATGCTGGTGTCTGAAAGCTTCCAGGTGGGGGCCACTGCGGGGGATCGCAGGCCTCTGTGGGGTCTCCACGTGCAGCTCCACGTGGAGCCGTCGCCCGGGCTCCCGGAGAGATCCGACCCTGGGGCTCAAAATAGCGGTGGATGTCACCGGCGGACACGCTGGAACGGGTCACCCGGATGGAAGCTCTTGTTCTCTTCTGTTTGGTCGATTGCATGCCGACTTTAAAGTCGTTTTTGGCCGGTTAGGGAAGGGACAGGCCGGGAGCTCAAGAAAAAAGCAGCCTCACACAGCCATGTCCAGGCCACGCCCCCGCACTGGGCTTTTTCCCCGGCCGGTGCATGCGCAGTTCGTTCGACGCGGGGGCGCGCTTCATTTAAATAGAAGCCGCCCCCTTTGAATTACGCGGGCTTACGCTGGGACATTTTCGCTACGCCAACGCAAACTACGGAGCAAATGCTTAGAGAATACGGCACTTGCTCTAGTACGATGCGGCGGAGTAGTGTAAATGCGTTACGCTACACCGGCAAATTTGTATGAGAATCTGGCCCAGGGACTGTAGGTTTGTTTAGTAGAATCTGAACCATGTCATACTTTGCTGCTGCATATTGCACAATTTCCTAAAGAGACACTAAACAAACTACATGACACTTGTGCCTGATGAGGCCATTGATGTTCCAGTGGCAGCCCGTGAGGCTGGCCATACAGGCTTGGCCCCCCAAAGCGCACGTGCTGTGCGGCAACAATGAATGTAACAAAGAAAGTGGTAAGGGAAAGGGAGGGGTGGACTGGGGAAGTTGAGGGGATAAGAAAAAACAAAGGAAATGCACTCACATGGGCCACATCCATATACGAAGTAAAAAAAAAGGGGGAAAAACAATATCTATGGAGAGGTATTGAAGGTCGGACTATCGAGGCCAAGGAAGTAGTATAAAAATATAATTTTAATATAATCATTGAATAAAACAAATTAGATACAAAGTAACATCAACATAAAGATAACAATAATACATATATACAGGTGAACCACTCTATACACAAAATCCCTAAAGTCGCCGACGCACGTTTCGCCGTGGGGCTTCTTCAGGACGGATGTTTAAGGATTTTGTAAGAAGATGTATAAAAATAGTTGTATGGCCGATGACTCTGCAACCAATGCAAACCAGGGCACACACCACAATCGGGTATTCGATAGTGTGTAGAATACTGGGTTCAAAAAGTCCTCAGAACTTGTTGTAGATCTGTTAATTGACAATAAAGTCAAGATAAGGGTATTCCTAGGATTCATACAAAAAATATGATGCTAATGGCAGCCTTCATTCCGTGATATAAGACCATACAGCCAACTGGGACACATAGCCAGAAAATATATTGAGCCCAAGGTTCTCGAGGTGCACCAAGCAACCAAACAGAGCATGGATTTTTAGACTTCCAAATATGAGCCAGCCAATCGGGGTTGATTAGTACTGGCGTCCGTGTCCCAGGGTGTACATCTGCATGACACACCTTTATATTAAAATTATATTTTTATACTACTTCCTTGGCCTCGATAGTCCGACCTTCAATACCTCTCCATAGATATTGTTTTTCCCCCTTTTTTTTGTGCGGCAACAATATGTTGATTATTTTAGGGATGGGGGGGCCAATCCAATGCCAGATCTTGGCAGAATAATAATTTTTTTGGGGAAAGAAAAATTCTAGAAAAAAGGGGGGTTGCCATCCGAGGCCCCCTTTGAACAAATTCTGTGAAGAACTCCTGTTCTCTGAAGGCCTCCATTATTTGTGCAAGTCAAAATTAAGCAAAAAAAGCTAATGTCAGTCAAGCCTCTACTACTAAGCTTTCTCCCCATATCTAACCCACAAACTCATCCACTGATCATAAAGTCCAAAATCAAGTTACGTGCCGTTGTGGTACACGATCATTTCTTTCGCCTTCTTCCACAGACTGTGAACAACGTTTTCACTCACGCGGTATCCCTTCATACACTGCGCATAGAAGAAGCTCCACACGTTTCCCCGCCCCAGGCGATCGTTCTAGTACTTTACCCGCCCCTTCTCGGTCGTTCAATGCAATACAACATGGAGGACACTCAGCAAGTTGCAATCTCAAGCCAGGAGCTCCGCTTTAAATTAAAGGGGTTGTAAAGGTAAACTTTTTTTTACCTTAATGCATCCTATGCATTAAGGTAAAAAAACATCTCACAGCACCGGCCCCCCCTGAGTCCCCGTTTTACTTACCTGACCGTTCGAAACTCCCGGGCGCGTCCACGTCATCCTCTTCGGTTCCCAGCCTGGCCGTTGATTGGCTAGGCTGGGCGGATTGATAGCAGCGCAGCCATTGGCTGGCGCTGCTGTCAATCACAGCGGATGACGCGGTGTGCCAGGGGCGGAGCCGAGTGATACAGTCAGCGGCTATGGCCGCCGATGTATCACGGGAGCGCGCTCGCAAAAGCTTTCCATCGTGTGAGCTCCCTCGCATGAAGATGGAAAGCTTTTGCAAGGAGGAGCCTAGACAGCCGCCGAGGGACCCCAGAAGACAGCTTTCCGGGCCACTCTGTGCAAAACGAACTGCACAGTGGAGGTAAGTATAACATGTTTGTTGTTTTAAAAAAAAAAATCCTGACTTTAGTGTCGCTTTAAGAGAGCCGGAGTAAATGGAGAAGATTAAAAAAGTCATTAGAAGAAGTAAGTCATTTTCATGTGTACTCTGATTATTTTTTTTATTATTGTGTGGCATGTGCTTTTTCTTTCAGGTTGTATATAAAGGGCCAGATTCACATACAATCTGTGGCGGCGTAGCGTAAGCCATTTACACTACGCCGCCGCAAGTTAATGGAGCAAGTGCCGTATTCCCAAAACACTTGCTCCGTAGTTTGCGGCGGCGTAGTGTAAATGGCCCTGCGTATCCCCGCGTAATTCAAAGGGGGCGGCTTGTATTTAAATTAAGCGCGCCCCCGCGTCGATCGAACTGCGCATGCGCCGGCCCGGGGAAAAAGCCCAGTGCGCATGCTCCAGCTCACGTCGGAAAGCGTTGTTGAAACCGACGTCAAAACGACGTGATCGTCACTTACGCAATGCCCTATTCGCGAACGACTTAGTAAAACGACGTAACCGACGGAAAAAGCCAACACCATACTTAACATGGCAACGACAGAACTTCGTAAACCTACCCCTCATATAGCAGGGGTAGGTTTACGCTTACGGAAACAACGTAAAAACATTCGGGAATCGGCGTATTAGGCTCATTTGCATAGGCAAATGAGAAAACAACGTAAAGGCCACCTAGCGGCCAGAAAAGTAATTACATCTACGATCCGACGGTGTAAGTGTATTACACCTGTCGGATCTTCACTGTATCTATACGTAAGTGATTCTAGGAATCACACGCATAGATACCCGTCGTATCTCTTTTGAGAATCTAGCCCTATATGTCTCAAGGTTCATGTTTGTGGGCATAATAATTGGTCGTACGAGTCGTTGTTCATTCGCTCACTAATAATAAAATACAGACAAAAAGAGGGTTTTTCATTAATAGTGAGTGAGCGAATGAACAACGCCGACAATTATTGTGCCCACTACACACAAACATGAAACTTGAGACATCAAGATCTATTTATGTGAGACCAATTTTTAATTTAATGTAGATATGTTCTTAACTAGATTTAAATAATACAACTTAAGTCAATATACAGTAAAAGGAGAGTATGCTCAGCCAGGGCCGGTACAAGGCAGGGGTGGAAAGGGCGAGTGCCCTGGGCGATACCATTTTGTATAGAAGGTGGGCGCAGCCGAAGTATTGCCATGGCCGCCAGTACAGTGACCTCTGTGTCATGGCCAGCGCGGGCAGCGGCACTGCATAAATTGTGTGCCGACTTGCGCTCGCCGCTCCTGCAGCCGGAAACGTCACCTCCCGCCCCGGCTCCCTTCCCTGCTTCATTGTTTTCTCCCCTACAGAGGAGGCTTAGTCCCTCCCTGCCAGTGACGTGACGTCACTCTGCTCACGGCCGGAGGCGAGGGGGGAGATGGAGGACTCAGCGCAGGGAGCTGTGTCGGCGCTGCCTGTCATATGACTCACAGCCAGGGAGATAGAGAGGAGGAGCCGCCGCCGAGGACTAGTCTCGAGGAGCCTGCCTATGCTCGGAAACAGACTACTGAAGTAAGCAGAACCTGTTAGAGCAGGTAATAAAATGGCTGGATTGGGGGGAGGATGACTGAGGTGACCAGCACTTTATTAATAAAAAATGTCAGATAAAAAAATGTGTTATTTTAAATGAGCCATGCTTTCCTGACTGGAAAAAAAAACACATCAATTGCAGCCTCACTATGCCCATCAAACGCCACCACTATGCCCGTCACACGCCACCACTATGCCCGTCACACGCCACCACTGTGGCCGTCACACGCCACCACTGTGCCCGTCACACGCCACCACTGTGCCCATCACATGCCACCACTGTGCCCATCAAATGTAACCACTGTGCCCATCACACGCAGCCACTGTGCCCATCACACGCAGCCACTGTGCCATGAATTGCCGCCACTGTGCCCATCACACGCCACTACTGTGCCCATCACACGCCACTACTGTGCCCATCACACGCCACCACTGTGCCCATCAAATGTAACCACTGTGCCATGAATTATCGCCACTGTGCCCATCACACGCCACCACTGTGCCCATCAATTGCCACCAGTGTGCCCATCAACTGCCACCAGTGTGCCCATCAATTGCCACCAGTGTGCTGCCAGTTTGCCCCATCATTTGCCGCCAGTGTGCTGCCAGTTTGCCTCATCAATTGCCGCCAGTGTGCCCATCAATTGCCGCCAGTGTGCAGCCAGTGTGCCTATCAATTGCCACCAGTGTGTTGCCAGTTTGCCCCATCATTTGACGCCAGTTTGCAGCCAGTTTGCCCCATCATTTGCCGCTAGTGTGCTGCCAGTGTGCTGCCAGTTTGCCCCATCAATTGCCACCAGTGTGCCCCCCCTGCCTGGCACTTACCTGTCTTGGTCAAATCTATCGCTTTAGCCAATCAGGTAACCGGTAACAAGACCCGGTGCACCTAATTGGCTGAGAGGCGGGTCAGTGTTAGAGAGGCGATTCCCTAACACAGCACTACATAAGCAGAGAACGCACAGCAGTGCGCCGCTGCTTAACACTTTGGAAGCCTATTAGAGCCCACAGGCTCTAATTAGGAAGCCTATTATAGCCTATGGCTCTAATCAGGCACTTCCAAATACACCCCCACCGCTGTAATTCAGATGTCCGGCGCTCGACAAGGAGACCTGAATAGTGGACGGCAGCGGCGACAATAGATAGGTATCTATTGTTGATTGACGGGTGCAGGAGAGAGGGGGCGGTGCATCACAGTGTCTGTGGCTTTCAAAGTCCCACTCAAGGGGGAACAGTATATACTTGTTTTGAAACATTGATTCTTTCTTAAAAACGGATTCACAAAGCACTTACGCCAACGTATCTCAAGATGCGCCACTTAAGTGTAAAGATGCGCCCTCGTATCTATGCGCCATACCCACAGAACAAGATACGCCTGAAAATAGGCTCCTTCCGACCGACGTAACTTTCCTACACCGGCGTATCGTTGGCGCATATTTACGCTGGACGCATCTGGCGCGCCCATTCATTTTCTATTCAAATATGCAAATGAGGGAGATACGCCGATTCACAAACGTACATTTCCCCCCGGCGCAGGCTAAGCGGGGTGTGCGTAAGTTGTACGTCCGGCCTAAAGTTACCCCTCATAAAGCAGGTGTAAGTCAGCAACAGACGTGCACAGGTCAGCTGGAGAGCAGCTACAGCAGCACCGTTACGGACGAGCTGAGCAACCACACTTGCAGGACAACACATCTGTATGGCAACATGCCAGGGGCAGCCATGGTCATAGCACTATTGCGTCTACAGGCACGGAGGAGGAGGGCAAGGGAGAGGATATACCGAATGCGTGTGAACATCTTTGGCATGGGGGAATCAGAGGTGTATCGCATCTTCAGATTCAGCCCTGATGCCATCCTGGAATTAGCCACAGCCATTCATGATGAAATCACCAGCCAGACGGGTTGCTCCCATGCAGTACAGCCACTGGTCAAGGTACTGGCAACACTCCATTTCCTTGCCAGTGGATCTTTTCAATGTACAAGTGGAGTCGTGTCCGGGATGTCATGAGCAGATGTGTGCACCAGGTTGTCCCAGCAATCCTCACATGCATGTCCCACCACATCATCAAACCCACCCATGAACACCTGCGGCAGAAGGCAATGCAGGATTTCTACAGAATTGCCGGATTCCCACGCACCATCGGGGTCATTGATTGCACACATGTGGCACTACGGCCCCCCCGTGCCACAGAGCACATGTACCGCAATCGTAAGCATTGACATTCCATCAATGTACAGGTGATAGCCGATTCCCAATGCCCCCCAGAGGCGATTCAGTTCGCAAGTGTTGCACTCCATAAGTTTTTCACTCACTCACTCATATGGCACGTCCGTGCCAAACACCGCGGGGCCAGCCACGACAGCTACATATACCGTCAAAGCAATATCCCAACAGAATTCAAACAGAACGTGTACAGGGACAGCTGTCTGGTTGGTGAGTGACATGGGTGTCAGGCATGACTGTCTGACCCCATGATGCAGACATCACCAGGGGCACATGCATGGCTAACATCCTTCTGTCTTTTCCCTTCCAGGTGACTCGGCATATGCACTTGGGCCTCATCTCCTGACTCCATACCGGAATCCCCAAACCAGAGGAGAGAGAAGATACAATGCGGCACACATAAGCACCCGTGCAGTGGTGGATTGCACATTTGGCATCCTGAAGTCCCGTTTCCGATGCCTGGATAGGACCGGGGGGAACCTATTGTATTGTGTGTCAGATCATCGGTGCATGTTGTGTGCTGCACAACTACGCCATGAGAAAGGGCCTGGAGATAGACATATGTAATGACCTGACCCCCGAGCCACACAGGGTACCCCATCTGCTGAAGGAAGAGCAGTCAGGAGGTAGGCATTTTTGCACATTAAACACACACATTCAGCATGGCTCATGGACAATGCACGCATGCACACCACTGTGGTGCCTAGCTCACACACACCACATCCACCTCACATTGGTTTAGCTCAAGTCCACCGCACAGGACTTTGGAGCAGCAACGCCACACCAAGGCACCAATCATGTTGCTGTCCATTCATACCACATTCACACGGTCGTGGGGATAACCTCTCCACCACGACCCAGGGTGACACCCCTTACTGGCAGGAATGCCACCCACATTCATACACCAGACACACACCAGTCACACTGTAGCCTGCACTCCTCCACCGTGTGCACATACTACAAAAATCAAATAATATTTGAGCACATTAATCAAAATAAAAAACTCATAACCTGAGTGGGCCATGCAGCGTGCCTCAGCTCCTGCTCCTCAGTTGCCTGGGGGGAGCCTCGGGTGGGGGGGTGGGGCATCAGGGGGAGGATCATCCCCTGGTCTCTCACTCCTGCACGATGCTGGCTGCCTGTCCTCCAGGGCAAGGGCAATGCGCTCCAGGAAAGAGTTGGTCTCCGCATGCATCTGCTTTGGTGGCCTCCCCTCCGCCTCGATGGCAGCCGTGTTGGCCTGTACAGCCCCTGAAAGGCTCCTGACCTCTGTCACAAGGCCTGATGTGGTGGCCTGCAGCTCCCCCAGGCACGTCACAATGCCAGTGCAGTTCGAACTCACATCCTGCAGGCTGTCAGAGCTAGAGGTACTCTGATAAGCCTGCAGTGTGAGGGCACGCTGCACAGCCAAGGTGCAGGCAGCCTGGGTCTGGGCCAAGGAGGCAAGGCTCTCTGCAAAACGCCGCAGGTCAACCGCTATAGCACCCATATGGCGGGTCTGCCAAGCCTGGTCCCTTGCAAGATTTTCCTCCAAGGCATCTGGATCACCCCTGGTCTTGCGCTTAGCCTTCCTGGGGGAAGGAGAGGCTTGGGGCCGGCTGTATGGGGAAGCCCTTGGAGAGGTTTCACTGATGGGGGGAGGAGGCCCTTGGGGGGCTATCCCTGAAGGGGGAGAAGGCCTTTGGGGGGCTATCCCTGATGGGGGAGGATGTTTGGCAGGGTCCAGGGATGGTGGAATCCTGGAGGTACACATCTTCCTCAATGACCACTGGCTCCTCCACAACTTCCTCCAGAGGAGAGGTGTGGGCACTCTCCTGCTGGGATGGCGTGGGTCGCCCAGCAGCTGACGACAGCCCAGTTTCCTCCAGCACATCTGTGGATGACACAAAGCATTCACATGTTGGTGGACCCACACACTTGTCACATGTTCCCTTGCACCCCCTCACATGCTACACACCGGATAGGAGATAAAACACACTTACTTGTCCTCAGGGCCTGTTCACTGGAGTCATAGCCCTCCACTCCCTCCACTTGCTCCCTCTGAAGGCATCTGGCAACCACCTGCTCATCAGGAGTGAGCCTCATAGCAGTGGCTGGTCCACCTGCAGTGCCCCTGGCATGCCTCCTCATCATGCCCAGCTTTTCTCTGACCACACAACACAGGTCATTAATTTATTTTTAAATGTCCTTGGCGGTCCTAACCTCATGGCCAATGGCATTGACCTGCGTGGTGATTTTCTCCAGGATCTCCTCCTTCCTGGCCTTGCTGGTGGTGCCACTCTCTGCCCCATGGAGGTACACATCATACCTAGGCTGGTGCACCTTTCTCTTTCTATTCTGGGTGTATTTATGCCCTGGGCATAGGCAGTGGGCCGGCGTATCTCAGGGGTTAAGCCGGGACGTAGTTGTGAGCATGCGCAGAGGGGTGCGGGACATACGTTTACGTCACGGTGCATGGGCCGTTCGGCCCTTCATTTGCATGGGGTCACGCTTCATTTAAATGGATCACGCCCACTTCCTTACAACTTTGGATTACGCCGTCTTACGCCTACGAATTTACGTTACGTCGGCGCAACGTTGGGAGCATTTGCTTTCTGAATTCCATGCTTGCCTCTCTTAATTGCGCCGGCGTAGCGTAAATGAGATGCGCTACGCCTGCATAAAGATGCGCCGATCTACGTGAATCCGGGCCTTGGTGTGTTTCCATATTGGAAACTTGGCCAAAGATAGGGAAATGTAGCAGCTTTGCAATGGATACAATCCTGTGTTAAGCTTAGAAGAAATGTAAAAACAGACAATTGTACCACACTTTATAAAAAGAATGATTCATATTCCTCTTTCAGGCCTCTAATCTTTTTGAATCATGTTTCCCTTTTTTACAATCTCATAGGGCGCAATCAAACTTCCAGACAGGAGCAAAGAAACCCCACACATCCGACACAAGCCCCACCCCCGCGGGATGTGCAGGAAGTGGAAACTGCCACCACATCAGGTCAGTGTCATACACCACAGCTTCAGGTAATAGGTGTAGGCCTGCATAATTTTAATACATGGTTTGTTTCCAAATTTCAGGAGGTTTTCGTGCTGATGATGGTGGATTGGACACATACAGTGCCCAGCTGTTAATTGGAGAGGTGTGTTGGCCTGCAGGGCTGAAATCGAGGACATCTACATCTGTTTGGGGCAGATGAGGAAAAAAAAAACGGTGGAGCGAAAACAAAAGAATTTAATGGATGTTCTGGGGAGGGTTTAAAAAATATATATATATTTTTTTAAGTTTTCTTTGTTTTTATATGTTTTGTTTTAATTTTTTTAAAGTGGAATCTCTAGTTTTCTGGCTAAAACACATTAACAATGACAAATGCTAAAAAGTTGGTCATTGTTCATGCGTTTTAACCAGAAATTTGTTAATTTTGGGATTCTCAAAGAAAAAAAAAAAAAAAAAAAGATATCTAAGAAAAAAAAGATATTTTTGGATAAAAAAAAAAATAATGACACATTTTAAATGTGAAACAATATTTTTTTTTGGATACTCAACAATGGGGCTGATTTACCAAGCCTGTGCGCCATGACTCATGGCGCACAGGCAGGAGTAAAAGGCTTTTTGACATTTACTAAATAAATAGGCTGGCAGTACAGCATACAGGGAGTGCATAATTATTAGGCAAGTTGTATTTTTGAGGATTAATTTTATTATTGAACAACAACCATGTTCTCAATGAACCCAAAAAAATCATTAATATCAAAGCTGAATATTTTTGGAAGTAGTTTTTAGTTTGTTTTTAGTTTTAGCTATTTTAGGGGGATATCTGTGTATGCAGGTGACTATTACTGTGCATAATTATTAGGCAACTTAACAAAAAAACAAATATATACCCATTTCAATTATTTATTTTTACCAGTGAAACCAATATAACATCTCAACATTCACAAATATACATTTCTGACATTCAAAAACAAAACAAAAACAAATCAGTGACCAATATAGCCACCTTTCTTTGCAAGGACACTCCTGCAGCCTGCCATCCATGGATTCTGTCAGTATTTTGATCTGTTCACCATCAACATTGCGTGCAGCAGCAACCACAGCCTCCCAGACACTGTTCAGAGAGGTGTACTGTTTTCCCTCCTTGTACATCTCACATTTGATGATGGACCACAGGTTCTCAATGGGGTTCAGATCAGGTGAACAAGGAGGCCATGTCAATAGTTTTTCTTCTTTTATACCCTTTCTTGCCAGCCACGCTGTGGAGTACTTGGACGCGTTTGATGGAGCATTGTCCTGCATGAAAATCATGTTTTTCTTGAAGGATGCAGACTTCTTCCTGTACCACTGCTTGAAGAAGGTGTCTTCCAGAAACTGGCAGTAGGACTGGGAGTTGAGCTTCACTCCATCCTCAACCCGAAAAGGCCCCACAAGCTCATCTTTGATGATACCAGCCCAAACCAGTACTCCACCTCCACCTTGCTGGCATCTGAGTCGGACTGGAGCTCTCTGCCCTTTACCAATCCAGCCACGGGCCCATCCATCTGGCCCATCAAGACTCACTCTCATTTCATCAGTCCATAAAACCTTAGAAAAATCATTCTTGAGATATTTCTTGGCCCAGTCTTGACGTTTCAGCTTGTGGGTCTTGTTCAGTGGTGGTCGTCTTTCAGCCTTTCTTACCTTGGCCATGTCTCTGAGTACTGCACACCTTGTGCTTTTGGGCACTCCAGTGATGTTGCAGCTCTGAAATATGGCCAAACTGGTGGCAAGTGGCATCTTTTCTCAGTTCATGGGCAGTTATTTTGCGCCTTGGTATTTCCACACGCTTCTTGCGACCCTGTTGACTATTTTAAATGAAACGCTTGATTGTTCGATGATCACGCTTCAGAAGCTTTGCAATTTTAAGAGTGCTGCATCCCTCTGCAAGATATCTCACTATTTTTGACTTTTCTGAGCCTGTCAAGTCCTTCTTTTGACCCATTTTGCCAAAGGAAAGGAAGTTGCCTAATAATTATGCACAGTAATAGTCACCTGCACACACAGATATCCCCCTAAAATAGCTAAAACTAAAAACAAACTAAAAACTACTTCCAAAAATATTCAGCTTTGATATTAATGAGTTTTTTGGGTTCATTGAGAACATGGTTGTTGTTCAATAATAAAATTAATCCTCAAAAATACAACTTGCCTAATAATTCTGCACTCCCTGTATTTCTTTATTTACTAAAATGCCTAGTGCGCCCAGGAGAGGGCGCATGTTGCGCCTCTATAGACCTGGTGCACGGCATTTAGAAATGTAAATAGCGGGGATTTGGGCGGGAGTTTTTTAGGGGGGGGAGTTGGGTGATGCAGGGGAAGTGTTGTGACTAGGGATGAGCTGAACCCCCCTGGCACAAATATTTCGAACCCTATTGAAGTCTATGGGACCCGAACGTTCGAATTAAAAAATTCAAAATTCAATTAAATGTTGGAAAACGTCGTTTAGAACCCGGGTCTTGCCCCAGGGAACATGTATCAATGGAATTTTTTTTTTTTAAAACTGCCGTTTTTTGCGGAGCAGCCATTTTAATGATGCTTAAAGTGAAAAAATAAAAAAATCCTTTAAATATCACATCTGCTGGGTGTCTATAGTAGTGGCACATGTTTAGAAATGTCCCTGCACAACATGAGAGGACTATAAAAAAAAAGTAATTAATGCTACTTGCGCAAGTTCTGTATGGCAACATTATGTCGAATATTTTAGCGGTGGTGGGGGGCCATTATTGTTTTGTGATAGAATTTTTTTAGAAAAAAGGGCACCCCTCAAACATACTGTAATTGGAGCGCAACAAGGAGCCACGTGCAAAGTATTGCATCAAAAATTGTTATTAGACGCCCCTGTTGAACAGGGGCTGAAAAATTGTGCCTTGGGCACAACACAACACTTGCAACCCCTCCAAATAACTCCAATTGGAGCGCAACAAGGAGCCACGTGCAAATTATTGCATCAAAAATTGTTATTAGGCGCCCCTGTTAAACAGGGGCTGAAAAATTGTGCCTTGGGCACAACACAACACTTGCAACCCCTCCCAATAACTCCAATTGGAGCGCAACAAGGAGCCACGTGCAAAGGGGCTGAAAAATTGTGCCTTAGGCACTGGTGGCGGAGCCCAGAAACACAACATTTCTTACTAGCTATCAGCAAGAAAAGTGAGGAAGAGAAGGATATTCCATCAGCAGCATAAGAGGACAGTCACTCAGCATCAGCAGTCTAAAATGGATCCGACATTTCAACAAAAAGATATTATTCATTAATATCAGCATCAGGTGCTTGGTAGCTGGTGTTGATTCAAGCCTGATTCATTTTGATGAAGGTCAGTCGATCAACAGAGCCGGTGGAGAGGCGCACCCTGTGATCAGTCACAAAGCCTCCAGCAACACTGAATGTCCATTCTAAAAGAACACTGGATGCAGGGCAAGCCAGTAGCTCAATTGCGTACTGGGCAAGCTCTGGCCAGTGATCCATCCTCAAGACCCAGTAAGCCAGAGGATTTTCGGTGGGGAAGGTGTCCAAGTCGGATCTTGCCCCTAGGTATTTCCGGACCATGTAAACCAGACGCTGGCGATGGTTGCTGGAACCGGTCAGACCTTGGGGCTGCGGACTAAAAAACTGCCTGAATGCATCCGTCAGACGACCACCTTCTCCACCGCCCCTTCTGTGACTCACCGAAGCCTCAGCAAGACGTTGTCCAGAGCCAGGTTTTGGTAATCCCCCTGGTTCTGGGAACGCATTGCACAGACCCTTCTGCAAGGCCTCCCGCAGAAGTTTCATCTTCTGCTCCCTCTGCGATGGCAACATAAGGTCCGCAACCTTACTCTTGTAACGTGGATCAAGGAGAGTCGCCAGCCAGTAATGATCCCTCTCCTTAATAGCACGTACACGAGGATCCTTACGCAGGCTTTGCAGGATCAGGGAGGCCATGCAGCGTAGGTTTGCAGAGGCATTCGGGGCACAGTCCTCTGGGCCACTGAGGACGACAGGATCCACAGGCACCTCATCCCAGCCACGTAAAACTCCACGTGCTCCTTGGGACTGTAAATGACCCCTTGAAGACTGCTGCTGCTGAGTGCTAGGCTCCACCTCCATGCTGCTGATACAAACCTCCTCCTCCTCCTCCTCTTCCTGTGTGCTAGGTGGGCAAGCAGGACCACTGTCTGGGTAAAGGGGGCCTTGAGAGGTAAGGAAGTCCTCCTCTTCCTCCCTCTGTTCTGCCTCAAGGGCCCTGTCCATTATTCCACGTAGCATGTCCTCCAACATGTGAATAAGAGGGACAGTCTCACTGATGCATGCACTGTCACTGCTCATCATCCTCGTGGCCTCCTCAAATGGTGACAGGACAGTGCATGCATCCCTGATCAAGGCCCACTGGCCTGGGGAAAAAAAACCTAGCTGCACTGACCCAGTTCTGCTGCCATATTAGCACAGGTACTCATTGATGGCCCGCTGCTGCGTGTGTAGCCGCTGCAGCATGGCCAACGTTGAGTTCCATCTGGTGGGCATGTCACAAATTAGGCGGTTCTTGGGCAGGTTGTATTCCCTTTGGAGGTCAGTCAGCCGAGCAGTGGCATTATATGATCTCCGAAAATGCACACAGACATTCCTGGCCTGCTTCAGGACACCCTGCGTCCTTCCCAGCTGCCAGCAGAGTCACCCAATGCGCCGTAAAAGACAGGTAACGTCCCTGTCCATGCCTGCTGGACCATGAGTCAGCGGTTATATGCACCTTACCACTGACTGCCCTGTCCAGCGAGGCATGGACATTGCCTTCCACATGCCGGTAGAGAGCCGGAATAGCCTTCCGTGAGAAAAAGTGGCGCTTTGGTACTTGCCACTGAGGTACTGCACATTGCACAAACTCACGGAAGAGGGCAGAATCTACCAACTGAAAAGGTAGCAGTTAAAGTGCTAGCAATTTCGCTAAGCTAGCATTCAACTGCTGGGCATGTGGATGGCTGGGATTGTACTTCTTTCAGCGCTGCAGCAGCTGGGGCAGGGAAATTTGCCTGGTACTATCAGTAGATTGACCGCTACTACTAGCTTGTGACACACCTATTTCTACACCTTCACTGCAGGCTTCAGAAAGGACTGGGGGTCTACTGGGGTTGGAGGTCCCAGAAGGGCAAGGGGGGGTACGCTTTTGTCTTTGGTGTGGGTCTTTCTGGTGTGCTTGCCAATGAGCTGCATGGCAGGTCGACATATGTCTGGACAAGCATGTGGTACCCAGGCGGTTGATGTTTTGGCCACGCGAGATACGCTTGCGACATAAGTTGCAAATAGCAAAGGTACGATCTTGTGGACATGTTTCAAAAAAGGCCCACACCAAAGAACTTTTGCTGTACCGGTCAGACACAGCAGCGCCATGCACAAGCGCCGTAGATGAATGAATGAATGAATGAATGAATGAATGAAAACTTGTATAGCGCGGCACATGCGAACTGAATCGCCTCTGGGCGCTTGTTGTTCCAGTCTCCTTTGATATCAAAAGAGAAGAGTCTTGACCTTTTTCCTGAATGCTAGGTGGTTCTCCTCCAACCGAATGCTGGTTGGTAAAGCGTTCCATAGTCTGGGACCTTGGATCGCGAATCTTCTTTCTCCTTTGGATTTGAAGTTGGCTTTCGGAACCTGGAGCAGGTTCTGATTCGTGGATCGCAAAACGCGATTGGGATTATGCGCTTTTATTATTTCGCATAAATAAATGGGGGCATTCCCATGGACACATCTATGCGTAAGACAGAGAGCTTTAAAAGCAATTCTGTCTTTAACTGGCAGCCAATGAAGGGCTCTCAGTGAAGGTGAGATGGATTCCCAGGGTTTTTTCCCAGTCACCAGTCTGGCGGCTGTATTCTGAACGACTTGCAGACGGGCGATTTGGTACTTGGGGAGGCCGAGGTAAAGGGCATTTGCATAATCCAACCTGGAGTTTACAATTGTTCCTACCGCGACCGCTAAGTCTTCTTTGGTAATGAACGGAGTGAGTCTACGTAGTAGGCGCAGTAGATGGTGAGATCCGCTGACTACTGACCCTATTTGTGCGTCCATTGTCATAAAGGAGTCAAAAATGACCCCTAGGCTTTTGACTTTGGCGCTAGGGGTGATGAATTTGCCTAAAATCGGCGGGGGGGTCCACGCTGTTGAAAGTTGATTCCTGCGCTTGGCGTGAAACAGAAGAAGTTCTGTTTTCGCTCCGTTGAGTTTAAGATAACTCTTTGTCATCCAGTCCTCTATCAAAGAGAGACATGTCTCTAGATTGAGGTGGTGATTCTGCCTGTTGCAGATGCGGAAATAAAGTTGCGTGTCGTCTGCATATGAGTGGTAGAGCAGTTTTTGGCTGCTGATAATCTCAAAAAGAGGACGGAGATATATGTTAAACAGCACTGGTGACAGAGGCGATCCTTGAGGGACTCCGCATGTTACTGTGCGTTTTTCAGACGTAAAAGGTCCTAACTTCACTGTTTGCGATCGGTTTTCCAAAAAAGAGGAGAACCAAGATAAATCGCTTTCTGCGACTCTGGCTACTTCAGCAAGCCGAGTCAGTAACAGATTGTGGTCTACAGTGTCGAAAGCTGCACTTAGGTCCAACAGAACCAGGAGACAAGATTCTCCTTCGTCTGCGGCCTTGAGAACATCGTCCCATACTTTCAGCAATGCTGTTTCCGTCCCATGACCGGGACGGAAGCCTGATTGCAATGGGTCAAGTAGCTTGTAGGTATCTAGATGCAGTTGCAGCTGTTTTACCACTACCTTTTCCATTATCTTAGAGAGTACGTTGAGGCTTGTTATGGGACGGCGATGGAGTGGGTCCTTAGGGTCCAAGGAGGGTTTTTTCAGGATGGGTTGGATTATACCCTCTTTCAACTGTGAGGGCACTATGCCCTCCAAGAAAGACTGGTTGATAAGCTGCGTGATGGGAGGAGCCAGGATGTAGGCGCATTCCTTCAGCAGTTTTGTGGGGATAATGTCATTTGGCGCTGCGCCATTGCGCAGAGTACAAATGACATTCTTAGTAGTCTCGATGGAGATGGGTTCCAGGGTGAACTTACCTGATATCGGAGAATTATTATGGGTGCTGTGTGAGAGGCTGCGGGGGGGGCTGGGGGAAGAATTGTTTTGCTGAATGCTTTCACGGATTGCTTCGATTTTATTAATGAAGCAATCCGATAGCTCATTGCAAAATTCTTGTGTGTCCGGACTGGGGGCTTCAATGCATCCTGGCTTCATGGTCTGGGTGACCATCTTGAAGAGTTCGCGGGGGCGGTTTAGGGCACCGTTGATAGCCTCCGAAAAATAATTTTTCTTGGCTTGGAAAATCCCTTTGTGGTATTTCCTTGTAGTCGCCTTGTAGATGGATAGGTTTAGCTCTGAAGAACATCTTTTCCAGGCAGATTCTGCCCTTCTGCGTTCTTGCTTCAGTAACGACAGCTGGTTGTTAAACCAGCTGCTGTTGTTTTTCCGAATGCGGGTTATTCGTTTCGGCGCTACCAAGTCAGCTGACTGTAGCATGGCCGAATTTATGGCTTCCAATGTTTCAACGGCCGTTTGATGCGGCTGAGTTGTTTCTATTTTTTTCCTTAAAGTCGTTTTGAAGAGTTCCGAGTGGAACTTTTTCTGACATCTAGTCCAGTGTGTTGTCACTGGATTTGATGTTTTTGTTGCAGGGGGGATGGTGGAAATACTGAATATAATTGCATGGTGGTCTGTCCATGGCAATTTTTCATTTTCCCTAATTTTTATTTCCAGCGCTTGTCTGAAAATAAGATCGAGTGTGTGACCTGAAGCATGTGTGGGCCCACATACTAGTTGCTGTAATCCTAATCCTTCCAGGTGGTCAATACAGGCGTCAGCAATGGGGTCTTGTGAGGAGTTAGCCCAGAGATTGAAATCCCCTAGCAGCAAAAGATGTTTGCTGTTGAGGGTATAAGTGGAGAAGAAATCCGTCCAAGATGATAGCAGCTGCGATTTTGGGCCGGGAGGCCTATAGCAGAGCAGAATGTGGACGGTCTCCTTTGAAATTGCTTGCAGTTGCAGAGTAAGGGTTTCCATGAATGGAAGAGGGTTTTGGCGGACTGGTTTGGTGATCGTAAGGTGAGTCTTGTGGATCACCGCCAGGCCGCCTCCTCTTTGCCCTATTCTGTTTTCCGTTATAATACGGTAATTTTCTGGCACCAGTTCTCCTAGAATGGTGTTACAGTCAGCTGTGAGCCAGCTCTCTGTAATAAAAAGACAGTCTAAATCATTTTGTTGAATGAAGTCGCGGATTTCTAGTCGGTGTTTTACTGCCGATCTTGTGTTAATCAGAGCACATGATATGTGCTTGAGCTGGGGTAAATGGCTGAAACGTCTGACAGTCGATCGATGATCGATTCTCAAAAGTCGCTCAGTTCTTAGGGCATTTTTGGTGATGGCTGGCAGTATTGCGGCGAATTGCCTCAAACTCCAAATGGTTTCGGCCGAATATTGTCGACCTGCCATAATCGCAATACACCGTGGGGGGGGGGGGGGGGAGAGGGGAGATTGGCTTGGTCCAGAGGAAGGCAAAAAAACCCTGGCGGTGCTAGGCCAATATGCTCCGGTAGGGAAAAAAATTCCTTCCTGACCCCTATAAAAGGCGATCGGTTAACCCCTGGATCAAGCTTCTATTCGTTCACGAGACAAGGGGGGGCTGGGGATGAGAGGGGGAACGTGTTGCTGGTCTGGTAGGATGGCTGCCTGCTCAGGCAGTGGGATGAGGGCTGAACAGATAAGGTGTATTCCGGATGATCTAGGGGCTGAGAGGGCGAAAACAAGGACAGATGGCTGTCCTTCTGGGGTGAGGGGGGGTTTCCCAGAGGCTGGGTGAAGTTAGCAGGGCGTGGGGAGCCGCGCGCCGTTAGGCCGCAAGTGAAGCCGCGGTCTTTCCTAAACCGCGGCCCCGCGATTCAGGTCGGCCTGGCGCGGTGCTTTCAAAAAAGTGCCCCCGAACGTCAGAATTGCCGCGGGGAGGTTACAGGAGGGGGCCCCTGGTGAGGATGGAGGTGTGGGAGTGCGGGGCACCGAGGAAAGGAACCAAAAGGAGCAAGGGGGATCCGTGATTGCTGCGGCTTTATCCTAAAAAGGACGGCCGTCAGCAGCTTCAGTGGAGGGCTCTTACCTTCAGGAGAGCCAAGGAGCTGGGCTAGAGGAGTGCTCGGACTGGGGTACAGGTTTTTCCAGGCTGGAGCTGGAGAGAAGACCGGGCTAGCAGGGCTGGGAGGGTGTGCTAGATGTGCGCTGTAATGCAGTGGGTGTGACCTTAAGCTGACCCCTGGAGGGCATCCTGCCTCTTTGGAGATGTGCCTGTGCCTCGTCCTCCTCCTCCTCCTCTCTCCTATCAGGCACAAAGGTAGAGTCAGTGACCTCATCATCCCCTCCCTCCTCATCACTGTCAACAACCTGGCAGTATGCTCCAGCTGGGGGAACATCAACACTGACAAATTGCTGTCTCTCTCGGACACCCCCTTTCCCTGGGCTCACATCAATGCCTTCCTCTATCAGTGTTCCATCATCGGAGTCCTCAAAACGCTGCGCATCTTCCTGCAGCATGTACCCAACACTGTGTTGAAACAGTTCGGGGGACTCCTCAGGAGGACATGGTGGTACTAGGGAAGTATTGTGTGAAGCCATTGTGCAGAGGGAAGAGGACGCCTTGGCAGCTGCTTTGCCAGATAAACTTTGATCAGTCTGTGTGAGAGAGGATGAGGAGGATGAGGACGGCTTGGTCATCCACTCTACTAATTTCTCTGCATGTTGAGGCTCAACACGGCCAGCTCCCGAAAAGAAGGACGAGCGGCCACGGCCACGTGCTGAAGAGAATGCACCACATACACTACCAGCGTTACCTCTACATGCAGAGCCTGCTTGCCCTCGTGACTCTCTGACTCTCTTTGTTGTCCTTCCAGACATATTTATGCGATCAGGTGGTATATAACAGCACACGTACAGTGACACTAACTGCGCTCAGGTGGTATATAACAGCACAGGTGCGGTGACACTAACTGCGCTCAGGTGGTATGTAACAGCACACGTACAGTGACACTAACTGCGCTCAAGTGGTATGTAACAGCACACGTACAGTGACACTAACTGCGCTCAGGTGGTATGTAACAGCACACGTACAGTGACACTAACTGCACTCAGGTGGTATGTAACAGCACACGTACAGTGACACTAACTGCGCTCAGGTGGTATATAACAGCACACGTCCAGTGACACTAACTGCGCTCAGGTGGTATATAACAGCACAGGTGCGGTGACACTAACTGCGCTCAGGTGGTATGTAACAGCACATGTACAGTGACACTAACTGCGCTCTGGTGGTATGTAACAGCACACGTACAGTGACACTAACTGCGCTCAGGTGGTATGTAACAGCACACGTACAGTGACACTAACTGCGCTCAGGTGGTATGTAACAGCACACATACAGTGACACTAACTGCGCTCAGGTGGTATATAACAGCACACGTCCAGTGACACTAACTGCGCTCAGGTGGTATATAACAGCACAGGTGTGGTGACACTAACTGCGCTCAGGTGGTATGTAACAGCACATGTACAGTGACACTAGCTGCGCTCAGGTGGTATATGACAGCACACCTCCAGTGACACCAACTGCGCTCAGGTGGTATATAACAGCACAGGTGCGGTGACACTAACTGCGCTCAGGTGGTATGTAACAGCACACGTACAGTGACACTAACTGCGCTCAGGTGGTATATAACAGCACACGTCCAGTGACACTAACTGCGCTCAGGTGGTATATAACAGCACACGTCCAGTGACACTAACTGCGCTCAGGTGGTATATAAAAGCACACGTACAGTGACACTAACTGCGCTCAGGTGGTATATAAAAGCACACGTACAGTGACACTAACTGCGCTCAGGTGGTATATAACAGCACACGTCCAGTGACACTAACTGCGCTCAGGTGGTATATAACAGCACACGTCCAGTGACACTAACTGAGCTCAGGTGGTATATAACAGCACACGTCCAGTGACACTAACTGCGCTCAGGTGGTATATAACAGCACACGTACAGTGACACTGACTGCGCTCAGGTGGTATATAACAGCACACCTCCAGTGACACTGACTGCGCTCAGGTGGTATATAACAGCACACCTCCAGTGACACCAACTGCGCTCAGGTGGTATATAACAGCACAGGTGCGGTGACACTAACTGTGCTCAGGTGGTATGTAACAGCACACGTACAGTGACACTAACTGCGCTCAGGTGGTATATAAAAGTAAATCCCCCGGCGGAATGCATATTCCGCGGCTAGGGGGAGTTTACTATTTAAATCACGTGCGTCCCCGCGCCAATCATACTGCGCATGCGCCGCCGGCTAAATTTCCCAGCGTGCATTGCCTCAAATGACGTCGCAAGGACGTCATTGTTTTCGACGTTAACGCTATTAACGTATGGCCGTATTCCCGAACGACTTACGTAAATGACGTAAAAAATTCAAAACTCGACGCAGGAACGACGGCCATACTTAACATAGGATACGCCGCACTTACCCCGCATATAGCAGGGGTAACTATCCGCCGAAAAAAGTCAAACGCAAACGACGTAAAAAAAAAGCGACGGCCGGGCGTTCGTTTCTAAATCGGCGGTTCTCCTCATTTGCATATTCGTTGCATATAATAACAGAAGCACCACCTAGCAGACGGCGGGAGATTGCAGCCTAAGATCCAACAGTGTAACTCACTTACACCAGTCGGCTCTAAGGGAGATCTATGCGGAACCTGATTCGATGAATCAGCCGCATAGATCCGAGCGTCGGATCTCACAGATACGACGGTGTATCAGTAGATACACCGTCGTATCTCTATGTGAATCTACCCCACTGTGTCTCTATCTATCTATCTCTCTCTCTCTCTGTCTGTCTGTCTCACTTCTCTAAGCAAGCCGGAACAAACTACACAAGGCCGCCCGGGAGGCGACCTTTTATAGTGTGGGGCGTGTGCTAAAGCCCTGAGCCCTAATTGGTCAAAGCACCCAGGCTTTGGCCAATTAGGTCTCTTCGTTTTTTGGGCGCTGTGATTGGCCAAGCATGCGGGGTCATGGTGCATGCTTGGCCAATCATCAGCACGCAACGCCGCAGTGAATTATGGGTCATTCGAATTTGGAGCGAACGACCCGATTTGTTTGTTTTCGATGAACGATCGAACGGCCAATGTTCGATGCGAACATGTGTTTGCATCGAACACAAAGCTCATCCCTAGTTGTGACATGTGTTTGAATGTGTGTTGCGGGCCGAATTGAAAGTGAAAGTGACTTTTGGGAACCGATCCCCGTACGCTTGCACAGTACGCCTGAACATCAGGAGGTTCATTTGCATACTGGGCATGCGTACAGGGAAATTTCGGGGATTCACGTGCGCCTTGTCAGTACGCCGAGAAAATCTTGGTAAATACCAAGCGGCATAGCTGTAATTCCGGTGCGTGACGCGGCACACGGGAATCCCCAAACGGTTTTCAGCCTGCGCTGACCATGAAGGGGAACTCTGCGCCAAATTTCAAACAAGAAACCGGCACGGATTCTCCTCCAGGGGTACATTAGGCTCTTCGGCTTGGTCTGGAATGTGAGGGGTTAAACCCACGCCGAAAAAACAGCGTGGGATTCCCCCCCAGATCCATACCAAGCCCTCACCCCAGGCACGCAGTCTGGTCCGGACAGGAATGGGGGTGGGGACGAGCGAGCTGCCCCTCCTGAGCCATACCAGACCGCATGCCCTCGACATGGGGGAGTGTGTGCTTTGGGGGAGGGAGGAACTTTCCTCCACCCCAAAGCACTCTTGTCCCCATGTCGATAGGGACAACTTAAGAGCCTCTTCCCGACAACCCTGGCCGTTGGTTGTCGGGGTATGCGGGCGGGGGCTAAACGGAATCTGGGAGTCCTCTTTTATAAGGTGGCCCCCAGATCTGGCCCCCCACCCTATGTGAATAAGTATGGGGTACATCGTACCCCTAACCATTCACCTGGGGGAAAAGTGTTAAGTAAAAAACACACCACACAGATTATTAAAATAATTTATTAGTCAGCTCCGGGGGTCTTCTGCCGCCCCCCCCCCTTCTTCTTTAAGCTCTTTTACAAGGGGGGGGTGTAGGCCCGGTCTTCTCTCTTCCACCAGGGGACTTGGGCTTCGCCGTTTTCTACCTGGGGGGGGCACCACCCCCGGTCTTCTCCGGTGTCTTCCGCCAGGGCCTCGGGCTTCTCTCGATGCCTCCTCTGCCTGGCTTCTACGCGGGGGCCAGGGCTTCTCTCCGCTGTCTTCTTCCTTCTCTGGGGCATGATGGGAATGTGATGTCACATGGGTTGAGGTCACATGGTGGCATCACCCGGTGACCACGCCCTATGCCTATATAAGTCGATGCGCACTGCACAGATGGCATTTCAGCGCGGGACCTCGTTGAGTCAACATCGAATGGAAGAGAAGGAAGAAGACAGCGGAGAGAAGCCCTGGCCCCCGCGGAGGTGCCACGCAGAAGTGTAAGGCACTGGAGAAGCCCGGAGGGTGGTGCCCTCCGGCGGAAGACATCGGAGAGAAGCCCTGGCCCCCGCGAAGGAGCCAGGCAGAAGCAGAAGGCAGAGGAGAAGCCTGGGGGTGTCGCCCCCTGGCGGAAGACAGCGTAGAAGTCCGGGGGGGCTGGAGCACCCTCCGGCAGAAAATGGCGAAGTCCGGGGCCCCCCGAATGTAAAAGAGCTTAATGGGGTGGGGGGCCCTGGCAGAAGACCCCTAGCTGACTAATAAATGATTTTAAAAAATTGTGTGGTGTCATTTTTACTTTACATTTTTTCCCCAGGTGAATGGGTAGGGGTACAATGTACCCCATACTCATTCACATAGGGTGGGGGGCCAGAATCTGGGGGCCACCTTATTAAAGGGGGCTCTCACATTCTGATAAGCCCCCCACCTGCATACCCCGACAACCAACGGCCAGGGTTGTCGGAAAGAGGCTCTTGTCCCTATCGACATGGGGACAAGAGTGCTTTGGGGTGGGGGGGCAGTAACCCCTCCCCCAAAGCACACACTCCCCCATGTCGAGGGCATGCGGTCTGGTACGGTTCAGGAGGGGGGCACTCGCTCGTCCCTGCCCCCTTCCTGTCCGGCCAGACTGCGTGCCTGGTATAAGGGTTTGGTCTGGATCTGGGGGGGAACCCCATGCTGTTTTTTCCGCGTAGGTTTAACCCCTTAAGTTCCAGACCAAATCTAAAGGCCTGGTGTGCACATGGAGGGGGACCCACACCGTTTTTTTTTTAAATTTGGTGTGGAGTTCACCTTCATGATCAGCTCCCTTTCCTGTCAGGGGGAAAAATGCCTGATCGTCTGTTCATACAATGTATGAACAGCGATCTGTCATTTTCCCTAGTCAGTCCCACCCCCTTACAGTTAGAACACACAGAGGGAACATAATTAACCACTCCCTCGCCCCTAGTATTAACCCCTTCCCTGCCAGTGACATTTTTATAGTAAGCAATGCATTTTTATAGCATTGGTCGCTCTAAAAATGCCAATGGTCCCAAAAATGTGTCAGATTTGTCCACCATACTGTCGCAGTACCGATAAAAATAGCTGATCACCGCCATTACTAGAATAAAGAAAATAGTAATACAAATGCCATAAAACTAACGCTTATTGGGATTTTTTGGAACCAAAATATGTAGAAGAATACGTATCGGCCTAAACTGAGGAAAAAAATATATTTATATATTTTTTTTATATATTTTTGGGGATATTTATTATAGCAAAAAGTAAAAATTTTTTTTTTTTTTTTTTTTAATTGTCGCTCTATTTTTGTTTATAGCGAAAAAAAGAAAAAACGCAGAGGTGATCAAATACCACCAAAAAATAAAAAATGTATTTGTGGGGAAAAAATGACGCCAATTTTGTTTGGGAACCACGTCGCACGACCGCGCAATTGTCAGTTACAATGACGCTGTGCCGAATCGCAAAAACTGGCCCGGTCATTGACCAGTAATATGGTCTGGGACTCAAGTGGTTAAAAATTAACAAAACACTAAAGTTAGCCAAATTTTTGGCGATAATGTGAAAAATTATGTTACACCGAGTAAATAGATACCTAACATGTCACGCTTTAGTATTGCACACACTCATGAAATGGCGCCAAACTTCAGTACTTTAAAATCCCCAAATACTTTTAGCACTAGACCTCCTCTGTAACTCTAAACTGGTAACCTGAAAAAAAAATGTGCGGGTTCACTTCTGACTGCGAGCTACTAGGGACTAGGGATGAGCCGAACACCCCTGGGTTCGGTTCGCACCAGAACCTGCTAACAGACCAAAAGTTTGTGTGAACTTTAGAACCCTGTTAAATGACTTTTCTCTGTATTGCCGGGAGCCGACAATTCATTATAGCCGTGAGTGATTTTAAATTACTTTTTTTCCTTCAGAAATTACACTTTATGCAGGGAGACTTCTAAGCATGGGAAACAAGCGCTACTTTACAGGCATACTATACATCCCCCCCCCCAGGTACGAAATTTAAAGGAATATTTCACTTTTATTGTTTCACTTAAAGGAATTAATAAAATCACTGCTGCCAAAAAACTGCAGTTTTTAAAACTTTTTTTTGCATTGATACATGTCCCCTGGGGCAGGACCTGGGTCCCCAAACACTTTTTATTACAATAACTTGCATATTAGCCTTTAAAATTAGCACTTTAGATTTCAAACGTTCGAGTCCCATAGACTTTAACCACTTTAGCCCCGGACCATATTGCTGTCCAAAGACCAGAGCACTTTTTGTGATTCGGCACTGTGTCGCTTTAACTGACAATTGCGCGGTCGTGCGACATGGCTCCCAAACAAAATTGGCGTCCTTTTTTTCCCACAAATAGAGCTTTCTTTTGGTGGTATTTGATCATTTTTATTTTTTGCGCTATAAACAAAAATAGAGCGACTATTTTGAAAAAAATGCAATATTTTTTACATTTTGCTATAATAAATATCCCCAAAAAAGATATAAAAAAACATTTTTTTCCTCAGTTTAGGCCGATATGTATTTTTCTACATATTTATAGCGTTTACAAAAAAGGGGGTAGTTTTATGGCATTTTTATTGATATTTTTTTTTTTACTAGTAATGGCGGCGATCAGCGTTTTTTCGGTACTGCGATATTATGGCGGACACATCGGACACTTTTGACACATTTTTGGGACCATTGGCATTTTTTTAGCGATCAATGCTATAAAAATGCATTGTCATACTATAAAAATGCCATTGGCAGTGAAGGGGTTAACACTAGGGGGCAGGGAAGGGGTTAAGTGTGTTCCTATTTGTGTTCTAACTGTATGGGGGGGTGGACTCACTAGGGGAAATCACTGATCTTCTGTTCATACATTGTATGAACAGAAAATCAACGTTTCCCCCGCTGACAGCAACGAGAGCTATGTGTTTACACACATAGCTCCCGTTCCCCGCTTTGTAACGAGCAATCGCGGGTGCCCGGCGGCGATCGCGGGTGCCCTAGTGGCTGAAAAAGAGAGGACGTAGAGCTACGTGCTCTCGCGAATCAGTGCCACTGTCCCGCAGTAATATGACGGCGGGCGGTCGGCAAGCAGTTAACAGGGTTCTAAAGTTCACACGAACTTGCCGCGAACACCCCAAATAGTTCGCTGTTCGGCGAACAGGCAATGTTCGAGTCGAACATGAGTTCTACTCGAACTCGAAGCTCATCCCTACTAGGGACAGGGGCGTTTGAATTATTATTATTTTTTTGTTACATAATAACTCAATAAGACCTTCCCTTCGGGTTGGAAGGCATGAGTTCAGGGGAGAAAAAAAACCAGCGCTCATGCTTTCAGCCGCCATTGCAGCTTTGATTATGTTTCTGCATTTCGGTTGAACTGAGCATGCCCAGGCACTTAGAAATTTTAAGGTTGCTTTTTGTGGGTGAAAATCACTTGCATGTTTCTGAGCATGCTCAGAAAGCGTGGTTTTTGGGTTAGTAATTTAAGGACATCCTTAACAGGTGTAAGCAGTTACAAGTTCACCCAAACTAGAGACTGAAATTTCATCTGTTTCCAATTGCTTCATTATCACACGTTATAAAAAGTGTGGATAGAGCACATGTCAGCTGCCCTGAGAGGTATCCCTGGTAGGGATGAGCCGAACACCCCCGCGTTTGGTTCGCACCAGAACCGTCGAACAGACCGACCATTTGCGCGAACATTTAGAACCCCATTGAAGTCTATGGGACTCGAACGTTCGAATTCAAAAACGATAATTTTAAAGACCAATTTTCAAGGGGGGCGTGTCTAGCCGGCGCAGCGGATGGCTGCTGTGTAACGCAGCTCCTCTCCATAACGGACCAATGAGAGGCTGTAACGGCGACTAAAAGCCTCGTTTCAGGCACCGAAGACTGCGGGAGACTTGGGAGACCCTCAGGATGTCAGTCCGCAAGAGGAAGGAGATCAAACAACCGAGTAAAATGCCCGATTTCTTCGCCATGCAGCGCCGCTACACAAGCCAAGATGGCGGCGACGAGCGATGGGGGAACGCACGCGGCTCTAATGCACAGCGAGGGTCACTCTCCACCTCATCACCCGGCCATAACACTACCAAGCAGGGGAAAACAGGCCATCTACTACAACCTCTATCGGCATCTTCTAGCCCAGCCAAAAGCAAACAGAAGCTGCAGGATTATCCGGAAGCAGAAGGCCTGGAGGTAAGCCTGAACTCGTCCCTTGATGACACCAGGGAGTTGCAGGATTCCATTTCTGACTTTCCCACTGCTAATAGGCCCGTCATGGATACCACTTTGAAAGATATGTTGGTGTCACTAAGGTCTACACTGCATGCTGACATTATTGCACTAACCAGCCAGTTCAAATCTGACATTTCTGCAGTTAATCAGAGAGTTTATCATGTTGAAACAAAAATGGGCGAATTCGCCTCCACTTTTAATGACATGGTTGATGCCCAATGATAGAGATGAGGAGATCTTGCAGATCCAGCAAAAACTGGCAAATTTAGAAGATAGATCTAGGAGGAATAATGTTAAAATAAGGGGAATCCCTGAAACAATCAATCCTCCTGATCTGAAGGACTACTTTCTTAATGTTATGAAAGCAGTACTCCTTGAAGCTCCTTTGGATGACCTTATTATAGATCGAATCACAAAATAGTGTACAGATGGATCTACCCGGCGAAACTGTTGATAACCAAAGATGGCACTACCCACACAATCTCTAGTGTCAAGGAAGGTTTGTGCCTCTTGCGAAACTGGCAAATTATTCCATCTGGCAATGCGGGAGGAACCCGTCCTGGGACACCTATCTCACCTAGAGATTGCTCGGATGCCGAGACAGGCTAATTTTTGAGTTTTCATGATCTAATTGTCAGTCTCTCGGTTGGTCCAGGGGATAGCTATGTTATTTGTCCCTTTTTTCTTGACCCCCAAAGTTGAACGGTTGTTCTACCGCACAGGTTCTGATTAGAATCGCATTTTGTTCTTTACTTGTGGTGTTGTCGTGTGTTTTCCTTTTATTTTATTTTTTATTTTATTTTTTTTCCTTGCCACTTTCCCTTTTTTTACTTTAATTTTTTCTCTTTTTATTGGAGGAATTCAGCAGGGTAATCGTATAGGATACGCCAGACCTATCTTCCAGGCTCAACAGACTGTGACTCCGATTATAAAGGATCTAACTTCCGGGGGATATCCAACGTTTCATCTACTGCCAGGTAACCTTATCTATTCCTGCACGTACCTACTTGTTGCGTTCTCGCAGTCTCTTTTTGTTTCACCATGCCCATCACTATATCATCTCTCAATGTTAAAGGACTGAATAGTCCTCAAAAGCGGCAAATGGCATGGAAAGAGGCTATTAGACTCCGAAGTGAAGTTTTTTGCATCCAAGAAACGCACTTTTGCTCACTTAAGCCCCTATTTTCAAACACTGCATGTTTCCTCATGTGTATACTGCAAACGGCCCTACTAAACAAGGAGGGGTAGCAATAGCTATCAGAGATTCTATACATTTCAAAGAACTGGATGTATTTACAGATACCGCGGGCAGGTATATTATCTTAGTCTGGTCATCGTTTATCTTCCTAATACAAAGCAACTGAAATTTTTGCAGAAAATCTGGAAAAAGGTGTCTTCTATGAAACAAGGTTCAATTATCTTATGTGGAGACTTTAACAAGATTCCGGACAGAGATATGGATTTGTCTAGTGGGACTAAATCTAAACATCAAAGAGCCTCATTGAACTGCTTAATTTCGTCCTCAGGCCTGTATGATGCGTGGAGGTGCCAGCACGCCTCGGAAAGGGACTTTTTTTCTAACATGCACAAAACGTATTCTCGCATAGATTTGTTTTTAGTGGATACGTTTATTTTGCAGAACATTGTTGATTCAAGCATTCATTGCATAACGTGGTCTGACCACGCCCCAATTTCCATGGTGGTGGGGGATCGTCGGACCGAAACCAGGGCTAACAGATGGCGTATGGACGTTCACACACTGTCAAAACCAGCAAATGTAGAAAAAATACGCTCAGCTCTCATTGAATTTTTTGCTATTAATGGCCCTTCAGTTGACGATCCATTCACGCTATGGAATGCTCATAAAGTGTATATCAGGGGTCTACTTATTCAGATGAGCTCTAGGCTCAAACGGCAGAAATTGAAAAAGCTTAATGACTTATTGACTACTATTAACCAATTGGAGACTATTAACAAGCAACATTCCACTCAGACAATAAGAGATGAGTTGTTTACTGCAAGACATAATTTAAGAGCGCTTTTGGTGTCTCAGCATGACTATCAACTTCGTTCCCTAAAAGCCCAATCCTATAGATATGGGAATAGAGCAGGGAAATTGCTAGCTCACCAACTAAAAGAAAAGGTTACTAAACAGAAGATATCTCATATCTTAAATCCCAAGAGTAAGACTAGAGTTACGAATCCCAAAGAGATTGCGGATGCCTTTAGTGAATATTACGAAGCTCTGTATAACCTTAAAGATGATCCCAATACTCCCCAACCTACGGACGCCATAATTTCGGACTTTCTTGAATTCATTGACCTGCCTACCATTTCACAAACTGACTTAGATAGATTGAATTTTCCAATTCTCTCTCAGGAAATAGAACAGATAATAAAAAATCTCCCACATAATAAATCCCCAGGCCCAGACGGCTACTCTTCAGAGTATTATCAATTTTTTGGCGATGTCTTATCCCCATACCTTCAACAATTATTTAACGCCGCGATAGCAGGAGTTTTTTTCCCACCGGAGATGCTTACAGCCACAATAATCACCCTACCCAAACTGGGTAAGGAACCTAATTTGCCTCAAAACTTCAGACCCATTTCCCTATTAAATGTGGACGTGAAGCTGTATGCCAAACTATTGGCGTGCAGATTGTCAGATGTGCTACCCAAACTGATAAATTATGACCAAGTAGGTTTCGTTTCGGGCCGACAGACGACGGTTGCTACTAGGAGAATGGTGAATATTCAACATATAGCCGAAAAGAGGGGAGAGCCTTCTCTGCTTCTTACATTAGATGCGGAGAAGGCTTTCGATAGAGTCCACTAGGGGTTCCTTGGGAGGGTGCTGACTAAATTTGGCTTCTTTGGCCCAGTGCGAGATGCGATTTTGGCGCTGTATTCATCACCGTCGGCCTATGTTTATACAGAGGGCATGTTTTCTAAAAGATTTCACATTACAAATGGGACTCGACAGGGCTGCCCTATGTCCCCTCTAATTTTTGCATTGATAATGGAACCTATGGCGGAAAGGGTGAGGTCTGACCCCCTCATTCAGGGTATATCCTCGCAATCGCATCAACACAAGATTTCGTTGTTTACTGATGATGTGATCTTGTCTCTTTCTAATCCGACTGTGTCCCTGCCTGCAGCTCACAATGTCCTCCAGGACTTTGGTAGAGCATCATATTATAAGGTCAACGCAGCAAAATCAAATATATTGGGCATTTCGATCCCTAGGGAAGTAGAGAGACAGATTCAAAAGTTACTCCCATACCCCTGAACTAAAAAATCTATTACGTATCTGGGTATTGAACTCACCTCTCCTATCGCAAATTTTTTCCATTTAAACTATGTGCCATTAATCGATAAGTTTCAAAAAGAATTCTCACGTCTTGGAAGGTATTACTTGTCCTGGTCTGGCCGATTAGCAGCTTACAAAATGTTGTTATTACCGAAATTGCTTTACGTCTTTAGAGCACTGCCCATTATGGTACCTCCTTCCTTCTTTAACATAATGTAAAAACAACTATCGAACTTCGTATGGAGGGGGGGGGGAGCAGAGCTAGATGTTCTCCTCACATACAAACCAAACATAAATCTGCAGGAGGTATGGGTCTACCAATACTAAAAGACTATTTTACAGCGGTTGTTTTTGACCAGATTAAACACTGGTTTATTAAACCACTGGTTAAGCCTTGGTGCCAACTAGAACTTGCTAGGCTTCATGCTCTTTCACCACTTTCTCTTCTTGTGGCCTCCGCTATATCAACGGAGGTACAGGTTGAGGACCACCCTACTATCCAAGCAGCATGTGAAGCTTGGCCCAAAGTTAACGTGGAGGGAAGTGCATGTTACCCAATGGTCAGAGTTCCCATCCCTTTGGAGTCTGTTTGGTGGTTGATCCCTAATTTGAGAGTACACCGGTGGACTGAAAATGGGATATTATCCTTGGCAGATATAACGGTAGATCACAAATTATGCCCTTTACATCTATTCAGCAAAAATTTCACATTCCTTCTACGGAAAGCTTTATGTATAGTCAGATAGCCTCCCTCTATCGAAAAATGAAGGTTACTCATATTTCTATTATTGAAAAAGTGTGGAACTTTCTTTGCTCCCATAACTCCATGTTGAAGGGAATCACTATGATATATAACTCTCTCAATTCTAAAGATGTCTTTACTAAGTATAGCCCTTTACTGAAATGGGAAAAAGAACTGGATCGGGAATTCTCAAACCTTCAATGGGAAAAAGCAATTAAGTGTAATTACAAGTTTTCCAGATGTTCAAACTATGAAGAACTAAATCAAAAACTTCTTTTGAGGTGGTACTTTACTCCTTACGTTGTAGCTAAATTTTCTAAAGATAATTCCAACCTCTGTTGGAGAAACTGTGGGCAAGTGGGAACTCTGTCTCATATGGTCTGGGCCTGCCTTTTGATCCATGACTTTTGGAAGGAGGTATTTTCTCTATTATCAAGACTGAGAGGTATTTTTATTAAACCTAATATTGAACTTGCTATTCTAAACCTAAATATGACAGATTACCCTCCTCAATTCAGGTCCATAATTGCACATGTACTAATGGCCGCACGCTCAACTATAGTGGGTGGATGGAAATCTAGCAATATCCCCAGGTTGATTGATGTGTCAGTGAAAGTAGGAGTGATAGCTGTATATGAGAACATTTTGGCCAATAAGGATGGTAATTTCTTAAAATATGAGTCTGATTGGTCGTTATGGACTATCTTTTCTGGGGCCCAGTAAGGGCCAAACTAGATACTAACCATGCTGTGTTGCTCATCATTTTTTTTTATTTATTTTTTTTGAAAAAATTACCATTTTTAAAACTTTTTTTTCCAATTGATACATGTTCCCTCGGGCAAGACCCGGGTTCTCAAAGACGTTTTCACAGACAAACTATAGACACACAGCAGGTATAACATTAAGTTAAGCATCATTAAAATCACTGCTCCAATAAAAAAAAAAAAGAAGGAAATTCCTTTAAATATTGTACCTGCTGGGTGTCTATACCTGTGATAAAGTCTTTAACCACTTAACCCCCAGACCATATTGCTGCCCAATGACCAGAGCACTTTTTGTGATTCGCCACTGTGTTGCTTTAACTGACAATTGTGCGGTTGTGCGACGTGGCTCCCAAACAAAATTGGCGTCCTTTTTTTTTCCCACAAATAGAGCTTTCTTTTGGTGGTATTTGATCATCTCTGCGGTTTTTATTTTTTGCGCTATAAACAAAAATAGAGCGACCATTTTGAAAAAAATGCAATATTTTTTTACATTTTGCTATAATAAATATCCCCAAAAAATATATAAAAAAAACATTTTTTTCTTTATCGTACATCATGGGACACAGAGCAGCATAGCCATTACCATGTGGGTTATAGAGCGTACCTTCAGGTGCTGGACACTGGTGTAATCAACTACACAGGAAGTTCCCTCCCTATATAACCCCCTCCCCTACTGGGAGTACCTCAGTTTTTTCGCCAGTGTCTTAGGTGTTGGTCACGCTTGGCTTTGCCTCTGGGTCCTTGGGACTATGGCAGGCTAACCGGATCCGTCCAAGGTGCTTCATAGCCAGAGTGGACGGTATCCGGGCCCTGTTCGGTGCAGGGTGTTGCCTATAATGCCTCTCCCTGGAGGGCTGGATCCTGGGCTCCAGGGCTTTTAAAACCTCCTGGAGTAAAAATGTCCCTGATGCCAGGATGCTGTATAGGTCCAGGGGTGTGGGTCCTTGGGTCCCCGGTCCCTGAAGGTCTAGTACTATACCCACGGAGAGGGGGGAAGACTGGGCCTCTTGCTTAGCAATACCCTGCGGCGTGGAGCAGGTAAGAGGGGGGCCTGCGGGACTGGGTTCGACGGCAGGTCTCTCCCTGGGGGTCTGGGACTAGCCTGTTGTTATGCTCAGCATCGGCACTTGCTCCACTATGTCTTCTCAGACAGGATGGGGTTTCTCTATTCCTGGCTAAGTATGTATATGTATTTGTATATGTGATTATTGTATATATATGTATTTACCCCAGGCTGGCATGTTTTGGTTACTGCTGCAGCCATGCGGTTTTGGTTGTGGGCTCTGCACTCTCTCCTATGGGATTACCAAAGCAAGGAGAGTTTTCCCCTTCCAACAGGGCACAGAAACGCCTTAGGGCTTGGTGCCATTACCTGGTGTCTGATTGTGTCCTCCGCTGGCCTCCCGCCTCCTCCTCCTCCATGCTGGCACAGGCTGGATTGCCTCTGCAGGCAGACGCTGAACGGGCGAGCCCCGGGGCGTCGGGTTGCGCGCACGCGCGCACGCTCGGCTTTGAGCCTATGGCGTGCGGAGGGGGGCGGTCCCGTCAGCGTCAGGGCGTTCTCTCGGCGCTGACGTCAGAGCAGGGATTTTTAGTATAAAGCTCTTGCTGGAGCCAGCAGGCTGGGGGACACAGACAGAGCGAATACCTGAAGCTGGATGCTAACAGTGGTATAGTGACACCCAGTGGCAGGTTTGAGATCAGTGGGTCTGGAGCTTGCTCCACACAGAACCAAGGGTTATTATTTTCAGCCTAGATCTCTTGCAGCAGTTTGAGCAGTTACAACCTTGGGTGCTCAGAGCTTGCCAGTGGTTTGTGGTAGCAGTACTTGGGTTGCCTAGGTGTTGCTCCCCTGATGGTATGGTGGCTTAGTTGCTAAGACCTTTTCCATAGTATATAATTTACATTCTTTTGCTTCTGGCTGCAACATTAGGTTGTTGACAAACAGGAGTACCTCAAGGTTGTACTATGGCTCCCAAGGGCGCGGGGACATCCAAGGCTCCAAAAACTGCAAAAAAGCAAAAGGGTTCCCCGTCGGGCTCGGAGGATCTGGGCCAAACAGTGGCAGTCCCATCCTCTCCGGATAGATCTGCGGTCATTGCCTTGGAGGAGCCATCAGGGTTGCTCGGGGCGGTGGCTGACCCTGTCCAACCCAACCCTGTGTTTATCACAGAGGATATGCTAGCAGCCACTCTGGGTGGGCTAGAAAGAAGGTTGACAACTTTGATTGCAAACTCTCTGCCTGGCAGGAAACGGGGCAGATCCCCGTCACCTAAAATGGTATCCTCGGATTCAGAGGTCCTCTCCCCTGAGGAGTTGGAATTCCAAGAGGATCAGATAGATCAGGACCTAGAAGGGTCAGAAGTGGAAGAATCCACTATGGAGGAACCCTTCTCGGCTTCCCAGGCAGAAAGTTTGTGGATTCAGTCCTTAACGGACATGGTCCGCACGGCCTTTAAGTTGCCTTTACCTGAACCTCAGGTCCCTGCAGTATCATCATTGGGCTCCATGAGGGCCCCATTAAGTAGTGCGGTTTTTCCCATACACCCTCTCTTGGAGAACTTGATATTCCAGGATTGGGCTAAGCCTGACAGAATTGTTTTGCCTCCTAAAAATTTTTCCATACTCTATCCGATGGAAGAGAAATTTTCAAAAAGGTGGGCGCTCCCTACAGTGGACGCAGCCATCTCCTGCGTAAATAAGTCCTTAACTTGCCCGGTGGAAAACATACAGATGTTTAAGGATCCGGTCGATAAACGTTTAGAAACATTGCTTAAAGCCTCCTTTGCCACGGCAGGGGCAGTAGTACAGCCAGCAGTGGCGGCCATTGGGGTTTGTCAAGCTTTGAAAGAGCAGACAAAACAAATACTAAAGGATATACCTGCCCAGCAGGCTAGGGAGCTATAAAACAAAGTATCATAATTAGAACAAAGTTCAAAATGATAAACAGCGCTAAACAATGTTGGATAAATGTCCAGCAACATCAAGCTAAGATGGCGTAGAAAAGATAGAGAGGTGATGTGAGCATCTCAAGGAATTTTCAAAATCTTTCCACCTTGTCCCAGAAGACCACCACGCGTGAGGCACACTCCCCTTTGGGGGTTAAACTCACCAGAGGGCCAGTGATATCAGGCCTTACACAGGTATCTTTCCACCATACCATCCATCAGCTAAGCAGGGAGGAACGCTCCATATAGAAACAAATGAAACTCCAAATAGTGTAATTCGGTTTTAATTTATTTAAAAAGCAATAACCCTTCACCACACATAAGATCCCCGCTCACAGTGTACGTACCATGAATCAGTAGTAATGAGCAAATAAATGACGAGTATCGGATGGTCTCAGGAATCCCAGAAGCAAACATGTAATGTCTTTAAAACAGAACAGAGCAAATGGTCCTTCCTGGTCAAAAACCACCGGTGGAGCGCAGATCACGTCACTTCCGGTAACGCCGCGTTAGCCCCGCCCTGACCGGTTTCGTCTACCAATGGACTTCAACTGAGGGCGTGGCTGAGCGGCAAAGATTAGATGTTTATATATACCCTCCTGTTCCGTCATTGGCTGCTATTACGGCGCGGAAAGCTCCCCTATTGGTCCACCACCGAGTCGCTCAAAGACAGAAACAGAGAGAGGCATAAAATCAGTACGCTATCACAGGATAAAACTAAGGAGCACACGTAATATAAAACGGGAAACCAATTTACCATATAGCCCGCGCTATAACGATCCAGTCTTATTTCTTTTTAAAAGAAATTTTGAAGGGAAAGCAAAGTAAAAAGACTCGTTCGGAAATAGTATAATATTGTACAACATGTTGCTTCTGGGGTTAATGAACACCACATAGAGCATAACAGGGCACTTTTCTTTTTTTGGACAAAGTCTTGAGATATGTGATTCCAGAAAAACCCTCCTTTATCTATAGGAAGGCTCCTAGTTATGGAGATAGGATCATTAAAAAAGTCTTAGACCCCCCTAGGAAACCCACTATATTTTGGGAAAAAAATGGTTTTTTTGCATGCAGAAAATGTGGTCCCTGTAGGGAAGTCCTCAGCCGGGTTAGAGGCCTCGAGAACTTTACATCCAGTAATAATGTTTCTTTTGCGATTAAGGACTTTCTCACTTGCAATACCACCTATATTGTCTATTTCCTAGAATGCCCGTGTAAATTACTTTATGTGGGCCGTACAAAAAGAAAATTAAAAATCAGAATTGCAGAACATATTGCAAACATAAAACTGGGTTACAAAGACCATAACGTATCGTTGCACTTCAAATTGCATCATAACGAAAACCCGGCAGGTCTCAGATTCTGGGGGGTGGAACAGTTAAAACCCCCCTGGAGAGGATGTAACCGAGTGAGGGAACTCTCCAAACTTGAGACCAAATACATTTATTCTGCTGACACTTTGGCTCCTAAGGGACTAAATGTCGAATTAGACATAAATTGCTTTATTAGTGATGTTTAATATTGCTTTATTAGCAAAGTCTAATACTCTCTTATCTACTTTACATATTTATGCATAATGTCTACTCTTGATATATTGTATTTTATTTTATGTACAATTGATTATATATTTTATATTCTTAGAGTTGAACGTTTTTAACTGTATTATTTATATATTTTCCTTGCCCATTTATCTACCTCTATGGATATAGGAAATTTTGTATAAGCAGTGAGCTTTTTGAATATATGCTTATGTTTTGCATTCTGTATTTGCTTCTATCGATGTGGCACATGTATTTGTGTGCTATATGAGAAGCAAATCTATCTGTATTTAGATCAGATTCACGATTATTTTGTTTTTTAGAATTATTTAATTGGTTTTAAAATATCTAATTGTTTTCAAAAAATCATTAATAGCCTTTAGTATTCAATTTTAGTCCATCATCTCTTTTTTAGTGCTTTTTAGTGTTTTTACTGAAAGGTTGTATCATCTAAATATATATATATATGCAGTAATGCTTATATATAAAATGTTTCTATTGTTTCCAAAGTGCCCTGTTATGCTCTATGTGGTGTTCATTAACCCCAGAAGCAACATGTTGTACAATATTATACTATTTCCGAACGAGTCTTTTTACTTTGCTTTCCCTTCAAAATTTCTTTTTAAAAAGAAATAAGACTGGATCGTTATAGCGCGGGCTATATGGTAAATTGGTTTCCCGTTTTATATTACGTGTGCTCCTTAGTTTTATCCTGTGATAGCGTACTGATTTTATGCCTCTCTCTGTTTCTGTCTTTGAGCGACTCGGTGGTGGACCAATAGGGGAGCTTTCCGCGCCGTAATAGCAGCCAATGACGGAACAGGAGGGTATATATAAACATCTAATCTTTGCCGCTCAGCCACGCCCTCAGTTGAAGTCCATTGGTAGACGAAACCGGTCAGGGCGGGGCTAACGCGGCGTTACCGGAAGTGACGTGATCTGCGCTCCACCGGTGGTTTTTGACCAGGAAGGACCATTTGCTCTGTTCTGTTTTAAAGACATTACATGTTTGCTTCTGGGATTCCTGAGACCATCCGATACTCGTCATTTATTTGCTCATTACTACTGATTCATGGTACGTACACTGTGAGCGGGGATCTTATGTGTGGTGAAGGGTTATTGCTTTTTAAATAAATTAAAACCGAATTACACTATTTGGAGTTTCATTTGTTTCTATATGGAGCGTTCCTCCCTGCTTAGCTGATGGATGGTATGGTGGAAAGATACCTGTGTAAGGCCTGATATCACTGGCCCTTTGGTGAGTTTAACCCCCAAAGGGGAGTGTGCCTCACGCGTGGTGGTCTTCTGGGACAAGGTGGAAAGATTTTGAAAATTCCTTGAGATGCTCACATCACCTCTCTATCTTTTCTACGCCATCTTAGCTTGATGTTGCTGGACATTTATCCAACATTGTTTAGCGCTGTTTATCATTTTGAACTTTGTTCTAATTATGATACTTTGTTTTATATGCTTTCAATCAGCCTTGTGCTGATGTTTTTTAGACAGCTGCTTTGATTCACCTTTTTTCTGTTTTTTGGATATTAGGTTGATTTAATATTTTATATATTATTAATTATTTATTTTACTTTTCCTACCATTATTTAACTATTAGCATCTGTGGCGCTGAGATGTGCCTCTAGGCCTTTGTGAAGCACACTTTGTTCCATATCTGTTTGTTTATCTCTATTTTATAGTGATATAACTATTTTTCTCGTAAGCAGCCATGGATGCATTGTTTTTTCTGAGTAGTAGAACTGTTGATTTGGATAGTATTTTTTCAGTAGATGAGCATACCTCCGCACAGGTTAATTTTAATGGTATTATGAGTGCTTTGGGTAACTGCCTTGAAAAACAGGTGAGAACCTGGTGGGACATTTGTACCTTTAAGCAATATCTAAAGGAGCACATTATAGTAAGAAGTCTGAGGTGGGAGGTAGTCCCCCAAGATGGACTTACAGATTCTGAATCCATGACCGAGTGGCTTGATTTTTTTAATGGAGCCGGTCTTGAACTTCAGGAACTTATTTTAAAAAGAAAACTAAAAAAGATGACTAAGTTGGAAGCTAAAATTGAGGAGCTAAGGAAACAACTTGACCCTATTAAGGATACCCAACAAGTTATAGATTTTAATATTCGTATAAAAAAGAAATTAGAAAAAGTAGATAAGGAGACGCAGAAGAAAAAAATTAAAAAATTCCATCGTGATGTTGAAGACTTCAGGACAAAATCAATTTATGTTTGGCAGCAGTCTAATCCAACAACTTTCGGAGAGAGAGATGATCCTGGCATTATGGAAACACAACAGGTTGAAAATGTGGGAGCTTCACAACCCTCCAGTGATCAACCCTCTAGGGTTAGTGATGGGAGAACTCTCCCCACACCACAAGTGCCCATCTATCATTCCACACCGAATAGAAGGGGCTCTAACCATGGAAGAGGTAGATCCAGGAATATGGGCCCTTCTAATTATTCTAACCAACGGCCACCTAATGAATATCAACTACCAGTGTACAATAGGTTTGAACCACTAAGAGATGATACAAATAGGCCGGGTTATCAAACATCACAGCCTTTTTTAGGAAGAGGCAGAGGGTGGCAGAGGAGAGGCAGGGGTTCGAACCAACACAGGGGATGACCAGTCACCTACCCCCAACAGCCCCCCCAATATCGGGAGTATTATCCCGTAGAGAACAACCAGAGCCAACCTTGGAGAGATTTATCCCAATGGGATCGGGACAGATTAGGGCAACCCAGAACAACGAGAGAAGAACAAGAGGATGTAGGGCCGGACGTAATGTCCAAAAAAAGAAGAAGGAACGAGCACGAAAGGAGTCACGACTAGGGGGTATTTTTAACTTGACAGATATAACTTTATCTGATAAAGAGACTAACATTTTAAACTTAGGTCTAAAATGTGGTCTACATCGCCCAATCAATAAATTTGATGTCTTTATTGATGTGCATAAATACGTACGCAGGTTAAATATGAAAAAGTATTTTTTTAATAAAAACCTCAATACAGTAAATCCAGTGACAATTATTACTTCGGGACTTCAAACCTCGCTAGTACCTGTTGATAGTGGACTCCGTAATAAATCCCTTTTTAATCCTCAGGTTGGATCAAATCAACCACTTGATGTTTTTAAAGGACTAGTTTTACGAGATTTAGAGGGTATCACCCCTAAAAAGAATGTGAACCCCCGCTATATTAAAGAGGGTATTGAACTTTTAGAAGAGAGGAAAGATATCGTAGTAAGACCTGCGGATAAAGGAGGAGGTGTGGTCATTTTAACTAAAAGTTTTTATCAAAACCAATTGACTAATATGCTAATGGATAAGGCGACGTATCAGAAGTTAAATAAGGACCCCACTCCCCAATATGAAAAAAATCTTAAATTCCTTGTGGAAATGGGTTACCATAAAGGAGCCCTTTCCAATAAAGAAAGGAAATACCTAGTACCTAGTAATGGCCGTATACCAACCATTTACACCTTACCAAAAATACATAAAGATTTGGTTCAGCCACCAGGAAGGCCAATTGTAAATGGTATTGGTTCTATTACATCACGATTAGGCCAATACCTCGATCACTTCCTACAAAAAAGTGTAAGCTCTACAAAAGCTTATCTGAAGGACACAAAAGATCTGCTGGTACTTTTGAATGATATAAATTTGGTGGGGAGAGAAGAAGTTTATTTAGTCACCGCTGATGTAGCATCCCTTTATACGGTCATACAACATGACGATGCCCTTTTAGCATTAAATTGGGCATTGAGCCAGAGGGAAGACTTAGTGCATGTTCAAAAAGTTTTTTTACGTGATGCTTTGGACTTTTGTTTAGGGCACAATTATTTCTGGTTTGACGGTAACTTCTACTCCCAGAAGAGAGGCGTGGCAATGGGGGCTAAATTTGCCCCCAGCATAGCCAATCTCTTCATGGCTGAATGGGAAGATAAAACCATATTCAATGTTAAGAGAGAGGAACTGTTACTATACCGCAGGTACATAGACGACCTGTTCTTTGTATGGACAGGGACACTGGTATCTCTAGAACTCTTTTTAGAAGTTTTGAATAAAAATAACCAGAACATTAATCTAACATGTGAATACAATCGTCAGAATGTGCATTTCTTAGATCTCCAGATATATAGAAATGGAGATAAATTGGGAACAAAGGTGTATTTCAAACCCACTGACGCAAATAGCTACTTACCAACGAAAAGCGGACATCACCCCACCTGGCTTAGAAATATACCCAAAGGTCAGATAATGCGAGTACGACGTAACTGTACTGAAGATACTGATTATGTCATACAAGCAGGGCTCCTTAAGAATAAATTTATGGAGAAGGGTTACTGTGAAGTGAAATTGAATAAACTTATAGAAGAACTACGTGTAGTCCCTGTACCCTCTTTCCCAAATGCTGCCTCGTCCTCCTCTCGATTGCACAACAACCTTGAATGGAGTTTTATTTCTGGATACCATTCACAATATAAAGAGGTTGAAAAGATCTTTTCTTCTCACTGGCACATTCTTTTTTTGGACAAAGTCTTGAGATATGTGATTCCAGAAAAACCCTCCTTTATCTATAGGAAGGCTCCTAGTTATGGAGATAGGATCATTAAAAAAGTCTTAGACCCCCCTAGGAAACCCACTATATTTTGGGAAAAAAATGTTTTTTTTGCATGCAGAAAATGTGGTCCCTGTAGGGAAGTCCTCAGCCGGGTTAGAGGCCTCGAGAACTTTACATCCAGTAATAATGTTTCTTTTGCGATTAAGGACTTTCTCACTTGCAATACCACCTATATTGTCTATTTCCTAGAATGCCCGTGTAAATTACTTTATGTGGGCCGTACAAAAAGAAAATTAAAAATCAGAATTGCAGAACATATTGCAAACATAAAACTGGGTTACAAAGACCATAACGTATCGTTGCACTTCAAATTGCATCATAACGAAAACCCGGCAGGTCTCAGATTCTGGGGGGTGGAACAGTTAAAACCCCCCTGGAGAGGATGTAACCGAGTGAGGGAACTCTCCAAACTTGAGACCAAATACATTTATTCTGCTGACACTTTGGCTCCTAAGGGACTAAATGTCGAATTAGACATAAATTGCTTTATTAGTGATGTTTAATATTGCTTTATTAGCAAAGTCTAATACTCTCTTATCTACTTTACATATTTATGCATAATGTCTACTCTTGATATATTGTATTTTATTTTATGTACAATTGATTATATATTTTATATTCTTAGAGTTGAACGTTTTTAACTGTATTATTTATATATTTTCCTTGCCCATTTATCTACCTCTATGGATATAGGAAATTTTGTATAAGCAGTGAGCTTTTTGAATATATGCTTATGTTTTGCATTCTGTATTTGCTTCTATCGATGTGGCACATGTATTTGTGTGCTATATGAGAAGCAAATCTATCTGTATTTAGATCAGATTCACGATTATTTTGTTTTTTAGAATTATTTAATTGGTTTTAAAATATCTAATTGTTTTCAAAAAATCATTAATAGCCTTTAGTATTCAATTTTAGTCCATCATCTCTTTTTTAGTGCTTTTTAGTGTTTTTACTGAAAGGTTGTATCATCTAAATATATATATATATGCAGTAATGCTTATATATAAAATGTTTCTATTGTTTCCAAAGTGCCCTGTTATGCTCTATGTGGTGTTCATTAACCCCAGAAGCAACATGTTGTACAATATTATACTATTTCCGAACGAGTCTTTTTACTTTGCTTTCCCTTCAAAATTTCTTTTTAAAAAGAAATAAGACTGGATCGTTATAGCGCGGGCTATATGGTAAATTGGTTTCCCGTTTTATATTACGTGTGCTCCTTAGTTTTATCCTGTGATAGCGTACTGATTTTATGCCTCTCTCTGTTTCTGTCTTTGAGCGACTCGGTGGTGGACCAATAGGGGAGCTTTCCGCGCCGTAATAGCAGCCAATGACGGAACAGGAGGGTATATATAAACATCTAATCTTTGCCGCTCAGCCACGCCCTCAGTTGAAGTCCATTGGTAGACGAAACCGGTCAGGGCGGGGCTAACGCGGCGTTACCGGAAGTGACGTGATCTGCGCTCCACCGGTGGTTTTTGACCAGGAAGGACCATTTGCTCTGTTCTGTTTTAAAGACATTACATGTTTGCTTCTGGGATTCCTGAGACCATCCGATACTCGTCATTTATTTGCTCATTACTACTGATTCATGGTACGTACACTGTGAGCGGGGATCTTATGTGTGGTGAAGGGTTATTGCTTTTTAAATAAATTAAAACCGAATTACACTATTTGGAGTTTCATTTGTTTCTATATGGAGCGTTCCTCCCTGCTTAGCTGATGGATGGTATGGTGGAAAGATACCTGTGTAAGGCCTGATATCACTGGCCCTCTGGTGAGTTTAACCCCCAAAGGGGAGTGTGCCTCACGCGTGGTGGTCTTCTGGGACAAGGTGGAAAGATTTTGAAAATTCCTTGAGATGCTCACATCACCTCTCTATCTTTTCTACGCCATCTTAGCTTGATGTTGCTGGACATTTATCCAACATTGTTTAGCGCTGTTTATCATTTTGAACTTTGTTCTAATTATGATACTTTGTTTTATATGCTTTCAATCAGCCTTGTGCTGATGTTTTTTAGACAGCTGCTTTGATTCACCTTTTTTCTGTTTTTTGGATATTAGGTTGATTTAATATTTTATATATTATTAATTATTTATTTTACTTTTCCTACCATTATTTAACTATTAGCATCTGTGGCGCTGAGATGTGCCTCTAGGCCTTTGTGAAGCACACTTTGTTCCAGGCTAGGGAGCTAGCTGACCTCCCAAGAGCGCTTTGTTTCGCCGTAGATGCTATAAAGGATTCCATACAACAAGCGTCCCGTTTGTCACTCTTTCTGGTGCACATGCATAGGATCTTATGGCTAAAGAACTGGTCAGCCGAAACCCCGTGCAAGAAGCTCTTAGCCGGCTTCCCCTTTCATGGAGGAAGGCTTTTCGGGGAAGATCTGGATAAGTATATTCAGACAATCTCTAGTGGAAAGAGCACTCTTTTACCGAGTAAAAGAAGACCTCGTGTTCCTGCGTTTAAACGCCAAACCTCCCCAGCCTCAGGTCTTTCAGCCTCCAAACAGTTCCGACGGCCACCCGGTCGTACATTCTTCAGCAGTAAAGCACAAGGGCAAGCCTCAGGGGGCAAGAGGCCCTGGGCTCGCAAGCCAACTAAGGCAGCCCCCAAAACAACTTTATGAAGGGGCGCCCCCACTCACTCGGGTGGGGGGAAGGCTTCAGTACTTTTCAGAGGTCTGGGAAGCCAGAGTCCCCGACAAATGGGTTTGCTCCGCAGTTTCGGCAGGATACAGACTGGAGTTTTTGGAATCTCCCCCACCCCACTTTCAGGGGTCAAGTTTACCAAACGACCCGGTAAGGAGGGCATTTCTGCTAACAGCATTGGATCGTCTCTTACTCCAAGGAGTAATTATGGAGGTTCCAGCTCAAGAATGCGGACGGGGGTTTTACTCCAATCTCTTCGTCATACCAAAACCCAATGGCGACGTCAGGCCAATTCTGGACCTAAAGCGGCTAAACGGTTACCTAAGGGTTCGGTCCTTCCGCATGGAGTCCATACGCTCAGTGGCGGCCGCCTTGCAACAGGGCGACTATCTGGCGTCAATAGATATAAAAGACGCATACCTTCATGTGCCGATCTTCCAGGCACATCACAGGTTTCTTCGCTTTACAGTGAATCATCGCCACTACCAGTTTGTGGCTCTCCCGTTCAGGTTGGCAACGGCCCCGAGGGTATTCACGAAAATTATGGCCCCCATTTTGGCCAGTTTGAGAGTTCAGGGAGTTACGGTTTTGGCGTACTTAGACGACCTTCTAGTCATAGATCGATCGGCTTCCAGCCTGAAGCAAGCAGTAGCCCTCACAATACAGCGCCTCGAGGCCTTTGGTTGGGTCCTAAACCGAGACAAGTCAGCCTTACAGCCCACAAAACAGTTGGAATACCTAGGCATGTTGCTAGATACAGAACGTCAGAGGGTCTTCTTGCCCCAGGCGAAGGGCGAAGCCATAAGACAATTGATACACTTAGTCCTGAGCAGGAGGAAACCAACTATTCGCCTATGTATGCGACTGCTGGGAAAGTTAGTGGCCACATTCGAGGCGGTGCCATACGCCCAAATCCATACTCGAATGTTACAGGCAGCCATTCTTTCAGCGTGGAACAAGAAGGTTCAGGCATTAGACCTTCCCTTAACCCTCTCCTCCAGGGCGCGGCAGAGTCTTTACTGGTGGCTAGTTCCTCAGAATCTGTCAAAGGGAAGAGCCTTCAGTCCCGTGTCATGGAAAGTAGTGACCACGGATTCCAGCCTGCTAGGTTGGGGGGCAGTTCTGGAGGATCAAACCCAGCAGGGAGTGTGGTCAGGATTAGAGAAAACCCTTCCCATCAATATTTTGGAAATCAGGGCGGCTCGGTTAGCCCTAGAAACCTGGACACCCTGCCTACAGGGGTCCCCGGTGAGAGTGCAGTCCGACAATGCCACGGCTGTGGCTTATATAAATCATCAGGGGGGCACGAGAAGTCGTGCCGCTCAGAGGGAAGTGAATCGGATCTTCACATGGGCAGAAGCTCATGTACCGTGCATCTCAGCAGTATTTATCCCCGGGGTGGACAACTCTCAAGCGGACTTTTTAAGTCGCCAGCAGCTACTCCCGGGAGAGTGGGCACTCCACCCCCAGGTATTCCAGGAGATTTGCCAGAGGTTCGGGTCTCCGGAGGTAGATCTCATGGCATCGAGATACAACAGGAAGGTAGACAGGTTCATATCCCGAACGAGGGATCCATTGGCATGCGGGACCGATGCATTGGTCTGCCCCTGGGATCAATTCAGTCTGCTGTATGCCTTTCCGCCTTTTCAGATGCTACCCCGCCTGTTACGCAGAATCAGGATGGAGCACAAACCGGTTATTCTGGTGGCACCAGCTTGGCCTCGAAGATCGTGGTTCTCTCTGATTGTGAAAATGTCGCTGGGGGAACCATGGCCACTACCGCTCCGCCCAGACCTTCTCTCACAGGGCCCAATCCTAAACCACCCTGCTTTACGGCATCTAAATTTGACGGCCTGGCGGCTGAATCCCTAATTCTTAGGGGTAGGGGCCTGTCTAGCCAGGTAGTCTCCACTTTGATCAAGGCCAGAAAACCAGTCTCTAGATCAATCTATTACATGGTTTGGAGGGCTTATATTGTCTGGTGTGAGTCGCAGCGGTGGCATCCCCGTAAATATTCCATTGACAGGGTTCTCCAGTTCTTACAACTAGGAGTGGAAAGTAGGTTGGCTCTGAGCACGCTCAAAGGGCATGTTTCTGCCTTATCAGTATGGTTTCAGAGGCCTTTAGCCACTCATTCTCTGGTTAAAACCTTCCTGCAGGGGGTTTTGCATATTAACCCTCCAATCAAATCTCCACTTTGCCCGTGGGACTTAAACCTGGTCCTATCGGTCCTGCAAAGACGACCTTTTGAACCCTTGGCTGAGATTCCGTTAGTGTTGCTAACTAGGAAGTTAGTATTTTTGGTGGCTATGGCTTCCGCTAGGAGAGTGTCAGAGCTGGCAGCCTTATCATGTAGGGAGCCATACCTCGTTATGCACAAGGATAGGGTGGTTCTACGGCCACATCCGTCCTTCTTGCCGAAGGTTATATCAGGTTTTCATCTAAACCAGGACTTAATTCTACCAGCCTTCTTTCCAAAGCCTACCTCTAATAAGGAAGGTTTGCTACATACCTTAGATATTGTTCGGGCCACGAAGGCCTATCTCAATGCCACGGAAGGAGTTCGTAAGACTAATGCATTATTTATCCTGCCAGAGGGACCTAAGAGGGGGCAGGCAGCAGCTAAATCCACTCTCGCTAGATGGATTAGGCAATTAATTTTCCAGGCCTATGGCCTGAAAAAGGAACCTCCTCCATTGTCAGTAAAGGCCCATTCTACGAGGGCCGTGAGCGCCTCTTAGGCAGTACACCACCGTGTTTCTATGGCTCAAGTCTGCAAGGCAGCGACGTGGTCATCTGTCCACACATTTGCAAAGTTTTATCAGTTGGACGTCAGGAGGAATGCCGAGGTAGCCTTTGGCCAGGCAGTACTGCAGGCCGCAGTATAGCTCCTTATATAACGTGATCCCAGAGTTAAGCAACCACCTTGCCGCCGATATATGGCGGTGGCTGGTTTCTAAGTGGTTAAACAGGGGCAGAAAAATTGGGCCTTAGGCACTGGTGCCACAACACTGCAACCCCTCACAGATACTCTAGTACTCTAGCTGGAGCACAGCAATGAGCCCACTGCAAAGCATTGCATCAAAAATTGTAATTACACAGGGGCAAAAAAATTGGGCCTTAGGCACTGGTGCTGGTGCCACAACACTGCAGCCCCTCACAAATACTGTAACTGGAGCGCAGCAAAGAGCCTCATGCAAAGTATTGCATCAAAAAAATGTATTACACGCTCCTGTTAAACAGGTGCAGAAAAATTGGGCCTTAGGCACTGGTGGTGGTGCCCAGAACCAACTATGTCCTTACAAGCTATCTGCAAGATCATTGAGGAGGAAAAGGATATTCAGTCAGCATAACAGGACAGTCACTCAGCATCGGCAGTCTCCAAGGGATCTGACATTCCAAAAAAATTATTCAGTTACATCAGCATCAGGTGCTTGGTAGCTGGTGGTGATCCAAGCTTGATTCATTTTTATAAAGGTCAGTCGATGGACAGTGTCGGTGGAGAGGCGCTTCCTGTGATAGGTCACAAAGCCTCCAGCAGCACTGAATATGCGTTCTGAAAGATCGCTGGATGCAGGACAAGCCAGTAGCTCAATTGCGTACTGTGCAAGCTCTGGCTAGTGATCCATTCTCAAGACCCAGTAAGCCAGAGGATTTTTCGGTGGGAAAGGTGTCCAAGTCTGATCTTGCCCCTAGGTATTCCCGTACCATGTAAAACAGGCGCTGGCGATGGTTGCTGGAACCGGTCATACCTTGGGGCTGCGGACTAAAAAATTGTCTGAACGCATCGGTCAGATGGCCACCTTCTCCACCGCTCCTTCTGTGACTCACCGAAGCCTCAGCAACACGTTGTCCAGGACCAGGATTTGGTAACCCCCCGGTCTCTGGGAACGCGTTGCACAGACCTTTCTGCAAGGCCTCCCGAAGATGTTTCATCTTCTGCTCCCTCTGCGACGGCAAGATGAGGTCCGTAACCTTACCCATGTAACGTGGATCAAGGAGAGTTGCCAGCCAATAATGATCCCTCTCCTTGATACCACGAATACAAGGATCCTTACGCAGGCTTAGCAGGATCAGGGAGGCCATGCAGCGTAGGTTTGCTGAGGCATTCGCGGCAGAGTCCTCTGGGTCACTGAGGATGACAGGATCCGCAGCCACCTCATCCCAGCCACGTAAAAGTCCATGGGTTCCTTGGGACAGTAATTGATCCCTTGAAGACTGCTGCTGATGCTGAGTGCTAGGCTCCACATCCATGCTGCTGAAACAATCCTCCTCCTCGTTCTCTTCCTGTGTGCTAGGCAGGCAAGCAGCACGACTGTCTGGATAAAGGGGGCCTTGACAGGTAAGGAAGTCCTCCTCTTCCTCCCTCTGTTCTGCCTCAAGTACCCTGTCCATTATTCCACGTGGCATGTGCTCCAACATTATATGACACTCGACATTATGTGAACTTCGGAAATGCACACAGACTTTCCTGGCTTTCTTCAGGACATCCTGTAAGCCCGGGTACCTGCCCAAGAACCGCTGCATCACCAAATTCAGAACATGAGCAAAACAAGGCACATAGGTCAGTTGTCCCTTTCGCAGGGCAGAGAGTAGGATGGTGCCATTGTCGCTAACCACCATTCCTGGCTTAAGCTGGCATGGCGTCAACCACCTCTGAGCCTGCCCCTGCAGAGCTGACAGAACCTCTGCCCTAGTGTGTCTCCTGTCTCCCAAGCACACCAGCTCTAGCACCGCATGGCATCTCTTTGCCTGCATTCCTGCATAGCCCCTCGTATTCCTACGGAGCACCACAGAGGAAGAAGAAGAGGAGGGGGTGGAGGAGAATGGTGTGTCACAATCAGTAGTAGTATTTTGGAGGCGTGGTGGCGGAACAACCTCCAACACTACTGTACCTTGCCCTGCGTCCTTCCCAGCTGCTAGCAGAGTCACTCAATGCGCCATGAAAGAGAGGTAACGTCCCTGTCCATGCTTGCTGGACCATAAGTCAGCGGTAATATCCACCTTACCACTGACCGCCCTGTCCAGCGAGGCAAGACATTGCCTTCCACATGGCGGTAGAGAGCCGGAATCGCCTTCCGTGAGACAAAGTGGCATTTGGGAACTTGCCATTAAGGTACCGCACATTCCACAAACTCACAGAAGGGGGCAAAATCTACCAACTGAAAAGGCAGCAATTGAAGTGCTAACAATTTCGCTAAGCTAGCATTCAACCACTGGGCATGTGGATGGCTGGGAGAGTACTTATTTTGGCGCTGCAGCAACTGGGGCAGGGAAATTTGTCTGGTACAATCTGTCATCGGTGTACCAATAGTAGATTGCCCGCATGTACTACTAGGTTGTGACACACTTAATTCTACACCTTCAGTCCTATCAGTGCAGGCTTCAGAGAGGACTGAGGGTATAGTGGGGTTGGAGATCTCAGATGATGAGGGGCAAGGGGAGGTCCACTTTGTTCTTTGGTGTGGGTCTATGAGGTATGCTTGCCAACGAACTGCATGGCAGGTCGACATATGTCTGCTCAAGCATGTGGTGCCCAAGAGGGTGATGTTTTGGCCATGCGAGATACGCTTGAGACATATGTTGCAAATAGCAACAGTGCGATCTGATGCACATGTCTCAAATAGGCCCACACCAAAGAACTTTTGCAGTAACGCTGAAACACAACAGCGCCCTGCACAGGCATAGCTCTGCGTTGTAATGCAGTTGGTGTGCTGCCCTTAACCTGGCCCCTGGAAGGCATCCTGCCTCGTTGGATATGTGCCTGTGCCTCCTCCTCCTCCTCTCTGCTATCAGGCACCCACGTAGAGTCAGTGACCTCATCATCCCCTCCCTCCTCATCACTGTCGAAAACCTGGCAGTATGCTGCAACTGTGGGAACATGACTGCCAGATTGCTGTCCTTCTTGGGCACCCCCTCTCTCTGGCCTCACATTACTGCCTTCCTCTATCTGTGTTCCATCATCTGAGCCTTCAAAACGCTGCGCATCCTCATGCAGCATGTACCCAACACTGTGTTCAAACAGTTCGGGGGACTCCTCAGGAGGACATGGTGGGACTAGGGAAGGAGTTAGTGATGCCATTGAGCAGAGGGAAGAGGACGCCCTGGCAGCTACTTTGCCAGACAAAGTAAGCTCAGCCTGGATGAGAGAGGATGAGGAGGATGAGGACGGCTTGCTCATCCACTCTACCAAGTTTTCTGCATGTTGAGGCTCAACACGGCCAGCTCCCAAAAACAAGGAAGAGCGTGTCCAACAGCCATGTGCTGAAGAGGATGCACCGTGTCCACGACCAGCACTGTTGCCTCTAGACACAGAGCCTGCTTTCCCTCGTGACTCTCTGCCTCTCCTTGTTGCCCTTCCAGACATTATAATGGCCTGCAAAGGTACAGTCAGTACACACACCTCGTATCTTTAGGTGCAAACTGCAGAGGACACGTGCAGTACACACCAAGTAGCTTTATGTGCAAACTAATGAGCACACTTGCAGTATACACCAAGTAGGTTTAGGTGCAAACTGAGCACACTTGCAGTATACACCAAGTAGGTTTAGGTGCAAACTAATAAGCACACTTGCAGTATACACAAAGTGGTTTTAGGTGCTAAGTAATAAGCACACTTTCAGTATACATCTAGTGGGTTTAGGTGCAAACTAATAAGCACACTTTCTATGCCGGTGCAACGTGGAACGCATATTCTTCGTGAATAGCATGCTTGCTTCTCTACGTTGTGCCGGTGTAGCTTAAAGACGATACGCTATGCCGGCATAAATATACGCCGCTCTACATGAATCCAGGCTTGTACATTTAACTGACTAGCCAGCTTGCTCTATCTAGCTAGACAATCTCTATCTCTCTCTCTGTCTGATCTGGAACAAGCCCGGAACACACTACACGAGGCAGCCCTGCAGGTGGCCTTTTATAGTGTGGGGCGTGTACTAATTGGCCAAAGCCAATTTGGCTTTGGCCAAATACCGCTCTCTGAACTGACGGCACTGTGATTGGCCAATCATAAGCAAGCAATGCCGCAGTGAATTATGGGCCATGGCGCGTCACTCGAATTTAGCGTGAACAACCCTTTTTGTTAATTTTTCGACGAACGATCGAACATACGTTCGACTCGAACACAAAGCTCATCCCTAGACCTGAACACATCTGCAAATTAGATGCGTGCCCATAGAAGATAATAGGCCTGAATTCGTACCTGAGCCACACCGCAATGCCTAGAAAACGCACACTTTTTTGGGCAATGTGCAGTGCGAATGCATCACACATATATTAACCAGCCTCATTAAAATCAATGTATTTTATAATGTTATGTGAATTGGATGCGGTTTAGACCGCACTCAATTCGCATAGGTGTGAATCCAGCCTAAAGCTGGTGGTATTTGTACTGTGTCACCAGGCTTAGGTCTGTATTACCAAATGAGGACTTCTGCTGGAGCTGCAGCTGTTTGCAGTGTACTGAGATGGCACTCTGATCCCGCTGAGACAGGACCCACTTCGCTGGCCCAGATGCTAGAATAATTCTTCTCCATAGGCATTGTCCCTGAGCTGATCCTACTCACCAGGAACTTTTCCCTGCACTATTCTCTCTCTCTAAGGCCCCTTTCACACTGGGGCAGGAGCCGCAGTGGTAGTATAGCGCTGCTAAAAATAGCGGCGCTATACCGTCGGATTTGCCGCGAGATTCGGCCGCTAGCGGTGCAGTACTAACCCCCGCTAGTGGCCGATAAAGGGTTAATACCGCCCGCAATGCACCTCTGCACGGTGGGCGGTATTGCCATGGTTTGCCATTGTTTTAAATGGGAAGGAGTGGTGAAGGAGCGCTATTTTTAGCACTGTACCGCCTGAAAATCTCCTCAGTGTGAAAGGGGTATAACAAGTTGGGTCTCTGCCTCTGCCTACCACTCACCCCAGGTGCACCTAAGTGAAGCATATACCCTGTTTTATAGGGTCCCACACCAAGAAGGCCACCAAAGGTTTCAGTGTCCAATTAGACAGCTGGTTCCTTCGACACGCTGATGGAGTCCATGACAGCACATTTTCCCTAACAGACTTCACTCCACCTGTATAACGGCACTGTGCCACCTAATGGATGTGGGGAAACCTCCTGGCATGAAAAGGACTGATGTGAGCTGCTCACTGGCCAAGGCAAAGTTGTTCCAACTGGATTGATGGTTCTATTCTAAAGAGGTAACTTAAGGTGACATGGAAGGATGTCATTTATGATTATAAATTGCGCACAAGATGTCCTCTCCTTTGAATTTCCTTGCACGTAAAATGTTTGAAGTGAATACATATTCGCTTCGCTAGCTAGACTCCTCACTTCACACATTAGTAAATTAGATGTTGCATGATTGATTTACAAAATAAAGAGATTTTTGCATGCATATGATTGCATGACAGAAGAAAAGCAGCTTTACTTTACTTACTAAGATCTAAAAAAATTATACTCCTTCAGTAAATCAAACCCATATTTTCTCTTCATTGCAACATCTCTTCATTTGTACATGAATACAACCAGATAATTACAGAGTGGTGCACTATATCTGCAGAACACTGATCACTCAATCTGTGTGTTGCTTTCTATCATCTGGGGTCCCTGGTACAGAAGTGATACCATCTGGAGCAACGATTAGCTGGGTTGTTAAAGGAGTAAGAATGAATTTATAAGAATAAAACGTGTCCATGCTGAACGTTCTAATGGAGAAAAATGTGAGAAAACACAACACTCCACAAAAAAAGCAGTAAACTGCAAATTAGATTTGGTGTAATATATAGAATTCACTGTTTTATTGCCAGTCCACACCTCAGAGTATCTGATAGCATAGCAAAGGTTTGGTACAGAAATAACATTACATGTACAAACACATGGTCGGTATGATGTGAATTTAGCTGCATGATGACTGTATACCCAGCTATGGCGAACACTTGCCCACCATGTGATTTGTGCCTACTGCTTAAAGCCCAATAAGTTGGAAGAATTACAAGACCCTTTTTTCACTATGTGTAAAATGACTCTAATGCCGCGTACACACGGTCGTTTTTTGCGATGAAAAAAAACGACGTTTTTTAAAACGTCATTTAAATTGATCGTGTGTGGGCAAAACGTTGTTTTTTGTCTTCAAAAAAACGACCAAAAAAAAATTCCAACATGCTTGAATTTTTTGTGTCGTTTTTCAAAACGTCGTTTTTTGTTTCACAAAAAGTCACCGTGTGTAGCAAAAACGTCGTTCAAAACGACGTTTTTCAACCCGCGCATGCCCAGAAGCTAGTTATGAAGCGAGCTTCAATGGAAAAGAGTGGTGAACGTAACCTTGCTTTTTGTGAAAAAACGATGGTGTGTATGCAAAATTGTCTTTGTAAAGTGACGTTTCAAAAACGTCGTTTTTTAATTCACAGAAAACGTCGTTTTTTTTCATCGCAAAAAACGACCATGTGTACGCGGCATTAGGCCTTGTACACACGATCAGACCGGTCTGATGAGACTGGTCCGATGGACCGTTTTCATCAGACAACTCTGAACTTGTCTGATGGTCTGACCAAAATCCGATCGGGTCAGAACGCGGTGACGTAGAACACAACGACGTGCTGAAAAAACGAAGTTCAATGCTTCCAAGCATGCGTCGACTTGATTCTGAGCATGCGCTGGTTTTTGGTCCGATGCTTTTGTGTACTAACCATCGAATCTGTCTGACAGACAGGTGTCCATCAGACAGGTTTTAAAGCATGTTTTAAAACGTTGGTCCGACGGACAACGGTCTGATGGGCCGTACACACCATAAAATTGGTCCGGTCTGATCGTGTGTACAGGGCCTTACATTTGACTTTTAACAATGATGGGTAGGCTCAGAAGCAAATAGATGGGTACAGGTGGTGGAAACTGTAGACTTGGCTTATCTAAATCTGTATTTGCATATTAGAGCTTTCTTTTGGTGGTATTTGATCACCTCTGCAGTTTTTATTTTTTGCGCAATAAAAAAAAATAGAGCGACAATTACGTAAGTGACGATCACGTCATTATGACGTCGGTTTCAACGACGCTTTCCGACGTGAGCTGGAGCATGCGCACTGGGCTTTTTCCCCGACCGGCGCATGCGCATTTCGATCGACGCGGGGGAGCGCTTAATTTAAATACAAGCCGCCCCCTTTGAATTACGCGGCCTTATGCTGGGCCATTCACACTACGCCTCCGCCTTCCGCAAACTACGGAGCAAGTGCTTGGAGAATACGGCACTTGCTCTGTTAAATTGCGGCGGCGTAGTGTAAATGGCTTACGCTACGCCAGGGCAAATCTATGAGAATCTGGCCCAATGTGTTTTTCCTCAGTTTAGGCCGATACGTATTCTTCTACATATTTATTTTTTTTAAATCGCAATAAGCGTTTATTGATTGGTTTGTGCAAATGTTATAGCGTTTACAAAATAGGGGATAGTTTTATTGCATTTTTATTAATATTTTTTTTTACTAGTAATGGCGGCGATCAGCGTTTTTTTTTTCATGACTGCGACATCATGGCGGACACATCGGACACTTTTGACACATTTTTGGGACCATTGTCATTTTCACAGCAAAAAGTGCTATAAAAATGCACTGATTACTGTTAAAATGACAATGGCAGTGAAGTGGTTAACCACTAGGTGGCGCTAAGGGGTTATGTGTGCCCTAAGGGAGTGATTCTTACTGTAGGGGGGTGTGGCTGTAGGCGTGACGTCAGTGATCGTCTTTCCCTATATCAGGGAACAGACGATCAGTGTCGCTGCCACAGTGAAGAATGGGGAAGGGGTGTTTACACACACCTCTCCCCGTTCTTCAGCTCCTGTTACCGATCGCGGGACACCGGCGGTGATCAGGTCCTGCGGGCACAGTCACGGAGCATTGGACCCGGTCACGTGCATGCGCGACCCACGGCTGAGCTCTTAACAGCGACGTACCTGAACGTGCCTGTGCCCAGCCGTGCCATTCTGCCGAAATATATAGGCCCAGATTCACAGAGTGTTGGGCGAACATTACGCCGCCGTAACGCAAACGCCGTATGCCACACTGACGCAGCGCAGAGAGGCAAGCACTGCATTCAGCAAGCTATTGCTCCCAACTCTGTGTCCACGTGGCGTAGATTTCGAAGGCGCAGGCTGGCGTAGGTGGAAGTGGGCGTGACCCCATGCAAGTGATGGTCCGAGTGTGGCGCAGTGGTTTACGTCTGGTGTATCACAAACGGCGCATGCGCCGTGACGTGGACGCATGTACCGCAACCCTCTGCGCATGATCACAACTACGCCCGCCATAACCCCTAAGATATGCCGGCCCACCGCGTATGCCTGAGAACATAAGTACGCCCAGCCATATGCCCGTCCAGTGCAAAAGTACACCAGCTTGTCTTCCCTGGTGCATAGGTACTTTTGCGGTCTGAGCCATGTCCGATACTGAGGTGGACAGGGAGAGGAGAAAAAAATTTCTCTGCGGATGAGAGGGTGATCCTGACCTCAGCCATCTCTAAGTATGATGCCTACCTCCATGGGGCACATAGCGCCAGGACCAGCAAGGCCAGGAAGCAGGAGATCCTCCAGAAAATCACCCTGGAGATCAATGCCCTTGGGCATGAAACCAGGACCTGGAGGGATAGCCAAAGAAAATAAATGACATGCGTCGGCAGGTCAGGGAGAAGCTGGCCAAGATCAAAAGGCACCTCAGGGGCACGGGAGGCAGACAGCTGAGGAGGGGGTAATTGCCAGCTGTCTGGAGCAGGAGCAGGTGGAGGGCCTGGAGAGCTTTGACTCCAGTGAACAGGACTTGAGGACAGGTAAGTGTGTTTCATCCCCCATCCGGTGTGTAGCATGTGAGGGGGTTAGGGTTGCCACCTGTCCGGTTTTGACCCGGACAGTCCGGGTTTGGACACATGTGCCCGGTTTTGAAACCCGGGCACATTTATAAAAAAAAAAAGTTTTTTTTTTCCCAGCCGTCCGTCCTAGCCCGGCCGCAAGAGAGCTGCACATATTCGGCTCCACCAGCTTGTCTGAGTGTAGTGTGCGCAGCAGTGCTCTCTGTTAGCCCCCGGCTCCCCTGTAAACATGTGTGCAACACTCACTGTGCTAGCCCCTCCCCCTCCCTCCCTCCGGCGCGCCTCCGTCTGCATTGTGTGCTGCAGAGTGGAAGACACATGGGACACAGCGTGCTCAGCTCTTCTCTGACTGGCTGCAGAATACACATGGATGTGGGGTTAAAGGCGGAGCCTCGGCATTCCCTGCTGCTCTGTAAAGTGTGTGGCGATCTTGAGACTGAGAGCTCAACTTTTAAAAGTAAGTTTTTGCAATGTTTTTAGCATGTCAGCATATCAAAGAGCTCTCACCCCTCCCCCTCATACACACAGTCCTCACCAATTGCCCCCACCATACACTACCTAAACATACAGTTCTGCCCCCCCTCCATATACCATCCACAGCCATACATACAGTTCTCCTCCCCCCCCCTCCATATACCATCCACAGCCATACATACAGTTCTGCCCCCCCCCCTCCATATACCATCCACAGCCATACATACAGTTCCCCCCCCCTCCATATACCATCCACAGCCATACATACAGTTCTCCCCCCCCCTCCATATACCATCCACAGCCATACATACAGTTCTGCCCCCCCTCCATATACCATCCACAGCCATACATACAGTTCTGCCCCCCCTCCATATACCATCCACAGCCATACATACAGTTCTGCCCCCCCCCTCCATATACCATCCACAGCCATACATACAGTTCTGCCCCCCTCCCTCCATATACCATCCACAGCCATACATACAGTTCTGCCCCCCCCCCCTGCATATACCATCCACAGCCATACATACAGTTCTGCCCCCCCCCTCCATATACCATCCACAGCCATACATACAGTTCTCCCCCCCCCTCCATATACCATCCACAGCCATACATACAGTTCTGCCCCCCCAGTGCCCCCCCTCCATATACCATCCACAGTCACACATACAGTTCTGCCCCCCTGCATATACCATCCACAGCCATACATACAGTTCTGCCCCCCCCCTGCATATACCATCCACAGCCATACATACAGTTCTGCCCCCCCCTCCATATACCATCCACAGCCATGCATACAGTCCCCCCCTGCATATACCATCCACAGCCATACATACAGTTCTGCCCCCCCCCTCCATATACCATCCACAGCCATGTATACAGTTCTGCCCCCCCCCCTCCATATACCATCCACAGCCATGTATACAGTTCTGCCCCCCCCTCCATATACCATCCACAGCCATACATACAGTTCTGCCCCCCCCCTCCATATACCATCCACAGCCATACATACAGTTCTGCCCCCCCTCCATATACCATCCACAGCCATATAAACAGTTCTGCCCCCCCTCCATATACCATCCACAGCCATATATACAGTTCTGCCCCCCCTCCATATACCATCCACAGCCATATAAACAGTTCTGCCCCCCCTCCATATACCATCCACAGCCATACATACAGTTCTGCCCCCCCCCCTCCCCCATATACCATCCATTCATATAGTTCTCACCCCCCCGTACACCATCCATATACACCGTTCTCCACCCCCCCCATACCACCTACTGCCTTACCCTTCGCACTCCTCCCCTGTACATACTGCCCACTGTCATACCCTCCACACTCCTCTCTTGATCATACTGCCCCCATCAAACCCTTCACACTCCTCTCCTGTACATACTGCCCACTGTCATATCCTCCACACTCCTCTCCTGTACATACTTCCCCCATCACACCCTCCATACTCCTCTCCTGTACATACTGCCCCCATCACACCCTCCACACTCCTCTCCTGTGCGTACTGCCACCATCATACCCCCCACACTCCTCTCCTGTGCGTACTGCCACCATCATACCCCCCACACTTCTCTCCTGTACATACTGCCTACTGTCATACCCCCCACACTCCTCTCCTGTACATACTGCCCACTGTCATACCCACCACACTCCTCTCCTGTACATACTGCCCACTGTCATACCCTCCACACTCCTCTCCTGTACATACCGCTCACTGTCCTATCCTCCACACTCCTCTCCTGTACATACTGCCCCCATCACACCCTCCACACTCCTCTCCTGTACATACTGCTCCCATCATACCCTCCACACTCCTCTACTGCATATACTGGTCACTGTTACACCCTCTTCACTCCTTTCCTGCAAGTAATACCTACCCTCTGCACTCATTTCCTGTACATAATGTCTTACACTTTGCACTCTTTTCCTACACATACCAACATACGCGCCACACTCTTGTATATACTGTTGTAAATTCTGCACTCCCTCCCTGCACATACTGTACTACCCTCTGTACTTAATGAAAATGAAAAGGTGAACTAATGCCCCTGATCTCCACTGCACTTACCTCTGTAGTAATGGAAGAGTTTTATTTTTTTTAAATGATTGTGCCGAGGTTTATTCATGTCAGTGAGACTCTTACTTGTGGCACAGCAAAGTAAGCATATTTTATAGGTAAAATAATTATTTTGTTTAATTTTATCGTGCCCCTTGAGGGCCCCTCCCACAATATGGCCACACCCACCATATGCAGTGGCATGTTCGGGGTTGGCTTGAGGAAAAGGTGGCAACCCTAGAGGGGGTGCAAGGGGACATGTGACAAATGTGTGGGTCCACCAACATGTGAATGCTTTGTGTCATCCACAGATGTGCTGGAGGGAGCTGGGCCATTTTCTGCCTGTGTCCGACCCACGCCATCCCCGGAACATCATCCTGTTTGAAGATATTCAATTCTTTGCAAGCTCCAACAAAGTTGGTTCCTCTATCAAAGCATATGTGCTTGACAGGGCCTCTAATAGAGATGAAACATCTCAGGGCATTGATGAAGATGGATGTGTCTAAGGACTCTATTACTTCTATGTGTACAGTTCTAATGCACATGCAAGTAAACATGACAGCCCAGCGTTTGCTGTTGGCACTGCCTCCTCTGGGCCTTGGGCTGTCATCACAAGTCAAACCAAACACATCAAGACCGACGTTTGTGAAAGGGGGTTCTGGACTGAGTGGGTCTGCAGGAAGGTTAGCCATTTTCTGGGTTTGGTAAATACCACGAAGCTAATGACAGGTGATACATTTGAAAATTGTTTTACTCACAAGTCTCTTGGCTCCCACTATCCAGAGTCCGGCCGCACGCAAAGCTCCTTCTGTGGAAAAACGTCCTTGGTGTTTTGTCTGTGTGTGATAGTGTTCCACAAGTAAAGAAGCAACATGGTTATTTGGTATTATGACAGGATTGCTTTCACCACTATCAAGTCCTGCATTTGAGATGCGCCCTCCAACTCTTAAGGCTCCATTTCCACTGGCGTTTTTACAGCCACTTTTCTGAGCATTTTTTACAGCTTAAAAACGCCTGTCCATGTTTATTTTAGAAAAATATTTATTTTATTTTCTTTGAGCTGGAGCTTTAAAAACGCCGCAGCAGCGTTTTTGAGCGTTTATGCGCGTTTTTGAGCGTTTTTTTAATGTCTGGTGTTTTTACAGCTCTATTGCTGGAGCTTCAGAACACACTGATCCCGCGTTTTTTTTTGAAGCTTAGCCATCTACAGCTCAAAAACTTCATGGTGGGCATGAGGCCATAGACTAACATGGACAGGCGTTTTTAAGCTGCAAAAAACGCTCAGAAAAGTGGCTGTAAAAAACGCCAGTGGAAATGAGCCCTAACAGTCCTTCATTGTCTATAAAGGGGTTGAGTTTCCTTAAAGGACAGTTCTTTGGAATGCTCTTGTAATTTTGAAGACATTCTAGTGCTAGTGCATATGTCTCTTGTTGGATACAGCGGATGATAACATTTTTCGCTTCTGTGAGCTCATCTACTGTATATGGCTTGTGACAATAATGCCAACCTTTGCAACAACTTGGTCTTGTAGGGGTGCCTTTAAAGGATCTAGCTATATGAACCAAGCAAGCTGTAGCTCTTTGTAAGGACTTCCAAGTGGAGAACTTATGGAAGCGCTTGGATCCCAACAGTTGTTTAGAAATTGTTGTATGTAGTGTGGAAACCTGAAGACGGATGTCTGAGTCAGATTCAGGTTCTAATGCCGCGTACACACGGTCGTTTTTTTGCGATGAAAAAAAATGACGTTTTCTGTGAAGTAAAAAACGACGTTTTTGAAACGTCACTTTTCAAAGACAATTTTGCATACACACCATCGTTTTTTCACAAAAAGCAAGGTTACGTTCACCACTCTTTTCCATTGAAGCTCGCTTCATAACTAGCTTCTGGGCATGCGCGGGTTGAAAAACGTCATTTTGAACGACGTTTTTGCTACACACGGTGACTTTTTGTGAAACAAAAAACGACGTTTTGAAAAACGACACAAAAAATTCAAACATGTTGGAATGTTTTTTTTGGTCGTTTTTTTGAAGACAAAAAACTACGTTTTGCCCACACACGATCAATTTAAATGACGTTTTAAAAAACGTCGTTTTTTTTCATCGCAAAAAACGACCGTGTGTACGCGGCATAAGAGTTCATATGTCTCATTTTCTGGAGTGGTAGGCACTGACTTGTATAGGAAGGGTGGTCCTGTGAGCCATGCAGTGTCTGAGACGGGATGCTGGCACAGACCTTGTGGCATGATCTGCTGGGTTATGATCAGTTAAGACATAACGCCACTGGGTGGGATGTGTAGACTTCCTGATTCTTAGGACTCTGTTGTGTACATAGACATAGAATCTCCTACTTTTGTTGTAAATGCTGCCCAACACTACCTTGCTCCTCTGTGTAAAACTCTGTGTCCTCGAGTTCTAGATCTATCTCAGATGAAATAAGTTCTGCTAGTTCTACTGCTAGTCAGAGGCGTTGCTAGGGGGGTGTGGGGGGTGCGGTCCGCACCCGGGTGACACCCTTAGAGGGGTGACACCATCCTGATTTTGCTGACATGCAGAGATGAAAAAGCACCCCCCCCACGAACACCCATCCTCCCACACGGAGAGCCACACAGCTGAATCCTGGAGTTCAGTCCCGAAACGTACAGTTGCACTGAACTTCAGGATTCAGCTGTGCGGCTCTCCGTGCGGGAGGAGCAGGGCCGGCCCTATCATGGGACCCGATGGTACCAGGCGGCACTTTTAGAGGGGCGGAAAGTTGCCGCCCACCCGCAATTTTGATCCGCCCGCTCCACTCCCCCTGCACTCAGGGCCAGCGCTACCATGGCCACTGGTTCCCTAACTTAATTTGTGACAGTCGTAGTCCTTGCAGCGGCAGCCGCACAGCACTGTGGAGGAAGAGGAGGCGCTGGGAGCTTGACGCAACCTCCAATCATTCATTCAACAGTTGTTACTAGGTCAGTTACGTGGATCCATGTGCTCCCCTCCCCCGGCTCCTCCTCTTCCCCCGTGCTCTGCGAATCTCCTACTGAGTGCCATGTGCAGAGGCAGAGCGAGGATAATGGCCGCCGCCGCTGCGGAGCAGCTCCTTAATTTCCTGGATGGCCGTAGTGTGAAAGATCTGCCAGAGGAGAGGAGCGATTATCGGAGAGCCAGCCTCAAGGTACTGTACATGCCCGACACTGACAGCAACCCGTGATGTCACATCCCTGCTAGCAGCTGGCTGTGATGACCTCACACCCGGCCCTAATGCTATGATGCCACCTACTGTCTCCTGTCATACATTTTATCACCCCCTGTCGTCTCCATCCTCCCCGTCAGTCTTCTACCACCCACTCCTGTCATCTCCATCCTCCCTGTCAGTCTTCTACCACCCACCCCTGTCATCTCCATCCTCCCCGTCAGTCTTCTACCACCCACCCCTGTCATCTCCATCCTCCCATCTCCATCCTCCCTGTCGGTCTTCTACCACCCACCCCTGTCATCTCCATCCTCCCCGTCAGTCTTCTACCACCCACCCCTGTCATCTCCATCCTCCCCGTCAGTCTTCTACCACCCACCCCTGTCATCTCCATCCTCCCCGTCAGTCTTCTACCACCCACCCCTGTCATCTCCATCCTCCCATCTCCATCCTCCCTGTCGGTCTTCTACCACCCACCCCTGTCCCCCTGTGCTCATCCCCCCCTGTGCTCATCCCACTGCGTCCCTCTGTCCTCATCCCATGAAAATGACAGGACGGGTCTTAAAAAGGCACAGTGGCGACAATTGATGGCACAGTGGCTGTGTTTGATGGCATGGCACAGTGGTGACAATTGATGGGCACAGTGGTGACAATTGATGGGCACAGTGGCGACAATTGATGGGCACAGTGGTGACAATTGATGGGCACAGTGGCTGCATTTGATGGCATGGCACAGTGGTGACAATTGATGGACACAGTGGCGACAATTGATGGGCACAGTGGTAACAATTGGTGGGCACAGTGGCAACAATTGATGGGCACAATGGTGACAATTGATGGGCACAGTGGCTGCATTTGATGGCATGGCACAGTTGCGACAATTGATGGTCACAGTGGTGACAATTGATGGGCACAGTGGCGACAATTGATGGCACAGTGGTGACAATTGATGGCATGGAATAGTGGTGACATTTGCTGGGCAAAGTGGTGACAATTGATGGCACAGTGGCTGTGTTTGGCATGGCACAGTGGTGACAGTTGATGCACAATGGTGACAATGGGCACAGTGGCGACAATTGATGGCACAGTGGCTGCGTTTGATGGCATGGCACTATGGTGACAATTGATGGCACAGTGGCGACAATTGATGGCACAGTGGCTACATTTGATGGCATGGAAAAGTGGTGACAATTGCTGGGCACAGTGGTGACAATTGATGGCACAGATGTAACAATTGATGGCACAGTGGCTGCATTTGGGATAGCACAGTGGCTGCGTTTGATGACATGGCATAGTGGTGACAATTGCTGGGCACAGTGGCTGCGTTTGATGGCACAGTTAAAATAAATACAGTTCTTTAACAGTTTAAGCTTTGAATTCTATTATTTTCATATGATTTTGTTATTCAAAATTGCTAGTCGATTGATAGCTATTAACGGCACTACTGTTGCCAATATATGCAGTGTTATTAGGGGGGAACAAATTATTGGGGGGGGGGGGTGACACCATGTTATACCGCACCGGGTGACACCAACCCTAGTGACGCCACTGCTGCTAGTACAGCAGCACACAGTTCCAATCTTGGAATGGTGGTTTCAGGACATGGTGCTAGCTTGGCCTTGCCCATAACGAACCCAATATGAATTTGACCCTCGATGTCTACTGACTTGAGGTAGGTTAATGCTCCTATTGCCTAGACTGAAGCATCGCAGAATACACATAACTTTTTAGACTGAACCCTTGCAGGAGGAAAGTGGGTGTATGATCTATGTATGTGTAGGTTGGATACAGTCTCTAAAGAGTCTCTCCATGTTACCCATAATGTCTCTTTCTCAGGAGGTAGTGGAGAATCCCAATCACGTGTGTCTGCAGTAAGCTCTCTAAGCAGAAACTTACCTTGGACGGTCACAGGTGCTGCAAACCCGAGTGGATCATACAGGCTGTTGATGGTGGATAAGACACCTCGCCGAGTGAAGGGTTTTGTCTCTTGGACAACCTGAAAGATAAGGGTGTCAGTCTTGAGTCCTAGCGCATGGGAAGGGAGTCTGTAGCTTCAGTAGTTACCCCGCAATATTACGCAATATATTTTCCACTGTCTTTTTCATACACCACCTGGCGCTAAGTCCCTTGGTCAGAAACAAGTTTCCTGCATCATTGCATTTACACCTTAGATGTATTGAGGCTGTCCGTGCTATATCCGTGAGATGAGCAGCTAGAGGTCACAAGAGGTGTGTGCACCGAAGCTATCTCTCCTTTCAACACTCTCCGTCTTGGGATCACTGTTTATGGACTTTTGTGTGGACTTTTTGCAGTTTTGCGTATATCACACTTGCTATATCACATCACTTTATTTGTGTCACCGCCAGTGACACCATTTGCAAAGTTTTTTGCAGTTTTTTTTTGTTTTCTTGCTTTATTTATTCACTGTCACTTTCGTTTTATGCTTGCTTTAATGCCTGAATGTTTTATTACTATGTGCACTATAGAAGTTTTGGTTGTATTGTTTTAGGTTGACACTTTACCTTTACTCAGTGTATCAGTACACTGTTTTTGAAATTCACACAGCGCAGTCACTATCACTTTTTTCATTAACTACAGGAGGTACTGTGTCTTGTTGCTCTCCGCCGTGCTCTTCCACCTGGGGTGAGGGGGTAAAAGTCCATGGCGCTGGCCCTGGATGTAGAGCTGTGTTGTGCTCTGTGCTGCCACACTCAGAGCAGTTGATGCTCACCTTGCAGTCTTTTCCGAGGTGAGAAGTTGATGCGCAGCACCTGTAACAAATTCTGTTTTCTTTGAGGAAGGTTCTGCGATCTTGGAGAGTCTTTTCTCTAAATCCTCTGCACTTTAACAATGAATTAGGCTTCTTGTGAAGAGGACACTCTCTGCTTGGATTCTCAGCTGGAGATACACTTGTTTTACGTACTGCAACAGGTGTGACTTTGAAGTTGCGGGTTAGAGCAGGCTTACTTGACCTAGGGAAAGCAGAGTCAGATGATGAGATGTCAAAACTAGGATCATTTTTTAACCTTTGCTTGATGGCGAATAAAGTCCACAAAATAAGAGAATGGTGGGAAGGGGACGTTATGCCTTTGCTTGTAGTTGAAGCCTTGTGTAATCCAGGTTTCTTGGAGGCTGTAAGGTAGCTTCTGCACTATAGGGTTAACGCCACGGGCTGTGTCCAGAAAGGCAAGGCCTGGCAAGTCTCCTTCTGCTTTGGCTATTTGGAGTTCTGTTACTAGGTCACTCAATTCTCTCAGCTTTTGGTAGCCTTTGTTAGGAATCTTGGGAAAGTCCTCTATTCTTTTAAAAAGAGTGTTTTCTAGAACTTCGGGGGAACCCTAACATTCATCAATCCTCTCCCATATCATGCTCAGCCCTTTGGTTGGGTAATTAATGTTAATAAAATAAGGAAAAACTGCACTAAACCAAAGTGAAAAAATATTAAAGCTGCCAGCACACAAACAAACAAAGCCAATAGAATAATAAAAACATAAAATGTGGCGCTTATAGATAGTGTTTCAATATTAGCGTATAGTACCTTGATACTAGTGTATAACACACAAACACTGAGAATAAGGGCCAGATTCTCAGAGGCGCTACGACGGAGTATCTCAGATACCCCGTCGTATCGCCGTTTTTTTTGTCGGGTATCTATGCGAGTGATTCTTAGCATCACTTTGGCATAGATACGGCTGAAGATTCGACAAGTGTAATACCATTACACTTGCAGGTCGTAGTTGTAATGACAACTCCGGTCGCTTTTATGCCGCTCGCTTTTACGCCGCCCCGATCGCTTTTACGCCGCCCCGTCGTCGCGTACGTCGTTTACGAACGCGTTCGCGAATTGGGCATTGCGTTGTGACGATCACGTCGTTTTGACGTCGGTTTCAATGACACTTTCCGACGTGAGCTGGAGCATGCGCACTTGGCTTTTTCCCCGGCCGGCGCATGCGCAGTTCGATCGACGCGGGGGCACGCTTAATTTAAATACAAGCCGCCCCATTTGAATTACGCGGCCTTATGCTGGGCCATTTACACTACGCCTCCGCAAACTACGGAGCAAGTGCATGGAGAATACGGCACTTGCTCTGTTACGTTGCAGCGGCGTAGTGTAAATGGCTTACACTACGCCAGTGAATTTCTATGAGAATCTGGCCCTAAATCTCTAAGTGAAAAATATCTTGTGAAAGAAAAAATTAGACAATGCTACTGAAAGCACTAATATGTATAACAAACAAAACAGTGTATAGGGTTCTTGAAGAACCAAATAATGAGTATATAAAAATACTGTAAACAAGTGACACACTGGAATATATAAAGTCCATAAACCAAATAAATGTGAAGTTATCCAGTAGCTGATGCAAGCTGGTGATTCACGGTTTGTCTGTAGAGATCACAGGTGCAACTAATAAGTAAGGTAGAATACTCTTACCAAATATGGTGGACTCCAACTGCTTTGCAGCACTGAGTCAAGAGCGCTTAGTGGTCTCTTTGAGACCTAGATCGCTGCAACCAGGATGGACCGACTGTTAGTGTATTCCTTTTGGTGAAATCCAAGAGGGTAGAAATGACAAGATCTAAGGTGTACCAAAACAACTCGACCTTCAGGTGCAGGAACAAGGGGAACTTGAAAGCTCCAATGGAAAAAAGGAAAAAGCTCCAATAGTGCAGGTCAGATAAACCAAAACTGGTTTTATTATAAAAAGTAGGGCTGATACTGATCAAAATTTTTGTGTTCGATTAATCTTTTTGTTTTTTAATCGATTAATCGACTAATTTCGATTAATTATAACGCACATACAGATCCAACTACTTTTAGCTGCTCTCCTTGCAGGCCGATTCCCAGTGCAGCTACTGGAAAAATGGATAGCAGGATACAAAAAACACACAAAGGCAGCGCTCGATGGGAATCGCATTAAAACTTTTATAGTCTTCAAGTAGGTAACCAAATAAATATTGCACTGGAGATAAAATTGATGTAGCTACATAAACTGTAAAAATGGTGCGAGTAAAACCAAACGGTACCAAAAACAGTCATAAAAACATGTAGCTAAGTATGATACTGGTATAAAAATGTGTACAACGATACCACTGCTGAATCCAGATGAGGAGAGGTTAACATCAGTCCGTCGGCATGTAGATGTCCCGTGAAGGGAACTATCATAACTCCCAGTGGATGGCTGTACAATCCCAGGTTGATAGAGGGAAGTGATAGAGGGAAGTGTACGTGTGTCAGATAGTAAGGTCCCACCCCCATGCAGATATGAAAGCACAGCAAAGGAGCACTTCAGATGGACACGGCAAGCCTTGCCGCTGTCCGTGACGTTACCGGATCTCCGACGGAACTCCCTAACAGCCTAGAAGCCGGTGGGGAGGTGAATACCAATCAAAAGAATTTTAAATCGATCAAAAAGATTTTGATCGATCAAAAAAATTAAAGATTAATCGATTAATTAAAAGTTAATTTGCACAGCCCTAATAAAAAGGTCATACAAATGACATGACATGAAATAAAAAAGTGATCACATAAAAAAGCAATATGGAGTGCTTAGGATGCAGTCCTGGCGCGTTTCGGCTTTAACCTCCCTGGCGGTATCCCCGAGCGTGACTCGGGGTGTTTTTTTTTGCAGAGATCGGTATCCCCGAGTCACGCTCGGGGTAGCCATGCAGAGCCTGCAGCGCGCGCTGTCTTACCTTCTTCCTGGATCCAGCGATGCATCCCCGCTGTGTGAGCGAGCGGGTGCTCGCTCGATTCACACAGCGTCCCCGTGTGCCGCCGATCTCCGTTCCCTGCGACGTTACGACGCACGGGAGCGGAGAACGGCGCCAAATTTAAAAAGGTAAACAAACACTTTACATACAGTACAATGTAATCTTATAGATTACAGTACTGTATGTAAAAAATACACCCCCCCCTTGTCCCTAGTGGTCTGTCCTGTGCCCTACATGTCCTTTTATATAATAAAAACTGTTCTTTCTGCCTGGAAACTGTAGATTGCCCATAACAACCAAAAGTGTCCCTTTATGTCAAAAATGGTTTTAGATCAGCTAGAAAACAGCGATAATAAATTATAATTACTTTCAGAATTGAGCGATAGCGATTTGTGGGGAAATTTGTCATAAAAAAAATAAATAATGACAGCGACAATTCTGCAACTGAGCAAATTTCAGTGTTTTTGAGTTGATTACATTATTGAATATTTTTTATTATAATTTGTTATAATTATTTATAGTTTTTTATTATATAAAAAATTATGATTTTGTTTTTCAAACTTTATCATACCCGGGATGTCTTGTTTGGACAGATTTAAGCAAGTTATTCCTAAGAATTGCAGGCCTACAGTATAAAACGCCAAACTTCCATGCAAATAATTGTACCGCTTTTGGTACGTAATTCCAGACAGAATCATACCGCCAGGGAGGTTAACAGCCTTCAACGGGCAATTAATGTTAATGTCTCTGATTCTCCTTGCATGCTCTAATGACTCATTCCCCAGCAATTGGACTAAGAGATCGGCTTCCTCACTTGCTTTAAAACCAAGATCTCTAGTTGCATTTCTGAAGGACGAACGCCATGCTCTATAACTTTCAGGGCGATCGTTAAACTTTGCAAGTCCCTTTGCTAACAGTTCACGTCATGCTCAGAACTTGAAGAAATCTGACATACCTTGATCGTTGTGTGAGTAGCCAGGGGGCGCTCTGTTGTGCCAGGAACTTGGTGGGTAGTTGCATCTCTTTCAGCGAACACAGCCTTTACTTTGGCCTCTTTTGCTGCAAAGTCAGCTTTCACTTTTGCAGATTCTGCTTTTGCTCGGGCAATGGCGATTTTTTTGCTTTTCACTGACCTCTTTGTGTTCGTGGAGTAAACTTCTGACCTTGTCACAAAGTGCTCTGACTTTGTCTGCGACAACACTGTTGTCTCTTTGGCGTTCTGTATGGTAGCCGTGCTTAGAAGCCTTGGTTTCTATGGCGTTCTGTATGCTAGCTGTGTTTAGAAGCCTTCGATTTGCTGGAAGCTCCGGGGCCCCCCCTCTCTTCTTTAGCCCCCACTCGGGCTTCCTCTGACATCTTCGGCGGGGGGGGGGGTGCGCCAGGGCTTTTGTATCCTTCTGTCTTCTTCTGTCGCCTTCTGCTGCTTCTTCTTCTTCTTCTATCGCTGTCTGCTTCTTCTCTTCTTCTATGTCGACACGTCGCTTCCTCCCGCCGTAATGCCGTGTGCGCTGCGCGTGCCAATTTATATAGGCCTCTTATGACTTCACAGTCCCAGCATGCTCTGGTACCACCCAGAGCATGCTGGGACTGTGACGGCATTACGGCGGGAGGAAGCGACGTGTCAACATAGAAGAAGAAGAAAAGAAGCAGAAGCAGATGGCGACAGAAGAAGACAGAAGGATGCAGAAGCCCTGGCGCACCCTCCCCCCCCCCTCCGCCAAAGACGTCAGAGGAAGTCCGAGTGGGGGCCGCTGTAAAAGAGCTAAAGAAGAAAGCGGCCCCCACCCGGCGGAAGAGAACCAGACAGCGGCGAAGAGCGGCACCCCCCCAGAAGATGTCGAAGAAGCAAGCCCCGCCTCGTAAAAGAGCTAAAGAAGAGAGCTGACTAATAAAATATTTTAAAACCCTGTGTTGTTTTTTTATTAACCCTTTTCTTCCAGGTGAATGGGTAGGGGTACGATGTACCCCATACTCATTCACCTAGGGTGGGGGCCGGTATCTGGGGGCCCACTTGTTAAAGGGGGCTCCCAGATTCCGATAAGCCCCCCGCCCGCAGACCCTGACAACCAACGGCCAGGGTTGTCGGGAAGAGGCCCTGTCCTCATCAACATGGGGGCAGGGTGCTGTGGGGTGGGGGGGCCGTAGTGCGTCCCCCCTGCCCCATAGCACCTACCTCCCCATGTTGAGGGCATGCGGCCTGGCACGGTTAAGGAGGGGGGGCGCTCGCTCGTCCCCACCCCCTTTCCTGACCGGCCGGGCTGCTGCTCGCATACGGGTCTGGTATGGATTTTGGGGGGTACCCCGCACAGCGTTTTTTAGGCACAGGGGTTCCCCTTTAAATTTGCACCAGACTCATGGGCCTGGTATGCTCTTGGAGGGGAACCCATGCCGTTTTTTTTTCTTAAAATTTGGCGTGGAGTTCCCCCTCAAGATTCATATAAAACAGTGCCTGATATTGGCAGGGATCCAAGTCGGATCCCCGCTCATTGAAAGTCGGACTTCAAGTCCAGGGCAAAGTAGGATCAAAGTAGTATTCTGTTCATGAAAGTCGGATGGATGTAGGACCAATGTAGGATAAATGTAGGACCAATGTAGGATCAATGTAGGATCAATATAGGACAAATGTAGCAGAGCAAAGTAGGATGAAAGTCGTGTAGTATAGTGTAAACCCAGCCTCAGGCTGGGTTAACACTATACTACACGACTTTCATCCTACTTTGCTCTGCGACATTTGTTCTACATTGATCCTACATTGGTCCTACATCCATCCTACTTTTATGAAGAGGATACTACTTTGGTCCTACTTTGTGATAGACTGACTTGTTCTTTGACCAATCAAAACAATCCCAGAGTGAGATAAATTCCTTTTACTGGTGCTGTAATCACATGTCAGATGGCAAAAGTCGGATGGTTAGGACAAGGCTCCTACTTTGGTCCGACTTCAATGATATTCAATGGGCTGAAGTAGGATCAATGTAGGACCAAAGTAGTACAAGGAGTAGTTTCAAAGTCGGACCGACTTGTGTAGGACCAGTTAAGACAGCTCTCATAGGGAAACATTGATTTTCACACATCATGCTACATGAGCTCCCAATGTAGGAGCGTTGTCGGAACAAGTGTGAACCCAGCCTGAAAGTTGTACTGCTGTCGTGTAGTATAGTGTGAACCCAGCCTTTGTTCCGACAACGCTCCTACATTGGGAGCTCATGTAGCATGATGTGTGAAAATCAATGTTTCCCTATGAGAGCTGTCTTAACTGGTCCTACACAAGTTGGTCCGACTTTGAAACTACTCCCTGTACTACTTTGGTCCTACATTGATCCTACTTCAGCCCATTGAATATCATTGAAGTAGGACCAAAGTAGGAGCCTTGTCCTAGCCATCCGACTTTTGCCATCTGACATGTGATTACAGCACCAGTAAAAGGAATTTATCTCACTCTGGGATTGTTTTGATTGGTCAAAGAACAAGTCAGTATATGGCCTCGTACACACGATCAAATCTGTCTGCTGGAAACGGTCTGCTAGACCGTCCCAGCAGACAGATTCGATCGTGTGTATGGGCGAGCCGACGGATTTGGCCACCCGACAGATTTCAAAGCATGCTTTGAAATCTATCGGGTGGGAATCCGTCCGCCCGACATGTCTGCTGGTTAGTACACTTACCAGCAGACATGTCGTCTCGCACCGCCGCCGAATGGATTCGGCGCATGCGCGGAAGTGTTTTACTTCCTGGTGCGGTGACGTGGCGGCGTCAACGTCAACGCCACGTCACCGACACGTCAGCGCGCCATCTGCTGGCGGGGATTTTGGTTTGCTCGTGTGTACACGCGAGCAAACCAAAATCCTAGTAAACAGATTTGTTCAAATCGGTCAGTCCGACCGATTTGAACAAATAGATTTCCTCGTGTGTACGAGGCCTATCACAAAGTAGGACCAAAGTAGTATCCTGTTCATGAAAGTAGGATGGATGTAGCACCAATGTAGGATCAATGTAGGACAAATGTCGCAGAGCAAAGTAGGATGAAAGTCCTGTAGTGTAGTGTGAACCCAGCCTAAAACCGAACACATATTAATTACACAAGTTCTGTGGCTGATTAAGGTGGTAATAAAACTCACTTGGTGCCTTATCTGCATTAAATTAGGCCCAGAACCTGTGTTAATTCATATGTGTTTAGGTTTAAAAGGGATGAGGTGGCAACCCTAGGCCACTTTTACATGGGCCATCCAATCGGGTTCCCCTGTCCATTTTTCAGATGGACCCAATCGGACCCTCTATGCTTCTCTATGGGCAGTCGGATGATAATGGACTTGTGTCTGTTTACACCCAGCTACCACCGATACAGCAAAAACAAAAGGAAGAGGGATATTTTCCCCTCTGTAGGGCAGTCAGGTGTAAATGAACAGCTGGTCCATTTACATTTCACTGCCCATAAAGCAGAGTGGGCTGTGTCCTTGTCTGTTCTACATAAGTGGCGCAGACACGGATCTGTCACCCAGCAGCTCCACTTAGCTCAGCAGGGGATGGATAGATCACCTGCTGAGCAAAACTGGATTCTGCCCATGTTAAAGGGGCCTTAAGTTGACCTTCCATCAAAAATTGAAAGCCTGCTGCATTTACAGCTCCCACCTTCTAAGGCCTCGTACACACGATACAAAATCAGAAGTGAAAATTCATAAGACGAACTGTCTGTGGATTTTCTGATCATTAGTATGGCGCTTTCGACAGCAGATTTGACTTTTTCGTCAGACAAAAGCTGGATGTGCAGACTATAAAAATTTTGTTGGATGTGAACCAGTGGCGGCCCATCCATAGAGCGACCAGGCATTGGGCCTATGGAAAGCTTCCCAGCCTGCAATCAGCTGATTGCAGGCTGGGAAGCTGGGACATCTGTTGTTGCTGCTGGAAATCTATTGTTGATGGGGCAGTATTTTTTTGCAGGGGGTCGTCTATTGTTGTGTCAGGGATCTATTTTTGCTGGGGTGAGACTTATCATTGCTGGGGGTGTCTACTGTTGTTGGGGTGGATCTACTCAACTGTCTTTGTTACCATTAACAACTTCCGTGCAAATTACTTAGTAGCAAAATTGATACTTGGGTCTGTATTCTCTAAAAGGTGTGGTACCAGGAGGTTGATAACAGGTGGAACCAAGGAATTGTGCTTAGAGGTGGGTAGGGAGCAGAAATCCATCACACAAAAGTCAAAAGTAGAAACACGCATGCTCGGAATAAAGGAACGACTGTAAATAATTTGGTCTTGTAAACTACTGGTCATAATCTAGAATTAACATTTGTGACGCGGCAGTTGATGAAATGTGGAGATGCAGCACACATTCTCATTTTCTTTAATGGGATAATAATGAAGTTGCTTTGCTGATGATACTGATGTAGTTATGCAAAACGTATTTTAAACTAACACGAAAAAGGGGCCCAAAGAAGAGAAATGAACTTCCTCTTTATACACTCATAGTACGTGACTACATTCGTGTTTGTCAAACGACAATTTGCGGATAGTTAATATGCTAGACAAAATCCAGCACACGCGCTTTTGACAAAAATCAGACTCTCGGTCATACAACAATCAAACCGTGTGTGTATGAGACCTAAGTATCGAAAAAAGGAAAATTTCCCCATGGGGCTTTGGACAGCGTAATATTTAAAGTCAGACGTAAAGTACAACAATGATAGTGTGTGACATCATTTAATGAACTGTATGTTTTGGTCCAATCACAGAAAGCACACCATATTGAATAGGCACCACATCCCAGACATTTAAAAAATAGAAAAGAGGGAGGAGAAAGGAGGTGGGATTTTCTAAACGGTGCTAGATAACAAAAATTATTGGCATGAGAAAGAAAATATTGTACAAGTCAGGGAGTACAAAAATAAAGAAATATTTATTAAATAGACAGCAATATAGTAATATATCCACAAGAAACAACAAAGTCCTATGAATAATATAGGATAAAAAAGGGTAGTCGGTCAAAGGTAGATAAAATCGGGTTTAAGCCACAATGGATTGTTGTATCCCAACAGTTTCGCTTGTGATAAGCTTCCTCAGGGGTAGATGGTAACAATCACGGCTTTTGGATTGATTAAACTACAGAAATGTAGAAAAGCATAAATATTAATTTCATACATACAAATAATGTCTGTACAAAATATGCATATAAACAATACACACAATATTACTGGGCTGCAGAGGCTTCATAAAATTGAGCTCACCCCTTGACCACAGGAGACCAAGGGCCAGCTCGTAGTTCACCACCAGGTGGGGTAGGCCACCCCCACACAAAAAAACACACAAATGTAAACGGGCCGCTTCAACGATTCGATCCTCTAGATCGCAGATCAGGTCAAATGCTAAACTGATAACGAAAAATGGGGGATTAGAGCAATGAAGATATAAGCAAATATTAGAAAGAGATATATTATATTTAGGCCGAGAAGATAGTTTACTTACATAGAAGCAGAGGTATGTGAGGGATGGAAAAGGTTAATGAGATGACACTGGGCATAAGACGAAAGTGTGCTTGAATAACACAACTTGGATCTAAACATGACGGAGAAATAAAAAACAGTACTAATGCCGCGTACACACGGTCGTTTTTTGCGATGATAAAAAACGACGTTTTCTGTGAAGTAAAAAACGACGTTTTTGAAACGTCACTTTCAAAGACGATGTTGCATACACACCATCGTTTTTTTCACAAAAAGCGAGGTTACGTTCACCACTCTTTTCCATTGAAGCTCGCTTCATAACTAGCTTCTGGGCATGCGCGGGTTGAAAAACGTCGTTTCAAACGACGTTTTTGCTACACACGGTGACTTTTTGTGAAACAAAAAACTAAGTTTTGAAAAACGACACAAAAAATTCAAGCATGTTGGAATTTTTTTTTGGTACTTTTTTTGAAGACAAAAAACGACGTTTTGCCCACACACGATCAATTTAAATGACGTTTTAAAAAACTTCGTTTTTTTCATTGCAAAAAACGACCGTGTGTACGCGGCATTAGAATAAAAGAAGAAATGGATAAAAAAGGAGAATGAAAAATTAAGTATGTTCTAAGGAATTTGCAGGGAAACAGATAAGATGGACACATGATGAGCCAAATACAACAGGGGATTAACAAGGTACTGAGATAAAAAGTGCCCAGTATAGAGTGCTGGAAGAGAGCTGAAGAAGCGTTCAGAGCCGAGTTAATCCTTACCGTGAGATGGTGTTAGCAGCTGCAACCAGTGTCATCTGCACTGGGTTGTGAAACAGGCAGCTATTTAAGGGGATGTTCGTCCGACGTAACAAGCGTCAGAGACTGAGAAATGAAGCAGAGAGAAACATAAAAGGGTGCTGAAAAAAACTACATATCCCAGAAAGCAACGGGAAGTCACGTATGGGCGTGCGTGACGCCCAAACGAGAGACTCGAGCGTTCTGTGCAAAAAACTCCGCCTCTATGCAAATGATGGAAAGCATGCAGAGGCTAGAGTGAGCAAGGGGGCATATCAGGGGATGGATAACAGATGGCCCATGAAAGAAACGTTGGGGAAATTGGAACGAATGGGACTATGTCTAGCAAAGCACCATCGGATTTTAGAGTTAAGCGGCGTGTGTAGTGTGGGAGGGGTATTGACACCGGGCGGCGAAACAGAGACGGATCAGGTCTGCACAAGGGGAAGGGGGGAGCATGGGAAGGAATCGGACGGTAGACCGTTGTACCTCCGACATTCCCTAGTGCCTCTGCAACCCAGAAGAAAATAAAAAATCAAAAAACAAAGGACAAAAAATTATGTCAAATGGTCAATAATTATTAAGTACAGTGTGTAAACAATGCATCATTATATAGATTCAAATAATTATCACACAATATTCATTAACATCAACAATACATTACATGATTGTACAAAAAGCATGCCTCCAGGTTAACAAAGACCCAGGGGTATAGTATGTTGCCAAGAGAAGCGTGGCAGGGGAGGAAACATAAAATGGGTAAGGGAAAAAGCAGGGGCCAAAAATGTTTTAGAATGTTGCGCATCTCTTTGTGCTGACTAGAATATTTAGTAATTATTCTTACTGTGTCCGTTTTACTTTTGGGGTTGGATGAAAAAATGAGTGAACTTCTCTTTTGAACCTTGACACGGTTGTAAGCACGTTTTAATGATCTATGACTGTAACCTCTTACTCTCAGTCTGTGATAGAGGTCCTTTGATGTTCTCTTAAAATCGCTATCAAGACTACAGTTGCGCCTCAGCCTTAGGTACTGGCTGTAGGGACTGCTCTCTATCAGAGAGGCTGGATGTGAGCTAGTAGCATGAAGGATTGTATTTCCTGCTGTAGGTTTTCTATACAAGCAAGAATGTATTAGGCCCTGCTTATCTTTAGAAATTTTTAGATCCAGAAAATCAATGTCAGTTTAAGTTAAAGTCGTTAATTTTTCTTAGTTCCATGAAGTCATGCAATTGCGATTCGTTACCAGACCAAAAAATTAAAACATCATCGATATATCGATGCCAACTGACTATGTGGTCCATGAGGGGTGCTAGATCATCACGGGATAGAATGTTTCTCTCCCACCCCCCAGGTATAGGTTGGCATACGATGGGGCACACTTGGTCCCCATCGCAACCCCCTGTACCTGGAGGTAGTGGGAGGACCCGAAAACAAAAACATTATGTCAAAGAATATAATTCAAAAGTTTGAGAACAAATCCGTTGTATTTAGAGGCTTCTGGACCTCTTTCTGATAAGAGGCCAGAAATGACCTCCAAACCCCTATCATGAGGGATAGTGTTGTATAGACTTTCGACATCTAGGGCTACCAACCAAGTCTCGGGAGGAAGTTGGATACCATCAAGAGTTTTAAGCAAGTCTATGGTATCTTTGATGTATGAACTCAACGACGTTACATGTGGGGACAGGTAACAGTCGACCAGAGAGCTAGCGTTCTCTGTTAAACTTGCACAGCCTGATATGATCGGCCGGCCAGGGGGATTTGTTAAGGATTTATGGGTCTTGAGTAGAGCGTAGAAGGTTGGAGTTCTCGGGTCTTTAACATCCAAAAATTTCCAAATGTCTTGATCAATAATTCCTTGATGGAACGCTTTATAAACAATTTGACGATATTGCATGTGAAAATTTACTAACACAGTTTTGGAGATGGGTCTGTACCATTCTACATTAGATAGGATTTTATTACACATAGCTTCATAGCTACTTGTGTTCATGATTACTAAATTACCTCCTTTGTCAGCAGGTTTCACAGTGATTTCTAGATCTTTTTGTAATGACTTAATGGCCTCCTTTTGTGGTGTTGTGAGATTTGATTTAGAACAGGGTCTAAAATTAAATTTTTCTATATTTTGCGTAACCTGTTGTACGAAAGCCCACAGATTTGGGTTCGTATTAAGGAGAGGGAAATGTCTGGACTTTGGTCTAAACATTTGTGGTGGAGGAAAAGACATCCCTGTAACTGATACCGTGGGGGAGGAATCCAACCACTGGTCGTCGTCTAAGAGAGGTTCACTCATTTTTTCATCCAACTCCAAAAGTAAAACGGACACAGTAAAAATAATTACTAAATATTCTAGTCAGCACAAAGAGATGCGCAACATTCTAAAAAAATTTTGGCCCTTACTATCTGCAGATCCGAAATTAAAAAAATTCATCAGGGAATCTCCAGAAGTGACGTTCAGACGTGTTCCATCACTTAGGGATCGCTTGGTACACAGCCATTTCAATATGGTTGATCTGTCCAAAGTAAGAACTAAAGGTGGTACCGCTCCGTGTGGTAAATGTGATGTTTGTATGTTTGTTGGACACCAACAACAATTTAAATTGCCAAATGGCAACTGGCATTCTACCAAAGATGTTATCACGTGCCAAACAGTAGGTGTGATTTACCTAGCAAAATGCTGCTGCGGTGGCTTTTATATAGGAAAAACGAAACAACCTTTCTTTAAAAGAATCCAAGACCACATAAAACCGATTCTTAAAAAGAAAATAGTCACTGCTATTAGCAGACATGTGGGAACCTACCACAATTTTGATCCAAACTTTATTAAGTTCTTTGCTCTTGAACATATCCCGCCCGACTCAAGAGGGGGCAGCGTTGATGGAACGCTGCTCCAACTTGAAGCACGCTGGATATACAAACTCAGGGCTACCAGTTAATTGGTTGTTCTGCTAGCTGGTCGGTAAGTAGGCTTGGTTATTCCCTGGGCATTCCCCAGGTTCTTGTTGTTATCTGCTTTAGCCTTCCATTGCTACTTACTGTGATTGCCAGCCATAGATGGGGGCGGTGGATACGTTTTGTTTCACCTGTGGTGTTTATTTTGGTCCAGCAGTGCACCAACACCTTTGCAGGCATTGTGCTATATGCTGGGTGCTTGGTGTGCTTCTGTACCTTTAAGGAGGGGTGGCTCCCCTTCAGTCCACCTGCCCCTATCTATCCATTAAAATGCATGTGCCTCCATTGTGAGGACACTCACTGTTAGTGTTAGGACCACAAAATTATGGGGTGCCTTGGTGCGGCTCTGTGGCTCACGCATGCGTTTGCAAATGCGTGCGGACAAAACCCCTGTTTTTAACGCACATTGTTAGACAGGTTAATTGGTTGTTCTGCTAGCTGGTCGGTAAGTAGGCTTGGTTATTCCCTGGGCATTCCCCAGGTTCTTGTTGTTATCTGCTTTAGCCTTCCATTGCTACTTACTGTGATTGCCAGCCATCGATGGAGGCGGTGGATACGTTTTGTTTCACCTGTGGTGTTTATTTTGGTCCAGCAGTGCACCAACACATTTGCAGCCATTGTGCTATATGCTGGGTGCTTGGTGTGCTTCTGTACCTTTAAGGAGGGGTGGCTCCCCTTCAGTCCACCTGCCCCTATCTATCCATTAAAATGCATGTGCCTTCATTGTGAGGACACTCACTGTTAGTGTTAGGACCACAGAATTATGGGGTGCCTTGGCGCGGCTCTGTGGCTCATGCATGCGTTTGCAAATGCGTGCGGACAAAACCCCTGTTTTTAACGCACATTGTTAGACAGGTTAATTGGTTGTTCTGCTAGCTGGTCGGTAAGTAGGCTTGGTTATTCCCTGGGCATTCCCCAGGTTCTTGTTGTTATCTGCTTTAGCCTTCCATTGCTAATTACTGTGATTGCCAGCCATAGATGGGGGCGGTGGATATGTTTTGTTTCACCTGTGGTGTTTATTTTGGTCCAGCAGTGCACCAACACCTTTGCAGCCATTGTGCTATATGCTGGGTGCTTGGTGTGCTTCTGTACCTTTAAGGAGGGGTGGCTCCCCTTCAGTCCACCTGCCCCTATCTATCCATTAAAATGCATGTGCCTCCATTGTGAGGACACTCACTGTTAGTGTTAGGACCACAGAATTATGGGGTGCCTTGGCGCGGCTCTGTGGCTCACGCATGCGTTTGCAAATGCGTGCGGACAAAACCCCTGTTTTTAACGCACATTGTTAGACAGGTTAATTGGTTGTTCTGCTAGCTGGTCGGTAAGTAGGCTTGGTTATTCCCTGGGCATTCCCCAGGTTCTTGTTGTTATTTGTTTTCAGGGCTACCATTTACCCTGGGTTTAATGAGAGCTTGAGTTTTAAGCCTTTTTTGTGATACTTTGTGGTTATTCTGTTAGTCTTAAAGTTCCCTTGTCTTCCTCCCCAGTACTCTAAACATCCAGCATCTGGTCTTCCCGCCTTTTTTCCCCCCCTTTACCCCCCCCTGTCCCCCTCCCCATTACCCCCCCCCCCTGTCCCCCTCCCCATTTTATTCCCTGCTTTTTCCCTTACCCATTTTATGTTTCCTCCCCTGCCACACTTCTCTTGGCAACATACTATACCCCTGGGTCTTTGTTAACCTGGAGGCATGCTTTTTGTACAATCATGTAATGTATTGTTGATGTTAATGAATATTGTGTGATAATTATTTGAATCTATATAGTGATGCATTGTTTACACACTGTACTTAATAATTATTGACCATTTGTCATCATTTTTTGTCCTTTGTTTTTTGATTTTTGATTTTCTTCTGGGTTGCAGAGGCACTAGGGAATGTCGGAGGTACAACGGTCTACCATCTGATTCCTTCCCATGCTCCCCCCTTCCCCTTGTGCAGACCTGATCCGTCTCTGTTTCGCCGCCCGGTGTCAATACCCCTCCCACACTACACACGCCGCTTAACTCTAAAATCCGATGGTGCTTTGCTAGACATAGTCCCATTCGTTCCAATTTCCCCAACGTTTCTTTCACGGGCCGTCTGTTATCCATCCCCCTGATACGCCCCCTTGCTCACTCTAGCCTCTGCATGCTTTCCATCATTTGCATAGAGGCGGAGTTTTTTGCACAGAACGCTCGAGTCTCTCGTTTGGGCGTCACGCACGCCCATACGTGACTTCCCGTTGCTTTCTGGGATATGTAGTTTTTTTCAGCACCCTTTTATGTTTCTCTCCGCTTCATTTGTCAGTCTCTGACGCTTGTTACGTCGGACGAACATCCCCTTAAATAGCTGCCTGTTTCACAACCCAGTGCAGATGACACTGGTTGCAGCTGCTAACACCATCTCACGGTAAGGATTAACTCGGCTCTGAACGCTTCTTCAGCTCTCTTCCAGCACTCTATACTGGGCACTTTTTATCTCAGTACCTTGTTAATCCCCTGTTGTATTTGGCTCATCATGTGTCCATCTTACCTGTTTCCCTGCAAGCTTATGGAATAGAGACTTAGGTCCTTTCCATAATATTCTATGCAAACAAAAAATTCCTTAGAACATACTTAATTTTTCATTCTCCTTTTTTATCCATTTCTTCTTTTATTCTTAGTACTGTTTTTTATTTCTCCGTCATGTTTAGATCCAAGTTGTGTTATTCAAGCACACTTTCGTCTTATGCCCAGTGTCATCTCATTAACCTTTTCCATCCCTCACATACCTCTGCTTCTATGTAAGTAAACTATCTTCTCGGCCTAAATATAATATATCCCTTTCTAATATTTGCTTATATCTTCATTGCTCTAATCCCCCATTTTTCGTTATCAGTTTAGCATTTGACCTCTCTGCGATCTAGAGCAGGGGTCTCCAAACTGCGGCCCGAGGGCCAGATGTGGCCCTTTGCTAGCCTTTATGTGGCCCTTGGGGCACTATTTCTCCCACTTATACCAACGAGAGGGCACTATTTCTTCTACTAATATCAATGATGGGATACTATTCCTCCTGATAGGGGCCCTCCTCCTCCTACCGACCACCAACCCTGAGGTCACATTTGTTCTCACTGGAGCTGGGTCCAGGACATGTTCTGCCCCCCGCTGGCCACAATCCGGCCCACCAAAAGTCTGAAGGACAATAAAGTGGCCCTTTGTTTGAAAAGTTTGGAGACCCCTGATCTAGAGGATCGAATCGTTGAAGCGGCCCGTTTACATTTGTGTGTTTTTTTGTGTGGGGGTGGCCTACCCCACCTGGTGGTGAACTACGAGACGGCCCTTGGTCTCCTGTGGTCAAGGGGTGAGCTCAATTTTATGTCGCCTCTGCAGCCCAGTAATATTGTGTGTATTGTTTATATGCATATTTTGTACAGACATTATTTGTATGTATGAAATTAATATTTATGCTTTTCTACATTTCTGTAGTTTAATCAATCCAAAAGCCGTGATTGTTACCATCTACCCCTGAGGAAGCTTATCACAAGCGAAACTGTTGGGATACAACAATCTATTGTGGCTTAAACCCGATTTTATCTACCTTTGACCGACTACCCTTTTTTATCCTATATTATTCATAGGACTTTGTTGTTTCTTGTGGATATATTACTATATTGATGTCAATTTAATAAATATTTCTTTATTTTTGTACTCCCTGACTTGTACAATATTTTCTTTCTCATGCCAATAATTTTTGTTATCTAGCACCGTTTAGAAAATCCCACCTCCTTTCTCCTCCCTCTTTTCCATCATTTAATGAACAGTTATCAGATGTTATAGAAATTGATAAAATTGATGTTATAAAAACATTTTACTGGTCAAACAATTGCACAATGAATACATTTATATAAACACAGTTTTGCACAGAATTATTACGTTACACAATGTTAACACGATGTGCGTTCCCTGATGCACATACAATATATATTTAGAATTAGACGTATCATTATGTACAGCATTGATATACCAAGAAAGGGAATATTTACATCACCTCTTTCGCAAACTGTGTGATGCCATGACGACAAGCGCACGCCGACAACTCAAGCGCGCGCTCCCCGTCATGACAGTCCAGAGGTGAACGCGGGACGCCGCCTGCAGGGCGAAGCCAAATCTCTGCGGCCGAGAATGGAAATCACATCTCCCCACCCTGCTGGGAAGCCACAAAGGGCAGGGACACACCCCTGCCGGAAAGGAGGCACAGCCGAGGCTCCCCGGATTGACAGCTGCCATAGCAATGTTAAATACAAAATGACTATGTAATATGATGTTGATATTAAAAAACATAATTCTACATAATTCCTAAAACCTCAGAATCCCTGCACATTAGTACAGATCAAATACCCTTAAAATATTTGAACATAATGCAATTCAGGAATCTAAATAGATATGACCTGGTGCATAGGGAGAGAGGAGGGAGAACATATCCATCCAATCTCCCAAAGGTGGGTATCCCATGTGTGTAGGAGAATTACCCATATGCTACCCCTAAATGATTGTCAAGGGTGCATATTGAGAAATGCAGGAATGGAGGGAATGATGGAAAAACACATAGCTCATGTATAGTCTTCAATGTGTCGTAAGGGGAAGGGGTGTTCCTCCCTCGGGTGGTGGTGCAGCGCTTATGAGGTTCCCTTTTGGATTCTTTTACGGCTTGCCTTACTTTTGGTTACAAAAATACTCATCAACTTTCCTTAACGGTAAATATTCCCTTTCTTGGTATATCAATGCTGTACATAATGATATGTCTAACTCTAAATATATATTGTATGTATATATATTTTTTTTTACCATTTTTTTTAAACTGCTTTGCGGTGCCTGCAGCCAGGCCCGGACTGGCCATAGGGCAAACCTAGCAAATGCCTGTGGGCCGCGGTCCGGCTTCGGCCCGCAAACGGCCCTCGGCGGCCAGCGGGCCGTATGTCACGTCTCCCCAGGGGTGTACACCACCAACACAGCGCCAGATAGAGAGAGATCAGCTGGGGTATCATAGCCAGCTCTGACACTTCTCCCCTCCCCTTGCTGCCCCCACGGCCAGTTAGAGGAGAGGAGCTGCTTCTACTCCTCCCCCTCCTCTCTTCTTCTCCTCCCATGTCTGCCCCGCCCACTCTCCCAACGGACACTGTTCTGCTGCCTAAGGGATGCGGGCGGGAAGATTCAAGCCCAGCAATCAAAAAGGAAAGATGGAGTCTGATTTCCATCCATCCAGTCAGTCCCTACTGCCTCTGAGTGAGTACTGAGAGTACTGTACACTGATGTATGGGGTGCCCTTCATTCCCTTTTCTCTCGCTCTCTCTTCACCTTTCTTTCTTTCTTTCTTTCTTTCTTTCTTTCTTTCTTTCTTTCTTTCTTTCTTTCTTTCTTTCTTTCTTTCTCTCTCTCTCTCTTTTTATTTTTTGGATTGCACCCCCCACCAGCTGCCACTGTAGATAGATAGATAATAATCTATCTAGCTATCTATCTACAGTGGTGGCTGGTGCTCAAAATTTTTGGTGGGTGCAAATAAAAATTAAAAAAAACAATTGCAGCCTCACTGTGCCCATCAAACGCAGCCACTGGGCCCATCAATTGTCACCACTGTGCAATGCCATCAAACGCAGCCACTGTGCCATCAAACGCAGCCACTGTGCCATCAAACACAGCCACTGTGCCATCAAACGCAGCCACTGTGCCATCAATTGTCACCACTGTGCCATGCCATCAAACACAGCCACTGTGCCATCAATTGTCACCTCCGTGCCATGCCATTAAACACAGCCACTGTGCCATCAATTGTCACCACTGTGCCATGCCATCAAACACAGCCACTGTGCCATGCCATCAAACACAACCACTGTGCCATCAATTGTCACCTCTGTGCCATGCCATCAAACACAGTCACTGTGCCATCAATTGTCACCACTGTGCCATGCCATCAAACGCAGCCACTGTGCCATCAATTGTCACCACTGTACCATGCCATCAAACACAGCCACTGTGCCATGGCGTCGCCACTGTGCCCATCGTCGCCACTGTGCCCATTGTCGCGGCTGAGCCAGAGGGGGCAGCGCTCCGGTGCCCTCTATAGACGCACCGCCACTGTCTATCTATATCTATCTATTTATCTTTATCTATCTTCCTTCCTTCTCTTCTTTCTTTCTTTCTATCTTTATCTATCTTTCTTTCTTTATCTATCTTCCTTCCTTCCCTTCTTGCTTTCTATCTTTATCTATCTTTCTTGTCTATCTATCTATCTATCTATCTATCTATCTATCTATCTATCTATCTATCTATCTATCTATCTTCCCTTATTGCTTTCTATCTATCTATCAATCTATCTTCCTTCCTTCCTTCCCTTCTTTCTTTTTATCTTTATCTATCTTTCTCCCCCCCCCCACGGGCTGCTCAGTCTAAAATGCCCAGGCCTATTTTTTGTCCCAGTCCGGGCCTGCCTGCAGCTGCCACTGCCGAGTCTCACACTCTCTCTCTCTCTCATCACCAGGGCCGGTAGGCTGAGTGTCCTGAGGCTGCTTTGAGCTGTAGCTGACTGCAGCGCTCCCCTCTCTCCTGCGTGTATGACATTGGGCATCTCTGGCTGTGTGTGAGAGCTGGATCTGTGTTCGGCTGTGCTGCCTGTGCTAGACCTGCTCGTGTGATAGTAGATGGAGATGGAACACTGATTGAATCAGTGTTTTGTCTATCATACAAGCCCGTCTAGGGGGGACCTTGCTAGAGCACACTGCCCTGCCGAACACAGACCTACAGCTCCTGTTTGTTTCATGACACACATCGGGAGAGGAGATACCTGCTGTGTGTGATCGAGGTAATGCCATGGTGAGTGCCATGCACAGTGTGGCTGCATTAATAGACAAAAGTGGGACTGCATTAATAGACAAAAGTGGGGATGCATTTATATACAAAAGTGGGACTGGATTCATAGACAAAGTTGGACTGGATTCATAGACAAAAGTGGGACTGGATTCATAGACAAAAGTGGGGCTGGATTCATAGACAAAAGTGGGGCTGGATTCATAGACAAAAGTGGGACTGGATTTATATACAAAGGTGGGACTGCATTCATATACAAAGGTGGGACTGAATTCATATACAAAGGTGGGACTGCATTCATATACAAAGGTGGGACTGCATTCATATACAAAGGTGGGGCTGCATTGATATACAAAAGTGGGACTGCATTAATATACAAAAGTGGTAGTGCATTAACCACTTGCTTACTGGGCACTTAAACACCCTTCCTGCCCAGAGCAATTTTCAGCTTTCAGCACTCTCACACTTTGAATGACAATTACTCAGTCATGCAACACTGCACCTAAATGATTTTTTTGTCCTTTTTTTCCCACAAATAGAGCTTTATTTTGGTGGTATTTGATCACCTCTGGGTTTTTTATTTTTTGCGCTATTAATAAAAAAAGACCGAAAATTTTGAAAAAAAATGATTTTTTCTTAGTTTCTGTGATAAAATTTTGCAAATTATTAATTTTTCTTCATAAATTTTGGCCACAATTTATACTGCTACATGTCTTTGATAAAAATAACCCAACATTTTTCGAAATTATTTGGTCTGTGTGAAAGTTTTAGAGTCTACAAGCTATAGTGCAAATCATAATAAATTATCACATATGATCACACCCGATGTACTGAAGGACTATCTCATTTCTTGAGACCCTAACAAGCCAGGAAAGTAAAAATGCCCCCCAAATAACCCCTTTTTGGAAAGTAAACATTCCAAGGTATTTATTAAGAGGCATGGTGAGGTATTTGAAGTTGTAATTTTTTCCCACAATACTTTGCAAAATTAAGATTTTTATTTTTTATTTAAAACTGTTCTCAAAATTGTCACTGTAATAGCTTATTTCTCTCACATGGCATGTGCATACCACAAATTACACCCCAAAATACATTCGGCTACTCCTCCTGAGTAAAACGATACCCCATGCGTGAGACTTTTTCACTGTCTGGCCACATACGGAGGCCCAACATGCAGGAAGCGCCATCAGGGGTTTTAGGAGCATAAATTGCACATCTAACTAGTTGACTACCTATTACACTTTTGAAGGCCCTGGAACACCAGGACAATGGAATTACCCACAAAATGACCCCATTTTGGAAAGCTAACACCCCAACGTATAATCTATGAGGCATAATGAGTCTTTTGAACGGTTCATTTTTTTCCAGAAGTTTTTGGAACACGTGAAAAAAAATGAAAACGCATTTTTTTTTACACAAAGTTGTCCGTTTCTAAGAGATTTCCAACACATAGCATTTAGATAGCAAAAATGACACCCCAAAATACATTCTGCTACTCCTCCTGAGTAAAACGATACCCCATGTGTGAGACTTTTTCACTGCCTGGCCACATACGGAGGCCCAACATGCAGGAAGCGCCATCCGGGGTTTTAGGAGCATAAATTGCACATCTAACTAGTTGACTACCTATTACACTTTTGAAGGCCCTGGAACACCAGGACAATGGAATTACCCACAAAATGACCCCATTTTGGAAAGCTAACACCCCAACGTATAATCTATGAGGCATAATGAGTCTTTTGAACGGTTCATTTTTTTCCAGAAGTTTTTGGAACACGTGAAAAAAAATGAAAACGCATTTTTTTTTACACAAAGTTGTCCGTTTCTAAGAGATTTCCAACACATAGCATTTAGATAGCAAAAATGACACCCCAAAATACATTCTGCTACTCCTCCTGAGTAAAACGATACCCCATGTGTGAGACTTTTTCACTGCCTGGCCACATACGGAGGCCCAACATGCAGGAAGCGCCATCCGGGGTTTTAGGAGCATAAATTGCACATCTAACTAGTTGACTACCTATTACACTTTTGAAGGCCCTGGAACACCAGGACAATGGAATTACCCACAAAATGACCCCATTTTGGAAAGCTAACACCCCAACGTATAATCTATGAGGCATAATGAGTCTTTTGAAAGGTTCATTTTTTTCCAGAAGTTTTTGGAACACGTGGAAAAAAATGAAAACGCATTTTTTTTTACACAAAGTTGTCTGTTTCTAAGATATTTCCAACACATAGCATGTACATAGCAAAAATGACACCCCAAAATACATTTGGCTACTCCTCCTGAGTAAAACGATACCCCATGTGTGAGACTTTTTCACTGCCTGGCCACATACAGAGACCCAACATGCAAGGAACACCGTCAGGTGTTCCAGAGACACATAGCATGCACATACCAAGAATTACACCCCAAAATACATTATGCTGAGCAAAGCGTAAACAAAAGATTACCTGTGGTAATAGTAGCGCAGTTCTACACAGCAGGATAGCACTGGTCCAGGCAGCAGGCAGGGTCTTGGTCAGCAACTGCATACACAAATGTCCAGGCAGGGATACTGTCCCGTCAGAGTTAGTGCAGGTGGTCAGTTCATGCATCAGGCAGAGGCATGATGGCATAGGTCCTACAGGCAGCAGGCAGAAGTAGGGCCTCGTTCAGGACAGAATGGGGACAGGGGTAGAGGCTTCTCCCACCCAAATCTCTTTGAAGCCTCCGGGCAACCAGACCCTAATCTAGAATGAGAAAACAAAAAAAATGTTTTTCTTCATCTAGAAAAAACTTTTCTGGAGCCCCTCACATATGTGAAACCCCTGTGTTAAATCCCACTAGTCCAGTAGCAGGGTACAAGATCAGTCCAAGGGGCAGGCAAAAGGCATGGTCAAACAGTCCGAGGTCAGTTCCAGATCAGGCAGAGGCATTACAGAATCGTTGGGCAGAAGAATGGTCAAAAAACAAGCCGGGGTCAGTTCCGGTTCAGGCAGAGATATTACAAAATCGTTAGGCAGAATCGTGGTAAAAAAAAAAGCCAGGGTCAGTTACAGAGCAGGCAGTGGCATAAGGGGTGTGAAGGTGTATGAAGGCAGGAACGGAGGATTAATAGTTTAGTTTGGTATGGTAAATCCGAAAACAGTCAATTAGACAGAGGCCAGGCTGTGAAGGGCAATCAGCACACTGGAAAGTTGTGTCTCGTCTGATTCCTTGACTGGAACAAACCTTGCATCTTTTTTGACGTCGTCGGCCTGTTTCTGTGGGGGGGACTCTACCGGGAAAATGACGCTCGACGAGACGACTTAAAACGTCAGATCGGATAGTTTGGGGTGGGCCGTTCGGGAAAATAAGGGCAGTGATAAGGTCCTCTTGGTAGCCAAGGAAGCGTTTGGGGTTTTGGGTGGAGTTGCGGTATATTACATAAGAGTTGTATATGGCCAATTGAAAAAAATAAATGGCAACTTTTTTGTACCAATGGTACGTCCGCCTTGTAGCAAGATAGGGTTCAAGCATCTGGTCATTGAAGTCGACCCCCCCCATAAATAAATTATAGTCCTGGATGCATGTTGGCTTTCGAATGACGGTGCCACGCCTTCTGCGGGTTTCAACGACGGTGTCATTGTGGATGGTGGATAGCATGTAAACATCCCTTCTGTCCTTCCACTTCACTGCCAGGACCTCCTTATTTCGCAGACTTGCCGATTCTCCACTTTTCAGCTTCTTATTCACGAGACTTTGGGGAAAGCCTTTCCGATTATTCCTGATGGTGCCACATGCTGGCGTCTGCTTCCGGTGCAGGTTGTGGAACAGGGGAAGGGAGGTATAGAAGTTATTCACGTACAGATGGTATCCCTTTTCCAATAGAGGGGTGATGAGGTCCCAAACAATTTTGCCACTTGATCCCAAGTAGTCTGGGCAATTAGGGGGATTCAGTTGGGTGTCCTTGCCTTCATACACTCTGAAGGCATACAAGTATCCTGTGACTCGGTCACACAATTTGTAGATCTTCACGCCATAGCGGGCTCTTTTGCTGGGGATAAATTGTTTTATTTGAAGCCTGCCAGTGAATTTCACAAGCGACTCATCCACACAGATGTGTTGGTCCGGGGTATACAATTGGGGGAATTTTTCAGAAAAATAAGTCAGTAAGGGCCGAATTTTAAAAAGCCTGTCGTGATTTGGATGATTTCGGGGATGGCACTGGGTGTTATCGTTAAAATGTAGAAATCTCATGATGGCATAGTATCGGGATCTGGGCATTATGCTGGAGAAGATTGGCATGTGATAAATTGGGTTTTTGGACCAAAAGGCACGTGAAGAATTTTTTGGGTTGAGTCCCATACATAATGTGAGGCCTAAAAAAAATTTCAACTCCTCCACCGTAAGGTCTCTCCACTGGAAGGGACGGGCATAATAGGATGTGGGATTTCTTTCAATAAATTGTTGTGCAAATAGGTTGCACTGGGCCACAATTTCTGATAGCATGTCCTCTGTGAACATCAGGTTGAAAAAATCGATCGGGGAAAAATTCTCCGTGTCCACTTGGACTCCTGGCTGGGCCGTGAAAGGGGGAATGTTGGCTTCTCCGGAATTTGGAGGAAGCCACAAAGGGTTCTGAAGGGCATAGGGAAGGCCGGCATGGGTCTTTGGCCTTTCTTGCCGAGGCACTGCGGTGCTGGTGGAAGGCACTGCGGTGCTGGTGGAAGGCACTGCAGTGCTGGTGGAAGGCACTGCAGTGCTGGTGGAAGGCACTGCAGTGCTGGTGGAAGGCACTGCAGTGCTGGTGGATGGCACTGCCTCCTGACCAGAACGCCTTCGTTTAGCGGGCCGGCTATCTTCCTCCTCGGAGTCACTCAGTGTTCCGCTACTGGGGGCTGGCTCATAGTTGACGTCCGACTCAGAAGAAAAATTGGAAGTGGAGTTTGAACGAGAGAGGTCCATGTTGCTTTCATCGGGCGCAGAAATAATTTGGAATGCCTCCTCTAGTGAATAGGATCTTTTTGACATGTTTTGGCGGAGAAGATGGGCACGGATTGGCAGAGCAGGTGGGCACGGATTGGCACAGGTGGGCACTGATTGGCGGCACAGGTGAGCACTGATTGGCGGCACAGGTGAGCACTGATTGGCGGCACAGGTGAGCACTGATTGGCGGCACAGGTGAGCACTGATTGGCGGCACAGGTGAGCACTGATTGGCGGCACAGGTGAGCACTGATTGGCGTCACTGATTAGCACGGGTGAGCACTGATGAGGTGGCACAGGTGGGCACTGTATTGGCACAGGTGGGCACTGTATTGGCACAGGTGGGCACTGTATTGGCACAGTTGGGCACTGTATTGACACAGGTGGGCACTGTATTGACACAGGTGGGCACTGTATTGACACAGGTGGGCACTGTATGGGCACAGTGGGCACTGTATGGATACAGTGGGCACTGTATGGGCACTGTGGTGGCACTGTATGGGCACAGATGGGCACTGTATAGGCAGTGGTGGCACTGTATGGGCACTGTATAGGCAGTGGTGGCACTGTATGGGCACTGTATAGGCAGTGGTGGCACTGTATGGGCACTGTATAGGCAGTGGTGGCACTTTATGGAGTATAATACCTCCTCACAGAACGTTCTCCCTCCTCACACGCTGTCTCTGTGTGAGGAGGGAGAAGCGGCGATGAGAGATGATCTCATTTGTTTACATTTGAGATCATCTCTCATTCGTCCATAGATCGCACCTGAACAGCCACTCCGATTGGCCGTTCAAGGCGATCTGTGATTGGCTGTGTCCAGGGGACACGGCCAGCAACAGAATTTCCCCGACGCGCGCTCCAGAGCACGCGCAGGGAACCAGGAAGAAGCTGCCGTCAAATGACAGCATGTTGGAAATTGAGGTCCGCGCCGTTGCCGTTATTCGGCGATAGCGCGGGCCTCAAGTGGTTAATAAACAAAAGTGGGACTGCATTAATATACAAACGTGGGACTGAATTTTTATACAAAGGTGGGGCTGCGTTCATATGCACAGTGAGGCTGCAATGATGGCACTGATGAGGCTGCATTGATCTCTTGTACCATGTCTTCAGTCTCTAAACATCCCTTGTACCATGCCTGCAGTCTCTGACCATGCCTGCAGTCTCTGACCATCCCTTGTACCATGCCTGCACTCTCTGACCATCCCTTGTACCATGCCTGCAGTCTCTGACCATCCCTTGTACCACGTCTGCAGTCTCTGACCATCCGTTGTACCACGTCTGCAGTCTCTGACCATCTCTTGTACCATGTCTGCAGTCTCTGAATATCTCTTGTACCATGTCTGCAGTCTCTGACCATCTCTTGTACCATGTCTGCAGTCTCTGACCATCTCTTGTACTATATCTGCATTCTCTGACCATCTCTTGTACCATGTCTGCATTCTCTGACCTTCTCTTGTACTATGTCTGCAGTCTCTGACCATCTCTTGTACCATGTCTGCAGTCCCTGACAATCGTCTAGAAACTATGGGATAGATTTATGGCATTTATATTTAAATATTTTTTACTAGTAATGGCGGCAATCATTGATTTTTTAGCGGTACTGCAACATTGCAGCGGACACATCAGACACCTAATTGAGTTCTGTAAGCAACACCTTAGTTTCTGGCAGTGCCCCTCCCGAGACTAGACTCTGGATCCGCCCTTGGTCAAGGGTGCCCGTGGTTAGTTCCTGAAAAGGGTGCTGTGCGATTTTGGGTCCAGTTTAGGTACATATTCACGTACAAATTTGCACCTTAGCGTCACTAAAGGCAAAAAAACAAACATCTTATACTTACCTCCACTGTGCAGCTCATTTTGCACAGAGTGTCACCTAACCCTGTCTTCTGGGGTCCCTCGGCGGCTGTCTCGGCTCCTCCTCACAAAAGCTTTCCACCTTCATGAGCTTGCATGGTGGAAAGCTTTTGCGAGCGCGCTCCCGTAATACAACGGTGGGCATAGCCGCCGACTGTATCACTCGGCCCTGCCCCGTCACGCCGCACCATCTGATGTGATTGACAGCAGCGCCAGCCAATGGCTGCGCTGCTATCAATCCGTCCAGCCTAGCCAATCAATGGCCAGGCTGGGACTTCGAAGAGGATCACATGGACGCGCGCGGGACTTTCGAGGGGTCAGGTAAGTAAAACGGGGGTTCGGGGGGGGGGGGGGGGGGGTGTTACCGTCGGATGTTTTTTCACCTTAATGCATAGGATGCATTAAGGTGAAAAAACATTTACCTTTACAAACCCTCTAACTGGTGAACAAAACCGAACCAAGACTGCAAATCTAGCCTTATAAAAATGGTTTAAAAAGCCATACAAATTAAATTTTGGCCGAAAGATGTACTTGACTTTCCATGAGGCATGGGTAATATCATTCTCCCTCACCACTGCCTCCCAGCAAAGCTTGGCACTCCAACCTATTGCATGTGACTTCAAGCACCTACCATAAGTGTTGAAGCCAGGGCCAAGGTAATAATTCTTAATATTTTTTTCAACCAAACTTTATTTTTTTAGCCATTTGTCTTTAGGGGTGGGGGGCTACATGTACGCACATCATGCATCAGCATGGAAGGTCTGCCTTATATAATAGCAGGCTTTGATAGACATGGCTGCTTCTGTCTCATTGCCCCACTTTAATATGTTCTGTTTAATTAAATTTAGGTTTTAGGGAATCTCTGTGTGCTACACTATGTACATTCATTAACCAAATGTATGTGAAATATTTCTGGTGCACAGCATGGGTTATTTTTTTTTGCACATATTTTTTCTACATTTATATTTTACCTGTCTATAAACAAAAATGTAATGATATTACATTAGAGTGTTAGCCCATTAAAAATTGATCTTTTACTGACAGGCTAAATCCCCCACGTTCCTGCTATACCTTAAGCCCCATATACACGATTAGATTTTCTGCAGATTTTTGTCTTTCAGATTTACCAAAACCATATACTATGAGGTCAAACCTTAAAGCCTTGTACACACGATCAGTCCATCCGATGAGAATGGTCTGAAGGACCGTTGTCATAGGTTAACCGATGAAGCTGACTGATGGTCTGATGTGCCTACACACCATCAGTTAAAAAAAACGATCGTATCAGAACGCGGTGATGTAAAACACAACAACGTGCTGAAAAAAATGAAGTTCAATGCTTCCAAGCATGCATCGACTTTATTCTGAGCATGCGTGGATTTTTAACCGATGGTCGTGCCTACTAACAATCGGTTTTGACCTAAGGTTAAATAACCTATGGGGCCTACACACGATCGGTTTTGACTGATGAAAGCGGTCCATCAGACCTTTGTCCTCTGGCTAACCTATCATGTGTATGAGGCCTAAGGCCCTGTACACACGATCAGACATGTCTGACAAAAGCTGGATGTGCAGACTATAAAAAAAATTGTCGGATGTGAACACAATTTTCGTTTCATTAGTAAGGTTTTAGCACAAAAAAAATCGTAAGAGCAAGAATACGCCTACTCAGAAACTAAATAACACATAGAAATCTATTCAACACATATGGGCTGATTTACCAAGCCTCTGCGACATGATTCATGGCGCACAGGCAGGAGTATCAGCCGTTTTGACATTTACTAAAGAAATACGCCGGCAGTGCAGTCTATTTCCTTAGTTACTAAAATGCCTAGTGCGCCCAGGAGATGCATTTAGAAATGTAAATAGATGGGATTTGGGTGGGAGTTTATTGGGGGGGTGGGTGATGTGGGGAAGTGTAGTGACATGTGTTTGAGTAAGTGTTGCGGGCCAAATTGAAAGGGAAATTGATTTTAGGGAACCGTTCCCCGTACGCTTGCACAGTACGCCTGAACCTCGGGAGGTTCATTTGCATACTGGGCATGCGTACATGGCAATTTCGGGGATTCACATGCGCCTTGTCAGTACGCCGGGAAAATCTTGGTAAATACCAAGCGACGTACCCGTAATTGCGCTGCGTGACGCGGAGCACGAGAATGCGCTGACCATGGAGAGGAACTCTGCGCCAAATTTCAAACCAAAAAACGGCGCGGGTTCCCCTCCAGGGGTACATTAGGCTCTTCGGCTTGGTCTGGAACATGAGGGGGTTAAACCCACGCCAAAAAAACAGCATGGGGTTCCCCCCAGATCCAGACCAAACCCTCATCCCAAGCACGCAGTCTGGCGGGAACAGGAATAGGTGTGGGGACAAGCGAGCGCACCCCCTCCTGAGCCGTACCAAACCGCATGCCCTCGACATGGGGAAGTGTGTGCTTTGGGGGAGGGGGGCACTGCCCCCCCCAAGCACTCTTGTCCCCATGTCGATAGGGACAAGAGCCTCTTCCTGACAACCCTGGCCGTTGGTTGTCGGGGTATGCGGGCGGGGGCTAATCAGAATCTGGGAGCCCCCTTTAATAAGGTGGCCCCCAGATTCCGGTCCCACCACCCTATGTGAATGAGTATGGGGTACATCGTACCCCTACCCATTCACCTGGGGGAAAAGTGTAAAGTAATAAAACACACCACAGGTTATTAAAATAATTTATTAGTCAGCTCCGGGGGTCTTCTGCCGGGGGCCCCCCTTTCTTCTTTAAGCTCTTTTACAAGGGGGGTGTAGGCCCGGTCTTCTCTCTTCTGCCGGGGCCCTGGGCTTCGCCGTTTTCTGCCATGGGGGGGCCATGTGACATCACATTCCCGGGGCATGATGGGAATGTGATGTCATAAGGGTAGAGGTCACATGGTGGCATCACCCGGTGACCACGCCCTATGCCTTTATAAGTCGATGCCCACCGCTCAGGCGGCATTACAGTGGAGGAGCTCGTCGTGTCAACATGGAATGGAAGAGAAGGAAGAAGACAGCGGAGAGAAGCCCTGGCCCCCTGTCATGGAAGCATGAATCAGACGTACAAAACAGATAAATGAATATGATAGTTTGTTGAAAACCAAACAGCAAGGTCAAACTGACGATCATACAGCCAGAAGAGTCATCCACCAGTGCCAGGGTCGATAGCCAGGGATGAGAGTCAGCGGAGTCTGTAGCCAGAGAAGTCGTGAAACAAAGCCGGGAATCAGGAACCAGAAGGAACGTCCATGGAGCCGGGTCTTGACCAAGAGCAAGCAGCACAATCACAGAGGGGGTATGAGACGAAAGGCCCAAGCAAGGAAATGCTGCAGCTGCCGTCTATATATATGCTGAGCAGCCAGCTCCTCCCGGTGGGAAGGAGGAGCCGCAGGGTGTGGCAGGTTACAAGAACCCCATGAAGCAAGATGGCTGCTAGCACATGTCAGTGATGAGAAGCCTGCAGAGAGGTAAGACCATGGCAGTACCTCCCCCTCAAGGGCCCCTCCCCCACGGCGCAAAATACGGCTTCTGGGGAAAGCACGCGTGAAAGGCTTGGAGGAGGACAGGAGCATGGACATCTGCGGAAGGAACCCAGGAACGCTCCTCTGGACCATATCCACGCCAGTGGACCAAGAACTGCAACCGACCACGGACCAAGCGTGAGTCCAGGATATCGCTCACCTCTTATTCTTCATGATCGCCCACCTGAACAGGACGAGGCCGAGGAACCGAGGAGGTGAAGCGATTGCATATTAGTGGTTTCAGCAAGGAAACATGAAACACATTGGAAACCTGCATACCAGGTGGGAGCGCAAGAGCATAGGCAACCGGGTTCACCCTGCGGAGCACACGGAAGAGACTAACAAAGCGAGGAACCAGCTTAGGAGTGGGCACTCGAAGGTTGAGATTGCGAGTGGACAACCATACCCGATCTCCAACCTGGTAGGAAGGAGCAGGCAACCGTCTGCGATCAGCCTGGAGCTTCTGGCGCTGCGCAGAGACCTTGAGGGACCTCTGGATCTGTACCCATGAAGCACATAGGGCAGAAAGGTGGTTCTCTACAGCCGGAATATCTTGGGGAGAGAATGACTCCGGTAACACGGCAGGTTGGAACCCATAATTGGTCATGAAGGGAGACAACCCAGAGGAAGAGTTAACCGCTGTGTTCCTGGCAAACTCAGCCCATGGCAGAAGGTCAACCCAATTGTCCTGATGATCGGAGACATAGCAACGAAGAAATTGCTCCAGGGCTTGATTGGATCGCTCTGCGGCCCCGTTGTACTGAGGGTGGTAAGCCGAATAGAAGGAGAGTCGAATACCCAACTGGGAGCAAAAAGCACGCCAGAACCTGGACACAAACTGACTCCCACGATCCGAAACTATCTCTTTAGGCAAACCGTGCAACCGGAAGACCTCCCTGGCGAAAACCGTGGCCAACTCCTGTGCCGTGGGTAACTTCTCGAATGGAACACAATGGCACATTTTGGAGAACCGATCCACAGTCATGAGAATGACCGTATGGCCTCGGGACGCAGGAAGGTCCACAATGAAGTCCATCCCGAGGTGTGACAATGGGCGCTCCCCATTGGTAATCAGTTGTAGAAGTCCCAACGGAAGATGCAGAGGGGATTTATTCTGGGCACAAACAGAGCATGTCGCTACATATGCGGCAACGTCGGACCGTAGAGAAGGCCACCAGAACAAACGTGAGACAGCCCAGGACAGCTGATTCTTTCCAGGATGGCCTGCGGTCTTGGAGTTATGGTAGGTTCGCAACAGCCGGGTGCGCAACTCCTCAGGCACGAAGTATCTACCATTGGGCCTCCCAGAGGGAGCACCAGATTGAGCCACCAGAATCTGCTCTCCAAGGGGAGAGGTCAAGCTGGTGCAGATGGCGGCCAGGATCTGATTTGGAGGTATGACCAAAGTCGGTATCGATTTCTCCTTGGACAGCTCGGAGTATTGACGAGATAAGGCATCTGCCCTGACGTTCTTGGAACCGGGTAAGTAGGAGACCACGTAATTAAAGCGTGACAGGAACAGAGCCCATCTGGCCTGACGGGGTGTCGATCTCTTGGCCTCCGAAAGGTACGTCAGATTCTTGTGGTCCGTCAGGATGAGAACCAGAACCACAGAACCCTCGAGCAAGTGCCTCCATTCTTTGAGAGCCTGCACGATAGCTAACAGCTCTCTGTCACCAATCTGGTAGTTGCATTCCACGGGAGACAGTTTCCTGGAGTAAAACCCACAGGGAAGCAAAGGTCCCTCTGGTGTCCGACGCTGAGACAGAAGGGCGCCTACTCCCATCTCAGACACATCCACCTCAAGGACGAAGGTCAACCCAGGATTGGGATGAGACAGTATGGGAGCCGAAGCAAAGGCTGAATTTAGAGCCTAAAAAGCCAGGATGGCCTCGGCCGGCCAATCATGGGAATTACTGCCCTTCCTGGTCAGATCCGTGAGAGGCTTGGCCAGCATGGAGAAGTCCCTGATGAACTTTCGATAATAATTGGCGAAAGCCCAAAAAGCGCTGCAGGGAATGAAGACCACTGGGCTGAGGCAACTGTAGGACTGCCGAAACCTTCTCAGGATCCATGGAGAACCCCTCCGCGGAAATGATGTAACCTAAGAAGGTTACCTGGGACCGGTGAAATTCACATTTCTCAAGCTTACAGAAAAGCTTGTTCTCTCGCAACCGTTTCAACACCCGCCTGACGTCCAGAATGTGGACCTCCATGGATTCAGAGTATACCAAGATATCATCCAAGTAGACCACTACACACTGCTGCAACAGGTCACGAAAAACATCATTGATAAATTCCTGAAAGACTGAGGGTGCATTGCACAACCCAAAAGGCATAACCAGGGATTCGTAATGACCGGTCCTGGTGTTGAACGTGGTCTTCCATTCGTCACCCTCCTTGATACTTACAAGGTTATACGCAGCCCTCAGGTCGAGTTTGGTGAAGACCGTTGCCCCCTTGAGACGGTCGAACAACTCGGTAATCAACGGAATAGGGTATGCATTTTTAATCGTGAGGCGATTTAGGCCCCTATAGTCGATGCAAGGCCTCAATTCTCCACCCTTCTTTTTTACAAAGAAAAATCCAGTCCCCGCTAGGGAAGAGGGTTTTCGAATGTGCCCCCGGGAAAGCACCTAATTCACGTACTCCTCCATGGCTACATTCTCCGCAACCGACAGTGGATATACCCTTCCACGAGGAGGAATGGCACCAGGTTGTAAATCTATGGCACAATCGTATGGGCGGTGCGGAGGCAGGGCACCAGCGCGCACCTTATCGAATACATCCAGGTACTCCTTGTATTCAGAGGGCAACACAGAGTCCGAGGAGGCACACAACACCCTGACGGGCCCATGGATGCAACTAGCCCCACACTGTGGGGACCATGAAAGGATCTCAGCCGATCTCCAATCGAAAGTCGGATTATGCCTCTGGAGCCAGGGGTACCCCAAGACCACTGAGTAGTGTGGAGACTAAATGACTTGAAAGCAGACCGACTCCCTGTGAACGGCCCCAATGGCTATCTCCACTGGAAGGGTCTCATGAGTCACCTGCGACGGCTGAAGGGGTCTGCCGTCTATCACCTCGAGAACCAGCGGAGACACTCGAGCCTGCAGGGGAATGGAGTTTGCGGCAGCAAATTTACTGTCGATGAAAAATCCACCAGCACCAGAGTCCACCAACGCCTGGGCCGTCACCGAGCCCCCGGCCCAGGAGAGGACAACGATGATCAGTGGTTTATCAGCACAGGAAACCGGGTACGAAGCAACTCCACCCAAGATCTGTCCCAGACAGGAACTCAGGTACGAGCGACCCGGGCGGTTCGGACATGACAACCGAAAATGCCCACTGAGCCCACAGTACATGCATCGGCCCTCACAACTCCGAAGTGCCCTCTCCCCCTCAGACAGGCGAGCAAACCCCAGCTGCATGGGCTCACCCCCAGATAAGTCAACGCCAGGAGGCGTGGGAGGAGAGGGAGGCACGGATGGGACAGCAAACGTAGACGCCAATCTTTAGGAAGGTCTCCGCAGGCTCTCCTTAAAGGAAGGTCTCTCCCTGAGTCTGGTGTCAATCAATATCAGGAAAGAAATGAGAGCCTCGAGCTCCACAGGTAGGTCTTTAGCCGCAATCTCATCTTTCAAGGCATCAGAGAGACCATGTGAGAAAGCAGCCACCAGAGGCTCATTATTCCAGCCCACCTCTGCTGCCAGGGTACGAAACTCAATGGCATATTCGGCTACCGATCGTGAACCCTGTCTGATGGACATGAGGAGCTTCGCAGCAGAGGCAGAGCGAGCCGGCACATCGAAAGCCCGAAGGGAAGCAACAAAACCGGAAAACTCGGCAACCACCGGATTATTGTTCTCCCATAAAGGACTTGCCCAGGCCAAAGCCTTGTCCGAGAGCAGCGAGATCAGGAAGCCCACCTTCGATCTCTCAGTAGGGAAAGCATGTGGCAGCAACTCAAAATAAATGCACACTTGGTTAAGGAAGCCTCGGCACTGAGTTGGCTCACCCCCAAAGCGCTGTGGGAGGGGGGCAGAACCGGTCATACCCCGAGACACCGCAGGCGCAACAATGGGTGCCGGGGTAGACTCTGGAGCAACAACCGGAGTGGCAGTAGGAGCGATCCACAAATGGGAGAGACGACCGCTCCAGGTGAGCTCCAGGTAATCAGTGTCCGTTTAGAACCCAGGCAGGTGCCGGCAATGCACTAGGCAATCAGAAGAAGAAGTTTGGACAGCCGCACTCAAAAAAAAGTAAAATAGATGCACTACAGAAACAGCATACAGTGGGAACAAAAGACCTCTGACGCGTTTCGCATTGGGCTTCAATGCTTAGTCATAGCTAAACCAGTAGGAGCGATCCCAGGAGCGACAACCGGCCTATCAGCAACAGGAGTGAGATGAGCAGTGCGTGCAAGCATGTTTGCAACACCTGAGTGTACTGACCAGCAGGTGATCCTGCTGATCTAGTCTGGCAACCAACTAGGGTAGTAAGGGTGGCTCTGTACCGTCAGAATTCATGGCTTGGGCCTAATGTCATGGAAGCATGAATCAGACATACAAAACAGATACATGAATATGATAGTTTATTGAAAACAAAACAGCAAGGTCAAAGTCCAAACTGATGATCAAACAGCCAGAAGAGTCGTCCACCAATGCCAGGGTCGATAGCCAGGGATGAGAGTTAGCCAAGCCGGAGTCTGTAGCCAGAGAAGTCGTGAAACGTAGCCAGGATCTAGGAACCAGAAGGAATGTCCGTGGAGCCAGGTCGGTGACCAAGAGCAAGCAGCACGATCAAAGAGGGGCCCAAGCAAGGAAATGCTGCAACTGCCGTCTATATATATGCTGAGCAGCCAGCTCCTCCCGGTGGGAAGGAGGAGCCGCAGGGTGTGGCATGTTACAAGAACCTCATGAAGCAAGATGGCTGCTAGCACATGTCAGTGATGAGAAGCCTGCAGAGAGGTAAGACCATGACACCCCCGCGGAGGAGCCAGGCAGAAGCGGAAGGCAACGGAGAAGACCAGGAGTGGCGCCCCCCCGGCGGAAGACAGCGTAGAAGACCGGGGGGCTGGCACACCCCCGGTAGAAAACGGCAAAGCCCGCGGCCCCCCAAATGTAAAAGAGCTTAATTGGGCGGGGGGCAGAAGACCCCCGGAGCTGACTAATAAATTATTTTAAAAACCTGTGTGGTGTGTTTTTTTTCTTTACACTTTCCCCCAGGTGAATGGGTAGGGTAACAATGTACCCCATACTCATTCACATAGGGTGGGGGCGAAATCTGGGGGCCACCTTATTAAAGGCGGCTCTCAGATTCTGATAAGCCCCCCCGCCCGCATGTCCCAACAACCAACGGCCAGGGTTGTCGGTAAGAGGCCCTTGTCCCTATTGACATGAGTGGGGGGGGACAAGAGTGCTCTGGGGTGGGGGGGGGCAGTGCTTGGATAAGGGTTTGATCTGGATCTGGGGGCGTAGGTTTGACCCCTTACGTTCCTTACCAAACCTAAGGGCCTGGTATGCACCTGGAGGGGAACCCCACACCCTTTTTTTTTCATTTGGTGTGGAGTTCCAATTCATGGTCAGCTCCCGGTCCGGTCAGGGGGGGGAAATGCCTGATCGTCTGTTTATACAATGTATGAACAGCGATCTGTCATTTCCCCATGTCAGTCCCACCCCCCTTCAGTTAGAACACACCCAGGGAACATCACCCCTCCCTTGCCCCTAGTGTTAACTCCTTCCCTGCCAGTGACATTTTTATAGTAAGCAATGCATTTTTATAGCATTGGTTGCTATAAAAATGCCAATGGTCCCAAAAATGTGTCCGATTTGTCCGCCATAATGTCGCAGTACCGATAAAAATCGCTGATCGCCGCCATTACTAGTAAAAAAAAATATTAACAAAAATGCCATAAAACTATCACCTATTTTGTAGACGCTATAACTTTTGCGCAAAACCAATTAATAAACGCTTGTTGCGATTTATTGGAACCAAAAATGTGTAGAAGAAGAATGTGAAGAAGAAGTATCGGCCTAAACTTTTTTTTCAGACATTTATTATAGCAAAAAGTGAAAAAGGTAATTTTTTTTAAAAAAAATTGTCGCTCTATTTTTGTTTATAGCGGGGGAAAAAACGCAGAGGTGATCAAAAAACACAAAAAAAAAGCTCTATTTGTGGAAAAAAAGGGATGCCAATTTTGTTTGGGCACCACGTCGCACGACCACGCAAATGTCAGTTAAAACGACGCAGTGCCGAATCGCTGGCCCGGTCATTGACCAGTAATATGGTCTGGGGCTCAAGTGGTTAAAAAATAACAAAACAGTAAAGTTAGCCCAATTTTGGGCGATAATATGAAAGATGATGTTACACCGATACAACTTGTCACTCTTTAATATTGCACACACTCATGGAATGACGCCAAACTTCAGTACTTTAAAATCTCCATAGGTGACGCTTGTTTTTTTTTACAGGTTACCACTTTAGAGTTACAGAGGAGATCTACTGCTAAAAGTATTGCTATCGCTCTAAAGCACCCGTCAATCCCTCACATGTGTGGTTTGAACGGTGTTTACATATCTGGGCGGGACTTACATGCGTGTTCGCTTCTGACTACGAGCTACTAGGGACAGGGGCATTTTAATTATTATTATTTATTATTTATTTTTGTTACATAATAATTCAATAAGACCTCCCCTTCAGGTTGGAAAGCAGGGGAAAAAAACACAGATCTCATGCTTCCAGCTGCCATTGCAGCTTTGTGTATGTTTCTGCATGTCTGTTGAACTGAGCATGCCTAGGCACTTAGAAATTTTGAGGTTGCTTTTTGTGGGTGAAAATCACTCATTGGGCTAGTAATTTAAGGACATCCTTACCAGATGTAACCACTTACAAGTTCACCCAAACTAGAGACTGAAATTTGTTCATGTGAATTCAATTGCTTGATTAGCACACATGTTATAAAAAGCGTGTTTAGAGCACTTGTCAGCTGCCCTGAGAGGGGGCAGGCTGAGAAAAATGTTGTTGCTAAACAGAGGGGTTTTTTTGAGCAAGGTTTATTTTTTTTTTGGCAATGTGTTTTATTTAATGATGTCCACTTTGATGTTTTTGTCTCTGCTGTATCATTTTGCTAAATTTTTTTCAAGATGTTATGACTAGTAACGAATATTGCATATTCGAGTATTCGCGAATAAATCGAATATCGCGGTGAATATTCAATATTGCGAATATTCGTATTTTTCGAAATTTATTTTTAAAACAGATCACATCCTAGTGATCTCCATCGACGTCTAAAAGCATTGCTGGTATGATTAGAGATCATGGGCCGAGTAGCTGAGGCGATCCTTTTATGTTGCCGAATATTCGCAATGCGAATATTCGTATTACGAATATTAGCAAATTCTTTCTCTGCCCTTCTGTGTTTTGTGTATAAAAAAAAATTAAAATTAGCTTTAGTTTAGTCATATAAGTATGTGTAAGTAGAGTTAGTGTTTAGTGCATATTAGTTTATAATCCAGGAAATGATCTCCGTTTTCGCGTGTTGACGAGAATTTCGCAATCAATTTCGCATTAGCGAAATTTCGCAATATTGTTATTTGGACAAAATATCACGAATATTCGATTTTAGCGAAATATTTCTCGAATATTCTTCTATATATTCGTGATATATCGCAAAATCGAATATGGCGTATTACGCTCAACACTAGTTATGACTAATGTTTCAATCCTGTCTGTGCGTCTATCCTGTTATTTCCAAAGCATAAACCATATTCCGTTTACTGTCCGAAATGAACCTATGCATATTTTTATTTTTTACATTTATTTTTTTTATTTTTTATTTTTTGCTTTCCTTGTTTTGTTGACCAATAAAATGACTTTCAAATTTTGAAGTTTGTTTTTTGTTACTTTTTCATGCTATGGATTTTGACAGCTGCAGCTGAAATAGTTTTGGCTTAAACAAACAGGTGTGATTTTTGTCCAAGCTTCTTTCCTGGTGTGTATGCATGAAATGTTTGCTGCCATGTTTAGTCACCAGGAAAGGAAAGACAGAGTGGTAAGTGTTGTTTCATTTTTAATGCAGTGGTCTTTAGCCCTCAAGTACCCCCGACAGCACATGTTTTGTGGATTTTTCTTATCAAGAATTGCTTTCCAGACTGTCTTTTAAAGCACATGTGCAAGATGAAGGAAAACCTGCAAACATGGCCTGTTGGGTTTATTTGTGGACAGGCTTGAAGTGCTGATTTACAGCACTGTGCTTAAATCTAGCGCAAGACGATCCCATTCTAATTGTGGGTATTTGAGGGAAGCCAAGTGAGTGTTCGAACCCCTGCTTGTGGATTTTGGGTTGGGCTTTGTGTCCCTTTTCTTAAAATTGGCTTCACTTCCTGTCACACAGCTGAACAGGAAGTGAGGTTAAAACCCTACCAATGTCTTTTCTTGGGGACACAGGTCAATCTAACTAGTGTCCCCATTAAGCAAATTGCACTGCTTAGTTAGTTTGGGGTTTAGTAAAGGCAAAGCCCCTCTGCAGTACAAGCGTACTCACTGAAAATCAGAAGGGAAGCACTGATGGTTTTAACATCCAATCCTCTAGAAGCAAAGTTTTTTTTTTTTTTTTTTTTTTCCTTGCTTGTCCACTTGTAGTGCAAAGTGGATTTGCCTTTAGTAAATGGACCCCAAAGTCCAAGATCCCTAATAATTTAGGGTGTACACAGCAAAATGCAATTTCCATAATGGGAAACTATTTAGATTGATCTGTGTGTCCCCAACAAGACATTAGTAAGGTTTTACCCTCACTTCCTGTTTGGCTATGTGACAGGAAGTAAATGAATTTGAAGTAGAAAGTGACAACATTTGTGAGGTGTCTTCACCCTATCAGGGGTGCAGGCATCCCCAAAAAATTAGCAGATACCGTGTTTCCCCGAAAATAAGACACCGTCTTATATTTTTTTTTCCTCAAGAAATCACACTATGGCTTATTTTCGGGGGGTGTCTTATTTTTATTACAGAAAATAAAGGTTGCCTACCTGAACCACACTTGCGCTTCTTAGCATTTCCTCTGTCCACCTGTAGACTGAGATATTCTGCACGCCATTTTTGGACCATTCGGATATCCAACTTCTTCTCTTTGCACTCATCTTGTCTGGCTGTACAGAAAGATAGGCCAGCAAAGCTGATGTGGAGCAAAGTGGAGCTGGGGTGATCTCTTTGGGCTCAGTAGCAGCTTTTCCCCCTATCCCCTGGTGTTTGTGTGGGGTGAGAGAGGGGTTTGCTGGTCAGTGCTGGGAGAAGCTTTACAGCTTTACACAGCGTTCTTCTCCTCACTTCAGTTCCAGTACAGTACTGTACGCCTATCACGTGTTGTTTCCCGCTCCGCGCCGCGCCGTTACGCATACGACACTACGTCTTATTATCGGAGATTCGACACTACATCGCTACGTCTTATTTTCGGAGGGGTGTCTTATATTTCGATCTTGTGTCGAAATCCCGCTACGGCTTATTTTCAGAGTACGTCTTATTTTCGGGGAAACACGGTAATACTTATTTGAAAATTTAACCACTTGACCACTGGGCACTTAAACCCCCTTCCTAACCAGACCAATTTTCAGCTTTCGGTGCTCTCACAATTTGAATGACAATTACTCATACAACATTGTACCCATTTGGATTTTTTTTTTTTTTCACACAAATAGAGCTTTCTTTTGGTGGTATTTGATCACCTCTGTGTTTTTTTTTTTTTGCGCTATAAAAGAAAAACGACTGAAAATTCTGTAAAAAAAATCTTGTTTCTGTCATATTAGCGGGTTATTTCTCACACAGCATATGCATACCACAAAATACACCCCAAAACACATTCTGCTATTCCTCCCGAGTATGGCGATACCCCATGTGTGAGACTTTTACACAGCGTGGCCACATACAGAGGCCCAACATGCAGGGAACACCATCAGGCGTTCTGGAACACCCAGACCAATTCTGACATTTCTCTCCTACATGGAAAAATCATAATTTATTTGCTAGAAAATTGCATAGAACCCCAAAACATTATATATGCTTTTTTAGCAAAGACCCTAGAGAATACAATGGCGGCGATTACAACTTTTTATCTCGCATGGTATTTTAGAAATTTTTTGAACGCGTGTTTTTAAAAAAAAAACAGTTTTGTGCTAAAAAAAAAAAAAACAGTTAGCCCAATTTTTTTTCATAATGTGAAAGATGACGTTACGCCGAGTAAATAGATACCCAACATGTCACCCTTCAAAATTGCGCACACTCATGGAATGGCGCCAAACTTCGCTACTTAAAAATCCCCATAGGCGACGCTTTAATTACTTTTATTGGTTACGTGTTTTTAGTTACAGAGGAGGTCTAGGGCCAAAATGATTGCTCTCGCTCTAACGTTCGCAGAGATACCTCACATGTGTAGCTTGAACACCGTTTTCATATGTGGGCGGGACTTACGTATGCGTTCACTTCTGCATGCGAACACACGGGGACAGGGGTGCTTTAAAAAAATGGGTATTGCAGAGTATTTGGGTATTGCAGAGTATTGCGCAGGGTATTGCAAAGTATTGGGGTATTGCAGTGTATTGTGCAGGGTATTGCAAAGTATTGGGGTATTGCAGAGTATCGCGCAGAGTATTGCAGAGTATTGGGGTACTGCAGGATATTGAGGTATTGCAGAGTATCGCGCAGGGTATTGCAGAGAATTGGGGTATTGCAGAGTATCGCGTAGGGTATTGGGGTATTGCAGAGTACTGGGGTACTGCAGAGTATTGGGGTATTGCAGGGTACTGGGGTATTGCAGAGTACTGGGGTACTGCAGGGTACTGGGGTATTGCAGAGTACTGGGGTATTGCAGAGCTGGGATGGATGGAGGGATGGCTGGATCTGTGACTGCATTTGTAACAGATCCAGCCACAGCGCAGCTGCTGACACCCCGCTCCCTCCCTCTCCTCGCACACTGTACGGAACGGTACAGAGAGGAGACTCTGGAGAGGGAGGAACCAGCGTCATCAAATGACGCCGGTTTGTTTACAAGTGATCGTGCCGTCATTTGACGGCGCGATCACGTGGTAAACGGCCGCTATCAGCGGCAATTTACCGTGATCCGTGATGCGCCGGGTCGAGCACAGACACTTCCGCGAGCGTGTCCCAGGGGACGCGCAATCGCGGAAGTGAAGGACGTCGTCCCAGGGACTCCACCGCTCCACACGTATGCGTTCACTTCTGCATGCGAACACACGGGGACAGGGGTGCTTTAAAAAAATGGGTATTGCAGAGTATTTGGGTATTGCAGAGTATTGCGCAGGGTATTGCAAAGTATTGGGGTATTGCAGAGTATTGTGCAGGGTATTGCAAATATTGGGGTATTGCAGAGTATCGCGCAAAGTATTGGGGTATTGCAGAGTATCGGGGTATTGCAGAGTATCACGCAGGGTATTGCAGAGTATTGGGGTATTACAGGGTATTGGGGTACTGCAGAGTATTGGGGTACTGCAGGATATTGAGGTATTGCAGAGTATCGCACAGGGTATTGCAGAGAATTGGGGTATTGCAGAGTATCGCGCAGGGTATTGGGGTATTGCAGGGTATTGGGGTATTGCAGAGTACTGGGGTACTGCAGAGTATTGGGGTATTGCAGGGTACTGGGGTATTGCAGAGTACTGGGGTACTGCAGGGTACTGGGGTATTGCAGAGTACTGGGGTATTGCAGAGCTGGGATGGATGGAGGGATGGCTGGATCTGTGACTGCATTTGTAACAGATCCAGCCACAGCGCAGCTGCTGACACCCCGCTCCCTCCCTCTCCTCGCACACTGTACGGAACGGTACAGAGAGGAGACTCAGGAGAGGGAGGAACCAGCGTCATCAAATGACGCCGGTTTGTTTACAAGTGATCGTGCCGTCATTTGACGGCGCGATCACGTGGTAAACGCCCGCTATCAGTGGCAATTTACCGTGATCCGTGATGCGCCGGGTCGAGCACAGACACTTCCGCGAGCATGTCCCAGGGGACGTGCAATCGCGGAAGTGAAGGACGTCGTCCCAGGGACTCCACCGCGCCGTAGCAGTAAAATGCCTATGGTGCGGTGGGAAAGTTGTTAATAAAATTGTTTATTTAACATTGGGTGGTGTTTGTGGGGGTCCCTAACACACATTCATACATATAAGCAATGCTGTATCCTGGTCTATTGGCATGGTTATATTTTCTTAGGCCTCTCAATAAAATTCTCAGAAATTTGTGCTTAAACTAGAACTATAATCAACACTTTTTATTTTCGTTCATTTTGGATAGAGTGAGGGAGGGTTATAGGCCCTGTCAGTTTATTTTGTATTATCCCTGTCCGTTTGGGGAGATTTGCCTTCACTTCCTGCCCCATAGTCAAACAGGAAGTGAGAGAAAAACGATGCAAATTAAGGGAATCCAGTGCCCCCCCTAAGAACTAGTGTGTGTGTGTGTGTCCTGAAAATTCCTGGCCGGTCATAAAAAAACAGGGTGTGGCCTTGACAGGAAGGGTGGGTTATTTTGAGGTGCAGAAATTTAGTCAGGCCAAGGGCAGCTCAAAACCTAAATATACTACTGCATATTAGGGCTTATTTAGCTAGGATCCGATTTACAGCATGTTTTTATATTGTGGGAGGAAACCCACGCAGGCACAGGGAGAACATGCAAACTCCAGGCAGATGGTGTCACAGGCGTTTTCGAACTAGCGACCCTTTTCGCTGCTAGGTGAAAGGGCTATCCACTTGACTACACCACTGTGCTGAACTTACATGTTCGCGGCTGAAAGCATGAAATCAGTGTCTTTTTTTTTTTCAATCCCAAGCTTTCCAGCCTGGAGGACAGGTGTGGGGTCTTATTGATTCCGCCTCTCTCCATAAAGAGGACCTGTCACACACTAGTCTTATTACAAGGGATGTTTACATTCCTTGTAATAGGAATAAAAGTGAAAAAAAAAAAAAAGGGACAAAAAAATGCAAAAAGAATAATATTACGTGAAAAAATTAAAAATTAAAATGCCCCTGTCCCTAGTAGCTCGCACTCAGAAGTGAACATGCATGTAAGTCCAGCCCACATATGTAAACGCCGTTCAAACCACACATGTGAGGTATTGATGCGTGCGTTAGAGCGAGAGCAATAATTTTAGCACTAGACCTCCTCTGTAACTCAAACTGGTAACCTGAAAAAAAAATCAAGCGTCTCCTATCGGGATTTTTAAGTCCCGAAGTTTGACGCCATTCCATGAGTGTGAGCAATATTGAAACGTGACATGTTAGGTATCAATTTACTTGGCGTAACATCATCTTTCACATTATCCCTAAAAATTGGGCTAACTTTACTGCTTTGTTATTTTTTAATTCATGAAAAATTATTGCGCAAATACCGTTGGAAATTTAAAAAAAATAATGACTGCCACTTTATTCCCTAGGGTGTTTGCTAATAAAATATATATAATGTTTGGGGGTCCTGAGTAATTTTCAAGGAAGAAAATATAATTTTTACATGAAGGAGAGTGGTTAAAGTGAAACAATAAAAGTTAAATATTCCTTTAAATTTCGTACCATGGGGGGGGGGGGGTGTAAAGTCAGCATGTGAAAAAGCGTATGTTTTCCGTAGTTAGAACTGTCCCTGCACAAAATGACATTCTGAAGGAAAAAGGCATTTAAAACTGACTTGTCGGCTCCGGCAATTCTGAGAGAATTCATTCATTAAATTTTTTTTAAAAAAACGTGGGGGTCCCCCCAAATTCTATTACAAGGCCCTTCAGGTCTGGTGTGGATTTTAAGGGGAACTCCACACCAAATTAAAAAAAAAAAATGTCGTGGAGTCCCCCCAAAAATCCACACCAGACCCTTATTCGAGCACGTTAACCTGGCCGGTCGCAGAAAAGAGGGGGGGGCAGAGTGCGGACCCCCCTCTCCTGAACCGCACCAGGCCACATGCCCTCAACATGGGGAGGGTGCTTTGGGGTCCCCCCCAAAGCACCTTGTCCCCATGTTGATGGGGACAAGAGCCTTATCCCCACAACCCTGGCCGGTGGTTGTGGGGGTCTGCTGCGGGTGGGGGGCTTATCGTCAGAGGGTAGCGGGGTCTCAGAAGCGTCACACGGCGGGGAATTGAATTTGAATCTTGTCCGCATCTAGCGTGGCTTCTTCTTCCCTGGACGCTCTGCTTCAAATTGAATTACCCACCGTGTGATGCTCCTGAGACCACGCCTTCCAGATTCTGATAAGCCCCCTGCCCGCAGACCCCCACAAACAACGGCAAGGGTTGTGGGGATGAGGCCCTTGTCCCCATCAACATGGGGACATCCTCCCCATGTTGAGGGCATGTGGCCTGGTGTGGTTCAGGAGAGGGGGGGCGCACTCTGTCCCATCCTCTTTTCTGCGGCCGGCCAGGTTAACCCTGCTCGGATAAGGGTCTGGTGTGGATTTTTGGGGGAACTCCACGCCATTTTTTTTAATTTGGGGTGGAGTTCCCCTTAAAATCCACACCAGACCTGAAGGGCCTGGTATTGATATTTGGGGGGAACCCCACGTCATTTTTTTTTTTTTTTTACGGCGGGGTTCCCCTTAATATCCATATCAGACCTAAAGGGCCTTGTAATGTAATTTGGGGGGACTCCCACGCTTTTTTTTTCTTTATGAATGAATTCTCTCACAATTGCCGGAGCCGACAATTCATTATAGCCGCGAGTCAGTTTTAAATGTTTTTTTTTCTTTCAGAATGTCTCTTTGTGCAGGGACAGTACGGGAAACATGCGCTTTTTCACATGCTGACTTTACACCCCCCTAGGTACGAAATTTAAAGGAATATTTCACTTTTATTGTTTCACTTTTAGCATTATTAAATTCACTGATCCCGAAAAAACGGCCGTTTTTAAAACTAAAAAAAGCATTGATACATGTCCTCTGGGGCAGGACTTTTTAGGACAAAACTTGCATATTAGCCTTTAAAATCAACACTTTTGATTTCTTCCATAGACTTTAACAGGGAGTTCGGCGGTGGCTTCACATATTACTTGCATTGCGCCCTGTGCTATGCCGGTTCATGCGCCTAATTAGGGATTCATCCAGCGCAGTGACAATAGTAAATCAGCCCCATTATGTCACTTCTGACGTTGTATTCTGTCATACAAAAATTTTCCTAATGTGAGTAACCTCTTCACTCGACATAAGACGAGAATGCCACAAAAAACAGATGTTCCATCATCTGAAAGTCTAAGCGTGTAAGCTTTAGAGCAGGGGTCTCAAACTGGTGGCCCTCCAGCTGTTGTGAAACTACAAGTCCCATGAGGTATTGCAAGGCTTAAGCCTCGTACACACGCTCGGTTTTCTCGGCAAGAACCAGCAAGAAAACTGCTGGCAGAGCTTTCTTGGCAAGTAAACCGAGCGTGTGTATGACGCTTTCAGGTTTCTCGTCAAGAAACACTGCCTAAAATCTCGACGAGAAAAATAGAGAACATGTTCTCTATTTTCTCGTTGTGATTCTTGGCAGTGCTTTCCTGCAGAGAAACCCGAGAGTGTGTATATTTACCTGTCGCTGTGGAAACTGACTTTGAAATGACTTTGACGCATGCGCGGTACCTTCCTAGGCATAGGTAGGGTGCAGCAAAATGTCAGCGATGGCATCGAATGTGACAAGCGCATGCTCATCGTACGTGATGGCGTCACCACGTTCTTGCATTTCAAAAGAACGGAGTATCTGTACACTCGGGCGGCAAGAGAGTCTTACCAAGAATTTCATCAGGGAAAAACTGACGAGATTCTGGCCCGTGTGTACGATGCTTTAGAGTTACAAGCATGACTCCCACAGGCAGAGGAATGATGGGACTTGTAGTTTTGCAACAGCTGGAGGGCTGCTAGTTTGAGACCCCTGCTTTAGAGACTGTAGCAGAAATTATTATGTCAGAATAACATGGTAGTCATTGGAAAACTAGCAATATGGTTAGTAGTATGCCATGAAAACTGTCTGCACAGTTGAGTTTGTAGCGACTGTGACTAGGTCATTAGACTGTATGTCCCTAGGGACATAGACTGGAGTTCCCCCCGCATTCCTTTAAAACTGAGCACATATGCATTACACATGTGGCTGATTATGCTGCTAATTAGATTATCTCAGCGCTTACCTGCATATAATTATCCACAGAGCTTGTGTGATTCATGCATGCTCAGCTAAGATGGCAGCTCTAGCACAGACCGATCAAAATAGTTCACAGTTTTCTGTAAAGTGCTATGGAATGATATATAGGTGTTACATAAACAAATACAATGCTTTATTATATACTGTATTTGCTTCTACGTGGGGGTGGGTGGGGGGGGCAGGGACTGATTGATATGAATGGTTCCGTTATATAGTTAGTCAGGCAAAATAAAGAAAGGCATGACCTGACTGAGGTGTACGATTATCAAACATTGATAATTTATCTCATTTCAGTTCTCAGAGAAAAAAGTGGAGAATATTTTTTCTCAGAAAGAGAAGAGAGACAAGGTTTTTCCTCTGAGAACACCTGAGATCTAAATAGAAGGGGGAGGGGCTGCCTGTGATCTCCTGATACACCTGTGTGATTACCGAGCAGCTGAGTTTTAACCACTTCAATACCCAGCCATAGAAAATTGACGGCCTGGGATGGGATCTACCATCCTAAGTGGCCGTCAATTGACGGCCTGGGCATTGCAGGCGAATATCTGGATGATGCCTGCAGCCAGAGGCATCATCCAGATATCCTCTTCTTCAGCCGACGATTCTGCACAATGTAAGAACGATCATAGCGGCAGTTCCACCGCTTGATCGTTCTTACAGGCCGCGGGAGGGGACATCCCCCCCCTCCCGCCGCCATCCGGTGCTTCTCCGGGCTCACCTGTGCCTTCGGGGGCCCGGAGAACGAATCGTCGGCAGCGGCAGGAAGCATAGAGATAACTGGTGACCAGATGGTCACCAGTCATCTCTATGACCGTCGGAGGACCCGGGCGCGATCTGATGACGTCACGCCCGGGTCCCCGTAAGTAAACAAAGCCGCAATTGCGGCTGTAAGCCCCCATTCATGAGATCGGTGAATTTTTTTTTCACCGATCTCATGGTTTCCAGCCTGGAGGAGAGATGTGAGGTCTTATTGACCCCACATCTCTCCATAAAGAGGACCTGTCACACACATTTCCTATTACAAGGGATGTTTACATTCCTTGTAATAGGAATAAAAGTGGAAAAAAAAAATGAAAAAAAGTGTAAAAATAAATAAAAAATAAGTCAAAAAAATAAATAAAAGATAAAAAAAAAAATTAAAACGCCCCTGTCCCCGATAGCCTGCGTGCAGAAGCGAACGCACACGCAAGTCCCGCCGACATATGTAAACGCCGTTTAAACCACATAAGTGAGTTATCGCCGCGTGCGTTAGAGTGCCAGCAACGAATCTAGCACTAGATCTCCTCTGTAAATCTAAACTGTAACCTGTAAAAAATAAATAAAGCGTTGCCTATGGAGATTTTTAAGTACCGAAGTTTGGCGCCATTCCATGAGTGTGCGCATAATTAAAGCGTGACATGTTGGGTATCTATTTACTCGGTGTAACATAATCTTTCACATAATACAAAAAAATTGGGCTAACTTTACTGTTTTGTTATTTTTTTAATTCATAAAACATTTTTTTTTACAAAAAAAAGGCGTTTGAAAAATAATTGCGTAAATACCGTGCAAGATAAAACTTTGGAATGACCGCCATTTTTTCCCTAAGGTGTCTGCTAAAAAAAACATATATAATGTTTGGGGGTACTGTGTAATTTTCTAGCAAAAGAATGATGATTATTACATGTAGGAGAGAAGTGTCAGAATAGGCCCAGTATGGAGGTGGTTAAAAGCCTGGTATTGAAGCGGTTAAAAGTGAAAATCAAAGATAAAAACAGCGTGTAATTACATGAAAATAATAAGTACTGACCACTGGCGCTTTTTTAACTCAGTTTTTTCTTTATACATGTACAGTAGCGCCCATCAGGGGCGTACCTAGAGCATTTGGCACCTAGGGCAGATCCTATATCTGCCCCCCCCCCACGGTAAAATGTAAAAACACCCCACTGTGTCCTCTGCATCCTTCAATATCCCTTTGTCACTACCGTGTACCCTGTGATAGGTTGTTTTAAAAAATATCTATTTGATAAGTTGAGCTAATCCTTTTATTAGAACCACTAATATGTTTCTCGGTTTATATTCCTTTAAGTTTTTATATATTCCTTGTTATACCTTTTTCTTTATATATTTTTTTTATATACATTATATATATATATATATATACATGTATGAAATCACATTAGTGCTTTATTTTCCTTTATGATGTTACATAAGATATGTTTTAAAAGAATATTATGAGCCAGCACTGGAAGTGAAGGATCAAAGGACTGTGTTTTAAAATGTCTTCACTCCATTCCATCTCCTCTGCCCCCCCCCTCTGTGAAGCATTCCAAGAGAAGGAAGAAGGTTACAAGAGGAGACCAAAAAAAACATCCCCCACATCCTGTCTTTAAAATCACTGAGGAATTTTGGTCTTGTGACCAGGAGAAGCGTATGCTGGACTGTTTGTACCTTATATGGCAAATAATTGAAGGATTGTTTAAGTCTTTTAACCAGAGAATTTCTTCCAAAGATGAACTTCCATCCTCTGGCCCCCTGCTCCTAGATTGTTCCTCCCCTTGTAGTCCATCCCATTGGTTCCTTGAGGATTTCTGTGGGAAACCCAGTATAAGGACTTTAAACAAAGGACTAAAACATTTGTTCTTGAGTGGGCGTAGATGAGGGCGTATATGGGGTGGGTCAATGGTTGTAAGGGAGGGAAATGGGTGTGTCTTTATCATGTGAAGGTGTGTACTTATTATGTGAACCTATCAACATGCCTGTGTCTTGTGATGTCACCAAGCAATAAAACTGGAGGAGCTGGCTGAGCTCCGGTCTCTCTCTTCACTTTTGGCAACCGAACAAGAAGCTGTCTTCCTCCTTCCTTCCTGTTGCAGTGGAACACAGGCCTTCCTGAAGTTGTGTCAGGATATCGCTTTTAATTTGGCGCCCTTAACGTGTGCTTTTGGACTCAAGGCGGGGAGGTGCTGCCCACACGGACCTGTTTGAGAGCTGAGGGGAGTCTGAGACAGAGGAGAGCATCATGAACTCTAAGCACAAGGTAAGTCGGTTATTTTAACTAACTTGCCTGTGCGGCTTCCGACTCTAGGCACCCTCTCCCCTCATTCAGTTTGTATGCACGTTCCTAGCCTTTGCTAAGACGGTATATATTCTTGTCCAGAAAACTGCGAACCGTCAGGCTTGTGCTGTCTTACTGTATCTCTTTTATTAGTTGTTTTGTGTATTATCGTGTTCTGTGTTAACTGAATGTGGCCATTTTCCTTCGGTTGTTGTCTGTGGGGGACGGGTGTAATAACCCCCTTTTTGCATTCCAAAGCTGGAGACGCACAGGTTAGGCGTGTCTCAGGATTACATGTATATGCATCTCTGTATGTATGTTCTGACAACATACACGTGTAAATATATTATATATTTGATTTGAAGAGTGGGGTCTAGGGGATATTGGGAGTTGACTCAGGTTAGAGAGCTGAGGGTCTCTTTCTAAGGGACAAATGGACTGATTGTTAAGACCGGGTGTTTTGGGTAAAGAACCAGTGGACACAGTAATATCTTGATCAGTCTATCAGGTCTGCTATGTGTATGCGTGTGGTACACATACCAGATTTTTTTTTTATAATTAGTTACAGAATTTCTGGGATTTCCTTGACTAAGAGAGTTCGAGGCAGGGTTTAATTATCGGGGTTAGGGGTTCAATAATACCGAAAGTGGGAAAAACAACTGCGCTAATTATCAAAGAAAAACAATGTAGCAGCCAGCACACAGACAAACAAAGTCAAAGTGAACGTGGAGAAAGAAAGTGCAGCGCTATACTAATTAGTTTTGTGAAAATGCTGCCAAATTCACATGACATAACAATGTGAAATCAAACAAAAATTGTATGTAAAAGCATAGTAAAAGACAATTGTACTCAACATGTGTGGAATACTGATATAGTCCATACATATGTTGGCAAACTGATGAGTGAAAAAACCAACCAAACAAAATAAACAAAAATGAATAGTTCATAGGTGTGTCCCAAATGGATGAATGAAATCTTCACATATGATGCCAGTTCAAGGAAATTAAGACAACAATGATGGATTGTCTGTAGCAACCTTCAGACTATCAAAATCAATGGAAATGGATACTCTTACCAGCTGTGGTGGACTCACATGTTAGTACTAACAGCAAGTCAGATCAGGCATGGTGGTCACAGCGGACCCTGGGCTCTGTGCGTGAAAGGTTTTGCAGCGATGGTCACTCCAGCTGAGATGATGGATTCAATCTTGGTCGGATACCTCACTTCAGGGACAGGAACCCGGAAAACAAAAGGCCAATGGAGGGATGGCCAGGCTCATGTATCAAAACAACATGTGTGGCATGGGAAAAAGAAAAAAGAAATGCTCCCAATGGTGCAGATCAAAAAACCAATGAAGGCTTTATTTAAAATAAATGAATAAAATCACGTGAAAAATATATCTAAAAGCAGTATGGGGTACTATGGATATGTAACATCCATAGTACCCCATACTGCTTTTAGATATATTTTTCACGTGATTTTATTCATTTATTTTAAATAAAGCCTTCATTGGTTTTTTGATCTGCACCATTGGGAGCATTTCTTTTTTCTTTTTCCCATGCCACACATGTTGTTTTGATACATGAGCCTGGCCATCCCTCCATTGGCCTTTTGTTTTCCGGGTTCCTGTCCCTGAAGTGAGGTATCCGACCAAGATTGAATCCATCATCTCAGCTGGAGTGACCATCGCTGCAAAACCTTTCACGCACAGAGCCCAGGGTCCGCTGTGACCACCATGCCTGATCTGACTTGCTGTTAGTACTAACATGTGAGTCCACCACAGCTGGTAAGAGTATCCATTTCCATTGATTTTGATAGTCTGAAGGTTGCTACAGACAAGCCATCATTGTTGTCTTAATTTCCTTGAACTGGCATCATATGTGAAGATTTCATTCATCCATTTGGGACACACCTATGAACTATTCATTTTTGTTTATTTTGTTTGGTTGGTTTTTTCACTCATCAGTTTGCCAACATATGTATGGACTATATCAGTATTCCACACATGTTGAGTACAATTGTCTTTTACTATGCTTTTACATACAATTTTTGTTTGATTTCACATTGTTATGTCATGTGAATTTGGCAGCATTTTCACAAAACTAATTAGTATAGCGCTGCACTTTCTTTCTCCAGGTTCAATAATACCGCCCTGCAGACAGGATTACTGAAAATGGCTATATTCTATTTGTGCGTTGCTTAATTTTATACTAACTATGTGTTCCTTTGTGTGCCTGAACTTTTTCTGCCTTTTTTTTTGTTACACTCTTGTCCCTGCCAGCAGCTCCTGACACCCCCCTTTTCCCCCCTCCTCCAGCTGCTGGGTTCATTCTCACATGCTTCCTAATCTCTTCTCTTTGCTAAGAACTTCCATTCCCCCTTCATCTGATATACAATCCTGCTACTCACTGTGCTAGAAGTAATTGTATTGTGTTTAAGGTCCATTGTGTTACATATTGTGTCTATAGCTGCTGCATCCTTGCTGCTTTGCTAAATAACAGATTGTGCTTACTTTTTTTGTGTGTTACAACCTATCGTGTCTTTCTTTGCGTGCACTCAAGTTTTGGTTTTCAATTCTTTGACTTGAAATACACCTTTTTTTCTTCTTTTCTTTCTTTCTCCCTCTTTTCCTGTCTGTCCTTGTTAACCCTTAATTTTCCTTCCTCTTAACCACTTAAGGACCGAGGCACGCACATTTACGGCCACAGAAGGGCACGGCTGGGTAAATTTACGTCCTCGCCCAGTAGCGGGTCGGGGGTCCGATCGGGACCCCCTCCGCGGCGTGCGGTGGTCCCCGTGTCTCCGGGAGCGATCCGGGACGAGCGGGCGGATGTCCGTCTTTGCCTGCCCCCCCCGCGATCGCTCCCAGCCAATCGCTGCGCTCCCCCGCCCTGTCACTTCCTCCTCCTGTGTTTACACAGGAAGGGGGAAGTGATGTAATCTCTCATCGCAGCGGTATTTCCAACCGCTGCGACGAGAGAAACACCTCACAGTAAGTGTGCACGAACACTACACTGACATACACACACATAGGCACACTTAACCCCTTGCGATCTGCCCCCCCACCCCCCCTGTCACAGTGTCACTGAATGCAGTGATCTAATCACTGCATTTAGTGTCAGTGTGACAGGCAGTGTAAAAGTCAGTTAGTGTTAGGTTCAGGATAGCCCCCCCACCCCCCCTAATAAAGTTTTAACCCCCCTGATCACCGCCCTAGTTAACCCTTTCACTCCCTATTGCCAGCGTCACTAAGCGATCATTTTTCTGATTGCTGTATTAGTGTCGCTGTTCCCGCTAGGTAGCTATTTTTTTTATTGCAATTTTTTTTTTTTACTAAAGACATGTGGCTAAATAAATTTTGGCCTAAATGTTTGACTAAAATTTAGTTTATTTGATTTTTTTTTAACAAAAAAGTAAAAAATAGTGTTTTTTTTTCAAAAATGTCGCTCTATTTTTGTATATAGCGCAAAAAATTAAAATCGCAGAGGTGATCAAATACCACCAAAAGAAAGCTCTATTTGTGGGAAGAAAAGGACGCAAATTTTGTTTGGGAGCCACGTCGCACGACCGCGCAATTGTCTGTTAAAGCGACGCAGTGCCGAATCGCAAAAACACCTTGGGTCATTTACCAGCGTATTGGTCCGGGTCTTAAGTGGTTAAACTTCATTCATCCCTTTTCCCAATTCTTTGCTTGACAGTGGTTGCCTAATTCTCCTTCCATTCTCCATTTCTTTTTTCCTGCCTCTTCTTGGCTCCTCCCCCTCTCCTTCTTCATCCTCTATTGCTGGACATAAACTTTTTTCTTCATCCTCCATTGCTGGAAATAAACTTTTTCATTATTTCCTTCTTTCTCCCTCTTTTCCTGTCTGTCCTTGTTAACCCTTAATTCTCCTTCCCCTTAAACTTCATTCATCCCTTTTCCCAATTCTATGCTTGACAGTGGTTGCCTAATTCTCCTTCCCCTTAAACTTAATTCATCCCTTTTCCCAATTCCTTGCTTGAAAGTGGTTACCTGATTCTCTTTACATTCTCCATCTTGTCTTTTTTTCCTCACTCTTTTTTTGGTTGCCCCTCCCCTTCTTCGTACGCCATTTTGTCTTGTTTTCCCGCTCTTTTTTGGTTGCCCCTCCCCTTCTTCTTCATACGCCATTTTATATTTTTTCCCCCTCTTTCTTGATTGCCCCTCCCTCGTTTTCTTCTGTTTTGAACGTCATCTTCCATTTTGTTTTTCTCGCACCTTTTCCTTGGTTCCTTACCTCTCTCTCTCTTTCTATCTGCACTCTTGACACCGCTCCACTGCCGAGACACCCCCCCATCCCTCCCTTCCTTTTCCTTACCTTAGTTACTTCCCTCTCTTCCTCTCTCGCATCCTCTCCTGTTTTGCATAACTACTGATTCTGTTGGCGTGCGTGGATTTTTGGCCCGTTGCTAGTGCATTTACTGGGAAAGGGTTGAGAATGGGTCCCCGGCTCACTAGGCCCACCGAGGGTACATTAGCATATGACCTTGTGCTTCAACGAGAGGGGCAACAGGGCGTAGAGGGCTGGAAAAAGTTGATGAAACTTGCCAAATTCTCCGGTTGTGTCGGTCGCCTTCAACCGGAGCAATGGAGGGTTTTATTAATTGAAAAGACGGGTTTGTTGGCTGGTAGTAATTTGGTTTTGGCAGCTGAGGCCTGGTTTCGTGTCTCTAAGGCTTTGATGAGTGAGGGATGGGTGGAACAGGAATTGCAGAACAAGGAGGGGCTGATGTATGTATATCACAAAGATAGAATTCAGCCTCCTCCTTATGATCGTGGTACAGACTGGACGTGTGAGGAATGTGGGACTTCCGGACTCCCTCATCCTGGCTTTCCTGGCCTTTGCCACGATTGCAGTTGTAAGTCTAAGGACCTCGCCCTGAAGTCCTTCCTCTTGCAACCAGACCCGCCTCCTGTCTCGCAACCCCTCCCACCCACGCCTCTCTATCTCATCTGTCCAGTATTGAACGCTGACGGCAGCTTTAACTGCCCTCCGGCCATTGTTACTGTGATGTCTTTGGTTCCATCCTCATTTACCCAGCCATCTGCCGCCTCTGCTCAATATGCTCCAGCGTCAGGATCCCTTCAGTCCACCCCTGCTAGGGCTTTAGTCCCTCCCGCAGCACTACCACCCCCGCCCCCCAGCCAAACCCCCAGCCAACCCTCCTATGATCAAGCAGGTTCTAGTTGGGATGTTCCTGATGAGAGGTGTAGACTCCAGGACCTACAGGACATGACAACCTGGAATCCGGAGCCCGGCCGTATGTTGCCGTACGCTCCACTCAGGTATGCTTCCTTTACCCCCTCGCAAGCATCCACCCTGGTAGCTTCCCTCCCTGACCCTGAGCTGCAGCCTATGCCGTTCTATCGCCGGATTGCTCAGATCCAAAAGACGTACTCGTCGGCGTGAAAGGATTTAGCCAGCCAATGTGAAATTAAAGCAGGGCATGCATAATGGCCCATAATGGAGAAACATTTTAATAATGCCCAGCTAGACGGCGAGGTCACATATCATTCGGGGGTTGTGTTTTGTGAACAGCTTCAGGAATGGGCTAGGGGTAAATTAGCAGATCAGGCAACTAGCATTCAGGATGTGACGCAAGCCCCGACGGAGTCTGTGGAAAAGTTTTACATGAGACTCACTCAGGTCTTTACCAATTTAGAATTCTCTTTACATACTAAAGCCCATTATCAAATGCTGTCGAGTGCTTTCATGGCAGGTTTGAAAGAACCAATACGGAAGGGTTTGATAGTGGCCCATCCAGAGTATAGGACATTACCCTTGGATGCTTTATTGCCTGTTGCAAAAGGTTTGGAAACCCAACAGCCACTCCCAGAGGTGACTCCCTTGATGACTGTGAGTTCCAACTCGACAATGCCTGTGACTCCCACCCAACCCATAGCCGCGTCTCCCGCCCAACCAGTTGCGGTGACGACCGACCCACCACTGCCTGTGGTTCCCAGCCTGTCCCGAAGACCCCAGATTACTTGCTTTAACTGTGGGGTTCTGGGTCACTACCAGAGGGACTGTAGGGCCCCCAGATGGTTTAGCCGTGACCCCCCCAGTATGACCGCGGGTATAATAGGAATCAGGACTACAGGTATGGTCAGTACCCGGACTTCGGGTATGATCATAAGGGGAACTTCAGAAATGATCAATACCCTGACTACAGGTATAATCAACGCCAGAATGTCAGGGCTTTACCACCTCCTCCTCCCCATGGGGAGTGCTCTTAACCCATCGAATAGTGTCCTCTGCCTCCCTCCCTTCCCATCCAATTATGGCCGCCACATCCTGGTCAGGGGTGGGTCCTCTAGCTAACATTTCAATTCCTATAGAGGGCCGCCCAACCACCTTTTTGATCGACACAGGGGCTAGTCGAAGCGTCCTACGGGAGGCAGAATTCCCCGACCCCTCCTACTTATCCTCCATAGATGTGTCTTGTGTGGGAGTGGACGGTCAGTCCCGGTCCAGCCCCCTCACAAGACTTCTACAGGTGGGTACTACTCCTGCATTGTTGGCAAGATTTGTGGTTTCGAACACCTGTCCCCTCAATCTCTTGGGGGCGGATGTTCTTTCCAGGCTTCAGGCCTCCATCTTATATAATGCTGATGGGTCCATCTCCGTCTCCACTACCCTGAGTGAGGGTGACACGTCAGCATTGTGTTCCCTCCCCATCTTGATGTCCCTGCAGTTTCCGCCAAACGCTATCCCTGACCATTTCCTTGCTCAAATTCCTTCCTGCCTCTGGTCCACGGGCCCAGAGGATGTGGGTAGGTTGTCAGTTCCCCCGGTAGTGGTCCTTTTAAAACCAGGAGCTGTTCTTCCCAAAAGGGCACAATACCCCCTCAAACCTGTCCAGACTCAGGCGATTACGGAAAAAATTGAAGTTTTGTTGGGGAATGGTGCCCTGATACCCTGCACTTCCCCTTGCAATACCCCTTTGTTCCCTATTAAAAAGAAGACCCCCAAGGGTCACCCAGATGACTTGCTCGTCTGTGCCCCCTCTCAAGTAACGGCAGAACAATCATCTGTGAGCCTGCTGTGAGCCTGCTGGTGTACTTGGCTCACCAAGGCTGCAAGGCCTCGAAAGAGAAATTACAGTGGTGCTCTCACCGTGTTGTCTTTCTGGGACATTGCATTTCCCATGGCGCGAAGCACATTACGCAACAACACGCTGAAGCCATTCAAGCCATTCCGCCCCCCAGTAGTGCCAAGGCCCTACATGCATTTTTGAGACTGATCTCTTATTGCAGAGCCTGGATACCTGTGGCTTCCCTTCTCATGCAGCCACTATATGACAACCTGCCATGTGTCCCCTTTGCGCTGTCCGAAGAAGCGCTTACTAACTGTTACCTTTTGAAAAAGGCAATCAGCTCCACTCCGGCGCTTAGTATCCCAGGTTATGGAAAAATCTTTTGCTTGTTTATTTCTGAGACCCAGGGCCACGCCTCGGGTGTTGACGCAAAGCTATGGACTCCGTAACCGCCCCATCGGCTACTATTCTGCCCGCCTGGACTCCGTTGCCAGAGGTGGCCCCTCCTGTCTCCGAGCTGTTTTTGCTGCCCAGGCCCTGTTGGACAAAACTTCTGATATTGTTCTGGGTTATCCCCTTCAGCTGCTTGCCCCTCATGATATCTCTGCCATCTTGAATCAAGTGCAGACCAAGCATGTTTCTTCTGCCCGTCACCTCCGGTTGCAATGCTCTCTACTTTTGCCGGACAATGTCACTCTGCTTCGCTGCCAGCAGCTGAGCCCCGCTACTCTTCTTCCTTTTGTCCAAGGGGGGAATCGTGATATGTCTGTGGACGAACCGGAAGAAGAGAACACAGACTCACCTGCTCCTACCTTGGATGAATATGAACATGATTGCTTTGAACTCATGAAGGCGGAAACCACCCATTTACCCTCTGTTCTGGATGCCTCGATCCCATATCCTCAACTCACCTTGTATGTTGATGGCTCCAGATTTGCAGATTCATGCGGCAACTACCATACAAGATATGAGGTTACCACAGAGACTACAGTTATGAAAGCCGCCTCGCTCCCAGCATCCATGTCTGCTCAAGAGGCTGAGCTTTATGCCCTTACAGTAGCCTGCCAGCTTGCAGAAGCACGAACAGCAAACATCTATACCAATTCACGGTACGCAATGGGTGTGGCGCATGACTTTGGAGTTATATGGAAGACTTGCGGCTTCTTGACTACAGCCGGTACCCCAGTAAAGCACGGCAGGGCAATAGATGCACTTCTGACAGCACTCCAACTCCCAGAACAAGTAGCAATACTCAAGGTTAAAGCCCATGGAAGGAGAATAACACCAGAAGCCAGAGGAAACTACCTTGCCGATGAAACAGCAAAACAAGCAGCCATGACCCCCCCTAGAGGCTCAAACCACAGACTTTGTGGGGATATACCATCCACAACCAGAAGCGGTACACAAAGACCTACTTAAAAAGACTCAAACAGACGCTGCAGACCAAGAGAAAACGACATGGAATAAGATGGGAGCAGTACAGATGAATGAACTTTGGACTGTAGGAACCTGCCCATGTCTCCCAGAGCTTTGTACCCAGCTGTGGTACAGTGGGCCCATGGGCCAACCCATCTCTCAAAGACTTTGATGAACTCACTCATAAACAAACACTATGTAGCTCCAGGAATCACTACCTTACCTAATCAGTACTGCAAGTCCTGCCACACCTGCCTAGCATGCAATCCTGGAAGGCTGGAGAAAACACCCCCGAAGCATTCAGCCAGACCACTCTACCCCTTCCAGAGGATACAGATCAACCACATACAAATGCCAAAGAGTGGTAGATTCGAGTATGCCCTGGTAGTGGTAGACATGTTCTCAGGATGGCCCGAGGCTTATCCCGTTGCAAATCAGACAGCGAAAACCACAGCTAAAAAGTTACTTTTGGAGGTGGTTTGTAAATATGGGGTACCTGAGGTGATAGAGAGTGATCAAGGTCCTGCGTTCACTGCTACAGTTACAAAAGAAATATGGAAGGCCCTAGGTACCACATTAGCGTTTCACACACCTTACTATCCTCAGAGTAGTGGGAAGGTGGAAAGAATGAACCAGACACTTAAAACCCGAATGTTGAAAATGGCCAAGGACACCGGTCTGTCCTGGCCAGAAAGTTTGCCAATAGCCTTGTTTAGTGTAAGGTACTCCCTGAGAGGGAAACATTCTTTATCCCCTTTTGAAATCTTGTTTGGAACAGCTCCTATTTTAGGTTGTTATTACCCACAACAATTGCAATTACAGTCTGATACTTTGGTGGATTATGTGACGGCTCTTGCCAAAGAATTAACTAATATCCATGCACGAGTATTTTCTTACATTCCAGAGCCTGACTTAGACACTGGTACACACAATATACTTCCTGGTGATTGGGTAATGGTTAAAAAGTTCCTCCGAAAACATTCACTGGAGCCAAGATATGATGGTCCATTCCAAGTGTTGCTAACAACAGCTACTTCAGTAAAGTTGGCCGGAAAGAGCACTTGGATACACGCATCCCATTGCAAAAAGTCTCCAGCTCCTGAGGACGGTGCACTATCCGCATCAGAATGAAGTTATATATCCTTCTTTTTACAGTGACCATTGTGTACACACAGGAAGTGGTTATTAGAAAAGCAAATAATACAATGCAATTTTGGTATAATTCATCAAACACATGTGGCTACCTTTATATTTGATTACTGTGATTTATATCTTTCTGATCCTCAAACTGAGCAGGAGGGGTGTAAGATATACCAATATCTGTATTCCGCCCTTGGAGACTTATATCTATGTGATGCAACTGAGGATTGTGATAATTGGGGATCTGTGGGTTGGAATACAGATGAGGACTGGGGAAATAGACCACAAAGTGCCCTGAATAAAAAAGACAAATATGGGGAGCCATTACTTGATAGACTGACGTTGAAAAAAACAGGTAGTGAGATGGAACATAAAAAAAAACTTACCCTAACCATAAGGAATCCCAGTCTTGTGGATGCAGGCACATATATTATGGGGTTACGGTATAATAAAAGGGAAAGGATACCATTTATAGGGGAGAAGGGACCCTACAAGCAGTTTCAAATTAAAGACATGTATAAATCATCTGAATGGCAGGCCCTTCACGCAGCAAGTGATTCCCCTGGACCCCAGGAGAATATGCGCACCCTAGATGAGATAGTGGCCATAGCAGATCCCACATTCGAGGAGACAATGGCAGCAGAGACTGGTTTCTCGGAGGTCAACCTGTGGCTCGAATGGATGGGATATAGTGCAGGGAAACATAACAGGTCCAACTGCTATGTGTGTAGTGGGGCTAAACCCCATTTGGGAACAGTACCATTGAACATACCTCCCACTCAGGAGGAGTGTTTTCTGAGCCTGTTTACTAATACCACTACTAATTACTCCCAGTGTGAAACATGGAAAAATGAATACCCAATAATAACTAAGTCAGCAAGGCCCGGGGAGGGTATCACTATATATCCTGGTAATTACATATGTTATGGGAAATATCAGGGAGAAGGGAGGTTCTTAAGTAACTTCTCTGAGTGATACTGTGCCTCATACAGTAGTGTATCCGCAGATCTGGTCCAAAATCAAGTTCAATCTTTGGGAGATGTGTATTGGATCTGTGGTAAAAAGAAGATTAAAACTAAATTACCTGACAGATGGACAGGGGAATGTGCACTTGCTAAAGTCATAATGCCCCTGCACATCTTTTCTGTAGAAGACCTAGTAATAAAAGGGAATCAGTCCAACAGAGAGCGTAGAGGTGCTCCAGCTGGTAGTTTTGACCCTCATGTATATATAGATGCCATAGGAGTCCCAAGGGGGGTCCCAGATGAGTTTAAGGCCAGAGACCAAGTGGCTGCAGGTTTTGAGTCCCTGATTCCTATAATCACTATAAATAAGAATGTAGATTGGATTAATTATATTTACTATAATCAACAGAGGTTTGTTAACTATACCAGAGATGCACTCCAGGGAATAGCTGAACTAGAGGCAACTTCACAGATGACTTTCCAAAATCGCATGGCCCTAGACATGATTTTAGCTGGAAAAGGGGGTGTACATTCCGGACAATACAGGTCCGAATGGCAAGGTAACATTGGCCATTAAGAAATTAGAGGAACTCTCCAAAGAGTTAAAAAGAAATTCAGGACTGACAGACCCCTGGGATCAGTATTTTGGGTGGATGAAAGGGTGGCAACGCATTTGCACTCAAATAGGTATAGCAATTTTGTTTTTGGTTATATTGGTCGGGGTGATGTTTTACTGTATTCTGCCCTGTATAAAGAAGCTGTTAGGAAAAGCAGCTGAAGAGGTAGCTCCTACTTTTTTTTAATTTAAATGAAATAGGAGATTCAATGAAGGAAGTAGAAGAGGGACCATATCCTCTGTTACAGTCCTTACCTGTTAAGTCCACTTACAACATTCTCAAGTGAAAGAAAGAATAAAAAGAATGTGGGGATGGTACTTACCAAATAGTCATTTTAGGGGGGATTGTGATAGATTGTTTTAAAAAAATGTCTATTTGATAAGTTGAGCTAATCCTTTCATTAGAACCACTAATATGTTTCTCGGTTTATATTCCTTTAAGTTTTTATATATTCCTTGTTATACCTTTTTCTTTATATCTTTTTTTTTAATATACATTATATATATTGTAACAGTAGGAGCTACTGTCACTGTAAAATGGACAGTAGCTTTTTTTTTAATATACATTATATATATATTGTAACAGTAGGAGCTACTGTCACTGTAAAATGGACAGTTTGCAAACTTTAGAGGTGCAAGTCTACAGAGCATAGCTGTGGACTGGAGAAGACTTCTTTTGAAGCTGTCTCCAGGTTTTCGTATTTCTTCATGGGGCTCTGTAGTGTGGAGATTCCATAGTGTCTTGGGTGGGACGGGATCTCCAACCCTGAATCCAGATTTTGTGGATGACCAGCAGGGTCTGTGCTCAGGTGAGCACAGCCCTTTATAATCAGTGTGTGGGAAGATCTCATGGCTCCCAGTTGGAGACAGGAGGTCTCCAGAAGTCTGAGGCTGTAGGAGACAGCCAGAACTGTGACTGCAAGAGGCAGAGCTGTAGACGCGACCAGGGAAACGTGCAGAAGTATTGCTGCAGAAGTACTTCTACAGAGAGCCAGGTGGGCTAGCATTTTCAGTTGTGTGTTTGATGGAGGAGAACCCCCTGTGTGGGAAACCTTTGTTTGGACTTTTATTTTGCCTTTTTAATAAAAATGGGCTACCATGCCCTTAAACATAGTTCCTGGCTGGAGTGAATCACTGAAAAAACGCCCATACCACGAGAGCTAACAACCCCCAACATTACAATATACATGTATGAAATCACATTAGTGCTTTATTTTCCTTGATGATGTTACATAAGATATGTTTTAATAGAATATTATGAGCCAGCACTGGAAGTGAAGGATCAAAGGACTGTGTTTTAAAATGTCTTCACTCCATTCCATCTCCTCTGCCCCCCCCCTCTGTGAAGCATTCCAAGAGAAGGAAGAAGGTTACCATCCCCCACATCCTGTCTTTAAAATCACTGAGGAATTTTGGTCTTGTGACCAGGAGAAGCGTATGCTGGACTGTTTGTACCTTATATGGCAAATAATTGAAGGATTGTTTAAGTCTTTTAACCAGAGAATTTCTTCCAAACATGAACTTCCATCCTCTGGCCCCCTGCTCTTAGATTGTTCCTCCCCTTGTAGTCCATCCCATTGGGAGGGAGAATGTTCCTTGAGGATTTCTGTGGGAAACCCAGTATAAGGACTTTAAATAAAGGACTAAAACATGTGTTCTTGAGTGGGCATAGATGAGGGCGTATATGGGGTGGCTCAATGGCTGTAAGGGAGGGACATGGGTGTGTCTTTATCATGTGAAGGTGTGTACTTATTATGTGAACCTATCAACATGCCTGTGTCTTGTGATGTAATCAAGCAATAAAACTGGAGGAGCTGGCTGAGCTCCGGTCTCTCTCTTCACTTTTGGCAACGGAACAAGAAGCTGTCTTCCCCCTTCTTTCCTGTTGCAGTGGAACAACACAGGCCTTCCTGAAATTATGTCAGGATATCTCTTTCAACCCCTCTCCACAATTGCACCTCTAGACCCCTTTATATTACACAGCACCCTGCACCTCTGGACCCCCTTTACATTACATAGCACCCTGGACCTCTGGACCCCTTTACATTACACAGCACCCTTCACCTCTGGACCCCCTTTACATTACATAGCACCCTGGACCTCTGGACCCCTTTACATTATACAGCACCCTGCACCTCTGGACCATTTTACATTACATAGCACCCTGCACCTCTGGACCCCTTTACATTACATAGCACCCTGCACCTCTGGACCCCCTTTACATTACACAGCACCCTGCACCTCTGGACCCCTTTACATTACACAGCACCCTGCACCTCTGGACCCCTCTACATTACACAGCACCCTGCACCTCTGGGCCCCCTTTACATTACACAGCACCCTGCACCTCTGGACCTCTTTACATTACACAGCACCCTGCATCACTATACCCCTTTACATTACACAGCACCCTGCACCTCTGGACCCCTTTACATTACACAGCACCCTGCACCTCTGGACCCCTTTACATTACACAGAACCCTGCACCTCAGCATCCCTTTACATTACACAGCACCCTGCACCTCTGGACCCCTTTACATTATACAGCACCCTGCACCTCAGCTTCCCTTTACATTATACATCACCCTGCACCTCTGGACCCCTTCTACATTACACAGCACCCTGCACCTCTGGACCCCTTTACATTACACTGCACTTCTGGACCCCTCTACATTACACAGCACCCTACATCTCTGGACCCCTCTACATTACACAGCAACCTGCACATCTGGACCCCCTTTACATTACACAGCACCCTGCACCTCAGCATCCCTTTACCTTATACACCACCCTGCACCTCTGGACCCCTTTTACATTACACAGCACCCTGCATCTCTGGACCCATTTACATTACATAGCACCCTGCACCTCTGGACCCCTTTACATTATACTGCACTTCTGGACCCCTTTACATTACACAGCACCCTGCACCTCTGGACCTCTTTACATTACACAGCACCCTGCATCACTATACCCCTTTCCATTACACAGCACCCTGCACTTCTGGACCCCTTTACATTACACAGCACCCTGCACCTCAGCATCCCTTTACAGCATCCTGCACCTCTGGACCCCTTTACATTATACAGCACCCTGCACCTCTGGACCCTTTTACCTTACACAGCACCCTGCACCTCAGCATCCCTTTACATTATACACCACCCTGCACCTCTGGACCCCCTTTACATTACACAGCACCCTGCATCTCTGGACCCCTTTACATTACATAGCACCCTGAACCTCTGGACCCCTTTACATTACATAGCACCCTGCACCTCTGGACCCCTTTACATTACACAGCACCTTGCACCTCTGGACCCCTCTACATTACACAGCACCCTGCACCTCTGGACCCCTCTACATTACACAACACCCTGCACCTCTGGATCCCTTTACATTACACAGCACCCTGCACCTCTGGACCTCTTTCCATTACACAGCACCCTGCATCACTATACCCCTTTACATTACACAGCACCCTGCACCTCTGGACCCCTTTACATTACACAGCACCATGCACCTCAGCATCCCTTTACATTATACAGCATCCTGCACCTCTGGACCCCTTTACAATATACAGCACCCTGCACCTCTGGACCCCTTTACATTATACAGCACCCTGCACCTCTGGACCCCTTTACATTATACAGCACCCTGCACCTCAGCATCCCTTTACATTATACAGCACTCTGCACCTCTGGACCCCTTTTACATTACACAGCACCCTACACCTCTGGACCCCTTTACATTACACAGCACCCTGCACCTCAGCATCCCTTTACATTATACACCACCTCTGGACCCCTTTACATTACACTGCACTTCTGGACCCCTTTACATTACACAGAACACTGCATCTCTGGACCCCTTTACATTACACAGCACCTCTATATCCCTTTACATTAGACTGCACCTCTGGACAGTGCAAACCCCCCCTACAATACAGACATAACAACAATACAGACACCCCCCACAATACAGACCCACCCCTACAGATCAGTCACCCTTACAATACAGACCACACCCCTACAATACAGAACCCCCCACAATACAGAACCCCCCTCATATACAGATACCACCCCCCTACAATACAGAACACCCCCCCCTACAATACAGAACACCCCCACAATACATAACCCCCCCATACAAAATCCCCCCTATACAGATACCACCCCTACAATACAGAACCCACCCCCTACAATACAGAACCCCCTACAGTTCAGACCCCCCTACAATACAGAACACCCCCCTACAGTTCAGACCCCCCTACAATACAAAACCCCCCCTACAGTTCAGACCCCTCTACAATACAGAACTCCCCAACAATACAGAACCCCCCATACAGATACCACCCCCTACCCTACAATACAGAACCCCCCTCCCTCATATACAGAAACCCCCTCTACAGTTCAGACCCCCCTACAATACAGAACACCCTCCTTTACAATACAGAACCCCCCCCCTACAATACAGACCTCCCCCATACAGATACCACCCCCCTACAATAGAGAACCCCCCTCCCTCATATACAGAACCCCCCCATATACAGAACCTCCCCATATACAGAACCTCCCCTATACAGAACACCCCCCCCTACAATACAGAACCCCCTATACAGAACACCCCCCACAATACAAACCCCCCCTATACAGAACACCCCCCCACAATACAGAACCCCCCTATACAGAACACCCCCCACAATACAGAACCCCCTCATATACAGTACCCCCCTATACAGAACACCCCCCCTTACAATAGTGCAGAGTGACACCCCCCCTTGCCTTCAGACCCGTAGTGCTGCTGCTGATGTAATGATGATCAGCGTGCCGCTTGTTAGAGCACTTGTACGGAGGAGGGGGAGGCGGCCACAGCTTCACGCTGCTGGGCTGTGTGACTGTCAGACAGTCACACAGCCGATAGTATCAGAGCCGCGGCGCTGCCACGGAGAAGGGGGATCATTGCGGCCAGATCACTCGGGTACTGCGGGTACGGCTCACACTGCACCCCCCCCCAATAGCCAGGCTGTGTGTCTGTGTGTTACCTAGTAGTCTGCCGTCAATCATGCTGACACTGCGCCATGCCTCAGACGCGGAGGAGGGGGGCGTTGGCCTGACAACCCCCCAGTGTGTGGCACCCGGTGCAGGCCGCCCCCCCCTGCCCCATGCTTAGTCCGCTATTAGCGCCCATGTACTTCAAAGTACAGGTGATAGTAAATTTAAGGAGATGATCAGAGTGTAAGTGACTCTGATCTCGATTCTGATTGTTGTAGGGGTCTCTGTTTCAGCTTGGCTGTGCTGTGGGCTCATTCTGTCGTATCTGGGGTGAAGTTCCACCACGGGTCAACAGGTGGCAGCAGTGGAAGCTGAGGTTTGGGTGCTCTCTTCAAGCGAACAATCAGGAGGCTTGGGCCTCGCGGGGCGTGCTGGTAGAGGGTACTTATGAGGCAGACGCCTTTTTAGGTGGTTCTTCTTCTTCCTGGAGTGTGGCACCCACCTTTAGGGTGACCACATCACCGCGCCCCGAGCGTTATGGCCTACCTGGATGCTATGCAGAGTTCCTGGTTCCGGAGCCAAGTCGGTCCGGAACAATTCAAACAGGACAGGGACCCAGTGACTGACTGGGTTCCCACCTTTGAAGATCCCAAGCGAGTTTAGCTGTTCGGTGGGGAGTCAAGTTGAGGAGCACCAATGAAAGCCTGGCGGTCCAACAGCACTGGAACGAACCATCGGGGATCAAGATACTGGACACTGAGGGATTGATTTCTCTCTCAGTCAGTACCTGGGCAACGTTGAAGGAAAGGTTCAGGCAAAACTTTACTCAGAAGGAGTTCCTCCATTTTTACACTCAAGGAAGGCCTGTGGCAGAGGCGCTTTCCTGACGGTCATCCGGAAGAATCTGTGAGAGAGATTTCTTCTCAAGTTCCGAGTGATACTCTGGCTGCCAGGTCGGTGAGAGAGACCTGTCCAGGTACGCTATACCCACTAAGGCTGGAGTGGCGAAACAAAGCTAAATTGTTGTCGGAGACAGGACTGTTTCCATATCCAAGGCCTGAATCTGCTGTTCTCCTTCCAACCTTTGTCTATCCTTCCCATCACCTGTTAACTGTTTTTACCCGGCTGGGTAATAAAGAGCACATATAAGAGATTTCCTATTTGCGGACATTCCTTTACTGCTATTGCATCCATCGTTCACCCTAGACACTTCACCGGAGCCATGAGGTAACATGCCATCCCATCATATCTCAGCAGCTCCTTCGGGAGTACCGCTACATACACATTTTGGCACATTCTTTCAATGTGTGTTTTTGGCCCTCTTTTATTGCCAATATTGGCATTATTTATGTGCATTTTGCCATTTTTTTAACATGTTGTAGTTCTTTTAACGAGCATCTGGCAGTGTTTTTTTTTTTGTGCATTTTGGCGCTTTTTTAAGATGCATTTTGGTGTGGTTTGTAATGCACTTAGCGCTTCTTTTAGCATGTAGTTTGACACTTTTGTAACATGCATTTTAATTTGCTTTTTAGCCCTGGTTCACATTGATGCACTTTGAAATAAGTAGCATGATTTCAAAGTAGCATGGTCAGCGCAATTTCAGGTGCTACTTAATGGACATCTGTGTGGCTTCATGCACAGATGTCTGTTGAAGTCGCACCTGAAATTTTCAAAAGTAGCGCAGAAACTGCTTTTGCAAATCGGTGCGGCACAGCAAAATCAGTGTCACACTGATTGAAACTGTGCCATTGCCTCCAATAGGCTGGAACTTGTCATTTGATCTCTTAAATTGCATGACAAATCGCTCAAATGTGAACCTAGGCTTATGCGTATTTTGCTTATGCAAATTTTGACAAATGGCACATTTGCTAGCCACTTTTGAGGTGTCATTAACAATTAATGGCACCGCAAGCATATCATGCATTTTGCATGTGTTTCCGGAATGCACACCAAAACACAGGTAAGAAATTAGCCAAAATATATGTTAAAAAAGCACCAGAATGCACATAAAAATTTGCTAAAAACACGTTTTAAGAAACAAGAATTTTTTTTGTTGAAAAATGTACCAAAATGTGCACAAAAAGCCAAATATTTTTTTTTTTGGGCATGAAGCATTGTGCATTTTTTCAATGCATATTTTGGAACGTTGCTAGTGTATTTGTCAAATGACAAAATGCATGTCTGCTAACTGCATTTGGGGTGCCATTAACAATGAATGACACTCAAAAAGCGCATTGCATATTTTGACAGAATTTTACAGCAATTTCAAATCATGGCAAGAATTGCGCAATTCTGCCAAAAATTCTGCATTGCTCAGATGTGAAAAAAAAAATACAATATAACTACACAGTGTATGTGTGTATACATTTATATACAGTCCCTGACAAAAGTCTTGTCGCTTCTCTATTTTGTAAAAACTCTTGCTATTAACCTAACTTTTAATTAATCAATTGGTGTTAGAAATAGCTCATATGAAAAGCTAAAGCCCTCCCAAATGATGTTTAATGCACCGAAATAAATTAGTTTCACTGAAAAAAGATTTATAATTTAATCAAGACAGAAAGGTCAAATTTTGGCAAGACAAAAGTTTTGTCACCTATACAGAAATTGAACAACTTTACTAAAAATCCAAAAATATGTCAGCAAATTAAGTGTTGGTGCTGCGAGATCCAAATTTAATATCTTGTATGACTTCCATGAGCTTGAAGGACAGCATCCCTGCGGTTTGGCAAGGATTCATACAATTTATTGATGAAGTCATCAGGAATAGAAAAGAAAACAGTCTTGCATGCCTCCCAGAGTTCATCAATATTCTTTGGTTTCGTCTTCCATGCTTCCTCTTTCATCCTACACCACAAAAAAGGGAACACAGGGGTAGATTCAGGTACACGTAAATTTGCGCAGCGTAATCGAAATACTCTACGCTGCCGTATTTTACCAGGCTCTACATCTAATTCTGGTAGATTTTTGCCGGTACGATATGGCGGCGTAGTCTATTTCTCGCCGCATAATCGAAATACGCGACTAGGGGGCGTGAAGCTCCGTTCAGAAATTTCCCGCCGTGCATTGCGCAAAATCACGTCGTTACATTATTTTTTTTTGAGTAGCGTCGTTTACAAACATTCCTATTCCCGGACGACTTACGTAAAAAATAATAAAAAAGACGTCGGAAAACGTTGAAATTCGAAGCGGGAATGACGGCCATACTTAACATGGGCTGTATAATATTAGAGCAGCAAAAAGCTGGTATAGTGTTACGCCAAAAAAAGATGACTAAAGATGTCGTAAGAGATTGCGATTGAAGATCGTAATTTCGGGGATCGCCGGCAAAAGCTCATTAGCATATCCCGACGCGGAAAACGACGGGAAGTTCACCCAGTGGCCGCAATTTTATTGCAACGTAGATCCGAAGGCGTACGAACACGTAATCCAGTCGAATTGAAGCCTGCAGCCGTCTATTCATGGTTTGAGAGTTCAGACTAGCTAAAAAACGTGCGTAATTTGAAAGTACTCCAGTCTAACACCAGTTAGACAGGAGTTACGGCTCTCTGAATCTGGCCCACAGTCTTTACCAAATAACTATAGACCTGTTAGTTTAACTTCTATAGTTGGGAAGATACTGGAGCGTTTAATAAAAGACCACATGGATGAGTTCTTGCTGGAAACAAACTATTTAAGCAACAGACAGCATGGATTCATGAAAGACAGAAGTTGTCAGACAAACCTGATTTATTTTCATGAAGAGGAAAGTAAAACCCTGGACAGAGGCGTGGCTGTGGACGTGGTATATTTGGATTTTGCAAAATCGTTCGATACAGTACTGCACACACGGCTCATGTGTAATGCCGCGTACACACGATCACTTTTTGTGATGAAAAAAAACAACGTTTTCAAAAACGTCATTTAAAATCACCGTGTGTGGGCAAAACTTTGTTTTATGTCTTCAGAAAAACGACCAAAAAAAATTCGAACATGCTTGAATTTTTTGTGTCGTTTTTCAAAACGTCATTTGTGTCATAAAAAGTGATGGTGTGTGGGCAAAACGATGTTGAAAACGAAGTTTTTAAAGCCGCGCATGCTCAGAGGCAAGTTATGAGATGGAGCTTCAATGGAACAGAGTGACGTCGAACGTGGTGTACGTCACCACGCTTTGCTAGAGCATTTTGGAAAAATTATGGTGTGTATGCAACGTCATTTTGGAAAATGAAGTTTGAAAAACGTTGTTTTGTTTCATCACTTGAAACGTTGTTTTTTTTCATCACAAAAAGTGATCGTGTGTACGCGGCATAAGGTAAGGTCTACAGGATTGAATATAGCAGTTTGTAAATGGATAGAAAACTGTCTGAAAGACAGGATTCAGAGAGTTGTGGTTAATGATTCATACTCTGATTCATACTGGTCCAAGGTTATCAGCGGTGTACCCCAAGGTTCAGTGTTGGGACCCTTATTTTTTAATATATTTATAAATGATATTGGGTCTGAGATCAGTAACATTTCTGTCTTTGCAGATGACACCAAGCTATGCAGTGGAATAACGTCCTTACAGGATGTTGCCAATTTACAAGGCGACCTCAATGCTCTGTCTAATTGGGCGACTAAGTGGCAGATGAGGTTTAATGTTGATAAATGTAAAGTTATGCACTTAGGGGCTAAGAATATGCATACATCATAAATGCTAGGGGGAGTACAACTGGGGGATCTGTAGTGGAGAAGGATATGGGGGTTTTAGTTGATCATAAGCTCAATAATGGCATGCAATGCCAAGCTGCGGTTTCCAAAGCGAGCAAAGTCCTTTCTTGTATTAAGAGGTATGGACTCTAGAGATATAGATATAATTTTTCCCCTGTACAAATCATTAGTAAGACCTCATCTGGAATATGCAGTCCAGTTTTGGGCACCAGTTCTCAAAATAGGATATCGGAGAACTGGAGAAAGTGCAGAGAAGGACAACCAAATTGATAAGAGGCATGGAGGAGCTTAGCTATGAGGAAAGATTAGAAGAACTAAATGTATTCACTCTTGAGAAGAGGAGAATAAGGGGGGATATGATCAACATGTACAAATATATAAGAGGTCCATATAGTGAACTTGGTGTTGAGTTATTCACTTTACGGTCAACACTGAGGAGGACAAGGGGCACTCTTTATGTTTAGAGGAAAAGAGATTTCACCACCAAATACGGAAAGGTTTCTTCACAGTAAGAGCTGTGAAAATGTGGAACAGACTGCCTCCAGACGTGGTTCTGGCCAGATCAGTAGATTGCTTTAAGAAAGGCCTGGATTCTTTTCTAAATCTACATAATATAACTGAGTACTAAGATGTGTAGGTAAGTTGATCCAGGGTAAATCCGATTGCCTCTCGGGGGATTAGGAAGGATTTTTTTTCCCCTGCTGTAGAAAATTGGATCATGCTCTGCTGGTTTTTTTTGCCTTCCTCTGGATCAACTGTGGGTATGGAGTTGGGTATATGTGATGTACTGTGTTTTTTTTTATTTTGTTTGTTTATTTTTTTATGGTTGATCTGGACGGACTTGTGTCTTTTTTCAACATGACTAACTATGTAACATATGCTCAATGATGTTCATGTCTGGTGACTGGGCTGGCCAATCCTGGAGCAACTTGATTTTCTTTGTCTTAAGCCCTGTACACACGATCGGTCCATCCGATGAGAATGGTCAGACGGACCGTTTTTATCGGTTCACCGATGAAGCTGACTGCCTACACACCGAATCGTGTCAGAATGCGGTGATGTAAAACACAACAACGTGATGAAAAAAACGAAGTTGAATGCTTCCAAGCATGTGTCGACTGAGCATGCGTGGATTTTTAACCGGTGCTCGTGCATACTAACGATCGGTTTTGACGTATCGGTTAGCCGTCCATCGGTTCAATTTTAAAGCAAGCCATCTGTTTTTGGACAGAAGGATAACGGACCGATGGGGCCTACACACGATCGGTTTGGACCGATGAAAACGAACTTCAGTCCGTTTTCATCGGTTTGAACCGATCGTGTGTACGCGGCTTTAAGGAACTTTGATGTGGAGATGGAAGTATGAGATGGAGCACCATCCTGCTGCAAAATTTGGCGTTTTTTATGGTTGGTAATATAAGAGGTAGCTAAGATTTCTTGGTATTTTAGACTATTGATGTTGTCTTCCACACTGCAAATCTCTCGCACACCCCTATACTGGATGTAACCCCAGACCATGATTTTGCCTCCACCAAACTTTACTGTTTTCTGGGTAAATCTCGGCTCCATTCGGGTTCCAGTAGGTCTCCTGCAACATTTGCGGCGACTGTGGTGTAATTCAACAGAAGATTCATCTGAAAAATCCACCTTCTGCCACTTTTCCAGAGTCCATCCTTATAGCAGGCTGTGGCCCTTGGCAAATGCCACACGGTTTTTCAATTGTGTTTTGTTTAGTGCTGGCTTATGGGCACTGATTCGACCATGGAGGCCATTTAGAGAATCCGACAAACTGTTCTGGTTGACACAGGGACTTCAGGTGACCAGGTCTCGTGGAGCTCTGCTGCAGTGGAAAATGGGCTGGCCTTGTATTTTTGAGCCAACAAACGGTCCTCTCGAACAGTTATCTTGTGGGGTTGGCCTGACCTGGCCTTGTAAAAAATGTCTCCAGTCTCTTTAAATCTTTCTTTTATCTTCTGAACTTGACGCTGAGACACATTGAAGGTGTCTGCCACATCAGCAGTGGATCTGGTCTTCAGCCTCTTGATAATTAACACTTTAGACTCTGGGTGAATCTTAGGCATGTTTGCAGAGGTCTAGTTACAGTTGAGAAGGTCTGGTGTACTGGTGTTCTTTTTATACACAGGGGTAGCGGCGTGCTGACGTCCTTCAAACCGCAAACTGTGTCCCGCAGTGAACGGGTGTGCTAGCCGGCCGGCTATTTTTCACATGCAAATTTTATCTACTTTCTTGTAAGTGTGATTTTAATTGTTTATTAAACAAAGTTATATGGGTTCACACTATGTAGCTTTTTTTTCTTCTCCATACTGATTTCATTACAACTCGGATCATCTGTCCACTGCTGGAGAAAACTCAACCTTTGGATATCCTGTCACGTTAACCCTTGGCTGGGGATTAAGCCATCTGCTGTCAGAAGATCTCTAGTTGGGATCTTCCCCTCTGGTAAGGGGCGGGGTGATTGAAAGGTGGAGGTGTTTATCTATCCATGCACTGTTTCTGAGGTTTTTGCATTTGATGTCACCATCTATCTGGAGGAAAGAACATTTGTTTTCTGCTATCAGTTTCCATCAGAAGCATAACATGTTCCGCACTTGATTAATGGATTTTACATATTTTAACATGTTCCGCACTTGATTAATGGATTTTATATATTATATATTTCTTTCATTACCTGCTTGACGGGACTCTCATTTACTCTACACTGGACTATCAATTGAGTTCTACACTGTAGTGTTTATATTTGCGCAGCTTTTTCTTGTTCCGCACTTGATTAATGGATTTTACATATTTTAACATGTTCCGCACTTGATTGATGGATTTTATATATTATATATTTCTTTCATTACCTGCTTGACGGGACTCTCATTTACTCTACACTGGACTATCAATTGAGTTCTACACTGTAGTGTTTATATTTGCGCAGCTTTTTCTTGTTTTATAGTATTATTTTTGTGTGTATCTCACATTTTAAGTTGCTAGCATTTTTCTAGACCATTCACATAGACAGCGCAGTATTACCACACTTTTTTTTCTTTTTATACACACCTGAGACCTAATTGATCCATTATTAGTCACAGGTGAAGCTCATATAAAAAGGCGACAACACTTATGTCTTGGCAAAAATTTACTCAATGGGCTTTACCAAGCTGTGAATATTATAATACTTTTTGTTAGTTTCGTTTTGCACTGAAACATTATTACAAAAGCTGTTGGGTTTAAAATGACCCATTTCTTGTAACAAAATCTTGATTGAAAATATATTTTAGCGGCACTTCAGGTCAATTTGTAAACAAGCGACAAGACTTTTGTCAGGGACTTTATAATATAAAACACATATATACACACACTCACACACACATAAACTTTTAGGGCCAGATTCAGGTACATCTGCGCATTATTGGACCGGCGTAGCGCACCGCCTTTACGTTAGACTTGCGCAATTTTGCCGCGTAATCACCCTATTCTCGTAGCTTTTGCGCAGGAAATTGCGCATGCGTAACGTTTTTTCAGAGGCGTAAGGAGGAGTAATACAAATTGGGAAGGACGTGGGCGTGTTACATTGAAATGAGCCGTGACCCCATGCAAATGAAGGGCCGGCCGGCTCGCGCATGCGCGCTTGAAGGAGACCATGTCAGCTCCACTGTGCGCATGCTCACAACTCGGGAGCGGCGCAATCAGTGAAATTGGAAATGGACTAGGGCAATGTTGTGAACTACGCAAACAGCATAAATAGACACACACAAACGCACTTGCATTGCAAAGGTACATCCCTTCCCATTTAACCAAGTGCTTTTGTCCTGTTGTTCGTTGCGGTGTGTTTTGTAGTTGTCAGATTAGTGTTCTGTGTGATCAAGTGTTTGTTAGTAGATTTTTGAAAGTGTTTTTGATAAGTGTTTGAGAGACTGTTTGTTTGATTGATATATTTGTGTTTGTTTCTTTTCCTGCTGTATTTTTGTTTTGTTTTTTTGTGACTGTTTCTTGCTGAGTAGTTTTCTCTCTGTGTGTGTTTTTGCTTGATTGGTTGTGCTTGTTTGTGTGCGTGAATTTTGTTGACTGGGACTGAGTTTTTTTGGAAGGATGACTGAGAGAAAACGAAAGCTGAATTTTACAGTTGTGGAAAAACAAATTCTTGCCCGGGCCATTAGCGAGTATGGGCGTTACCTCCACGGCCCAGAGAGTGCCAACACCACCCCGGCCAGGAGGAGGGAGATTTTGGATAGGATCACGGAGCAGGTCAATTCAGCGGGGCAGGGGGAGACACGGACCCGGTCTGGGATTGACAAAAAAATCAATGAGCCTGTCCTCCATCAAGGATACGCTGGGGAACCTGGACTCCCACTCCCGGGCTTTCACAACCTGCCTAAACGAACTGCAGACGACATCAGCAGGCGTTGGGCAGGATGTGAGGGCCCTTACCCTGGCTATCCAGGCCAACACGGCAACACTTGGCGCTGCCCTGGACAGAATAGCCGTGGCCTTGGAGGGCAGGCTGCCAGGTGGGCAGAGATCAGGGGCTGCTCCTCCTTCCCTGGTTTTACCCCTTCCCCATAAGTCTCCCCTGAGAAGCCAGGGCCGTGGCCGGGGGCGCCCCAGGCGTGGCTCACGCAAAGGGCAATAATTTGTTTTTCCCCCTTTTTTTTTTGCTGGAAATTTTTTGCTTTTGCAGGTAATTTTTTTTTTTTTGTGTTGTGAATGCTGTGTGAATGTGGGGGTGACATTCCTGCCGGAAAAGGGGTTTCACCCTCAATTTTGGTGGAGAAGGGTTCCCCAGGACCAGGGAAAAGTGATCCCCAGGTCCGTGTGAATGGTGTATGAATGTACAGTGACATAATTGGAGCCTTGGCGTGACGTTGCTGCTCACAAGTCCTGCATGGTGGACTGGTGCCAATCCAATTAGATGAGGATGTGGTGTGTGTGCTAGGGACCACAGTGGTGTGCATGCATCCATTCTCATTGTGCCATGATTAATGTGTATGTTTAACGTGCAAAGATGCCCAATGTGAGCTGTCTCCTGGCTGCTCTTCCCTCAGAAGACGGGGTAGCCTCGGTTAGGGGGGGATTGTCTGGTTCAGGGGTCAGGTCATCACGTAGGTCAATCTGCAGGCCCTTTCTTTCTGCGAAGTTGTGCAGCATGCACCATGCACCGATGATCTGGCACACAAAGTTTGGGGAATACAAGAGGGTACCCCCAGACTTATCCAGGCATCGGAAACGTGACTTTAGGAGGCCAAAGGTGCGCTCCACCACTGCTCGTGTTTGGGCATGTGCTTGATTGTATCTTTCCTCTCCTGGGGTTTGGGGGTTCCGGATAGGAGTCATGAGATGGGGTCCCAGTGGATATGCAGAGTCACCTGTAAGGGAAAAGACAGGAGGATGTTAGTCATGCATGTGCCCCTTGTGATGTGTGCATCATGGGAGGGGATAGTCATGCATGACTCCCATGTCACTCACCAACCAGCCAGGTGTCCCCATACACGTTCTGATCGAATTCCATTCGGATGTGGCATTGATTGTATATGTAGCTGTCATGGCTGGACCCTGGGTGTTTGGCACGGACGTGCCATATGAGGCCTTGGGCATCGACTATAACCTGTACATTGATGGAATGCCAATGCTTCCGATTGTGGTACATGTGCTCTGTCTCCTGGGGGGGCTGGAGTGCCACATGTGTGCAATCAATGGCCCCCACAGTGCGTGGGAATCTGGCAATTCTGTAGAAATCTGTCATTGCCTTCAGTCGCAGGTCCTCAGTGGTGGGTTTGATGATTTGGTTGGCCATGCGTCTGAGAATTGCAGGGACAACCTGGTGCACACATCTGCTCATGGAGGATTGTGACATCCCAGCCACCACTCCACTTGTACGCTGAAAAGAGCCACTGGCAAGGAAATGGAGTGTTGCCAGTACCTTGACCAGTGGCTGCACTGCATGTGAGCGGTGTGTTGGGCTGGTGATGTCCTCCTGCAGGGTTGTGGTTAATTCCAGGATGGCATGAGGGTGAATCTGAAGATGCAAAACACCTCAGAATCACTCATGCCAAACAGGTCTATGCGGGTGCGGTATATCCTCTCCCGTGCCATCCTCAGTGCCCTCATCCTTCTTTGTTCATCTAAAGTCAGTAGTATAGCTATGTGCGACGATGCCCCTGGCATGTTGGCATACAGATTGTTGTGCAACACGTGTGACTGCTGAGCTCCTCACTAGCAGTGTTGCTTTATCTAACAAGTAGACTTTTTTTCTCTTTTTAGACCAGCTTTTATATGCTCTAATTTTAGACAGGACATTTTGCTGTTGCGCACACTGCGTCGCCTGCGCTGCCCCAACGTTGTTTTGTGGATCCCCGTAAGTCCCTCATTAGCATATTTGACTAGCAAATCAATGGTGTGTCTAGCGCACTTTTGCGCGGACGGATGCGCCAGTCTAACGAAATTACGCGGGACAAGAAAAGTAGATTTTTGGCGTATCTCGTTCTGGGGATGCCGCGCATCGAAACGCACGCGCACATTTCGACTTACGCACACGCATCTCCTGTTGTGCAGGCGTAATCTCTCTGTGAATCTGGGCCTTAGGCTCCATGCACACTGAAGCTGATAAACTGTAGTTTATTGGTGTTTTAAACTGCACTCTATGTTAGCCTATGTGTCCGTGGACATTGACGTTTTTTTAGTGTTAATGAGCAGTGGAGTTTATGGGCTTTTTTTTGAACGCCAGAAATTTTCGTTCTAAGTGTCGTTTTTTGGCGGGAAAAAAACGCTAAAGAATGCAAAATGCAGAAAAACGCTAATAAACGCTCAAAAACAATCAAAAACACTGCTCGCCAGCGTTTTTTAGCATTTTTTTTATTCATTAAAAAAAAGCTACACTGAAAAACGCTAATAAACGCTATTGCAAAAATGCTAAAAAACACTGGCATTTTTTATAGCTTTTTTTTAGCTTCCAGTGTGCATGGAGCCATATTGTTTATATAAATTATTAAGCTTGCTATTGCTGATATTAGTGAAGCGCCCCCTTACTTTCAGTATGGGCACTACGCTAAAGTTAGTGGGGAGTGAGAGAGTTATGTTGCTCTTACTCTTAATTTTGCTAAATTTGGGCTGCTGTCATTTTTGGAACTGTCCTGTGGGTCAGTCTGCGCTCCGGGGGTGTCAAACTCACCCCTTGGATGACAGATGGCGCCAGAGGGGTTCTAACAGAGCCACTTTTCCCCAGCAGCCAATTGGAGGAGTTTTTCCCTCGCGGGGCATGCTGGGGAGGGGTATATCTCATTTTTTTCAGGGTTCTTCGCGTGTTCCTGGTCCAGGTGCGGCACCCACCAGACCCCGGCGATATGGTCTACCAGTTACGTGGAGTTCCTGGCGGATGCTGTCGAGCGGCCCCAGTGACTTGCTGGGTCCCCTCACCACTAAGAGAACGATCCTAGGCCGATGGCTGTACGTGGGGATTTGGCTCAAGGAGAGTCCGGAGGCAGGTTATCTGAGAGACTTGAACGAACCATCGGGGATCAGGTGACCGACACACTGACAGGTACATTTCAACTGTCAACCGGTCACCCGATTGTAATTGACTTGAAGGATTCGCTCTGCTGTTCACATTGTCAGCATAGAGCCTGTGGCAGAGGCCTCATCTGGCATCCTAAATCCAATCAGAGCCAGGCCCATGGTAAGGACCTGTTCCTTCCAGCAACCTTAAAGTAGAACTCCGGCTGCCAGGCTTGTGGCAGAAGTCTGTCGGGGGATCACTTCACCCACTCTGGCTAGAGGGGTGATAAGATATATTGTTACTGAGAGCAGGCTTGCTCTCCTGTTCATCCAAGCCTGATACTGCAAGGTTTTCTTCACTTCATCAACATGTCCTATCTACTGCTTGTTGATGTTGGTCGTGTTGGACCCAAGAAATAAAGCATTTGGAAAACCTTATCTACTGGCTGGACATTCACTTACTGCTCTGCACACTGACCTTACCCCTAGACAATGCTGAAAGGTAACTTAATACACCGATCTCAAATCAATCAGCAGCCCCCATGGGGGTATCGCTACATTAAAAAGAAGGAATCCTTCTTCCTCACATCACAGCAGCTTCTCATCTATATTCTACACCTCTGATCTGGAGAATCTGGGAGGAGATATTTTACAGAAATGACCAATGAGATCTTCAGATCTCACCTTCATAAACTGGTCATCTGTGTAAAAGTGAATGACAGAAGGGTGTGTCCTGTGATGAGAAGAGAACACTCCTCATTTTAGCTTCATAAACTGGTACACCTGAGAGATCAGCCGTGATCATCAGGATCTCGGCTCTTCTCCGTTTAATAAACGTACACCAAAACCACAGCAACAAGCCTCTATCCCTATTCACATTGTTGAAAGAGAAAAAGGTAAACATTGGGATTTTAGATTAAGAGTCGGTTCACACTGGGGCGACACGACTTCCAGCACGACTTTCAGAAGCAACTTCAACACTACTTGAGCATGAACCACAGGGCGATCTGGGGCGATTTACAACACGACTTGAAGTCCTTTTCAGGTCAGGAGACATTCCAGTGGCCAATAAAACAACAATCAGCTCTGGGAGAGGGAAGGGGAGGGAGGGGTTTGCCTGAGAAATGTATGTTATCTTGCTTGAAAGTAGCTTCAATTAAAACAGTGATCAGACTTGGAAGCGACTTCCATTGAAATCAATGGGTACAAATCGCCTAGGAGTCTGATTGAAGTAGTACAGGAACCTCTTCTGAAGTCGGAGCGACATGAGTAGTGTGTATTAACACCACTCCCATTCACTTACATTGCTTTTCTGGACAGCGCGACTTGGGACGACTTGAGACGACTTCAAGTCTGATCCCAAGTCGCCCCAGTGTGAACCGACTCTTAGATTAGTTGCTGCAAACAGATAATATGAAGTGTATAAACAAAAACTTTAATTTATCAAACACAGTTCCGTGGTCTAAGGCTCCATTCACATCTAGGCGACAAAACGCCTGTCGCGCGACGCTCGTGCCGCTGGAGGGGAAAAATCCCATTGATGTCTATAGAGATGGTTCACATCTCTGAAACGCCGAACGCCTGTCGCCTGAAAAAAAGTCCCGGACCCTTTTTTTCAAGCGACATTGGCGTTCGGCCATAGACATCAATGGGGAGATTTATAAAAAAATAAAAAATAAATTAAAAAAAAATCTAAGCGCGGCAAGTAACTCCGCGTATGCGGCGTTACTTGCCGCATAGCTGTGAATGCAGCCTAAAAGTATGTGATGCAACACCTATATATAAAACACTCGATAAGATTACCATGAGGATATGAAAAAAATGTGATACACGATTGCATATACACATTATTGAATAGATCCAATGGAACTGAGAGACAGAACAGTCTTGGTAACCTAAGGGTCAGAACTCTACGCATTTCATGAATCATGTTCACTCATCAGGAGTATGGATGCAAAAAACATATCACTGTAAGTGCAAAAAATGGGTAGGTAGATTACTTGGAACAAAATACATGAAATGTGCCCTACAAAAGAGGGAGGAAATTCATATGGATCTAACTGCTGTTACTTACAGGTAAGTTCATGTGGTAAACCGGCTCACTGGGGGCAGGGGGGCTGCTAACCCAAACATACTACCTGGTTCGAAGCTAAAGTGGCAGGGTATACCCAAACCAGACTATGGGAACCACCGGAGTGTCACCCTGGTGACCAAATCGCAATCTGATTAGGATGTTGTGGTGTATGTGCAAGGAGCCGCATGTATCTGGAATTAATCAGAAAAAATATATAAAGTAAAAATTTAAAAAAATAAATAAAAATTGATAAAAAAGAGAATGTAATGCATGTGTGTGAAACATGTCAAATCTGTAGGGTATGAAAAAAAATGGAGTCACTGTGTTACCCCTGCCTATCGTGCATGTACACCTGAATGTGAGTGACAAAAAATGCAGTGTCTATCTGTGGGAGTAGATTGCAGAATGATCACCCGGCCGAGCCCAGCTAAATAACTCAATATGATTAGTCAGGATGAGAAAAATACATATGTCTAGCAAATAGAAAAAAAATACATTTGATCTGGAGCGGAAATGCCAAAATCAGAGGAAATAATGGGCCAATGTTGGACGACTAAACCTTCAAGAGGGTCATAATACTACTTAAATACTTTCCTACTCGGCACACTTACCCCCTTCCTGCCCAGGGCAATTTTCAGCTTTTAGTGCTGCCACACTTTTGAATTGTGCGGTCATCCAACACTGTACCCAGTGTACCCATCACTACTGTGTTTTTTTATTTTTTTATTTTTTGCTAAATAAATGAAAAATTTGGAAATGAGTAATCTTTCTGTTTCACTGATATGTGTTGATGAGGCTGCACTGATGGGCACTGATGAGGCAGCATTGATGGGCACTGATGAGGCTGCACTGATAGGTAATGGTAGTGTCGGAACTACTGGGGTTAAAAGAATATATATATTTGGCGCTACCCCCTCAGGAGCTGCTGATTAGATTTGGGATCGGCATATTTAAGTTACCTCTATGTGATGTCTAGGGGTGAAGGTGGTGAGCAGAGCAGTAAGTGAATGTCCAGACCGATAGCTGAGTTTTCCGATGCTTTATTCTTAGGTCAAACATGACCAACATCAACTTGAGGTAGACAGAATAGGTTGATGAAAGAAAGAAGATTAACCTTGCAGCATCAGGCCTTGGATAAGGCAGTCCTGCCTTCGACAGTAGAATCTAGAGTCAGAGTGGGTGAAGTGCCCCCGGACAGACCCCTCTCACAGGCCTGGCAGCCGAAGTGATACTTAAAGCTTTTGGAAAGGAACAAGTCTCTGCCCCCGACTTGGCTCTAGTTAAATTCAGATTTTAAGATGGAAACCTCTCTCACAGGCCCAACGTTAGCAAAGTAGAGGTATAGAGCAAATCCTCCCAGTAGGTATTTTAGTGAAGGTCACCAGCTGACAGTCTGACTATGTTCTGTCAGTGCCTGGTAACCAGATCCCCGATGGTTCATTCAAGCCCTGTTGGATCACCTGCCTCCGGGTTATCCTCAGACCGATCCCCCACAGAACAGCACCCAGCTTGGGATCTTCTCAGTAGAGGTGAGAACCCAGTAAGTCACTGGGGTCCCTGATAGCATCAGTTTCCTTGAGCCATGAAGCCCAAAGTTTGTAGTTCCGCGTAGTGTAGGCCCTGGCCAGGTAGGCCATAGTGGCGGCCTCGTGGTGTGTGTGCACCCTGAAGGTGCCGCACCTGTGACCCGCTGTGGGTAGGAAACCCGGGTAGAAGACGCGGACGAAAAGGCACCTGCATCAGATATACCCTCTCCCAGCAGGCCCAGGGAGGGAAACACAACTCTGATTGGCTGCTGAGGAAAGGCAACTCTGTTCTGGAACCCCCCTGGCACCATTTGCTGCCCAAGGATGGTGACATATCCTCAGCACAGAGAATGGGACCACAGGCAGCCCAGCCCGAAATGCTAATTTAGGGAATCAACATGGATGAAAGCAAGGTAACTCTCTCATCCCCCCGCTAAATTTAAAATAGCGCCCATAACTGACAGTAGGGGGGTGCTACACATATATATATCGTATATATTTAAAGGTAAAATTGGCTTCTCTTATGTTCAATTAAAATTCAATCGGAGTTCATGATTGCTCAAGAATGTTTTACAAGAAGACTGCCTGTAACATTCCCAGGTTATAAATTAAAGGTTTTAACACTTAATAAAATTAACAAGATAATGCAACCATGAGCTTACAGACCTAATTGGTATTTCCAGGATAAGCCACAAAACAAGAGGGCTTATTAGCAAATGAAGCAATTGTGTTATATATTTTAAATAATATTTTTTTCTTTCATAATATGTTTATAATGTATCTGTTTTAATATTCAAAAACCTATTAATGCATATATATATATTATGATAAAGGTTGCAAACATGGGCCCAGATTCATAAAGCAATTACGCCTGTCTAACTGGTGTTAGACAGGAGTAATTTCAAATTTTGCGCGCCGTATCACTAGTTTGAATCCTCAAACCATGATACGGCGGCTTCGGGCTTCGATCCGAGAGGCTTACGTCTTCGTAAACCTTCGGATCTACGCTGCGATATTTTTGCGGCCGCTGGGAGGAGTTTGCGTCGTTTTCATGCGTCGGGATATGCAAATGTGTTTTTACGGCGATCCACGAAGATACGAGCGGTCTTCGCAATCGCTTACGTCTGTTTTTTTTACGTACTGTTAGACCAGCTTTTTGCTGGTCTAACGGTGTGTAGCCCATGTTAAGTATGGCCGTCGTTCCCGCGTCGAATTTAATTTTTTTTTTTTTTCTGCGTAACTCGTTCGGGAATAGAAATGTCCGTAAACGACGCTACTCAAACAACGAATGACGTAACGACGTGATTTCGCGCAATGCACGGCGGGAAATTTGCGAACGGAGCATGCGCAGTTCTATCGCCGCGGGAACGCGCCTATTTTAAATCCTTCACGCCGCCTACTCGTCTAGATGGATTGCGAAGGGAGAAATACACTACGCCGCCGTCGTTTACTGGACAAAATCTACCTGGATTCCACGTAGAGCCAGGTAAAAAACGGCGGCGTAGTGTATTTCTGATACGCTACGAGAATCCAATTCTCTCTGAATCTGGGCCATGGTATTCTATTAGTGAGAATGTTAACATGAAAACACATTGTCATCTTACATCATCTATTACACAGTAATGACACACCCACTTTTTGAGTGAGATAAAAAGTAGTTACAGATCACAGAGAAGGGATCTCTCTCTCTCTCTCGGACAGAAAGGATGCTAGGAGGAAGCTGGGAGGCTAAATTCTGGAATGCAAGGAGATGCTAGGCTGAAAGAAGATCTCTGAGGAATCTTGGAAGGAGAGAAACTGGGAGATCTGGAAAGGTGGAAAGATGTAGGAGGTTGATGCGTCTCAAAATGACAGAATTCTTAAGTCCTGGTAAAGTATTACTCTGTTCATGTATACCTTTTTGTTAATTGAATTGTTTTTGCATATACATTACTAAAACCATTTAAATATATGGCAGAGAAAATTGGAATTGTATTATTTTTAACTGCAGTATGAAATAATTATATCCCAAATATTAAGAGACATAAACAGTATTGTTTGTCTCTTAAAAGCTAAGACCAACGTTTGTACAATGGTTTTGTCATGATATGTGTTTAGAAATAGATTAATTCTAAATCTAGGATGAGCTGAACACCCCCCCCCCCTTCGGTTTGCACCAGAACCTTCGAAAGGACCAACATTCGTGCAAACTTAAGAACCCCATTGAAGTCTATGGCCCCGTACACACGACCAAGCTTCTCGGCAGAATCCAGCGAGAAGCTCGCTGGGAGACATAATCTGCCGAGTAACTCGGTCGTGTGTACACTTCCGACGAGCATCCCGTCGGGAAGCTCGTCGAGCCAAAAAAGAGAGCACGCTGTCTTTTTCCTCGTTGTTCAATGAGGACTTTGGCTCGACAAGCTTTTCCGACCGCTCATCGGGAACCTCGTCAGGCGGAACGATGAGTTTAGCCCGACGAGGTTCTCGGACGTGTGTACGCGGCCTCAGGGACTCGATTGTTCGTATTCAAAAGTGCTAATTTTAAAGGCTAAATTGCAAGTTATTGTCCTAAAACGGGTTTGGGGACCCGGGTCTTGGCCCAGGGAACATGTATCAATGCAAAAAAAAAGTTTTTAAAAACAGACGTTTTTTCGGAAACAGTGATTTTAATGATGATAATCCCCTGCCTGTGGTATTAATATAAGCAGATCCCTGCCTCTAATATGAGAAACACCAGCTTTACGTAGCTTTAGGTGCACACTGTGCAGAGGACACAGATAGTACGCCACTTGAAAATATTGCAGCTAGCACAATCACCTGCCTGCCTGTCAGTATATTAGGAAGAGAGGATCTAGCTAAACTCAATACAGTGTATAAATATATATACACACCACCTGGGATGCATATATGTCCTCTACACACTGTAACACTAACTGACTAGCCTGCCTGCCTGCTCTATCTAACTGCAAAAAATGACACTCTCTCGTCTCTGTAAACCACCGCAAAACACTACACAAGGCTACCAGGGAGGCAGCCTTATATAGTGTGGGGTGTGTATTAAACCCCCTGAGCCATAATTGGCCAAAGCCACCCTAGCTTTGGCCAATTATGGCTCTCCGTTTTTTGCAAGCTGTGATTGGCCAAGCATGCAGGTCATAGTGCATGCTTGGGCAATTATCAGCCAGCAATGTACTGCGATGCCGCAGTAAATTATGGGCCGTGACACGCCACTCGTATTTGGCGAGAACGGCCCATAACGTTCATTATTCGACGAACGGTTGAACATACGATGTTCGAGGCGAACATGGGTTTGACTCGAACACGAAGCTCATCCCTAGTCTCGATCAAATTATCAGGCTGTGCGCAATATAACAATTTGTTTGTGCATTTTAGAGTCTAAGCAGAAGGTCTTTTTGTTTTGAGAAGGAATCACCATATTTAAGTAAACACCAATTGTTTACAAAAGTCTGTGTAGTCACAAAAGCTATTCACCAAAAGTTACCAAGTCTTTAAAGGAACACTAAAGGTTAGTTTTTTATTAGATCAATTAATTGCTGTAAGCTAGAGCATTTAAATATCACTTACCTTGTTTTTCCTTTTGACCTCCAAAATACAGTAATCCAGGTTTGAATATGCCATTTCCTGTCTCTCCTCTTCTTGCTTTCCACCAGCACCTGAGCTGTTTGGCATGGTGGAAAGCAGAATGTGCTCACCCCCTCCCTATGATTACAGCTCTGCGTGAAGATGCTCTCTTATCCCTCACATGCATGGAGGCTAAGCCTAATGGGAACTGTAGTTCCCATTAGGCTGTGATGCAGCAAGAATGAACGTGCACTGCAAACCAGGAAGTCAGTGACAACAACAATTCAGGAGTGACAGAGGTGAATAAAACAGCTCGATTTCAACAGGTATCAAACTAGTTATAATGCAAAACATTACTTTTTACTTTATCAGCTACTGTCAGACTTTACTTTAGGAGGAAAATATTTTTGTTTTTACAACCCCTTTAATGTACCCAGTTATTATTCAAGTATTGAATGTGGTATTTTGTAATAGGAGCTTGTGTATAATTGTGAATATCATCTGTATCATCATTTATCTTTGATATTTAGAAGTATATCCATTTATTTGTATTATCACAAAATATACTTGATATTAATTTGCACTGTATTTTTAGTTAATAAATATATATATTTTAAGCACATAATTTGTGTCTCTTGTCTTCAAAAGAGCACGGATAAACGAACTTGAATTCTTCTCACCCAAGACAAAGATTTGCATAATTTCATAAATACAATATTGTGAGCTGAACGCCGCCGGTTCAATTTGCATCCAGAAACATGTGAACGGACCGAAAGTTCGCGCAGACTTTCAAACTTTCCAACATACGTTAAAGTCTATGGGACTCGAACGTGAGAAATCAAAAGTGCGAATTTTAAAGCCTAATATGCAAGTTATTTTCGTAAAAAGGGTTTGGGACCCGGGTCCTGCCGTTTTTCAGGAGCAGTGATTTTAATGATGCTTAAAGTGAAAAAATAAAAGTGAAATATTCCTTTAAATATAGTGCCTGGGGGGTGTCTATAGTAAGCCTGTTAAATGGTGCGTGTTTCCCGTGTTTAGAACTATCCCTGCACAAAATGACATTTCTAAAGGAATAAAACTGCTTGCGCCTTTAATGTAAAGTCTGGTACCAGCAATATGGATGAAAATCGTTGCGAAAAACGGCATGGGTACCCCCCCAGCCCATTGCCAGCCTCTTTGGGTCTAGTATGAGTGTTAAGGGGAACCCTGCACCCAAATTAGAAAAGGAAAGGCGTGGGGCCCCCAGGCCCTATATACTCTGAACAGCAGTATACAGGTGGTGTAAACAAGACAGGGACTGTAGGTTTGTTCTTAAGTAGAATCTGTTTGTAATTTGGAACAGGTACATTTTTAAGTGTAGCTCTAGCCAAAAAATCTATTTTTAAGCTTTTTGAAAAACATAGGGAAGGGTTATCACCCCAGTAAAAAAACATTTGTTTTGCTGTCTCTGCACCTGTTCAGAAGATTTCACCTTACTTTCTGTCCCAATGACAATTGTATTTTGTATTATTTTTTTTTTTTAGGCAAACAAAGATTGGTGATAAAGCATCAGTGGAGAGGAGACATGTTTTTCCCATATTAACTCACAGGAGAGAATTTCCTTTCCTAGGTTTAGATTTCCTCTGACTTCCTGTTGTCTCCCTCTGTTTGTGAGTAGGAGTTGTTTGTAAGTCGGATGTTTGAAAGTATCGTCTGCCCTATATACTGCAGAAATTTGGACCTTGCCACAACACTGTAAGCCCTCACAATTACTCTTGATGGGCACAGGAACGGGCTCTGCTGTCAAATATTAGATCAAAAATTGTAATTACACGCCTCTGTTAACCGCTTAAGGACTTCCTCCTGCACATTTACATCGGCAGAATGGCATTGCTGGGCACATGCACGTACAGGTACGTCCTTTGCTAGTGCCCAGCCGTGGGTCACGGGCGCGCGCCCGCGGCACGCTCCGTGACCCGGTCCGAAGCTCCGTGACCTGGAGCGTGGGACCCGCAGACCCGATCGCCGCTGGAGTCCCGCGATCGGTCCCCGGAGCTGAAGAACGGGGAGAGCGGTGTGTAAACACACCTTCCCCGTTCTTCACTGTGTTGCTGTGATCGATCGTGTGATTCCTTTTATAGGGATACACAATCGATGACGTCACACCTACAGCCACCCCCCCTACAGTTAGAAACACATATTAGGTCATACATAACCCCTTCAGTGCCCCCATGTGGTTAACTCCCAAACTGCAATTGTCATTTTCAGAATAAACAATGCATTTAAAATGGTCCCATAATGTCGCAGTCACAAAAAAATCTCTGATCGCCGCCATTAGTAGTAAAAAATAAAAATAAAAAATAAATGCAATAAAACTATCCCCTATTTTGTAAACGCTATAAATTTTGCGCAAACCAACCAATAAACGCTTATTGTGATTTTTTTTACCAAAAATAGGTAGAAGAATATGTATCGGCCTAAACTGAGGAAAAAAAAAATGTTATATATTTTTGGGGGATATTTATTATAGCAAAAAGTAAAAAATAATGCATTTTTTTCAAAACTGTCGCTCTATTTTTGTTTATAGTGCAAAAAATAAAAACCACAGAGGTGATCAAATACCACTAAAAGAAAGCTCTATTTGGGGGAAAAATAGGACGCCAATTTTGTTTAGGAGCCACATTGCACGACTGCGCAATTGTCTGTTAAAGCGACACAGTGCTGAATCGCAAAACCTGGCCGGGTCCTTTAGCAGCCTAAAGGTCCGGGTCTTAACTGGTTAAACAGGGGCAGAAATATTGGGCCTTAGGCACTGGTGCCACAACACTGCAACCCCTCACATATACTCTAGTTAGAATGCAGGAATGAGCCCTGCTGCAAAGTATTGCAGCAAAAATTGTAATTACAAACCCCTGTTAAACAGGGACAGAAAAATTGGGCCTTAGCCACTGGTGGCAGTGCCCAGAACCAAAAATGTTCTTACAAGCTATCAACATGAACATTGAGGAAGAAGAAGACTCAGCATAACAGGATAGTCACTCAGCATCAGCATAGGCAGTCTTAAAGGGATCTCTGATTCATAAAAAAAAATATTTGGTTACATCAGCATCAGGTGCTTGGTAGCTGGTGATCCAAGACTGATTCATTTTTATAAAGGTCAGCCGAACGACTGAGTCGGTGGACAGGCGCACCCTGTGATCGGTTACAAAGCCTCCAGCAGCACTGAATGTGCGTTCCGAAAGAACGCTGGGTGCAGGACAGGCCAGTAGCTCAATTGCATACTGTGCAAGCTCTGGCCAGTGATCCATCTTCAAGACCCAGTAACCCAGAGGATTTTCAGAGGGAAAGGTGTCCAAGTCTAATCTTCATTGTAAATCAGATGCTGGCGATGGTTGCTGGAACCGATCATACCTTGGGGCTGCGAACTAAAAAATTATCTGAAAGCATAGTTCAGGCGGCCACCTTCTTCACCGCTCCTTCAGTGACAGACCGAAGCCTCAGCAACACATTGTCCAGGACTGAATATACTGCAGCTAGCTGAATCAACTGCCTGCCTGTAGTATTATTAGGAAGAGAATAATAGCAATGCTCTGTAGTGAGATCTAGCTAAACTGTATACAATATACTGTATATATATATATATATATATATATATATATATATATATATATATATATACACACACAAAGCCTGCAATGTATATACAGTATGTACTAAATATACTGGAAAACTGGATCTAACTAAATCAACTGCCTGCTCAATCTAGCTAACTGAAATGAAATGACACACTCTATCTCTCTCTCTCTCTCTCCACTGCCGCAACACACTGCACAAGGCAGACGCCCAGACGGCCTTATATAGTGTGGGCGTGTACTTCTTCCCCCTGAGCCATGATTGGCCAAAGGCACCCTGCCTTTGGCCAATTATGGCTCTCTGTGCTGATGGCGCTGTGATTGGCCAAAGCATGCGGGTCATAGTGCATGCTTGGCCAATCAACAGCCAGCAATGCACTGCGATGACGCAGTGCATTATGGGTAGTGTTGAGCGGAATACGCCATATTCGATTTCGCGATATTGCGCGAATATATAGAAGAATATTTGCGAATATTCGCTAATATCGAATATTCGTGATATTTTATCCAAAAAAAATTTTGCGAAATTTCGCTAATGCGAAAATGATTGCGAAATTCTCATAAACGGAGATCATTTCCTGTATTACTAAACTAATATGCACTAAACACTAACTCTACTTAAAAGAAAGGAGAATAAGGGGGCAAAAGAAGGGCGGAGAAGATAATCGCACAATATTCCTATTGCGTGATTATCTTCTCCGCCCTTCTTTTGCATCAGAGCCAATCAGAATAACTCGAATATTCGGCAAAAGGAATATCGCGCAATATTCCTTTTGCCGAATATTCAAGTTATTCTGATTGGCTCTGATGCGTGCATCAGAGCCAATCAGAATAACTCGAATATTCAGCAAACGGAATATTGCGCGATTATCTTCTCCGCCCCTCTTTTGCATCAGAGCCAATCAGAATAACTCGAATATTCGGCAAAAGGAATATCGCGCAATATTCCTTTTGCCGAATATTCGAGTTATTCTGATTGGCCCCCCTCAAGCCAACAGCCGCGCTCGACCAGGATTGGGGTGCGTTTGGCGACCTACTTTACGATTGGAGATTCTCTCTTCTATATCCCACATTCACCACATCAACTCTGTGGACGGCTGAGCCTGGAGCAGCAACACCACCTGGATACAACAGAGGGAATCCATCTGGGACAGCGAGATCTCCATACCTGATGAATCCAACTATATGCCTGTATATAGCATCTTGAAGGTAAGGGAACTACATCACCTGTTGGCGACTCCCAGTACTGAACAGCATCTAGAGCAGGGGTCTCAAACTCCCGGCCCGCGGGCCAGTTGCGGCCCGCAGACCGAGATTTTGCGGCCCACTGACAAGCCCTTCCCCCGGACAGTGTCATACTTTGCAGCGCATGCAGCGCAGCGCGGTACCCTTTCCCTGCAGCCCCCCCCGTACTCATCTTTGTGTCCGGCAAAACAGGGGTGTGTGTCATGTGACGTCAGCAGCGTAGGGCGGCGCTGCCGTCACGCGCCCGTCCGCACTGAAGTGAAGTTGCTCAGAAGAGCTGAGCGCCCTCGCCCTCGTCAGCAGCGTCCTTCAAAGTAAGTGCTACTGTAATGCCAGTTAGCAGATGCTATCACAGGGTGGTAGGGGGAATAGGGGGTGCTACTGCTGGGGGGGGGCGGTTGTTGTTGGATGATTGGGAGGCTAGCACCCTCATGTTATTACCACGGGGGGGGGGTGTTGCTGGTGAATGATTAGGGTGCTACTGTTCATCAACACCCCCAACCCCCCAGCAGTAGTACCCCCATAATCTTTCAGCTGATGCTATTATCACAGGGTGGTAGGGGGAATGGGGGGTGTTGCTTGTGGATGATGGGGGTGCTACTGCTGGTGGGTTGGGGGGTGTTGATGAACAGTAGCACCCTAATCATTCACCAGCAACAGCCCCCTCCCCCTGTGGTAATAACATTAGGGTGCTACTGCTGGTGTTGCTGGTGGATCTCAATCATCCAAACCCCCCTTCAGCAGTAGCACCCCCCAACATCTGTCTGCTCATGCTATTACCACAGGGGGTAGGGGGAATGGGAGTGTTGCTGGTGGATGATGGCGGTGCTACTGCTGGTGGGGGGTGTTATTGGTGGATGGTGAGGGGCGCATGATGGGGCATTATATGTGAGGGGCACATGATGGGGGCATTATATGTATGTGAAACCATATTCGCTCAGCCCTGATAGGAAATTTCTGTGGGTGGAACAAGAGCTCAGCCTATCAGGGCTGAACGAATATTGGCTCACTGCCCTAATAGACTGAGCGCTAATCTATGTGATTGGCTGGCAGTGCCGAAAGAAGAATGGAGAAGAGTGAGTGTGTGTATGTGACTGCAGCCAGGGTCATAGGGACTGTCCTGGAGAGTGAACATTAGGGGCGGCAGGGGCGCAATCTGTGACATTTTGGTCCAATACTTGATGCGGCCCAGCCTCACCCAGCTTATACCTCCAGTGGCCCCCAGATAATTTGAGTTTGAGACCCCTGATCTAGAGTGAAGTCATCCATCATATTATCATCTAGCCCGCCAGCTGTTACCAGCAAGATACCGCCTGGCGCAATTGTCCACAGCCCAGCACATCCCCCACCGGTCCCTAAGGACCTCACTCCTGGTTTTCAGCAGTGTCTGACACATGGAACTCTATTTATCCACTATACTCGTTTTTTGCTTCCATTCACATATATGAGCCTTTGTATTCACATAGCAATTTTGAGTGTTTTGAGTTTTTTGTCTTTGACATTTCATGTATTGTGTAATTTAGTGCTCACACACCACTATTTGTAGCGCTTATCACCTATTTTATTCATATGTTATTTTGTGTTTTGTGGACACTATACATTGAGCTGCCTCTTAAGTGTGGTTGCTACCCATTCATTCACCACTGTTTACTCACAGTAGCGCATTCGTTTTTCCCAAACATTTTGTTTTAAAAATACATTTGAAAAAATACGAATATTCGCCATAGCGAATATTTGCCGCAATATTCGCGTTATTCGCGAATACTCGAATATGCAATATTCGTAGCGAATATTCGCAATGCGAATATTCGTGAGCAACACTAATTATGGGCTGTGACGCGCAACTCGAATTTGGCGCGATTGGCCCATAAAGTTTCGATCTTCAAACGATCGAACAGCCGATGTTCCAGTCGAACTCATGTTCGACTTGAACTCGAAGCTCATCCCTACTCGGAATGTACTAGATCCCCCAAAGAAACCATCTACGTTTTTTGGATGGCTCTGGTTTTCATTTGTGCACTAGATGTAAAGCATGCAGAGTTACAAGAAGACCAGGGACTTCTAAATAAAATTCACATTTTCAGTCTTTAGTTAATAGAGAAGATTTTAAAATCAAACCCCTTATCACATGTAACTCAGACCATGTCACATACGTGCTGGAGTGTCCGTGCTCCCTCCAGTACGTGGGTCAACCTACAAGACAACTTAAAATTAGAATAAGTGAACATCTTACAAATACAGTAAAACCTTGGTTTGAGAGCATTTTGCAAGACAAGCAAAATGTTTTAATAAATGTTGCCTTGGTATACAAGCGATCTCTTGATATAAGAGTAGTGTCATGTCACAGCTGAGTATAAAAAAGAAGAGAGAAGTCTCCAAGTGTAGCAATATGGATACATTTAATGAATGTACAACATTTAGCAACATATTGCTACACTAATGCCGCGTACACACGGTCGTTTTTTGCGATGAAAAAAAACGACGTTTTCTGTGAAGTAAAAAACGACGTTTTTGAAACGTCACTTTTCAAAGACAATTTTGCATACACACCATCGTTTTTTCACAAAAAGCGAGGTTACGTTCACCACTCTTTTCCATTGAAGCTCGCTTCATAACTAGCTTCTAGGCATGCGCGGGTTGAAAAACGTCGTTTTGAAAGACGTTTTTGCTACACACGGTGACTTTTTGTGAAACAAAAAACGATGTTTTGAAAAACGACACAAAAAATTCAAGCATGTTGGAATTTTTTTTTGGTCGTTTTTTTTAAGACAAAAAACGACGTTTTGCCCACACACGATCAATTTAAATGACGTTTTAAAAAACGTCGTTTTTTTTCATCGCAAAAAACGACCGTGTGTACGCGGCATTAGAGGTGCCTTTTCTCTTTTATACCTTGTATAAAAAATGCTTTGATATACAAGTGCTTTGGATTACAAGCATGATTCTGGAATGAATTATGCGCGCAAACCAAGGTTTTACCGTATTAAAAAAGTATTCCCAAATCACAGTGTCTCTAGACATTTTAAACTTTTCCATGACAGTGATCCTTAACCACTTCCATACCAGGCACTTACGCACCTTCCTGCCCAAGCCAATTTTTAGCTTTCAGCGCTGTCGCACTTTTAAATGACAATTGCACGGTCATGCTACACTGTACACAATTTTTTTTATAGTTTTGTTCCCACAAATAGAGTTTTCTTTTGGTGGTATTTGATCACCTCTGCGATTTTTATTTTTTGCGCAACAACTAAAAAAAAGGTTGAATTTTTTTTTCTGTTAATTTTTGGGGAAAATAAGTAAGTTTTCTACTTTGATTACAGGCAGTGATGAGGTGGCACTGATGAGCACCGGTGAGGTGGCACTGATGAGAACCGGTGAGGTGGCACTGATGGACACTGATAGGCGGCGCTGGTATGCGGCACTGATGGGCACTCATAGGTGGCACTGATGGGCACTCATAGGCGACACTGATGGGTGGCACAGATGGGCACTGATAGGTGGGCACTGGGCATGGATGGGCACTGAGGGGGTGACACTGATGGACACTGAGGGGTGGCACTGATGGACACTGAGGAGTGGCACTGATGGACACTAAGGGGTGTGACTGATGGCATTGCTGGGCATCACATTTATCCCAGTGCCCATGTTGCCAGTCAGTGCCCATTTGTGGGCACTGATTGGCATCTATTCTCTTTTTTTTGCCCTTTATTTATTTATTTTTTACTGACCTTCCCTGTTGGTCCAGTGTGGGCTTCCCTGGTGGTCCAGTGTGGGCATCCGAGGGGGTGCTGGAGCACCCCCAGGCAGAAAACGGCGAAGCCCGTGTCCCCCCGAATGTAAAAGAGCTTAACCACTTAAGGACCGCCTACTGCACATTTACGTCGGCAGAATGGCACGGCTGGGCACATCAACGTATATATACGTTGGTTTTAGTACCCAGCCGTGGGTCGCGGGCGCGCGCCCGCGACCCGGTCCGAAGCTCCAGGACCGGGACCGCGGGATTCGCGGACCCGATCGCCGCTGCAGTGCGGCGATCCGTCCCTGGAGCGGAAGAACGGGGAGAGCCGTGTGTACACACGGCTTCCCCGTGCTTCTCTGTGGCCGGAGCATCGATCGCGTCATCCCTGTAATAGGGGGACGCGATCGATGACGTCACACCTACAGCCACACCCCCCTACAGTTGTAAACAACACATTAGGGTACACATTCCCTACAGCGCTACCTGTGGTTAACTCCCAAACTGCAACTGTCATTTCCACAGTAAACAATGCAATTTAAATGCATTTTTTGCTGTGAAAATGACAATTGTCCCAAAAATGTGTCAAAATTGTCCGAAGTGTCCGCCATATTGTCGCAGTCACGAAAAAAATCGCTGATCGCCGCTATTAGTAGTAAAAAAAAAATATTTAATAAAAATGCAATAAAACTATCCCTTATTTTGTAAACGCTATAAATTTTGCGAAAACCAACCGATAAACGCTTATTGCGATTTTTTTTACCAAAAATACGTAGAAGAATACGTATCGGCCTAAACTGAGGAAAAAAAATGTTTTTTTATATATTTTTGGGGGATATTTATTATAGCAAAAAGTAAAAAATATTGCATTTTTTTTTAAATTGTCGCTCTATTTTTGTTTATAGCGCAAAAAATAAAAACCGCAGAGGTGATCAAATACCACCAAAAGAAAGCTCTATTTGTGGGAAAAAAAGGACGCAAATTTTGTTTGGGAGCCACGTCGCACGACCGCGCAATTGTCTGTTAAAGCGACACAGTGCCGAATCGCAAAAACCCCTTGGGTCATTTGCCAGCGTATTGGTCCGGGTCTTAAGTGGTTAATGGAGTGGGGGGGCCCGGTGGAAGACCCCCGGAGCTGACTAATAAATTATTTAAAAAATGTGTGTGGTGTGTTTTTTTACTTTACATTTTTCCCCCAGGTGAATAGGTAGGGGTACGATGTACCCCAAACTCATTTACATAGGGTGGGGGTGTGGAATCTGGGGGCCACCTTATTAAAGGGGGCTCTCAGATTCTGATAAGCACCCCACCCACATACCCCGACAACCAATGGCCAGGGTTGTCGGGAAGAGGCTCTTGTCCCTATCGACATGGGCACAAGAGTGCTTTGGGGTGGGGGGCAGTGCCCCCTCCCCCAAAGCACACACTCCCTCATGTTGAGGGCATGCGGTCTGGTACGGTTCAGGAGGGGGGGGGCGCTCGCTCATCCCCACCCCCATTCCTGTCCGGCCAGACTGCGTGCTTGGATAAGGGTTTGGTCTGGATTTGGGGGGGAACCCCACACCGTTTTTTCGGTGTAGGTTTAACCCCTTACGTTCCAGACCAAACCTAAGAGCCTGGTATGCACCTGATGGGGAACCCCACGCCATTTTTTTTAATTTGGTGTGGAGTTCCCCTTTATGGTCAGCTCCCGGTCCTGTCAGGGGGAGAAATGCCTGATCGTCTGTTCATACAATGTATGAACAGCGATCTGTCATTTCCCCATGTCAGTCCCACCCCCCTTCAGTTAGAACACACCCAGGGAACATAATTAACCCCTCCCTTGCTCCTAATGTTAACCCCTTCCCTGCCAGTGTTATAGTAAGCAATGCATTTTTATACCATTGGTCGCTATAAAAATGCCAATGGTCCCAAAAATGTGTCCGATTTGTCCGCCATAATGTCGCAGTACCAATAAAAATCGCTGATCACCGCCATTACTAGTAAAAAAAAAAATATTTATAAAAATGCCATAAAACTATCCCCTATTTTGTAGACGCTATAACTTTTGCACAAACCAATCAATAAACGCTTATTGCGATTTCTTGGAATCAAAAATGTGTAGAAGAATACGTATCGGCCTAAACTGAGGAAAAAAACGTTTTTTTAGATATTTTTGAGGATCTTTATTATAGCAAAAAGTAAAAAAGATAATTCAAAAAAAAAAATTGTCGCTCTATTTTTGTTTATAGCGGAAAAAACAAAAAAACGCAGAGGTGATCAAATACCACAAAAAAAGCTCTATTTGTGGAAAAAAAAAGGACGCTAAATTTGTTTGGGCACCACGTCACACAACCGCGCAATAGTTAAAACAATGCAGTGCCGAATCGCAAAAACTGGCCCAGTCATTGACCAGTAATATGGTCCAGGGCTCAAGTGGTTAAAAAATAACAAAACAGTAAAGTTAGCCCAATTTTTGGCGATAATGTGAAAGATGATGTTACACCGAGTAAACAGAAACCTAACTTGTCACGCTTTAATATTGCACACACTCATAGAATGGCGCCAAACTTCAGTACTTTAAAATCTCCATAGGCGACGCTTGTTTTTTTTTACAGGTTACCACTTTAGAGTTACAGAGGAGGTCTAGTGCTAAAAGTATTGCTCTCGCTCTAACGCACGCATCAATACCTCACATGTGTGGTTTGAACAGTGTTTACATATGTGGGCGGGACTTACATGCATGTTCGCTTCTGACTGCAAGATACTAGGGACAGGGGCGTTTTAATTATTATTATTTATTTTTGTTATGTAATAATTCAATAAGACCTCCCCTTCAGGTTGGAAAGCAGGGGGGGAAAAAACACAGATCTCATGCTTTTGGCCGCGATTGCAGCTTTGGTTATGTTTCTGCATGTTTGCTGAACTGAGCATGCCCAGCCACTTAGAAATTTTAAGGTTGCTTTTTGTGGGCGAAAATCACTTGCATGTGTCTGAGCATGATCATTGAGCTAGTAATTTAAGGACATCCTTACCCGGTGTAATCAGTTACAAGTTCACCCAAACTAGAGACTGAACAAAGGTTCATGTGTTTTCAATTAATTCATTAGCACACGTTATAAAAAGCGTGTTTAGAGCACTTGTTCATAGAGACTAATTAATTGATTTCCTAATACAATCTCAGGGTTACCCATTCTACCGGTTGACCCGGATTAAATCATATGGTGAAACATGTAGAGAGCAGAGAGACAAGCTACATTCTCAACTTCCAATGTTCAGCCAGCAAAAGAGGGGGCTATAGCCCACACTGCTTCTTTTTATTAACCATACAACATCACAAAATGCATTCTCATTGGTTCAACCCATATAATTCACTCCCATTCAGTCTCTTATTACACGCCCCCTGTGACGTCTGTATTTGGCATGGAGCCCACATCATCATTGTAAGTTCACGTGTCATCCAGGCATAGAAAAATCCATTGTCAGCTCTGCAAAAGTTTTCTTCCAAAGTCTCCGAGTGAGGAGGAGGAGGGGAAGCCAAAGTCCATCTAGGAATGCAATGGCGGAATGGGACTTCCTCTTGAAAGACCATCTCTGTTCTTTTGGAATGTAGGAAGGGCCGTAATTAGGAGTGAGTGTGGGGGGGGGGGGGGTCACAGCTGCTTTTATATTAGTCCTTTGTATCTTCATCTCAAGTTCTAAGATATTCTAACTTTAAAACATTATCTGTTTCTTAATTTTAAAGGACACTATCTGCATTGCAACACATACCCATACATACATGCATATATATCTTATATAGATAATGAATATAAAAACAAATAACCAATATCATAGCATATACCCATATATAATAACTACATCAACATTTGAGTAGCTCTATTCATAACATAAAAATATTAATTTTATTTCACGTCTATCACATTGTCAGCTGAACTCAGCGGGGGCTGGCAGGCTGGCAAGAATGTCGGTGCTAAACAGACATTTTTTGAGCAAGTTTTTTTTTGGCAATGATGTCCACTTTGTTGTATTTCTCTGCTGCATTATTTTGCAAAATGTTTCTCAAGACGTTATGACTAATGTTTCAATCCTGTCTGTGGGTCTATCCTGTTATTTCCAAAGCTTTTTTTTGCTTTCCTTGTTTTGTTGACCAATAAAATTTCTTTCAAATTTTGAAGTTTGTTTTTTGTTACTTTTTCATTCTACAGATTTTGACAGCTGCAGCTGAAATAGTTTTGGCCTAAACAATCAGGTGTGATTTGTCTCTAAGCTTCTTTCCTGGTGTGTATGCATGAAATGTTTGCTGCCATGTTTAGTCACCAGGAAAGAAAAAAGACAGCGCTAAGTATTGTTTCCTTTTTAACCACTTCAATACCGTGTCACGTCCAAAGACGTGAACAGCGCAAACATGAGGTGCCGGGTTGACGTCTTTGGACGTGACTGCCTTTCCCCGCTCCCTGCGCGTCCCCGCGAGCGCGCATCGGAGAAAAACTGTGTTGGCCGTGTCCCTTGGACACAGCCAATCACAGATCGTGCTGAATGGCCAATCGCAGAGGCCATTCAGCACTAGATCCCGCTGTCCAATGAGAGATGATCTCAATTGTAAACAAATGAGATCATCTCTCATCGCCGGCTTTCTCTCCTCACACACAGCGTGTGAGGAGAGAAAGAGTGACAGCAGTGACAGTGAGTTGAAAAAAAAAAGTTAAAAACAGCGCCAGTGTCTCTGCCAGTGCCACCTGCCAGTGCAAACAGCCTGTGCCACCTGCCAGTGCAAACAGCCTGTGCCACCTGCCAGTGCAAACAGCCTGTGCCACCTGCCCCCAGTGCCATCTGCCCCTGCCATCAGTGCCATCTGCCCCTGCCATCAGTGTCACCTGCCCCTGCCATCAGTGCCACCTGCCCCTGCCATCTGCCATCAGTGCAATCTGCCATCAGTGTCACCTGCCAGTGCAATCTACCATCAGTGCCACCTGCCAGTGCAATCTACCATCAGTGCCACCTGCCAGTGCCACCTGCCAGTGCCATCTGCCTGTGCCACCTGCCATCAGTGCTATCTGCCGTGCCACCTGCCCGTGCCACCTGCCCGTGCCATCTGCCATCAGTGCCATCTGTCATCAGTGCTATCTGCCCGTGCCATCTGCCCGTGCCATCGGTGCCATCTGCCATCCGTGCCATCTGCCCGTGCCAGCTGCCATTAGTGCTACCTGCAATTAGTGTAATCTGCCATCAGTGTCACCTGCCAGTGCAATCTCCCATCAGTGCCACCTGCCAGTGCAATCTACCATCAGTGCCACCTGCCAGTGCCACCTGCCTGTGCCATCTGCCTGTGCCACCTGCCATCAGTGCCATCTGCCCGTGCCACCTGCCCATGCCATCTGCCATCAGTACCATCTGTCATCAGTGCTATCTGCCCGTGCCATCTGCCATCCGTGCCATCTGTGCTACCTGCCATTAGTGCTACCTGCCATTAGTGCTACCTGCCATCAGTGCCATCTGCCATCAGTGCCATCTACCAACAGTCCGTGCCATTTGCCGTCAGTGCCACCTGCCAGTGTCATCAGTGCCAACAATGGCTAAAAGATCCTTTTCACTTGAGGAGGCATATGAAATTATGGCGGCTGACGAGAGCAACGGGGAACTCTGCGATTCAGATTCCACTGAAAATTCCGACAATGAATCTGACGTCACCTATGAGCCGATAGTCAGCAGTGGAGAAGAGACATCCTCGGAGGAGGAGGAGGAAGAAAAAGAAGAGGAGGAAGAGGAAGAAGAAGAAGAGGAGGAGGGTCCACCCGCCAGAAGAAGGCGTATTGCTAAGGACTGGTGGATGGACCGCTGTGCCATCCACCAGTACCGCAATACCTCATCAAGCAAGGTCACGTACCAGTGGGGTGTCACCTCAGTCCCAAAGGGTTAGGTCCCATGCCAGCCTTCCCTATTCCCTTCCCACAATTTATTTTAGGTATTTGGTTGCAACTATAGTGGGTTAGTAATAGAGCTGCGCGATTAATCGTCAAGAATTGTTATCACTATTTTTTTCCCGTTGCTTTGATATGCAAAGAATTTTCTCTCTGCTCTCAGCCAAAAGTCAAAGTTTGGGCAATCTGCCAAGTCTGGGCAGTCTGCCAAGTTTTGAAAACATTCTTTATCAATGGAATGTTAAAGTGGAGTTCCACCCATTTTTTTATGTTTGTCTGTGCTGCATGCCCTAATCTCATAGGGTCAGATTCATCAAGCCGTGCGTAAAGTTGCGGTGGCGTAACTTTTCTTATTTACATTACGCCGCCGCAACTTAGCATGCAAGTGTTGTATCCACAAAGCACTCGCGTGTTAAGTTGCGGCGGCATAGCGTAAATTGGGCGGCCTAATTCAAAATAGGCGGGTAGGGGGCGTCTCCTATTTAAATTAGGTGCATCCACGCGCCGAACGTACTGCGCATATGCCGGCCATAGAAAAAACCCAGTGCGCATGCTCCAAATCTCGTCGCTACTTGTCAATAAAAGCAACGTAAACGTAACATACACCAGCCCCATTCTGAATCCACTTACACAAACAACGTAACTTAGGTCCAATACGACGAGGTCACGACGTCCATACTTAACATAGAATGCGCCTGCTTTGGGCAGCTTTATCTTCACGCCGGGAAAACCCTTACGTAAATGGCGTAAAATGACTGCGTCGGGCACGTCTACGTTCGGGAGATGGCGTATCTCGCTGATTTACATATTTTCGGCGTAAATCAGCGAGAACGCCCCCGGCGCCCATTTTAAAACTGCATTTAAGATCCGACGGTGTAATACAATTACGCTTGTCGGATCTTTGCTGCAAACCGGCGTATCTTGTTTTCTGCATACAGAAAACAGATAAGCCGTGGCAAAGTGTGAGTTATGCCGGCGTATCACTGATACGCCGGCATAACTCTACCTGAATCTGGCCCTTATAATGAAGCAGCGCTGGAGTAAATCGATATGCGCCGCGTAACTGTAAAGATGTGCCGTTGTATCTATGTGGCCGTACCCACCAACCTAGATGCGCCAGAAAACGGGCCTTTTCCGATCGGCTTAACTTTCCCTCGCCAGAGTATCGTTAGCGCATATTTTCGCTCGTCGCATCCGTCGCGCCTATTGATGTGCCATGCAAATATGCAAATGAGGGAGATTTCCCGATTCGCGAAAGGATTAGCACCATACGCTGGCTACATGCGCCGCGCGTATCTCGTCCGTCCGGCGCAAAGTTATTTCTACAAATAGCTGCTTTATCTTTACTCCAGACGGCCACAGGTCAGCAGGAGAGCAGCTACAGCAGCAGCGTTACCGACGAAACTAGCAAGCTGAACAACCACACTTGCAAGGACAACACCTCTGTGTGCCAACATGCCAGGGGCAGTCACGGTCCTAGCACTAGTACTGGGTCCCCCGGTACGGAGGAGGCGGGCACGTGAGAGGATATACCGCACGCGCATGAGCCTCTTTGGCATGGGGGATGAGGAGGTGTATCGCCTCTTCAGATTCAGCCCTGATGCAATACTTGAAAAGGCCTGCAGATTGACATACGTGATGACCTGACCCCCCAACCAGACAGCCCCCCCCGCCAGAGGAGACCCATTCAGCTGATGGAAGAGCAGTCAGGAGGGTCCTCGCCGTAGGCATCTTTGGACACTAAACCAAAACATTGATCACACGGACAATGCACGCATGCACACCACTGGTGTCCCTAGATCACACACACCACATCCACATCGCATTGGATTAGCCCAAGTCCAACATGTAGGACTTGGGAGCAGCAACGCCAGCGTCAAGGCCCCAATGATGTCGCTGTCCATTCATACACCTTTCACACGTCATTCATACAGCCGTGGGGATAACTTCTCCACCACGGCCGAGGGTGACACCCCTTACTGGCAGGAGTGCCACCCCCTCACATTCACACACCATTCACACTGTAACGTGTGCAGTATCAATAAAATAAAAATCTCATGTCCTGAGCATAATCACAAATAAAAAAAACTCATAACCTAAGCATTAAGAATAAAATAAAAATCTCATGTCCTGAGCATAATCACAAATAAAAAAACTCATAACCTGAGCATTAAGAATAAAATAAAAATCTCATGTCGTGAGCATTAATAATCAAGAAAATAAAAATCTCATATCCTGAGCATTCAAAAAAAAACAAAAAACAAAATAAAAAATCATCTGGGATGCCGGGGGCTCCTTCTGGTGGCCCCTCTCTGGCTCCTCAGCTGCCTGGATGGAGTGGGTGGGGGTGGGGGGGCATCTGGAGGTGGCTGATCCCCGGGTGGGCCACTCCTGGCAGGTGTGGCCTGCATGCCCTCCAAGGCCACGGCAATCCGGCCGAGGTACGAGTTGGTCTGGGCCTGCATCCTGAGCTGCTGGGCCTGCATCCTGAGCTTCCGGGTGACCTGGTATTGTTGGGCCCGCCGACTCTGCCTCCCCTGGTCCCGGATGGCAGCAGTGTTTGCCTGGACGGCTGCAGTGAGGTGCCTTATATCACCCTGCACCTCCCCCAGACTGGTCACCACTGCAGCTGACATCCTGCACTGCATTGGATATCTGGGCCACGGAGCACAGGTTGTCAGCCACTCTGTCCAGGTGCCCAACTATGTCCCCCATTTGCTGGGTCTGCCTGGCGTGATCCCTCGCCACCTGGTCCTGGACCAGATCAGACACCCCCCTGGTCTTACGGATGGCCTTCCTGGGGCCAGTAGATGGTTGTCCCCGGGGGATGGAGTCGCCCTTGAGGGGCTTCCTATGATGGGGGAGGGGATCTGAGAGGGCCCTGCAGAAGAGGAGGACTCTTCCAAAAAATAAAATTATGTCCTGCTCTGCCACAACAGGCTGCTCCTCAACCACCTCTGCAGGTGAGGTGTGGGCACTCTCCTCCACCTCGGTCTCTTCACCACCCATGGGCTCGGGCACAGGATGCCGTTGGGGGGATGGGGTGGACTGGCCGCCAACAGATGATGGCCCAGCTCCGTCATCTGTGGATGACACAAAGCAGACACATGTTGGGTGGTCCCACACACTTGGCACATGTACCCTCCCCCCCCATATGCAACACACCAAAAAGGGGGTAAAAATCACTTACCTGTCCTGGAGCCTTCCTCCACGGAGTCATATCCAGGGACCCCCTCCAACTGCTCCCTGTCCAGGCAGTGGGCGACCACCTCCTCCTCCGTGGTCAGGCTGACCGCACATGGGGGTCCACCACCCGTGCCCCTCTCATGCCTCCTGATGGTGGCCACCTTGCCACGGACCTTGCGCCGCAGGTCATTAATTTTTTTTGGGATATCGCCAGCAGTCCGGGTGGAGTACCCCAAAACATTCACCCTGCCAGCAATGATCTCCAGGATGCCCTGCTTCCTCTCCCGGCTGGTCTTCCGACTTTTTTTGCCGTGGAGGAACTCATTAAAAGTCTCCATTGCCGAGATGATAACAGACACCTCCTGGGAGTTGAAATTGAGGTTCCTCCTCTCTTTGGGGGGAGCGGGAGCAGCCATCTCTTAGCAAAAGTAACTTCCCTGGGGTGGGGGGAAACGGAAATACTTTTGCGCCGGAATGGCGCTTCCGCTGGCGTTTTTATACGTGCAACGGAACACATTGCGCTGACGTTTCCCGTGAAGTGGTGCCGACGGAAGTTGTGAGCATGCGCACAGGGGGCCGAGTGAAGCCTCACTCACTGCGCATGCTCCGTGGATGATGCGCTGAACGTAAGCCTCTGTGCTGGGCTCCGCCCATCATTTACATATGATCACACCCACTTCCACTTGCGTCGGGTTACGCCAGAGCATTTCCATTACTCCGGCGCAAAGTAACGGACAGGCGCTTGGTGAATACTGTACTTCACTCGCTAGTTTGCGTCAGCGCAGCGTATATGCGATGCGATACGCTGGCGAAAATATGCGCGCATCTACCTGAATCTGGCCCATAAGTGCTAAGATTCTCTGAGTGCAAGATCTTATAAGAAAGTACTCTGCTGCAGTGGTAGGGGTCGCAGAGCACTACCCCTAGTGGCCAGTGCACTGGTATTACCAGCATAAGCAGTTCATAGTTCAGTTAAAAAAGATTAACAGAAAAGGGGAGATGTAAAAAATGACATCTTCTCCTCTTTCCTTCCTTTTCTTCTCTAGGATGCTGTGAAGAAGCCGGTAAGATCCTATCCTAACTAACTGTTCAAACCCCCCAAAGTTCTGCACAAAAAACAAATGGCCAGATTCAGAAAGTCTTAGGCGGCGTACACACGATCGGATATATCCGATGAAAACGGTCCGCGGACCATTTCCATCGGATATGTCCGATCGGGAGTTTGATCCGATGGCGTGTACACACCATCGGATCAAATCCCCCGCCGCCGGACGGCGCGGTGACGTAGTGGTGACGCGGCGGTGACGTTGACGCCGCCGCGTCACCGCCACGTCACCGCACCAGGAAGTAAAACACTTCCGCGCATGCGCCGAATCCATTCGGCAGCGGCGCGGCGGCGGTGGGGGCCGACATGTCTGCTGGTAAGTGTACTAACCAGCAGACATGTCGGGCGGACAGATTCCCACCGGATAGATTTCAAAGCATGCTTTGAAATCTGTCGGGTGGAGAAATCTGTCCGCTAGCCCATACACACGAGCGGAGATGTCTGCTGAAACGGTCCATCGGACCGTTTTCAGCGGACATATCCCCTCATGTGTACGCGGCCTTACGCCGGCGTATCTCGAGATACGCCGCGTAAGTGTAAATATGCGCCATCGTATCTATGCGCCATACCCACAGAACTAGATACGCCTGAAAATAGGCTTCCTCCGACCGACGTAACTTTACTACGACGGCGTATCGTAGGTGCATATTTACGCTGGACGCATCTGGCGCTCCCATTGATTTCCTATTCAAATATGCAAATGAGGGAGATACGGCGATTCACGCATATATGTGCGGCCGGCGCAGGCTACGCGCGGTGCGCATAAGTAATACGTCCGGCGTAAAGTTATTCCATCAAAAAGCTGGTTTATCTTTGCACCTGATGTGCACAGGTCAGCTGGAGAGCAGCTACAGCAGCACCGTTACGGACGAGCTGAGCAAGCTGAGCAACCCCACTTGCAGGACAACACATCTGTCTGCCAACATGCCAGGGGCAGCCGTGGTCCTAGCACTACTAATCGGTCCACCGGCATGGAGGAGGAGGGCACGTGAGAGGATATACTGCACGCGCATGAGCCTCTTTGGCATGGGTGATTCGGAGGTGTACCGCATCTTCAGATTCAGCCCTGATGCTATCCTGGAAATAACCACAGCCCTAAAAGATGACATCATCAGCAAGACACACCGCTCACAAGCAGTGCAGCCATTGGTCAAGGTACTGGCAACACTCCATTTCCTCGCCAGTGGATCTTTTCAGCGTACAAGTGGAGTAGTAGCTGGGATGTCACAATCCACCATGAGCAGATGTGTGCACCAGGTTGTCCCAGGAATCCTCAGACGCATGTCCCACCACATCATCAGACCCACCAATGAGCACCTGCGGCAGAAGGCAATGCTGGGTTTCTACGGACTTGCTGGATTCCCACACACCATCGGGGCCATTGATTGCACACATGTGGCACTACAGCCCCCCTGTGCCACAGAGCACATATATCGCAATCAGAAACATTGGCATTCCATCAACGTACAGGTGATAGCCGATGCCCAATGTCTCATATGGCACGTCCATGCCAAACACCCAGGGTCCAGCCATGACGGCTACATATACAGTCAAAGCAACATCCCAACAGAATTTGAACAGAACCTGTACAGGGACAGCTGGCTGGTTGGTGAGTGACATGGGAGTCAGGCATGACTGTCCAACCCCATGATGCAGACATCACGAGGGGCACATGCACGGCTAACATCCTCCTGTCTTTTCCCTTCCAGGTGACTCGGCATATGCACTTGGGCCCCATCTCATGACTCCATTCCAGGAATCCCCAAACCAGAGGAGAGATAAACTACAATGCGGCACACATATGTACCCGTGCAGTGGTGGAACAAACATTTGACCTCCTGAAGTCCCGTTTCCGATGCCTGGATAAGTCTGGGGGGGCCCTGTTGTATTCCCCAAACTTTGTGTGCCAGATCATCGGTGCATGTTGCATGCTGCACAAGTACGCCATGAGAAAGGGCCTGCAGATTGACATATGTGATGACCTGATCCCCGACCCACACAGTCCCCACCTGCCCGAGGCCTGAGGGAAGAGCAGTCAGGAGGTGCCTCGTGGTAGGCATCTTTGGACGTTAAACACACACATTCAGCATGGCACACAGACAATGCACGCATGCACACCACTGTGGTCCATAGCTCACAAACACCACATCCACATCACATTGGATTAGCCCAAGTCCGACATGTAGGACTTGGGAGCAGCAACGCCACGCCAAGGCCCCAATTATGTTGCTGTCCATTCATACCACATTCACATGGTCGTGGGGATAACCTCTCCTCCACGACCAAGGGTGACACCCCTTACTGGCAGGAATGTCACCCCCACATTCACACACCATTCACACTGTAGTCTGCACTACTGGCCGTGTGCAGTCATAAAAATAAATAAAAGGCTGATGACCTGAGCATGAATCAAATCCAAAAACTCATATCCTGAGCAGAAAAAGTAATAAAAAAAATCATATTCTGAGCACAAGAAAAAATAAAGGCCACTCATTTGGCCTGAAGGGGGCTGCGCCTGGTGCCATCTCTCTGGCTCGTCAGCTGCCTGGAAGGAGCTTCGGGTGGGGGGGTGGGGCATCTGGAGGTGGCTCATCCCCGGGTGGGCCACTCCTGGCAGGTGATGGCTGCCTGCCCTCCAAGGCCACGGCAATGCAGCTGAGGAAGTGATTGGTCTGGGTCTGCATCCTCAGCTGGCGGTTTATATTGTGGCGCTGGTTGCGCTGCCACTGCCTCCCCTCATCCCGGATGGCAGCCGTGTTGGCCTGGACCTCCCTAGTAAGGGTGTGAACCTCTGCCTGCAGCTCCCCCAGGCTGGTGACCACTGCAGCACAGTTGCAGCTGACATCTTGCACTGCATCAGTAATCTGTGCCACGGAGGCCAGGCGGTCAGCCACCCGGTGCAGGTGCCCGGCTAGTTCCCCAATATGCTGGGTCTGCTGGACCTGGTCCCTTGCCATTTGGTCATGCACGGTATCAGGAACACCCCTGGTCTTCCGTGTCGCCTTCCAGGGGGCAGAAGATGGTTGGACCTGGCGGTATGGTGTCGGCCTTGAGGGGCTTACCCTGATGGTGGCTGAGCCAGAGGGGCTTCCCCTGATGGGGGAGGAGGTGTGAGAGGGCCCGGCCAAAGAGGAGGAATCCTCCAAATACAGGCAACCCTGATCAAAGGTCACCGTCTCCTCCTCAACCACCTCCAGAGAAGAAATGTGGCCACTCCCCTCTACCGCTGGATATTTATTTATTTATTTATTTATAAAAATGCTTTTTGGGAGCGCAGTCATTACCCGAAGGCCTCGATGCGCTCATAGAACCACAAATACATATACAGACACATCTCACATTACAGCATAATAACAGTATAAAACCACATAATAACATTAAAAATTAAAACTGCTAATATCTAACCCTAATTAGGGCCATACACCTGAAAAAATAAAAAAGTTTTTAAAAGCTTCCTGAACTTTAACAAGTCCTTCTCCCGTCTTAAGTATAGAGGTAGAGAGTTCCAGAATATTGAGCCTCGTACATCCATGGTCCTCCCTCCACATTTAGTTCTTCTAAATTTAGGGACTGTCAAATTAACCTGACCAGCAGATCTTAGCGGTCTGCTGGGGATGTAACAGGTACATTTTTTTTGCACATACCCTGGGCCTATCTTATGGATAGCTTTGTGGACAATACAACCCACTTTGAACGAGACCCGTTCAGCAACCGGTAACCAGTGCAAGGCTTTCAGAGATGGTGTAATATGGGCCCGACGGCCCACCCCCGTTAGTAACCTTGCTGCCGCATTTTGGATCAACTGAAGCTTATGCATAAGGGTTTTTGAGCACCCCATATATAATGCATTGCAGTAGTCCAACCGACTACCAACGACAGCATTGATCACGTGGACTTTGTCCACCTCGTCAATGAAATCCAATGTAGAACGCAGGAGTTTCAGATGGTAATAGCACTGGTTTATCTGCGCCTTCAAAGACAATTCGGAATCCAAAATAATTCCCAAGTCCCGGACCTTATTGGCTGGGGTCGGGTATGGCTTAAACGAAACCGGCCAAGAAGGAAAATCTGTCAAACTGGTTTTACTCGGATTACTGATGATGAAGCATTCCGTTTTTGAGCCATTACGTTTTAAAGTAATTGGCTCCCATCCAGGACTGTATTTCCTCCAGACAGGCTGCCAAATCCACCTGGACTTCCTTATTTTTATTTTTAGGCAATTTAAAATAAATTTGCGTATCATCTGCATAGACGTGAAAGCTAAGGCTATGGCGCCGAATAATATATAGCAATGGCCTTATGTAAATATTAAATAATATCGGCGATAACGCCGAACCCTGAGGAACCCCGCAGGACAAGGAACTATTAGATGAATAATAGGTTCCTAGTCTTACCCTCTGGGCCCTATTCTGCAGGAATAAGGCCATCCATGTCAATGCCATGTCCTCAAGCCCGGCCACAGACACCAGCCTTTCCAGAAGTCTGGCATGATCCACAGTATCGAATGCCGCCGACAAATCCAGCAGTATTAACGCTGACGCCTCGTCGTTGTCCATGGCCCATAGGCAATCATCCTTAACTTTAATCAGAGCAGTCTCTGTGCCTCTACCAGGACGGAACCCCGACTGATATTTATCAAAAATATTATTGAATTCCAAGGGTGGCTGAAGTTGCCACACAGCAGCCCTCTCCATTATTTTAGCTAAAAAAGGCAACGTCGAAATTGGTCGGTTATTACTTACATCAGACCATAACACGTTAGCCTTCTTCAATAGGGGAATTATAACTGCCTGCTTAAAAATACTTGGCACTGTTCCAGTAGCAAAAGACAAACTAATAATGTCCGCTATAAAAGGTGCCAAGGTAACCGCAGAGTCCTTCACCAACTGCGCAATGCATGGATCAAGCGCTGAAGACGAAGCTCTAAGTGACTTAAAGCGGAATTTCACCCTAAATATAAGATCCCCCATGTGATCCAGCATACTGGCGTCAGCGCCAGTATGCTGTTTTTTTTTTTTTTTACTCGCACACTTACTGTATTATGCCGGAATTTCTTTTTTTCCCCCGTGGTGGACGGCGCCAGTATAGCGCGTCACATCTTCCTAAAATACCCGATATGGACTCGGGTAATCTCGGCGAAAATGTGGCGCCTGCGCACAGACCTAGGAGCTGACTGCGCAGGCGCCGTATTTCTCCGAGTCCTACAGCTATGGCGCGTCACGCCCTCCGAAATAGGACTCGGAGAAATACGGCGCCTGCGCAGTCAGCTCCTAGGTCTGTGCGCAGGCGTCGCATTTTCGCCGAGATTACCCGAGTCCATATCGGGTATTTTAGGAAGATGTGACGAGCAATACTAGAGCCGTCCACCGCGGGGGAAAAAAAATGAAATTCCGGCATAATACAGTAAGTGTGCGAGTAAAAAAAAAAAAAAAACAGCATACTGGCGCTGACGCCAGTATGCTGGATCACATGGGAGATCTTATATTTAGGGTGAAATTCCGCTTTAAGAATCTTCTGTATCTCTGTGCTAGTTACCGACGAAAAACGGGTAAAACGTACCCCTTTGTATACAGGACAGCTTTCTGTATAACAAGAATCCGGTATATTGTTTCTTATGTCAATAATTTTTTGCTTAAAATATTCTGCTAAATTCTCACTTAATTCAGGAGAGAATTCTTCCTTGGTGTCTAAACAACTTGGGTTTGCAAGAGTATTGGCAACTTTAAATAGTTCTGCAGCCTTATTTTTCGCCAACCTAATTTTCTCTGTTAAGTATGTTTTTTTGGCATTTTTTATTTTAGCTTTATATTTTTTCAAAGCCACTCTATAAGCCTCTCTAGTAATGGAATTAGGATCTTTCCTCCATGTTTTTTCTAGCGCTCTGCAACTCCATTTTAGCGCTCGAGTTTTCTGATTAAACCAAAGCGGATTATTTGTTGGGGATCTTGTATTTTGATTGCTGAATTAAATACTTCTATTTTATCCTCAACAGTATATATATTTTGAAATACCCTAATATCTCTATTAGGTATATGCAGGTTTTTTCTTTGTACATTACCCACTATTTTAAAACCTATAAAAAAATGATCACTTCAAGCCACCTCTATCGGCGGTTCAGTACTGGCTTCCTAGGGGGTCAGGATCAGGATGATGTTCCGGGGGTGATGGCGTGGGATGGCCACCGGCAGCAGATGGCCCTGCTCCCTCCTGCACATCTGTGGATGACACAAAGCATTCACATGTTGGTGGACCCTCACACTTGTCACAAGTCCCCTTCCACCCCCTCACATGCTACACACCGGATGGGGGATAAACAACACTTACCTGTCCTCGAGGCATCATCAAGGGAATCAAAGCCCTCCACGCCCTTCAACTGCTCCCTCTCCAGACACCGGACGACCACCTCCTCCTCCGGGGTCAAGCTCAGCGCACATGGTGGTCCACCCCCCCGTGCCCCTCTGGTGCCTCTTGATTGCGGCCACCTTCTCCCAAACCTTGCGCCTCACATCATTTATCTTTTTATTGATCTCCTTGGCTGTCCGGGTCTCATAGCCAAAGCTATTCAGTTCTGTGGCGATGGTCTCCAGGATGGCCTGTTTCCTGGCCCGGCTGGTATCCCGACTTTGGGCACCATGGAGGAAGGCGTCATACCTCTCCATGGCAGAGATGAGGGCTGCCGTCTCGTGTGGCGAAAAATTCTTCTTCCTCTTGTCCCTCTGTGAAACGCTAGCAGCCATCGCACAGCAAAAAGTACCTTGCACAGGGGGGGGGGGGGGAAGCAGGATGTACTTTTGCGTCAGACGGGCGCATGTCTGGGCGTATTTATACGCTGGGAGTAAGACAGTGCGCCGGCGTATCCTAGGAAGTTGGGCCGGCGTAGTTGTGAGCATGCACACAGGGAAGCGATCATACGTCGACCTCACTGCGCATGCTCCGTGGATTATACGCCGGGCGTAAGTCTCTGCTCCAGGCTCAGGCCATCATTTGCATAAGGTCACACCCACTTCCACTTACGCCGGCTTGCGCCTTCACATTTACGTTACGCCGGCGCAACGTTGGGAGCAAGTGCTTTGTGAATACTGTACTTGCCTCTCTAGGTTGCGTCGGCGTATCGCATATGCGCTGCGCTACGCCGGCACAAAGATGCCGGTGTAGCGCAAAAGTGTGGATCCGGAGAGATGAAAACTCAAACTGGATAGGGGTAACAACCCTTGTTCGTAACTTCTTTAAAAGCAACATAGACAATAGCATAGTCATCCAGCCTACCTGTAAAACCGTGGATCCGGAAAAGAAACATAGTCCCTGTTGGAGTTAGTAGTGGTAATGGAATAGACTTGATCCACTCTCCCGGGACTTTTGAGAACCACTCGGTCGCTGTAGATGTAACGACCGGGGCTCCACACTATAGATCAAGAAATAAAAGAATATAAGGAAAGAAAGGCAACATTTCAGTGGTTCTAATAAAAAGTAGCATAACACAAAATAATCATTTTATTTTAACTCCATCACACTGTCGTGTCGTACCAGTGTAAATCCAGCCTGAAAGTGAAGTTGCCCTTCAAACTACCAAGCGGGTTTGTTTAATACAACAAACCATAAATGTTTTTTTGCAAACCTCTTCCAAAAAGAAACTATTCAGCTCATACATAACTCAATGGTGCATAAGCAGTGGAATCTCGGCTCCAATCTATCCCTGCAATTCCCACACTGGGCACCTCCATCTCACCTATCTCATAGGATAGGGAAGGTGAAAACAAGCTGTCAATTGCAGCTTGCATGTCAAAGATATGTTTGTTCATCCCACGATTACAATGGGTCACTGTTGTCTGCATAACTCAGCGGCCAGGCAGCTGGTTAGAGATGGAAATCAGGGCTTAGCTGCTGACTTTTGACATAGGGTCAAAATGTACATATCAGTAAGACTGTTTAGTATGCATAAAATTTATGTTGTGGGAAAAGCAATTAAAAACAGCTGAAGAAGCAGATTATGGTGGTACCATTATGTTTACATTAGGGTTGTCTAGATACTACAAATATACTACAATATTTAACATAAGATATATACTACAGGAAATATATACTATATAGTTGGATAAACACACAGTGCACAAATGTGCTATATTCAGTGATATCTGTGACAAAGCAAAAAAAGGGAGAAAAAACAGTCCAACAAAAGTGCTGACTCCAAAAACAAATGCACTAAAGTCCTTAATGTAAACAGTGTGCAGGAGGATGTCCACTAATTGCAGAAAGGTGAGGAAAGGAAAGACCCCCACCGCACGGCACGTCTAGTCTCACAGAACTCTCACCTCCAGCTAGACATAGCCAGCATGTAGGATATCCTTGGTATAGGCAGTCTCCCTCCGTAATGTTGTTGCTAATCTCCACGGATCAATGGAACGACAGGTATCTAAGTACTCCGATAATTTCACAAGGCACAGACAAGGGGAGTCCAGAAAAAAGACAGAGGAAGCCTCCAATAGTGCGTTAACTTGATAACCAGGGAATTTTAATAAAAGATGTACTTACAAACAATAAAGATAAAATTGCATCAAACGGCGGGATCGTAGCGCTTGCAGCACGTCACTCATCTGCCCGTCCTTCCCTTCCCTACGCGTTACGACACAGGGTCACGTGTCTTCATCTGGGGAATGCTATTGGCTGTGGACGGGTGTGTCATATTTATACGAAAACCGGAAGTTTCGTGTCAGCCATTTTTTCGTAGCCCGCCGCACTTATACAATGTGCTTGAGCTGTTTTCTACTGCGCATAGATTGCGCCTTAAAAACATTTTTTCTCGGCGTAACTTACAGTGGTAGCCTTGCTGTGTATACTATGCATTATAGGATGCTCAAACATAATAAAAACTTCTACACCAATTTTAAAAAATTATTATATACAGCCACATCGTATCTTTATATAACCGGAAGGTTCACGTCGGCCATTTTTCTGTAGCCCGCCGTGTTCAGGAACAATGTGCTGTAGCTGATCTTATTTCGAAATCAATTTAACATGTCTATGGACTTATTGCAGCGGGACTTATTGTTATGTGTATTTGATGGGTTTAGGACATCACCCCAACATACAAAAAGGTTGATTGTCTTATATGTTTCTCATATTATTTCGTATGTTGGTACCTCGCCATCTAGTGTTTACATTTGGGTGTTGCCACATATTGTCCAGATCATGGATATACTGCCATTATTCTTTTATTTAGAAAATATACTGGGCGATCGGGCATCTGAGTGTCGTGTTCACATGAAATTATTACTATTTTAGAACACTCTTTTCCAGAAAGGTACAACAAAGGCCAAATGTGCGGTTTATGACGGTCAATTTTCTCTTCCTCCTATGGGTAAGGGGGAGCACCGACCATTAGATTGCACATAGCCAAAATATTTCCAATAGCAAAAAACAACTCAACAAGTTATTATATAGATGCCAATAAAATATAAATAAAAGGTTAAAAATTATTTAAAAAACAGTTAAGATCAAAATCCACATTCATCCCTCCAGGAACTAGAGTTTTCATCTTATGGATCCATTGGGACTCTTTTTGACTTATAGTCCTTATTTTGTGGCTTCCCCTCCAATTTTTTGTGTATTTATCAATACCCCAAAATTCCAAAAAAGTGGGATCTTTGTTATGTACTTTCTCAAAATGTCTTGACACAAAGACCTGATTGCCAAGGACCTAGAAGTTCAATTGCGAAAAATGAAGAAATACCAACGGGACACTGCTGATTATAAGGCGCAACAGGTGTTCAAATGGCAATTAAAACCTGAAGCAGCACAACCAGCCTCCACTTACTCAACCCCTGAAAGGGAAGTAAGGATACAGGAACCTACTACATCATATGCAAGACAGGACGTAAGATTCGAAGGAAGGGATATACACCTGGATATGCCTAGACAGGAATCTAGGTTTGAAGGGAGGGATCCTTATCAAGAAAGGTCAAAACCCTACTATGGACCACCCTCTAACAGCTATCAAGGTCCCCGTACCCCTAAAAAATACTAAAAAGAAACCTTTCAAGAAACGTTTTAAAAAACCTCAAAATGGTAGTAATGATGGGAATCATGGAGAACAAAGGGAGACCCCCTATTATGACCATTATGGAAGACCTTTGAGATCACCTATTCCTATGTACAATAGGTTTGACCCGATTAGACATCACCAAGAAGTCTACCCCGCAGATCACCGACAACATCAATATGACTATAACTCCCAACGCTCTTTTTTAGACAGGGAGAGGAGAGAGTACTCTCCTTAACGGACACAGGAACAATGCCGGTCCCCAAGGACCCGTCCTCAGGAGAGCAGACTCAGCCCCGAACTAAGAGAGGCACTAGAGCGGGAAAGAGACATAAAAAGAAAGAGAGAAGATGTGGAGAGAACGTCGTAAACATCAGCGGGTGTGCCTTGTCTGCAGAAGAATTGGCAGTCTTGGATAAGGGCCTGAAATACGCTCCAATGAAAAATCTGAATAAATTTGAAACCTATATAGGCATTCGGAAATATATAAGAAAGTTGAACATCAAAAAATATTTCCTTAGCAATCCCACCAAAATCACATTCCCTTCGAGTAGGGATCCCACACTCCCCATACACAGCGACCTGAGGAATCAGTCCTTATTCAACCCCCAAGTTACAAATAATCAACACATAGATGTTTTCAAGAAACTAGTATTGAATGATCTAGATTCGTTGAGACTTAAACCCAAATCAGATCCCGGCTATATGAAAAAGGGAATCAAACTTCTCACTCAGAGAAAAGATATTGTGATCCGTCCGGCGGATAAAGGGGGGGCAGTGGTGGTCCAGTCCAAACAACAATACAAGGACGAATTGAATAGACAACTACAAGACACAGACACCTACTGTAAATTGCTTGGAAATCCACTTTTGAAATACAAGAAGGAAGTACAAAGAGTCATCTGTCTGGGAACAAAGAAGGGGATCCTAAATAAAAAGGAGGCAAGATACCTAATTCCCGAATCATGCAGGGTACCAGTAATCTACACCATCCCCAAAATACATAAGTCAAAAGAGAATCCTCCAGGCAGACCCATTGTCAATGGGATAGACTCATTGACTTCAAGATTGGGTCAATATATAGACCACTTCATGCAACCAGCGGTCCAAAAAACCAACGCTTTCCTAAAAGATACGAAACATATCTTACAGCTATTGGACTCAATACCAGTGATGGAAGGCAGAACAATCCTTGCGACTGCAGATGTGTCATCATTATACACGATTGTTAAACATCATGACGCATGCCATGCCACCAAATGGTTATTGAGAAATTTTAGTGATCTCATATGCTCACAACGGAAATACCTCATTAAGTGCCTGGATATATGCCTGAAGTACAATTATTTTTGGTACGATCAAGCATACTACAAACAAACCATTGGCATCGCGATGGGAGCTAAATTTGCCCCTAGCGTAGCCAATGCATTTATGGCAAGGTGGGAGGAGTCAGCGGTATACGAAGATATGCCTGCGGAGCTCACTCTATATAAGAGGTACATTGATGACCTCATCATCATTTGGAATGGAAGCAAGGAATCACTTGAAAACTTCCTGAACAAATTGAACACCAATGAGCAAAATATCAAACTGATCTGGAAGATCGATGAGAAATCTGTCGATTTTCTTGATCTAAATATCAGTATAGAAGGGGATAAGATCACTACGAAAACCTTCTTTAAAAATGTGGATACGAATAGTTATATATCCACCGATAGCTGTCACCTTAAACCTTGGCTATTTAATATCCCAAGGGGCCAACTGGTCAGAATGAAGAGGAATTGCACGAAGGTTGATGACTATATGAATCAAGCCCAACTGATCGGGTCACGGTTTACCAGCAAGGGGTATGATGAACTATCCATTTCCAAGCAAATCAAAGAGGTGGGTGCACTAGAGAGATCTAAAATGTTGCTATCAAAGGCTCCAATACAAAGAGAACAAAAAGCTCCCGCTCTGATCTTGAATTACAATTCTCAGCATAAAGATGTGGAAAAGATCATTAAGAAATATTGGTATATCCTACAGAGCGACAAAGATCTGTGTCAAATACTCCCGGAGAAACCACAGATTCTGTATAAAAAGGCGCCTACATTTAAAGATCTAGTGGTCAAGTCTGTTGTGGACCCCCCACCAAAACCCCCTTTTGCATTGTTCACAGGGAAAGGTTTCTTTCCTTGCAGAGGTTGTTTTGCATGTGAAAAAACAAGAAAACCTCAAAAGAAACGGACGCAATTTATGGCCACCAATACAGGAGACACCTTTGATATTAAGGAGTGTATTGGATGCTATACTGAAGGAGTGATCTATGTCCTGCAGTGTAGTTGTAATTTACAGTACATTGGTAGGACAAAGAGAGCCCTGAAAGTCCGGGTAAAGGAACACGTGAAAAATATCATTAAAGGATCCTCCAAACACAATGTGTCAAGACATTTTGAGAAAGTACATAACAAAGATCCCACTTTTTTGGAATTTTGGGGTATTGATAAATACACAAAAAATTGGAGGGGAAGCCACAAAATAAGGACTATAAGTCAAAAAGAGTCCCAATGGATCCATAAGATGAAAACTCTAGTTCCTGGAGGGATGAATGTGGATTTTGATCTTAACTGTTTTTTAAATAATTTTTAACCTTTTATTTATATTTTATTGGCATCTATATAATAACTTGTTGAGTTGTTTTTTGCTATTGGAAATATTTTGGCTATGTGCAATCTAATGGTCGGTGCTCCCCCTTACCCATAGGAGGAAGAGAAAATTGACCGTCATAAACCGCACATTTGGCCTTTGTTGTACCTTTCTGGAAAAGAGTGTTCTAAAATAGTAATAATTTCATGTGAACACGACACTCAGATGCCCGATCGCCCAGTATATTTTCTAAATAAAAGAATAATGGCAGTATATCCATGATCTGGACAATATGTGGCAACACCCAAATGTAAACACTAGATGGCGAGGTACCAACATACGAAATAATATGAGAAACATATAAGACAATCAACCTTTTTGTATGTTGGGGTGATGTCCTAAACCCATCAAATACACATAACAATAAGTCCCGCTGCAATAAGTCCATAGACATGTTAAATTGATTTCGAAATAAGATCAGCTACAGCACATTGTTCCTGAACACGGCGGGCTACAGAAAAATGGCCGACGTGAACCTTCCGGTTATATAAAGATACGATGTGGCTGTATATAATAATTTTTTAAAATTGGTGTAGAAGTTTTTATTATGTTTGAGCATCCTATAATGCATAGTATACACAGCAAGGCTACCACTGTAAGTTACGCCGAGAAAAAATGTTTTTAAGGCGCAATCTATGCGCAGTAGAAAACAGCTCAAGCACATTGTATAAGTGCGGCGGGCTACGAAAAAATGGCTGACACGAAACTTCCGGTTTTCGTATAAATATGACACACCCGTCCACAGCCAATAGCATTCCCCAGATGAAGACACGTGACCCTGTGTCGTAACGCGTAGGGAAGGGAAGGACGGGCAGATGAGTGACGTGCTGCAAGCGCTACGATCCCGCCGTTTGATGCAATTTTATCTTTATTGTTTGTAAGTACATCTTTTATTAAAATTCCCTGGTTATCAAGTTAACGCACTATTGGAGGCTTCCTCTGTCTTTTTTCTGGACTCCCCTTGTCTGTGCCTTGTGAAATTATCGGAGTACTTAGATACCTGTCGTTCCATTGATCCGTGGAGATTAGCAACAACATTACGGAGGGAGACTGCCTATACCAAGGATATCCTACATGCTGGCTATGTCTAGCTGGAGGTGAGAGTTCTGTGAGACTAGACGTGCCGTGCGGTGGGGGTCTTTCCTTTCCTCACCTTTCTGCAATTAGTGGACATCCTCCTGCACACTGTTTACATTAAGGACTTTAGTGCATTTGTTTTTGGAGTCAGCACTTTTGTTGGACTGTTTTTTCTCCCTTTTTTTGCTTTGTCACAGATATCACTGAATATAGCACATTTGTGCACTGTGTGTTTATCCAACTATATAGTATATATTTCCTGTAGTATATATCTTATGTTATGTTTTACCACTTGCGCTAGCACCTTTATACTTATTCACTTAATTTAATGCTGTGTATGCATTTTTTGTGTTTGCTGCAGACCGTTATTGTTCAGAGATTTGTCTAGTAGCGCAGAAGTCCCACTTGATATATACTACAATATTATTCTCCTTAAATTAAGTAACAGATTATAGAGCTTAGTTTAGGCTTGGAAAATTAAGAGTGAAAACAGATGTTGTAATAAAAGGGTTCAGCCTCTTTGACGCTCAGACACAGAAAGAAGCAGATTGTCCCTCAGCTCTCTGCATGTTTTCATAATTTGGATCAGCGGTAGAATGGGTTATGCCCTGAAGTTGTGTCAGGGGTTATCAATCCTTATCAACAGCTGTCCTACTTTGGATCCGACTTTACCCCGTGACTTGAAGCCGAGATACGTCTGACTTGGATCCCTGCCAATACCAGGCACTGTGTTTGGTATGATTCTTGAGGGGTAATTCCACGCCAGATTTTAAATAAAAAAAACGGCGCTGTAAAAACGGCATTGGGGTTCCCCAAAATCCATACCAGACCCTTATCTGAGAACTCAGGTCAGCCGGTCAGGAAAGGGGGTGAGGACGAGCGGGCACTCCGTCCTGAACCATACCCATGCCCTCAACATAGGGGTAGGTGCTTTGGGGCAGGGGGGCACCTTGTGGCCCCCCACCCCAAAGCACCCTGTTCCCATGTTGATGAGAACAAGGGCCTCTTCCAAACAACCCTGGCCGTTGGTTGTCTGGGTCTGCGGGCGGGGGCTTATGGGAATCCGGAAACCCCCTTTAATAAGAGGACCCCAAGATCCCAGCCCCCCATCGTACCCCTACCCATTCATCTGGGGGAAAAGTGTCAATAAAAATAACACACTAGACGGGTTTCTAAAGTAATTTATTAGGCCGCTGGGGGGTCTTCTTCCGACTTCAGGGGTCTTCTTCCAACTTCTCTACTCTCTCCAGTCTCTTCTCTCCCTCTCCGGTGTCTTCTCTGTGCTCTCCGATTCTTCTCCAGCTCTCCGGTGCCAGGCTCCTCTGCTATCTTCTGCCAGCTCTTTTACCGGTCTTCTCCGTCGTCTTCTCTCTTCTCTTCTTCTGATGTTGACACAATGCTCTCTCCCGCTGTGATACCGTGTGCTCGGTGCGCAACAATTTATATGGGGTGGGGTCACCGGGTGATGTCACCCGGTGACCCCGCCCCTTATGACGTCACCACCGAAAGGGTTGCCCTGTAGCAGTAAATCTGCTATGGAGCAGTCAGTAAGTGGTTACAGCAAGAGGCCTGTTGGTGGTACCCAGGAATTAAATGTTATGCCAACGTTGCTCTTGGCCCTATGTGCAAGTGGACATGGGATCACCAAAATTGGACTACAGGAGAGTAAAAAATATTTTTTTCCTGGCAACATACCAGTTAAAAAATTTGGTGTAATTCCTTATGGCCAACAATTGTGCAGTAACTTTGTGAGACATTACAACATGGACTAAAACCCCTCAAGATCATTCCTTGCAGATTGCTAAATCCAAGTTGTGAGAAACACTTACGTTCTAAGGGCAAAAAATGGGTCCTATTAGGAGCTACATAGGTGAGCCTAATAAAGTGTCCACTGGATGTAGGTCAGTGGTGGAACTAAGATTGGTCGCAAAGGTCACACTTGGTTTTCCGCCACCATGGGGGGCAAAACAGCAGCAATAGGGCCACTGTAGAACATGTGAAAGGGTCCTGCTGTGGTACCACATAAGGTTCCATTCACAGTGCTGTGACCCTAAAGTCGTGCAACTTGCAATTTCCTTGCGATTTAAAAGTGCAATCTATGACACTCAAATCGCACCAAATTTGCAGAAAAGTAGTGCAGGAATATATTTTTTGGTCGCTGCAACTTGAGTCGCATTGATTAAGATGGCACCCATTTGAAATTCTAGTGTTTTGAATTGTTATCTGACCTTATGTGTTGCAAGTCGCATATGTTTCAGCAGTGTGAACCAGGGCTTATAAAAGGCCCCACAACAGGATTAAAGGGCCCTAGGACCAGAGAAAAGGGCCCAAGGGGTCAGGGTTTCTTGCACCGTGGCTCTGAAGATTTTAGTTGCGCTTCAGGTGTAGGTTGATAAATCAGACAAAAAAAAAAAAAAGAGTGGAGCAAACCAGCACAGATGGATATGGGTTTACAAGAAGGACATTTCCCCCTGAAGAGGGACGGCTGGGAGCTATAATTATAGCTTTTTAATGTTAACCACCTCCAGCATAAACAGTGTTTTTTTTTTCAATCTGTTGTAAAATTATACCTATTAGCCATACCTAATGAAGAGGAAAATATTCATTAACAGGCAATACTCCATCATTTCTCTATGGAAAGCTTTTACAAATTAATAATACATTTGCTATTTCTTCTGTATTTTTCTGCTAGTTCTTTTTAATTAAAGTCATACTCGTATGCAAACAAGTGACTACTCTTAAAGCTATACTGCTTCAGTGTAAGGTGGGTGCAACTAAGAAAACTGCTCCTGGCAGAGGGTATACATTTTGCATGTTGTGTACCAGGAGAAATATTACAAAGAAGATTGATTAGCACTCAAGCCCCATACACACTATCAGTTTTCCTGATGGTTTTCTCTTCAGGTTTACCAAAACCATCTAATATGAGGTCAAACCTCAGGAGTTTCAATTTGTATGCAATCAGGCAGGCCCTTGCACTACATGGCTTTGGTAAACCTGAAGAGAAAACCATCAGGAAAACTGATAGTGTGTATGGGGCTTCACACATATTCCAACTGTAGCACTACCCCCGGAGGAGCTGCTGGTTGTTTTGGGTGGCACATTTACCTTCCAATTTCCTAGGGGTGCATTTAGTAGAAGTAATAGAATGTCCGCAACAGGTGCTTTTTGCTGTGCTCTTTATTACCCAGCCGGTTAAAAACAATAAAACTTGTGGTGAGGAAAGTAAAGTTAAATGGCAAGGAGAATAGCAAATTCAGGCGTAGTATAGGGAAACAGTCCTGCTCCCACATGTAATACTTCTCTGCGCTATACTCCTGCTTGAGTGGGTTTAGTGTACCCGGACAGACATTTCTCATTGACGAGGCAGCTGGAGTATCACTCGAACACTTGTAGGATAAAGTCTCTGCCACAGACCCTCCTGAATGAACGTCAGGGAGACACCTATGCCACAGGCCCTCTCTGATTTTGTAGTTACGGAGGCAATCCTCCTTAGGTGAATTACGCCTGGATCTCGTTCTTAATGTCGCCCAGGTCCCGACTGACAGGCGATCAATCCTTCAGTGTCCGGCTACCTTGATCCCCCGTGGTTTGTCAAGATCCTTTTGGACTGCCAGCCTCTCAATGGTGCTCCTCAGACGAACTCCCCACCGAACAGAAGTACAGCTTGGGATCCTCAAAGGTGGGAACCCAGTCACTCACTGGGTCCCCGTTGCTGCTCAGATGTTTCGGGCCAACATGGTCCTGGAACCAGGAACACTGTGTAGCAGGTATGCTGGGGCGCAGTGATGTGGCCACCCTAAAGGTGGGTGCCACACTGTTCGAAGGAGAACCCAGACCAATGGCGTCTGCCCCATAAATACCCTCCCCCAGCATGCACAGCGAGGCCCAACCCTCCTGATTGGCTGCTAGGGAAGAGCACCCAAACCTTGACTCCACTGCTACCATCTACTGCACAGGGGTGGGAAGAACACCCCAGCACAACAGAATGAGCCCACAGCACAGCCAAGCTGAGACAGAGACCCTGTTTTGAACATAACAATTTGGATCAGAGTTTAACTACACTCTGATCTACCATAAAATGTAAATAGCACTGGTACTGTCCTTTAAAGTAACCAGGCGCTACACAACATATGGGAGCATTTCTTATAGTCAGAAGTTCTCAATACCCAAAACCGGAGAACCTCCACACAGCCTGATATTTATCCATTTAAATCATTTTTCCTTTTGTAAAGATCCGGCCACCCATACAGATGAAAAACTTGTTTCCTTGTTACCTTCTATACACACACCTACATTTCCCTTTTTTGAAAAATAGCTTCTTCCATCCACGCTAAACAGTTTGGATGGAAGAATCTCCCCCTGCTTGTGTACTCAGACATCCACAGCACCCGCATCTGACTGACTACCGGCACAGCGACTGCATCTGATTGGATGAATTTCAACACAGGGGTGGACTGACAACTCATGGGGCCCCCGGGCAATATGAGATTATGGGGCCCCCCAGCAAGCTGCATGCTGTGGGGGCACTTGATAGGAGGGAGGGGCCAGGAGCAGCGAAGAGGGACCAGAGAAGAGGAGGATCCTGGCTGCTCTATGCAAAACCAACTGCACAGATGAGGTAAGTATGACATGGTTGTTTTTTTTAAATTAATAAAAAAAACAAGATTTTACAATCCCTTTAATTAAAACCAGCAACTGTTGAGACAACACCTTGGTCAGGTCTATGTACAGAGTATGTGGGTCAGGAGAGGGTAAAAAACAAAACAACATATAGAGTATAGTAGTCAGGATGAGCGCCACACTCACATCAGAGTCCTCCCTTACACCAAAGTCCCAACATTCTCCCTATACATCTAAAGTCTGCAGGATCATTCCCCCCCCACATCAGAATCTCCCCTTACCACAGAGCCCCCACAGTGGCACCCTATAACAGAGCCCCCCCAGTGTGTCACCTGTTATCTATGTCCCTTTACACCTTAGTGCTTGGTGGCTTGGTGTGGCAGGCATCTGGCAGGTAATAGCTTTAAAAATCCACTTGTTGCCGCCTCTAAACTGCACAAGTGAGTCGTGGAGCCAGCTGAATAGTGAACTGCTGTGGTTGGCCACAGATTGGGCATTGAGGCATGTGATTAAAGGCCATGCTTGATGGGTGCCATGATGTCACTGCCCAGGTGTGCACCCAGACCTGTTGCTGGATCCGAGGCCGAGCTCAGCAGTTCACCAATCAGATGGCAACAAGTGCATTTTTCTTTTCAATTCTTTTTTATTGGTTCAAAGAAAGGAAATAACAGTACAATATTGCATAGATCAGTTCAAGTGCGTACAAATTATAGCATTAATCCATGCGGAACCAATGAGTTTCAGCCACAACAAGTAGCAGGCATATTAAAACATTTAAGGTATTAACCATAGGGTCACGGAAACCCCCACCATAGGTTATCAGGTAGTAGGGAAGCACGTCCTACCTCTAAATGTGGACGTCACCCCCCCACCCCGAACCCCCGGGCAGGAATCCACACGCGCCCCAAAACCAAAGAAACTTACGTGGCATGTCACTGCCACACAAATCAACAGATTCAGATATATAGTAAATTAAGTCGTGAATCAAAATGTTATCCTCCCTGTATTCCGGTTTTAAATATATTAAGCACCGGAGAGATGAACCAGGGTTATATTAGCGAATAATAAGACTATAGAGACAAATTATAAGAACAACAAAACGAAAAGGTAATTGAGTAAAGAAAGAAGGAAAAACAAATAAGAGAGAAAAAGGGTCAAGGGGGAGGAGGAGGGATAGGAGGGGGACACCTGAGGGTAGATAAGTATTTGGAAGGCTATTTATCGTTGCAATGTGAGATAGGTTTACTATTATGTTATGTTTTACTTTTTATTTTCCATTCATTTTTATTGTTTTCCAGCCTAGCTGTCAATATAAACAATTCAGTAAATAGACTACTGGATTATAGAACAATACCAGGATCAAAGGATAAGATTTAGTCTTGGAATCTTGACGTCCAAGGTTCCCAGTGGTCGCAAAATTTAGCGATCGAGTGGGATTGGCGAGCAAAGTGTTTTTCAAATGAATGCTGTTCCTTTACCCGCTGTATGACCTCGCTAACATTGGGGACTAAATTGGATTTCCACTTAGATGTGATCGTGAGCCTAGCAGCTATAAGAATATGACTCGTAATACTTCTGAGTTGTACTGGGATATTCTGAATGTTGAGGAATAGGAGAGCTAAGTGGGGGGACGGATTAGTAAAAAAACCTGTCACTGATGAAATCAATTTAAACACTTCATGCCAGAAGCTACGTATACATTTGCAGTCCCATAAGATATGAAATATGTTCCCTCTCGATCCGCACAATCTCCAGCATGCGCTGGACTCCGAGGGGAAGATCATAGACAACCTTACAGGGGTCAGGTAAGATCTGTGGAGCGTCTTTAACATCATATCCCAGTGGTTGGAGCAATGAGAAAATCTATAACAATTTGTTATTGCTAGTTTCCATTCCTCTGGCGTATGCACCGACCCCAAATCTCTTTCCCAGTTAAGCATGCTGGAAGTCTTTTTAAAGTTAATATTGTTTTGCAATGTATTATAGAACCATGCTATGCCTTTTGGCTTATTATAGTTGGATTGAAGGTATGTCCATACTTCATTACGTACCGAGTAAGTTATATTCGGGTATTTAGTGTGAAAATAGTGAAGTTGTGTCTTAGAGAACTGATGGGAAACCGTTTTTTTTTCAAGCAGATCGTTATACGTAAGAATGTTATCTTCTCGCCATCTATCAATGCACATGTTGGGAATCAGGAATTCAAACACCTGTAGGTTGGATAGGGTGAATTTTGTCAGCAAATCCGGGGGCACTAGGAGATGAGTTTTTTTCCACGCAGCGAGCGTTGCTGCTATAGAGGGGAACGTTGGACATACTAATGGTGCCTCTACCAGGTGGGCTAGGAGAAGGGACGGTAGGTCTCTGTTGGACACCACCGACCTCTCTATATGAACCCAAAGTTTAGGAGAGTGGGGATCAAACCAGGCTTTCGCCTGGTCTAGAATCGCCGCCCTGTAGTAGTTTCTTATATTCGGGAATCCCGCCCCTCCATTTTTCCTATGTTTCTGGATAACAATATACGGGAGTTTAGCCATTTTTTGATTCCATACAAATTGCCTAAAGAGTTTATCTACAAGGGTAAAGAAGGATTCGGGTAAGCAGATAGGAATAGTTCTGAAAAAGTAGAGCAGTTTAGGGAGTATTACCATTTTCAATGCTGCAATCTTTCCCAGCCACGAAAGCTCATAGGAGGCTATATGTTGAAGATCAGTTTTGATCGTATGAATCAGGGTAGGGAAGTTGGCTTCATATGTTAACGAGGAGGGAAAGGACAACCAGATACCGAGATAAGAGATTGCTTTTGACATCCACTGGAATTTGTATTTACCCCTCAAAATGTCCATTTGTCTTCGGGACACGTTGATAGGTAACAAGCATGATTTCACTACATTTAATTTATAATAGGAAACATTGCTATATTTCTCTAATACTCTAAACACACCCTCCAGGGAAGAAGCCGGTTTGGTAAGTGTCAGTACTACGTCATCGGCAAAGAGGCCGATTTTATGTACCATTCTCCCCACCTTTATACCCGTTATATTGACATCAGTCCTGATGGCCTCCGCCAGGGGTTCCATCATTAGCGTGAAAATGATAGGAGAAAGTGGACATCCCTGGCGGGTACCATTTGTGATGCTGAATTTGTCAGAGAGAGCATTCGATGTAAAAACCCTCGCTGAAGGTGTAGAATATAAGGCTAGGATTGCCGACAAGATTCGGTCCTGGAGGCCAAATTTCTGCAATGTGGCCCGCAAATAGCCCCAGTGGACCCTATCAAAGGCCTTTTCAGCATCAAGTGCCAAAATGATGGCGGGGATTTTTTTGGTCTCAGCTATATGTAGCAGGTCAAACAGCCTCCTAGTGCCGTCAGGAGCCTGCCGTCCTTTAACAAATCCCACTTGATCCGCTTTGACCAAGGAGGGGGTTATATTTGCCAGTCTATTAGCCAGTATTTTTGCATAGACCTTGAGGTCTGTGTTAAGAAGAGAGATTGGTCTAAAGTTCTGAGGTGAGTCCGGCTTCTTCCCTGGTTTGGGCAACGTTACAATTATGGCTTGAAGCATCTCTTCTGGGAAGAAAGCTGAGGATGAGGCACTATCGAACAATCTTTCCATGTAAGGGACCAATGATTGGGAGAACACTCTAAAGTACTCTGCTGTAAAGCCATCAGCTCCAGGGGATTTATTTTTGGGTAGAGATTTGATGGTATCCAATATCTCCTTATTGGAGATCTGAGAGTTCAAAGCACTCAGCTCCTCATCTTTTAACGATGGGAGTGATACTGATTCTAGAAACGAGTCGATAGAATGAGCGGTGGGCTGAGGGGTGCCACTGTCTAATCGAAGGTTATATAAGTCTCGATAATATTTCATAAAAGCATTAGCTATTTTATTGGGGTGGTGTTCTAACACATTAGTATGGGGGTCTCTAATGGACGTCAAGTTCATTTTTCGTTGCTTCTTAGTTATGTAGTTAGCTAAAAGTTTGCCTGCTTTGTTCCAATGTACATAGAACTGGGCCTTGAGCCTCCTTAAACTATTTTGGTGAATGGATAGAAGTGCCAAACGAACTTCTTGCCTGCACTCAAATAGGTCAGATTCTATTTTAGGAGATGTAGCCTTCTTGTGGAGGTTTTCTAGGGATTTAAGCTTGTTGAGAAGATTGTTCAATAGTGCTCCCCTCCTTTCTTTCTCCCGGGCCGCAGCTTGGATAAGCAGACCTCTGCTAAAAGCCTTATGAGAGCACCACAATGTAGATATATTAACATCAGGAGTATCATTGAGCACAAAAAATTCATTCAGTTGTTTAGTAATCTGTGAAACAACAGTAGGATTCGCCAGGAGATCAATATTATTCCTCCAAAGGTATGTAGGGGGGACATCGGGGGTACTTTTTAATACTAAAGATATCGGGGCGTGGTCTGACCACGTGATAGTGTGAATCTTAGCCGATTCAGTTCTATGCAACAGTATACGATCCGTGAGAAAATAGTCAATCCTCGAGTATAGGCGATGGGGGGCAGAGTAGTAGGTATAGTCCCTTTCAGTGGAGTTGAGGCACCGCCAGGGGTCATAAAGGTCATGTTCCAGCAGCAGGGGTTGCAGTTCTTTCCTGGAGGACGGGGAACTGTTAGAGCTGTCTAAGTGCTTGTCCATGATACAATTAAAGTCTCCGCAAATTAGTAAGGATCCCTTTTTCATTTTGTTAACCTTTTTCATGAGGGACTTAATGTAGGAAATCGGTCTTTGGTTAGGTGCATACAGGTTTACTAAAGAGTAAGTGGAATTGTTCAATTCGCATACCAGAATAATAAACCTGCCGTTCGGGTCACTGAACTCTTCATGCAATTGGAAGGTAACAGAGTGTTTAATTGCGATCAATACACCTCGCTTTTTAACCGGGGCCGTTGCTTGAAAAATATGGGGAAAGGCTTTGTGGGTGCATTTTGGTTGTTTTGCAGTCATAAAGTGAGTTTCCTGTGCACACAGGATTTCACCTTTAAGTTTGATAGTATCCCTCCACATAGAGCTCCTCTTGAATGGGCTATTAAGCCCATGTACATTCATGGATATGACCGATAAAGACATATTGTGTTGGGAAGACGTGATGCAGGATGTATAGTGGCTGCCAGAATTACCAGTTGTAGTACCAAAAAGTTACCTGTAGGTGGTGCTGACGGAGTGAAGACGAATGTCCAGATGTCATCAGCAGAGGGGAATGCTGCATATACATGGTGTAGAGGTAATGCAATGCAGGTAGGTATAGGATTGAAGTCGTCAGGTGTCGTGACAGGGAGGAAAAAAAAAACTGGGGTAAAAAGGGAAAATACACAAAAGAAAAAAGAGGTCAAAGATACCAAGAAACATATAAAAATGTGACAACTGTCACGCAGTGCGAGCATTCCTCGCTGTTTTTTATGGGGGGGAATGAACTCCGAAAGAACCAGAAAAAAGAAATAAAAAAACATGAACTGTAAATGCAAACCAGCCTCATGATGAGGATAAAACTGAAATGGCCCTGACAGAATAATCATGAGATGAGTCAAGCCGTGCTCCACTCAGGAGACAACCTAGCAGCTGAGGCTTTGGGCATAGCAGCTTGAGCTTCTTCTGGAAGAAGGTTCCATTTTTTAGCCAGCTCCATTCCTTCCTCAATGCTCCTGATGGCGTACGTGCGGTTATCTCTAGTTATCAACAGCTTAGTGGGGAAACCCCATGAGTATGTGATCTTGTTGTTCTGGAGTAACTTAGTGATCGATGTCAGATTTTTGCGCGCCATCATGGTGTGCTGAGACAAGTCAGAGTAAATTGAAATGTCTGAGTACGGAGCAGGCAAAGGGTGGTTTTTCCTCGAGAAGCGCATTAAGTCGTCTTTAATATGAAAAAAGTGGATACGCGCTATGACGTCCCTGGGGACTTTTTCAGGGAGAAATTTAGGCTTAGGAAGGCGATGCGCCCTGTCTACAATGATCTCAATGCCCGGGGCATCAGGCAAGATGGCCGCTATAAAGTCCTGTACATAATGTCTCAGGTCCGATGGCGGGACTGATTCCTCCACCCCACGCAGTTTAATATTGTTCCTTCTGGACCTGTCCTCGAGGTCCGCTAACTTTTCTCGCATTGCCTGCATGTCCCCTTCAGTCTCACTATGTGCATCCACTAAGTCATTATGTGCTTCAATAACATCACCCATTTTGTCCTCCACGTGGCTGATCCTATCTCCAATGACTGATACCTCGTGCTGTAATTGTGATACGCATTGCATCATGTCCTTGTGTAAGGACCCCCTGAGGGTCACCAGCATATCCCTCATGACTGTATCACTAAGTGGGGCCCCTGAAGTCGGGAACTCGTGGATCTGTTCCACGAAGTCTCTAGTGCTGTTTTGGGAGTTACAGGGTTCTTCTTGCTCACCTGCATATCTGTGTCCCTCTGATCTCCGCTGCGCTGATTTCTGTGGGCTGCATGTAGGAGACGAGGTTGGCGTGGATCTCCCGCTTCCCTCTGCATTCCGTTGTGGGGCTTTGCTTCCTAGTAGTTGGATCGGGCTGTGCTGGAGCCCTCCTCCGGACGAGCCGCGCCGCAAGTCCGAGGTCCCCGGCGCCATCTTGTGGCCCTGGCGTGCTCGCCGCGGGATAGAAGTCGGTCAGTTTTTTGGGTTTTTTGTCCGTTTTTCGTTTCCCCATCTTATCCTCTTGTCGTCCGGGTTTACTTCCCAGGGAGTAGGAGTACAATAGGGCTGGTTAGGTAGCTAGGAGTCGCTAGATGCCGGTTCTTTCCTCAGAGCTCCTGTCTCACACAGCCATCCGCTCCGGCTGCTGGCCACGCCCCTAACAAGTGCATTTTTCATGGACAAGGGATTGTTAGATCGACTTCTGTTGAGTGGCAGGGGGCACACATGGAACATACAGTTCACAGACATAATATACAGACATGGACACACACACACAGTATACAGTAGGGTGACCAGCCATCCCCGGTTTCAGGGGAGAGTCCCCAGATTGAGTACACTGTCCCCGGACCAAGTCTGTCCCCGGTTTTGTCACCGGATTGGATTTGAACAGGGGTTGGGGCAATTTCAAAGACAGTCAGTGCAGAATTAAAAAAGAAAAGTCTGAATTACACCCCCCCCCCCCCCCCCCGCTCTGCTGTTCCAACTAGCTACAGGGAGTGTATTTTTTTCCATTTTCTGTGCCCCTTTCTGATGATCATGTGCTGGTCGGAGCAGAGGGAATATTTCTACAGTTTCCGACGCATGCCTATTCAGCTCCGCTCGCATTTTCTTCTGCCTTGGCTCAAGTCCCGGCCAGCTGCCTGCCTGCTTATTTTCTTGCCTTCCCCGGCAGAGTGATCTTCCTCCGCTCCCCACCCAGTAGTAGCTGGGGGGCCCCGAAGGGTAAGACTTGACAGGCTGTGAGGCGAGCGGGGACGGGCAAAGAGTAGCTGATTGCTGCCACTACTAGTAAAAAAAATAATATGTCCCCGTATTTAATTTTAAAAATCTGGTCACCTTAGTATACACACACACACACACACACACACACACACACACACACACACACACACACACACACACACACAGTATACAGACATGGACACACACACAGTATACAGACATGGACACACACACAGTATACAGACATGGACACACAAACACACACACAGTATACAGACATGGACACACACACAGTATACAGACATGGACACACACACAGTATACAGACATGGACACACACACAGTATACAGACATGGACACACACACAGTATACAGACATGGACACACACACACAGTATACAGACATGGACACACACACACAGTATACAGACATGGACACACACACAATACAGACACACTATACAAATACAGACACACAGTATACAGAGATAGTATACAGACACAGTAAGCATATACAGACACACACAGTATACAGACATGGACACACACTCACAGTATACAGACACAATATACAAATACGGACACACAGTATAAAGAGATAGTATACAGACACACACAGTAAGCATATATACACACACACACAGTATACAGACATGGACAGACACACACAGTATACAGACACAATATACAAATACGGACACACAGTATACCGAGATAGTATACAGACACAGTAAGCACACACACACACAGTATACAGACATGGACACACATACACAGTATACAGACATGGACACACACACAGTATACAGACACAATATACAAATACGGACACACAGTATACAGAGATAGTATACAGACACAGTAAGCATATACACACAGTATACACACTTTTCATCTAGAAATCAGCCTAATTGAACACACTGCTGCTGCCCCCATCTTCTGGCATGCTGGGACTTGTAGTTCCCCAGCAGTATACAGACACATTCGGTGGTAATACAGGAGAGGAAGCTTAGCCTGTGTTTTGGTGGGCAGGCAGTCAGTAGGGGGATGTAGCAGAGATTGGGGGAGAAGTTCAGAACATGCTTCCCCTAGGAGAAGTGCACTTCTCACACACAGAGAAATGATCTAACAGCCTCAGAGACAGGAGCTCTGCTAGAGGAAACACAGCCTCCCCCTCAGCAGAGAAAGCACTGATAAAATGACATTTTACTTACCTTACATCAGCCTGAAATCCATCCCACACTCCATGCTGCGTCCCGCCTCCCTCTCCTCTCCTCCAGCTGTCGGCAATCTCCTGCTCTGTATTCAAAGAAGCTGCGTGGGGGAAGGGGGGCGTGTACACCATGTTCCCATTGGCTGAGGAGGTAGTGGAGGGGTGGAGCAGCTATTAACTCCGAAATCTCACTTCAAAATGATGTCGGTGTAAGAGAATTCAGGCACAGAAATAAAAATACACAGATTTTTACAATCTGTCCTTTATTTTTCTAAGGCTGGCAACCCTGATGGGGCCCCCTAGTGGCATGGGGCCCTCGGTCACTGCCCGAATGACCGAATGGTCAGTCCGACCCTGGTCCAACATATATCCACGCAGCAATTTTTCATTTAAAGTTTGTAGGCAGAGTCATCCACCACCCTAATTTTCATTGTTTGGGTTGTTTTTTACTGCCCCCAGCTGTGATGGAATTATTACAAAATTATATTTGATAAGTTTTTATATTCTTTTATATAATCCTTTTTGTATACCTTTTTATATATATACACATTTATGCATGTATGAGATTATGAACCAAAATAGTGCTTTATCTTCCTTGATGATTACATAAGATGTGATAATGAAAAATATGAGTGGACATTGAAAGTTTGTGCTTTTAAGAGCCTGCAAGAGATTCTCTCTCCTATGCCCCCCCACTGTGAAGACCTTCTGAAAGGAGCTTGTGTGCTCTGCCCTACACCTCCCCCATTTCCTGTAATCAAGAGAAGTTATACTGGACTGTTCAACAACTGAAGAACTGTTTCAAAGCAAAGACATCTTTTCTAAGCATGAAACTTCCATCTCTACTGGACTGTCCTATATTATATGTCAGAACCCCTGGAAGCTAAATAAGGTTTTTGCATGGGAAACCCCATAGAAGCTATGTTGGACTGCTTGGAACAAAGGAGTAAAAAGCACATGTTGCTGGATGGGCGTGGATGAGGGCGTATGTGGGGTGTGCCAATGGTTGGATGGGAGGGAACTGGGTGTGTTTTTATCATGTGAGGGTGTGTACTTTTTTAGGTGAACCAATTACGTGCCTGTGTTATGAGACGGCCCCTAGCAAATAAATTGGCTGGGGCTGCCTAAACTCAGCCCTTCCCTTCTTCTTCTTCTCTGCTGGCAACCATGTCTCCATTCATTCCATTTCCTTTCTCTCTACTGAAGACATCTCCTGCCTTTTTTCTTGATTGCAGTAAGATAATGCCAGCCTCCCTGAGATTGAGAGGAGACTAATAATTAATCAGAGTCTCTAATAGAACCATTTCAGTTGGCGCGCAACGTAGGTTTTTTGAATTCGAAGCAGGACATCAGCGCTGCCCACACGAGACTGTTTGAGAGCTGCGGGGAGCCTAAGGCGGAGGAGAGCGTCATGAACTCTAAGCACCAGGTAAGTCGGTTTTTTTTGTTGACTAACTTGCCTGTGCGGCTTCTGCCTCTGAGCCCCCTCTTTTCTCACTCGGTTTGTATGCGCATTCCTAGCTTCGCTAAGGCGGTTCCTTGTTCAGAAACTTCGAACCATCGAGGCTGGGTTATCAGGCTGCAATCTATTGTCTTGTGTGTTATCGTGTTCTGTGTTGCATGAATGTGGCCATGTTACTCGGTGGTCGTCTGTAGAGTGTAATAGTGTAATAGCCCCCTTTTAGTGGGGTCTAGGTTGACTCAGATTGGACGGCTGAGGGTCTCTTTTTGAGAGGCAAATAAGCTGATTGTTAAGACGGGGCGTTATGGCGAAAAGTCCAGTGAACGCAGTAATATCTTGGTCAGTTTATCGGATCTGTTGTGTGTATGCGTGTGGTATACATAACAGATTTTTTTTTCGATTTTTGTTTTTATCATTCGTTGTGGGGTTCAGCTGAAGCTGAGGGTCTCTTTTTGAGAGGCAAATAAGCTGATTGTTAAGACGGGGCGTTGTGGCGAAAAGTCCAGTGAACGCAGTAATATCTTGGTCAGTTTATCGGATCTGTTGTGTGTATGCGTGTGGTATACATAACAGATTTTTTGTTCGTTTTTTTGTTTTTATAATTAGTTGTGGGGTTTTTGAGGTGTTTCCTTGTTTGAAGTACAAGGCGGGGGTTAGGTTTTTCTCGGGGGTTAGGATTTTTGATATTACCGCCCTGCAGACGGGGTTGCTGAGAATGGCCATGTTCTGTTAGTAATCTTGTATCAACTGTGTGTTCCTTCTGTGCTTGAACTTTTTTTTCTTACACTTTTGTCCTTGCCTGCAGCAACCACCCCACCCCCCCTTCCCTTAGCTGCTGTGTTTAAGGTAACATGCTTTCAAAAGTTTTTCTTTTTGCCTGCAGCTCACCTCCTCCCTCCTTTCTGCACGTTTAACCCTTTGCTTGCTGAGAGATTAGCTTGCCTTTTCCTGATTTTCCCTGCTGCCCACAGTACGTCCTGCTGTGCTTTAAGTAATTAGACTAGGCCTAAATAACCTATTGTGTCAGTAGCTGCACACTTTTCTCTTGATACACTCAAGTTTAATCGCTATATTTGCTCCAGTATATGCCATCTGTGCCTGATAAACTTTTCTTCCCACCCTCTCCTCCCTTTTATAACGTCATTGATTCTTTTTCCAAAATCCTTGCTTGAACAAATAACATAAAACTAAAAATGGTTGCCTGAATCTCCCTCCATTTTAAATTATTCCCGCCTCTTCTTGGCCCATCCCTTCTTTTTCTTCTCCTTCTTCATCTCCATACATGCCTCTTCTTGGCTCCTCCCCTTTCTCCTTCACCCACCATTACACAAAATAACCCTTTCCTCAGCTTTCACTCACTTTTAACTACTACCTTTTCGCCTGTAACCATTTTCCTTTTTTAATGCTGGTGGGCAATACTCCTACTGACACACAAGTAACCAACTCGCTCTTTTGCTTAATCTCCCCCCCGTGTCTTGCATGATGTTATACTTTCTGTGCAGGAAGTAATTTGTTTGTCTTGTCTTTAGGGTCCATTGTGTTGCATATTGTGAACTTTCTGCTCTAATTGTTAGACAGTGCAAAACGTTATATGTTCTTACATCTTGTATTTTCTTTTCTTGAGCTCTGCTTTTCTATTACTGGAAATAAAACTCTTTATTTCCCTCTCTCTCTCTCTCTCTCTCGTCCTCACCTATCATACCCTTTCTTCTTCTTACTCCATCTTGCCCCCCCCTCCTCTCTGACTGCCACCCCTCCTTCCTGATCGCCCCTCCCTTCTCTATTTTGCCGCCTTTTTGTTTGCCCCTCCCTTTCTTCTTCGTACTCCATCTTGTCCTTCCCCCCCTCCTCTCTGACTGCCCCCGCCCATCTTCTCCATACTCCATTTTGTTTTTCATTTAAAAGACAGGCTGCTGTTTTGCGACTTGTTACACGTTTATGGCAACTATCGATGTTATATAAGAAGGAGTTTTGGTGGATCACACTGATTTAGATATTATCACATACATTGTGTGATCTGTGGGGACCTATCTCTCTGGGTTGCCTCTATACACACCCTGACGATGGTATGCATTGCAGGACCTGATGCATAGAGGGCTTTTTGCCAGTTTAGCTGTTGTCATGTGATGCCCAAGCCTGTTGCTCTTGTCCATTCCTTCCCCTTAGGTTCTGTCCAAATGTTTGTACGATGCCCGGCTCCGAATGCTCGAGGCCTTGCCCCATCTTGCCCTGTCCTGCCCCATCCCTAAACGCAGTTGGTGTCACCCGCTACGTGCCTGGAGGTGCATGGGCCTGTCCCGGGTGCCCTCCGTCCCGGATGCTCCTACCGGCCCTTTTTCTCTCCTTGAGTTTGTACAAGGGGGGAGTAGGATACTACAATTCTATTGTACAAACACGGAAAAAAGAGAATTGACAGGGCCGTAGGCCTCGCCTGGTGGATGGCCGAGATGGTAGAATAAGGGTGAATAAATCCTTGCGTTCATTGCTACTGTCCTGGTGCTCACAGTCACAAATGAAGGATGAAGGCCTCTGGGTATCACATCAGAACAGGTTTTACATATAACGTTTAAACGGTTTTATTCCACATGCCATGACATGCCACCTTCAGGGTTAGTGGGTAAGTGGCCCCAAGGGGGGAGTATTTATTATCCCCTTTTGAAGTCTTGTTTGAAGACAGTCTCTAAAATAGGTTGCTATGGGCGATGACAGTTGCAATTACAGTCTGGTACTTTGAAAATTATGTGACCGCTTTTGAAAAGTAATTAACTAATATCTGTGTACGAGTTTTTTTTGCATTTTTCGATGTAGGTACCGATAATTATCGATATCCCCTGGGTGACGATTAAAAGGTTCCTTCACAAAAACATTCTCTGGAGATATGATGGACTGTGCCACCCACGTCTGAATGAAACTATATATCTTTTTTTTCAAATACATGTCATTTGTGACCACTGAGAATTTGTGGGTTGGAATATAGCTGATATATGTGTGATATATGCCCTAATGTATAGAGTGGCCCCAGACAAGTTTAAATCAAGAGATGAAGTAACTACAGGTTTTGAGTCCCATAATCACTGTGATATATCTCATAGGATAATTAGTTAATTAATGTTAGAGTGTAAAGAGGTTCTATAATGAGAAAATTGAGTTTAATATGGTCTGTAGATGTTTATGATATGTCAAAGCACAAACATGGGATCAGAAAAAAGGTTTAAGAGAGAATTATTGATTAAGGTTGTGTAAAGAATTGTATAAAAACTCAAATGATGGTAAACAGCATGGTATTTGGTATTTAAACAGAAAATCCTACAGATCTGGTTGCAAGCAATGTTTACAACAGATTCTAAATAAAAATAGTAAAATATGAAAGCTATGTTCAATCAAAAAATAATAATAAAAATAGTAAACATAAAAAATTAGATAAAAATAGGAAAAATTAAAAATTTTTGATAAAAAATAGAATAAAAATAAACAAGTGGTAAAAAGTTTTATAATATGACGTTTCCGACAGAGCGGTTGGTTGAAGTAATTGGAGAAATTTTCTTGGAGGAAAACGCTGGTCGGTTCATGCGCAGGGACTGATCTGTGGGTTTCGTAAGATTTCTCTTTTAAACAATCTGTTGTCGCTGTTTTAGTAAGAAATGTCAAATTGTAATATAATATACATAATTCTTGGCATATATACAAACTAAATATGTTTAAAAATTTTGAAAAAGCGTAAAAAAATTAGAAAAACGGCACAATTCGATTGTAAGGTATATGGTGCATCTATAACTCCTATACAATCTTCTCCAAGTAAATGGATGGGAAACAGATGTTTCCTTTGAGAAGAGAATTAAGGCTATGTGATCCTAGCTGTTGGAGATCAGATCAGGTTACACAGTCCCACATGCTGTGTGTTTTCAGATGGCAGAAACTATGTGACTTTCCAGGAATGGGTTGTAAATGACTCTGAGAGTTTATTGAGAGGTTTTGAAGGCAAAGATATCTGAGTTTATGTTAAGTAGACTTTTAGAGTTTTTATAAATATATGGCACATCTTTCTTTTAATAACACAATCGCTTGGAGATCTGAAAGAAAACCCTTATTTTTAAAACTAGTTTTTGCCAGAGATAGAAATGTTTCTCTTTTTCTCTCTCTCTTTCCTTTCTCTTTCTTTCTCTCTCTCTCTTCCTCTCTTTCTTTTCTTTCTCTTTCTTTCTCTCTCTCTCTTTCTCTCCCTCTCTCTTTCTCTCAAACTCACACTCTCTCTCTCTCTCTTTCTCTCACACTCACACTTTCTCTCTGTCTTTTTTCTCTCTCTCTTTCTTTCACACTCACGCACACACACTCTCTCTCTCTTTCTCTCATATTTCACTAAACTATGGGGTTTTTGCACCATTTGTTTTGAAGAATATCTTACTTTAAGGATGTCATTTCAAAGAGAATAAAACATGGTGTTAATCTGCATAGGTTAAGAAAGGTCAGATAAAATAGTGAAAACTAAAGATATGATATGAACAGATGATACAGCCATATTTATGGATTAAAATGTCACTTTCCAGGCTTCAGATTGACGAATGTATTAATGGAGGGAATATTGGCCCTTATATTTGGATCCGTGTAGGGGAACAATGAAACTTCTGAATGTTCGTTTATGCTGAAGGCTGCTATGTTTGTTTAAACAGTCATGTGACAAGACCATTCATGCTGTATGATCAGTTCTGAAAACTAGTGTAATGTAATGAATAAGTTCCTTTAGGGAGTAAAATATTTAGGAAAGAGCCCAATATAAAATTGAATGTTCTTCTGGAAAATTAAAATGTTTATGATTGGAAATATAGTAAGAAGACAAATACAGGAATTTGGTGAAACGGATGCTTTTATGAAATTTAAGTTAGTAATGGAAATGAAGCAGATGGCCCTAATGAACTAGGGGGGTGTATGTAAAATATTGCCTGGAACAAGTACATGCTGTACGTACATTCCGGACAATACAGGTCCGAACGGCAAGGTAACATTGGCCATTAAGAAATTAGAGGAACTCTCCAAAGAGTTAAAAAGAAATTCAGGGCTGACAGATCCCTGGGATCAGTATTTTGGGTGGATGAAAGGGTGGCAACGCATTTGCACTCAAATAGGTATAGCAATTTTGTTTTTGGTTATATTGGTTGTGGTGATGTTTTACTGTATCCTGCCCTGTATAAAGAAGCTGTTAGGAAAAGCAGCTGAAGAGGTAGCTCCTACTTTTTTGAATTTAAATGATATAGGGGATCCAATGAAGGAAGTAGAAGAGGGACCGTATCCTCTGCTACCGTCCTTGCCCGTTAAGACCACTTACAACATTCTCAAGTGAGAAAAAGAATAAGAGAGTGTAGGGCCGTATCTTTTCAAATATACATTTTTAGGGGGGAATTGTGATGGAATTATTACAAAATTATATTTGATAAGTTTTTATATTCTTTTATATAATCCTTTTTGTATACCTTTTTATATATATACACATTTATGCATGTATGAGATTATGAACCAAAATAGTGCTTTATCTTCCTTGATGATTACATAAGATGTGATAATGAAAAATATGAGTGGACATTGAAAGTTTGTGCTTTTAAGAGCCTGCAAGAGATTCTCTCTCCTATGCCCCCCCACTGTGAAGACCTTCTGAAAGGAGCTTGTGTGCTCTGCCCTACACCTCCCCCATTTCCTGTAATCAAGAGAAGTTATACTGGACTGTTCAACAACTGAAGAACTGTTTCAAAGCAAAGACATCTTTTCTAAGCATGAAACTTCCATCTCTACTGGACTGTCCTATATTATATGTCAGAACCCCTGGAAGCTAAATAAGGTTTTTGCATGGGAAACCCCATAGAAGCTATGTTGGACTGCTTGGAACAAAGGAGTAAAAAGCACATGTTGCTGGATGGGCGTGGATGAGGGCGTATGTGGGGTGTGCCAATGGTTGGATGGGAGGGAACTGGGTGTGTTTTTATCATGTGAGGGTGTGTACTTTTTTAGGTGAACCAATTACGTGCCTGTGTTATGAGACGGCCCCTAGCAAATAAATTGGCTGGGGCTGCCTAAACTCAGCCCTTCCCTTCTTCTTCTTCTCTGCTGGCAACCATGTCTCCATTCATTCCATTTCCTTTCTCTCTACTGAAGACATCTCCTGCCTTTTTTCTTGATTGCAGTAAGATAATGCCAGCCTCCCTGAGATTGAGAGGAGACTAATAATTAATCAGAGTCTCTAATAGAACCATTTCAGTCACTCCACCTTAAGCTACAAATCCATTGGATAGGGGTGTACACATGCTGTGACTGCAATGCTTTGCATCATGGTGCATCAAATTTGACCCCCACCACTATTGTACTTGGGACACAGTACCACCCACTGATTGTCACATATTCAACTGAATAGGGCCAAGCTACAACTGCATGTAAGGCTTTCAGTTGTGGTGTGGTGGGGGCTCTTAGGGTTTAACAAGAAGTAAGCCCTGGTTCACAATTGTGCGAGTTCAGCTGAACTCGCACAATTTCATTCCCGCATGTCAGTCCCAAATTAGCAGGGGCGATTTCAGAGACATCTGTGCGGGTTCCTACTTTTGGGAATCAGTGCAGGGCTGCAAATGCAGGCGTGCCATTGGAGGCAATTGCCGCTGATTTGGCATGTCAAATCGCAAATGCCAAATCACTCCAATGTAAACCAGGGCTAAAGAGATGACACAATGCCTCCTCATCATTTGTTAAACATCCATTACTGATCACTCGTCAGAGGGCAACACAAGTAGTGTAAATTAACCATTAGAGTTAGTACTGCAGTCTGCTAAGGCCTCTTTCACGTGAATGGTCCAATCAAGTCCGCCTGTTTGTATTTCAGGCTAACCTGATTGGACCCTGTCTTGTTCTCTATGAGCGGTCAGATGTAAATGGACGCTGGGCTCAATTAAAAAGCCTAGAATATTTCATTTCAGCCATGTGACTGTCATTTTCAAATCTCTAGAATTTTAATGAAAACAACTAAAAAAAGCCGTAAGCCATTTGCACTACGCCGCCGCATCGTACTAGAGCAAGTGCCGTATTCTCTAACCATTTGCTCCGTAGTTTGCGTTGCGAAAATGGCCCAGTGTAAGCCCGCGTAATTCAAATGAGGCGGCTTGTATTTAAATTAAGCGCGCCCCCGCATCGAACGAACTGCGCATGCGCCGGCCGGGGAAAAAGCCCAGTGCGCATGCTCCAGCTCACGTCGGAAAGCGTCCTTGAAACCGACGTCAAAACGACGTGATCGTCACTACGCAATGCCCCTATTCGCGAACGAGTTAGTAAAACGATGTAAGCGACGGAAAAAGCCGACTCTGACCCGACGCCATACTTAACATGGCATCCGACGGCACCCGACGGCATCCGACGGTACTTCGTAAGGTTACTCCACATAGAAGCTGGGGTAAACTTACGCAGACGAAAACGACGTACGCGACGACGGGGCGGCGTAAAAGTGATCAGGAATCGGCGTACTAGCCTCATTTGCATATGCAAATGAGAAAACAACGTAAAGGCCACCTAGTGGCCGGAGTTGTCATTACAACTACGATAAGCAAGTGTAATGGTTTTACACTTGTCGGATGTTGAAGCGCATCTATGCAAAAGTGATGCTAAGCATCACGCGCATAGATACGAGGCAAAAAAAACGGCAATACGACGGGGTATCTGAGATACTCTGTCGTATCGCCGCTGAGAATCTGGCCCATAGTGTATATAATTACACCAAAATGAATAAAAGAGTTTTTAATATAAAAAAAGTCCATTCTTAGTCCACATGCGGTGACTGGTGAGTAGTATGCAATACAGGCGCAGCCAGGAAATAGATCATCCACCACTCAGAGAAGTACACACAGCCTCTTACCAGATGGTTTTGATGATGACGAAACGCGTATGATGGAGCATTGGCGTGTTAAGTCATCACGTACCGGAGCATGGCCATCTTACTGGTTTTAAACATATTTTTGATGTGGAGAAATCTGATTGGGTACTGGAAGTAGTGGCAGTGAACCATTCATGAATCCTGCATGGTAACTGTACCATACTCATATGTACGCTGACCTCTCTTTGGGAGCCATCCCTTCAAAATGTCCTTGATTTAAATGCAGTGGTTTTACTGCATTTTACACTCACATGAGTCTCAATTATGCTGCAGAAATCCACAGCAAGTGGACTGGATTGGTTAAGTTATACACAAGATTGGGTTTTTTTTCATTTGGGACACAGTGGTGGAAGACAGGTATTGTCACATTAGGGGAGTATCACTATGAATATATTGTAGATGTATGTTGATAGAGAGAGATTTTTTCTATTGATGTTTCTATCATGCTTATAACGGTTGTAAAAGGGTTAAAAATTACTTGATGATGCTTCCTCAGTCAATATATTTGGGACAATGTTTCTTTAAGGGTCTGTTCTTACAGACTTTGTTCAGAAGCAGGCCAGCTGAAGGTCACATGCCCCTCTCAGTGAACTCTGAATGACCTCAGAAGTGTGTTTACAGACTTTGATCAGAAGAAGGTCAGCTGAAGGTCACATGCCACTCTCAGTAAACTCTGAATGACCTCAGAAGTGTGTTTACAGCAGGGGTCCTCAAACTACGGCCCGCGGGCCGCATGCAACCTGCCAAGCCGATTTACCTGGCCCACGGCACGGACTGTCCCTTTTATAAGATTGCAGCACTTTCCCTCCGCAGCACTTCCCCCTCCCCTCTGCTACATTAGTCACACAAGACACGAAGCGTGACAGGTCCAAACAAAGGGCGGGACTTTTCGAGTTAGGAAGCAGGTAATTGGTTACTAGGCAGTGGGGCGGTCCCAGCAATCAATCATCTGCCTTTCACTTGAAAAGTCCCGCGCTTTGTCCGATCCTGTCAGACTTCACGTCGTGTGTGAATAAGGTAGGGGGGAGTGCTGCGCTGTGATATGGTGAAAGTGCTGTGATATGTAGGGGGGGGGGGGTGCTCTGCTGTGATATGGGGGAAGTGCTGTGATATGCGGGGGGAATGCTGTGATGTGCTGTACTATGGGGGAAGTGCTGCTCTGTGATATGGGGGAAGTGCTGTGATATGCGGGGGGAGTGCTGTAATGTGCTGTGCTGTGATATGGGGGAAGTGCTGCTCTGTGATATGGGGGAAGGGGGACTCTGTGATATGAGGGGATCTGTGATGGGGGGACTCTGATATGAGGGGATCTGTGATGGGGGAGACTCTGTGATATGGGGGGCTCTGTGATATAGGGGAAAGGGGACTCTGTGATATGAGGGGATCTGTGATGGGGAGACTCTGTGATATGGGGGGCTCTGTGATATGTGGGAAGGGGGACTCTGTGATATGAGGGGATCTGTGATGGGGGAGACTTTGTGATATGGGGGAAGGGGGACTCTGTGATATGAGGGGATCTGTGATGGGGGGACTCTGATATGAGGGGATCTGTGATATGGGGGGACTCTGTGATATGGGGGGGGACTCTGTGATATGAGGGAATCTGTGATATGGGGGGGGGACTCTGTGATATGATGGGGACTCTGTGATATGGGGGAGTCTGTGATGGGGGACTCTGTGATATTTGGGGAGTCTGTGATTGGGGGGATCTGTGGTGGAGCTTTATGATTGGTGGATCTGTGATGGGGGGGTTTGGTAATGGGAGAGATCTGTGATGGGGAGCTTTGTGATTGGGGGGGGAGTCTTTCATGGAGAGTAGTCTGTGATGGGGGGATCTGTGATGGGAGGGGGGGGAGTTTGTTGATTAACTGTTTTTTGTGCACTACAAAAAAATATGTGCAGTGTGCAAAGGTATTTGTTTATATATTATTTCAAACTATAGTCCAGCCCCCCAACAGTCTGAGGGACCGTGAACTGGCCTCCAGTTTAAAAAGTTTGAGGACCCCTGGTTTACAGACTTTGATCAGAAGTAGGTCAGCTGAAGGTCACATGCCGCTCTCTGTGAACTCTGAATGACCTCAGAAGTGTCTCAAACTCATCTCAAAGTAAGTTGCCTTTGTCCTCAGTACAAGTCCATACCTATAGACAAAGGGCCTTTCATTCCTCAGCCAGCCTGAAAAGAAAGTACATTTAACAGGGACTAGGGTTGTCACCTGGTTGGTATTTGTGGTTTAAGCGGAATAGTGCACATGACTTAAATGGGCGTGGCTCAAATGGGGTTTGGTTAGAGTATGAGATGAACGAGGGATGAGGGAGAAAGAAAAGGAGGGAGAGAGAGATAGGATGGGGAGGAGAGAGAAGGAAGGAAAGAAAGAGGGATGAAGGAACAGCAGGTCCAGATCCTACACCATAATAGAAATATGTGTATTCCAGAGTTTAACAATCAGCAGATAAAGATGCTCCAAACACCTGGTGTTAGCTCTTCAATCATCCCGGCACCATGGTTGTTATGGTGTCAGGATGATTGAAATGCATTATTTCTGTTATTACATTGTAATATAAACTAAAATCATTCAACTCACCATAATGCAGAATCAGTGGGACGTCTGAGCATTTCACTCGCCACTTTGCCTGCCACCAGATGCCTTTAGGTGCCCCCAGCAGAGTCCCTCCTTACATCAGGTGCCCCCAGCGGAGTACTTAACCTCCCTGGCGGTATGATTCTTTCTAAATTTTGGTGCTGAAAGCGGTACAATTATTTTGCAAGCAAATTTGGCGTTTTATACTGTAGGCCTGTAATTCTTAGGCTGCATTCACACCTAGGCGTTTTGTCGTCCGACGCTGTAGCAGCCTGAAATACACTGGAGGGGCGAATTAACATTGTTCATCTAAAGTCAGTAGTATAGCTATGCGCGACGATGCCCCTGGCATGTTGGCATACAGATTGTTGAGCAACACGTGTGACTGCTGAGCTCCTCACTAACAGTGTTGCTTTATCTAACAAGTAGACTTTTTTTCTTTTTTTAGACCAGCTTTTATCAGCTCTAATTTTAGACAGGACATTTTGCTGTTGCGCACACTGCGTCGCCTGCGCTGCCCCAACGTTGTTTTGTGGATCCCCGTAAGTCCCTCATTAGCATATTTGACTAGCAAATCAATGGTGTGTCTATCGCACTTTTGCACGGACGGATGCGCCAGTCTAACGAAATTACGCGATTTTTTGCGTATCTCGTTCTGGGGATGCCGCGCAACGAAACGCACGCGCACATTTAGACTTACGCACGCGCATCTCCTGTTGCGCAGGCGTAATCGCTCTGTGAATCTGGGCCAATGATTTTGTCTGTGATATTAAAGTATTGGAAGAAAAAGCAAAAGCAACCAAAAATAACAGAAAAGTTACAATTCTAGCCTTAGCAGGCATGTTTACTGCTTGCATGGCTATGAATGCTAAAATACAGAAATTGGAAGGTATAGTTTCAGCTTTACAAAGCCAATTACAAACCTTAACTACCCTTAACCAAATAATTAATGCCTCACAGGAGGAAAATTTAAAAAATTACAAAATGGCCCAAAAAGACGTGGTACAATATACAGTAAAAGCTTGCTAACTAAAGTTGAGACTGAACTGGACCATGTAACTTTTGCATACAAAGTGCTGCAAGAGCAGTTACATGAATCTAAGAAAGGAAAATTTAAAGGACAGGCTGTGGCTAGCATACGCGAACATAGTAATGCTACGGCACCTACCTGTGCCTTTGAAATTGGGGACACGGAGGAATATGAAGAGTATATGAATCCTTATTCTACTTTTCCAGGCGATGGAAGAAATCGCAGAGCCACAGGAAAATCGAGAATGCCCCATTGCCATAGACCCACCAGAAAGTGGGAACCAGCTATCCAGAAATGAGGAGCATGACTAGTTCCCCATCATGGGTAGCACTCAGATCTTGTCTTCTAAGGAAACAAGTCAAACATTTGTAGGGTTTTAAAGCAAAGGGAATGAGATGATTTTTAATGTATATCCAATTCAACAAAATGCAAAGATCCTTATGAATATGGCCAATTTCATTGGCAAAATTGAATCTACTGAACACAGTACTTCACATGCAACCATGAGAGATATTTTAACAGATTTTTCTTCTACTAAGAATCTTTTTCAGTACATTGACAATTTGTTTATAGCCACATTCGACAAAGAAAATAATTTGCGGCTACTGGAGGAACTCCGACGGATCCTAGAAAAAACGGGACAGAAATGTAATCCCACTGAGTCACAATGGTCCCAGGAATCTGTATCTTTTCTGGGGATTACAGTGGCAACAAACAGTAGTAAGATAGTAAAGGAGAAGGTAAACACCATTCTACAATTCCCTCTAAAGTATGCCCACTCTCAGATCTTTCCTAGGAGTGGTAAATTATTTGCGGGATTTCATCCCTGATGGTGCACATAAGTCAGCACCACTGTATGATTGGGGGAAAAAGGATACCCGATGGCACGGCACTGAGCAATACACCGATCCGGTGCAGGAGTTTAAGGAAGCGTTAGCGCAAGCGCCAGTATTAGCCAACTTAGAGTACCAACTTCCCTTTCACATTGAGACTGCCATATCAGAGACAGCCATGTCAGCATTTCTGTCACAGGAAATCCAGGGGCAACAGAGACCCATATTATATGCTTCTAAAGCATTATCTCCTGTGGAAATGAAGCACTCTCTATGTGAAAAACACCTTTTTGTCACGTTGTGGGCAGTGGAATACGTCACATACATCATAGGACTTAACCCAGTCATCCTGCACACAACTCCCACAAAGTTTCTACTCACAGACAGAGTGAAGGATGGCAATGTATCCAATGCCAGACTGGCCCATTGGGTTTGTTGCTCCAGGAGCAAGACATTAACCACTTGAGACCCGAGCCTGTTTTTCAGATTCGGTGTTTACGAGACTAAAACAGTTTTTTTTTTGCTAGAAAATTACTTAAAACCCCCAAACATTATATATATTTTTTTCTAACACCCTAGAGAATAAAATGGCAGTCATTGCAATACTTTTTTTCACACCGTATTTGCGCAGCGGTCTTACAAGCGCACTTTTTTTTGAAAAAATTCACTTTCTTGAATGAAAAAATAAGACATCAATAAATTTGGCCCATTTTTTTTATATATTGTGAAAGATAATGTTACGCCGAGTAAAATGATACCCAACATATCACGCTTAAAAATTGCGCCCGCTCGTGGCATGGCGTCAAACTTTTACCCTTAAAAATCTCGATAGGCGATGTTTAAAGAATTCTACAGGTTGCATTTTTTTAGATACAGAGGAGGTCTAGGGATAGAATTATTGCTCTCGCTCTAACGATCGCGGCGATACCTCACTTGTGCGGATTTAACACCGTTTTCATATGCGGGCGATACTCGCATATGCGTTCGCTTCTGCGCGCGAGCTCGTCGGGACGGGGCGTTTTAAACATTTTTTTGGGGTTTTCCTATTTGTTTTAATTCATTTTTACATTTTTTACACTGAAATAAAAAATAAAAAAAATTGATCACTTTTATTCCTATTACAAGAAATGTAAACATCCCTTGTAATAGAAAAATGCATGACAGGTCCTCTTAAATATGAGATCTGGGGTCAAAAAGACCTCAGATCTCATATTTAGACTTAAATGCAAAAGAAAAAAAAAAAAAAGAAAAAAGAAAAAGAGTAAAGAAAAAATATGTCTCTTTAAGACGCTGTGCGGGACTGACGTTTTGACGTCACTTCCGCCCAGCAGAGGTATGGGGACGGCTGAGGGACATTTTTCCCTCAGTCGCATCCCCGGACAGACGACGAGCAGACCCGATCGCCTCCGCCGCTACCGACGGTAACGGTAAGCGGCGGAGGGCGCGGGAGAGCGGCGGGAGGGGAGGGCACCCTCTCCCGCCACCGATAACGGCGATCTCGCGACGAATCCGCCGCGGAGACCGCCATTATCGTGTAGAGATCCGCCCCATGAAGAGATGGATATCTCGGATGTGGCAGCAGCTGCTGCCGTTACCGAGATATCCATCTTTAAATAAATGACGTATTTTGACGATGGGGCGGATCTGAAGTGGTTAAAGTCAAACAAACAAATAATCCTTCTACTTGGGCCCATGGCCTATTTTACCAAGGAATATCACAGGAATGTGATGTCACCCCACAATCAGGGGCACAACAATTCTTTAGACCTTTGTCAGCAAAGGAAAATGTTCATAAAAATGCAGTCCAAATTTTCACAGATGGATCATGTTTTTACGTGGAGGGTTACCCACATGCAGGATTTGAAATATACATTATCGATCCACATGCAAAGACCCAAACATCAATCTTGCGGTCATGTCAAGTCAAATCAGCACAATTCAATTGGATGGCTGCGATTGCTCATGCCCTAGAACGGATGAATGGGGATCAAGAAATTGTTTTATACTCAGATTCTGCGTGGGTCTGTAATGCTCTTACAGAATTTCTGCCCTTCTGGCATACCCACCAGTACAGGTCCTCAGATGGGTCTCCACTTAAACATGCATCCCTGTTGAAATATACTGTAACACTGGTGCCAAAGTTGCCAGTCAAAACATGGGGGTGCAAAGTAAAATGTCATACAGGCGCTGCCCCATACTGGGAACAAAATGAAGTAGCAGATTGCTTGGCCAAACAAGGAGCACAGGGGGGGGGGAGATCTGGGAAATTCCTTTGAATTTACTAGACTCAGTCTTGTGCACCATCGTTTGTGCCCTCACAAAATTCTACAACTAAAATGTTCTGCTTTCTTCCCTTTTAGAGCCATGAAGTCGATGTGGATTGTGATCCTACTCCAACTGATCGGACATACCAAGGGAGAAGAGACTGGACCGCTCATCAGCGTGATCATGGAACAAAATCTGATCTACTGCATAGAAGGGGAATCCGTCTTATTGCCTGGGGCTATTTTTAGAACTGGGGGGGAGCAAGTTTATTGGTGGAGCCCCATTGATAATCATCTAATCTGGATGAATGGTGGTGCAGGGAATGCCACGGACTACCAGGAAAATTACCTTGCAGGTGTCCCCAAAACCTAACACCCCTGCTCCTACAACTTTGCCAAACATACAGCTGCAATCCCCTATTACGAACCAACATCCTTGGAATGCCCATCACTGCAAGAGGGACCACCTAGGGGCCTAACGGCAACCTCAATCCCAGGAATATTGTTTAATAACGTCAAGTTCATTCATGTGTCAGTGGTACTGAATTTGTCCCAGTGGAACATGGCTGAATTCAGCTCATGTGCCCGGACAAATGTATTTTTGTTTTACTCTTCCTTGCTAGTAGATTTAACCACTTCAGACCCGCGCTACCGTCGAATGACGGCAACAACGCGGGTCTGAATATCCAACATGCCGTCATTTGACGGCATCTCCTTTGGGCGTTCCCAGCGCGCGCTGTAGAGCGCGCTGCGGGGAAGCCATGTGTTGTCCGTGTCTCTTGGACACGGCCAATCACAGATCGTGGCGAACGGCCAATCAGAGTGGCCGTTTGCGATGCGATCTGTGGGCGAATGAGAGATGATCTCATAGATCATCTCTCATTGCCGTTTTACACAGAGACAGCGTCCTGTCTCTGGAGAGGAGGAGCCCGATCTGTGTTCCTTCCTACATAGGGACACAGATCGGTCACCCCCCTCCCCCCACAGTTAGAACACACCTAGGATACACATTTAACCCCTTCCTCCCTTCCTCACCCCCTAGTGTTAACCCCTTCAATGCCAGTCACATTTATACTGTAATTAGTGCATATTTATAGCACTGATCGCAGTATAAATGTGAATGGCGCCAAAAATGTGTCAAAAGTGTCCGATGTGTCCGCCATAACGTCGCAGTACCAATAAAAATCGCAGATCGCCGCCATTTTTAGTAAAAAATAAAAATAATAAAAAAAAATTCTCTCCCCTATTTTGTAAGCGCTATAGCTTTCTTTCTCGTACATCACGGGACACAGAGCGGCATATTCATTACTATATGGGTTATATGGAGTACCTTCAGGTGTGGACACTGGCAATCTCAAACAGGAAGTCCCCTCCCTATATAACCCCCTCCCCTAGAGGGAGTCCCTCAGTTTTTTCGCCAGTGTCTTAGGTGTTGGTCACGGAATAGCTTTGCTCCACATCCTTGGGATTAAGGGCGGGCTAACCGGATCTGTCCAAGGAGCCTCAGTGCCAAAGTGGACAGTACCCGGGCCCCAAACCGTGGGGTTTTGCCTATAATGCTCCTCTTTGGAGGGCTGGACCCTGGGCCCAGGACTTGGAGTTCGTAAAGACCATAAGTTCCTGTTTGCCAGGGTGCTATATAGGTCCAGGACAGTGGGTACCTTCATAGGACACCAGGGCCTGAAGGTCTATTACGCTACCCACGGAGATGGGAGAAGATTGGATCGTTTTGCTAGACAAACATCCTGCAGCATGGAGCAGGTAAGAGGGGAGCCTGCGGGACTTGGTTCGACAGCAGGCTCTCCGGGGTAACCTAAAAGGGGGGTAGCCTAAGTATGCTCTGCATTGGCAACCTTGCTCACTATGTCTGAGAAGACAGGATAATCTCATTCCCCCATCACTAGGTTCCCCTGTCTAAGAAACAATTGTGTTTGCTAGCTACCTGCTGCTTTCTTCCTAGGGCTAGTAAGGACCCCTATGGGGCCTTTTGGAGAGTCCTACCTGGCCGGGGGTTTGATTCTGCCACCTGGTACTGCAGTCCTGGGTCTCCAGCAGCGCGGCTCCTCCATGTACTTCCTTCTCCGGCATACGCGCGCGCGCGTGCGCGCGCACGTCTTATAGACGTTTTTCGCGCCGTTCGGAGGGGAGGGCGGGGGGGGGGGCGTGCCTGCAGCGTCATCAGGGGCGCGCCTTGTGTGCTGTTATAGATCAGCAGGCTATAGTCAGTGCTCAGTCTGAGGCTGATCTGAAAGGGAGAGGACGCAGAGCGGCAGAACAGTGACTCCCGGTGGCGGAAGAGGGGTAGTACATGCTGGACTTGGTTCCAATGCTTTTCTGTTAAGCCAAAAAATCCCCCTTTTGCAACAGGTTGGAGGCTGGCAAACTAAGTTTGGGGTCGCTGTATGTTTTAAAAAAAAAAAAAAAAAGACTTATATATTTAAAAAAAAAAAAAAACATACGGGGCCCCATCAGTTTTTGGGCATTAGTGATCTATTGTCCCCTAAACCCTAGTTTTGTACTCCTGGCCACTACAGTCTGCTGTTGTAGGCGGAGTCCCTCGATTTTGTATTATGGCTTCCAAAAGTTCGGGGTCAAAGGGTACAAAAAAGACCAAAAAACAAAGGGGTTCCCCCTCTGATTCTGATGATATGCCGATACTTTCCCCGCAGCTTATTCCCATGAAGGTCGCCTTGGATGAGCCATTGGGGGGGTCTGGTGCTGAGGCTGGCCCAGATCAGCCCAGCCCTGTGTTTATCACAGAGGAGATGCTAGCTGTATCCCTAGGGGGGCTAGAAGAGAGATTAGCAGCGTTGATCGCTAGATCTATTCCTGGCAAGAAACGGGCTAGATCCCCATCACCAAAAGGTGTATCCTCAGATGCTGAAATTCTCTCTCCGGAGGAATTGGAATCGCAGGAGGATCAACTAGACCTGAACCAAGAGGGTTCAGGGATTGAGGGATCTACCTCTGAGGAACCATTTTCAGACTCCCAGACAGAGAGACTGTGGGTACAGTCTTTGACGGACATGGTCCGCTCGGCATTTAATTTACCATTGCCAGAGCCTCAGGTTCCTGCGGTATCCTCTATGGGCTCTTTGAAAGCTCCTTTGAGCAACGCGGTTTTTCCGGTCTATCCTCTCTTGGAGGAATTGATCTTTCAGGATTGGGTACGACCGGACAGGATTTTTCTGCCGCCGAAGAGATTTGCGGTCATTTACCCTATGGAGGAAAAATTCTCGAAGAGGTGGAAGCTCCCAGTGGTGGATGCAGCCATCTCATGTGTGAATAAATCACTAACTTGCCCGTTGGAAAACATACAAATGTTTAAAGATCCGGTTGATAAACAGTTAGAGACACTTTTAAAAGCATCCTTTGCTACGGCAGGAGCAGTGGTACAGCCAGCTGTGGCTGCAATTGGAGTTTGTCAGGCGTTAAAGGACCAGACAAAAGAAATGCTAAAAGACATGCCTACCCAACAGGCAGAAGAGTTTTCTGACATTCCCAGAGCTCTGTGTTTTGCGGTAGATGCTATAAAGGATTCCATCCAGCAGGCCTCTCGTTTATCACTATTTTTGGTGCACATGAGAAGGCTCTTATGGTTGAAGAACTGAGCGGCGGAGCCCCCATGCAAAAAGCTTCTGGCAGGGTTTCCCTTCCATGGAGGACGACTCTTCGGAGAGGATCTGGATAAATACATTCAGACTATTTCAAGTGGCAAAAGTACCCTTTTACCAGTCAAAAAGACATTCCGGGGTCCTACATTTAAAAGGCAGCTCTTTCCTGTCTCAGGGCCCTCAAATTCCAGGCAGTATCGACGGCCGCCTGCGCGATCCAACTTTAACAGTAGATTGCAGGGACAGGCCCCTGGGGGTAAGAGACCATGGTATCGCAAGCCGACAAAACCAGCCCCTAAGTCTGCCTTATGAAGGGGCGCCCCCACTCTCGCGGGTGGGGGGAAGGCTTCGTTTCTTCTCAGAAGTTTGGGAAGCCAAGATCCCCGACAAATGGGTCCGGGCGTCTGTAACCACAGGCTACAGACTGGAGTTTCTAAAGTTTCCTAAAGACCTAAAGAGTTTAAACGTTTACCTAAGGGTTCGTTCCTTCCGGATGGAATCCATCTGGTCAGCAGTCGCCACGCTCCAGAGGGACGATTTTCTGGCTTCCATAGACATAAAGGATGCTTATCTTCATGTACCAATCTTTCAGTCGCATCAAAGATTTTTACGCCTCGCAGTGGGGCAGCGACACTTCCAATTCAGGGCGCTCCCCTTCGGGCTAGCCACGGCCCCCCGGGTATTCACGAAGATCCTAGCCCCAGTTCTGGCCAATCTAAGGATCCAAGGGGTCACAGTCCTAGCATACTTGGACGACCTTTTAATCATAGATCACTCACGGCCGTGTCTGCAACAGGCAGTAAACCTCACGGTTCAGTACCTCGAAAGGTTCGGCTGGGTCCTAAACCGGGAAAAGTCAGCGTTCCAGCCTACAAAGCAGTTGGAATACCTCGGCATGAGGTTAGACACAGAACAGCAAAGGGTGTTCCTGCCCCTTGTAAAGATCGAGGCTATCAAGGGGTTGGTTCAGTTGGTTCTAAGCAAGAAAAAAACAACTATTCGCCTGTGTATGCGATTACTAGGCAAGCTAGTGGCCACGTTCGAGGCAGTACCATACGCTCAGATCCACACTCGCGTCCTACAGGCAGCCGTTCTAGCAGCCTGGGGCAAGAGAGCACATGCCTTGGAGTCCCCTTTGACGCTATCATCAAGGGTCCGACAAAGCCTGGCCTGGTGGTTGAACCCTCAGAATATTCTAAAGGGAAGGTCCTTCAGCCCCGTTGTCTGGAAGGTAGTTACCACAGACGCCAGCCTGGCAGGCTGGGGGGCGGTCTTGGAGGGGTTCTCTCGCCAGGGAACTTGGGCGGAAGCAGAGAGGCAGCTACCCATCAATGTCTTGGAGATCAGAGCTGCTCGCCTAGCCCTCCTGGCATGGACTTCCAGATTACAGGGGTCCCCGGTGAGAATCCAGTCAGACAATGCCACAGCGGTGGCATACATAAACCACCAAGGGGGAACCAGGAGTCAGGCCGCTCAGAGGGAGGTGAGCTTGATTTTTCAGTGGGCAGAGGTTCATGTACCCTGCATTTCGGCGATATTCATTCCCGGAGTGGACAACCTGCAGGCAGACTTCTTAAGTCGCCAGATTCTGTCGCCGGGGGAGTGGTCTCTGCATCCCCAGGTCTTTCAGACAATCTGCCAAAAGTGGGGAATGCCAGACGTAGATATGATGGCATCCAGGTTCAACAAGAAACTAGACAGGTTCGTGTCTCGAGCGAGGGACCCTATGGCCTGCGGAACCGATGCGTTGGTTTGCCCTTGGCATCAATTCAAACTTCTATATGCATTCCCTTCGCTACAGTTACTTCCTCGCCTGTTGTGCAGGATCAGAGTGGAGCACAAGCCAGTCATTCTAGTAGCTCCAGCTTGGCCCCGGAGGACATGGTACTCACTAGTCCTGAAGATGGCAGTGGGAGACCCTTGGACTCTTCCTCTACGACCAGACCTACTCTCACAAGGCCCGATCCTCCACCCTACATTACAGCGTCTAAATTTGACGGCCTGGAGGCTGAATACCTGATTCTCAGGTGTAGAGGTCTGTCTAGGCAGGTAATTCCTACCCTGATTAGGGCTAGAAAGCCGGCCTCCAGGGTGATTTATTACAGGGTGTGGAGGAACTACGTAGGCTGGTGTGAATCCAAAAGATGGAATTCCCGCAAATATACCATTGATAGGGTGTTAAGTTTTCTCCAGCTAGGAGTGGATAAAGGCCTGGCATTAAGCACAATCAAGGGACAGATTTCAGCTCTGTCAGTGTGGTTTCAGAGGCCACTGGCCACCCACTCGCTGGTAAAGACCTTCATACAGGGGGTCTTGCGTATTAATCCTCCTGTCAAGTCACCAATTTGTCCATGGGACTTAAATCTTGTCCTGTCCACTCTACAGAAACAACCCTTTGAGCCGTTGGCTGAGATTCCTTTAGTTTTACTGACAAGAAAGTTGGTATTCTTGGTCGCCATAGTTTCGGCCAGGAGAGTGTCAGAGTTGGCAGCCTTATCGTGTAAGGAACCATATCTCATTCTACATAAGGACAGGGCAGTTCTCCGGCCCCATCCTGCCTTTCTACCAAAGGTTATATCCAATTTTCACTTGAACCAGGATTTGGTACTTCCATCCTTCTTTCCGAAACCCACATCTAGAAAGGAGGGGTTGCTGCATACCTTGGATATTGTCCGGGCCATGAAGGCCTATCTTAAAGCTACAGAAAAGATCCGGAAAACAGATGTGTTGTTCGTTCTACCAGATGGCCCCAAGAAGGGGCAGGCAGCTGCAAAATCCACCATCTCGAGATGGATTAGACAATTAATCATTCAGGCCTACGGTTTGAAGAGGTTGCCTCCTCCTTTGTCGGTAAAGGCCCATTCTACCAGGGCCATGGGCGCCTCCTGGGCAGCACACCATCAGATCTCTATGGCTCAGATATGCAAGGCGGCGACGTGGTCATCAGTCCACACGTTTACAAGGTTTTATCAACTAGACGTGAGAAGGAATGCGGATTCAGCCTTTGGGCAGGCAGTACTACAGGCTGCGGTTTAAGATCCTCGGGATCAGGGGCACCCTTGGTTGTAAAAAAAAAAAAAAGTTTTTTCTTGACTAAGTTGGATTTATTATTATTATTTGAGTATGCCTCTGAATTAAATCTCTTTTGAGAAGATGTCTCCCTCCCCTCATTAAAGCATTGCTTTCGGACATCCCATATAGTAATGAATATGCCGCTCTGTGTCCCGTGATGTACGAGAAAGAAAAAGGGATTTTTAAATACAGCTTACCTGTAAAATCCTTTTCTTGGAGTCACGGGACACAGAGCTCCCACCCCTCTTTTGGGGAACATTTTTGGGAGGCATACTGCTTGCTACAAAACTGAGGGACTCCCTCTAGGGGAGGGGGTTATATAGGGAGGGGACTTCCTGTTTGAGATTGCCAGTGTCCACACCTGAAGGTACTCCATATAACCCATATAGTAATGAATATGCCGCTCTGTGTCCCGTGATGTACTCCAAGAAAAGGATTTTACAGGTAAGCTGTATTTAAAAATCCCTTTTTTGCGCAAACCAGTCGCTTATTGCGATTTTTTTTTTTTTTTTTACCAAAAATATGTAGAAGAATACGTATCGCCCTAAACTGAGAAAAAAAAATGTGTTTTTTTTTTTTTAATTGGGATATTTATTATAGCAACAAGTAAAAATATTGGCCCAGATTCAGGTACATCTGCGCATTAGTGGACCGGCGTAGCGCACCGCCTTTACGTTAGACTTGCGCAATTTTGCTGCGTAATCACCCTATTCTCGTAGCTTTTGCGCAGGAAATTGCGCATGCGTAACGTTTTTTCAGAGGCGTAAGGAGGAGTAATACAAATTGGGAAGGACGTGGGCGTGTTACATTGAAATGAGCCATGACCCCATGCAAATGAAGGGCCGGCCGGCCGGCTCGCGCATGCGCGCTTGAAGGCGACCATTGTCAGCTCCGCTGTGCGCATGCTCACAACTCGGGAGTGGCGCAATCAGTAAAATTGGAAGTGGCCCCGGGCAACTTAGTGAACTACGCAAACAGCATAAATAGACAGACACAAATGCACTTCCTTTGCAAAAGCACATCCCTTTGGGATCTTCCTATACAGCAAGGTGCTTTTGTTTATTAGCGTTTGTTTGTTTGTTTGTGACGTGTCTTTGAGATATTTGGGCACTGTTTTGCAGAGTGATTTTTGTCTTTTATGTGTTTTCTTTGTTGTTATTTTGTTTAAAATATATTTTTGCTGGGCATTTTTTATTTTTGCTCGTCATTTATTTAATTTTTTTGGTTCTGTTTGTGTATGATTTTGGAATGTGGGGGTGATATTCCTGCGGGAAAAGGGGTGTCACCCTCATTTGTGGTGGAGAAGTGATCCCCAGGTCTGTGTGAATGGTGTATGAATGTACAGTGACATAATTGGAGCCGTGGCATGGCGTTGCAGCTCACAAGTCCTGCATGGTGGACTGGTGCCAATCCAATGTGATGAGGATGTGGGGTGTGTGTGCTAGGGACCACAGTGGTGTGCATGCATGCATTCTCATTGTGCCATGATTCATGTGTGTGTTTAACGTGCAAAGATGCATATGTGAGCTGGCATGAGATGGGGTCATGAGATGGGGTCCCAGTGCATATGCAGAGTCACCTTGAAGGGAAAAGACAGGAGGATGTTAGTAGTGCATGTGCCCCTTGTGATGTGTGCATCATGGGGGGGGGGGGGGGCAGTCATGCCTGCCACCCATGTCACTCACCAACCAGCCAGCTGTCCCCATACATGTTCTGTTCGAAATCTGTGGGGATGGGGCTCTGATTGTATATGTAGCTGTCATGGGTGTCATGGGTAGTGTCATGTGTTGGGCTGGTGATGTCCTCCTGCAGGGTTGTGGTTAATTCCATGATGGCATGAGGGGTGAATCTGAAGATGCGAGACACCTCAGAATCACTCATGCCAAAGATGTCTATGCGTGTGTGATATATCCTCTCCCGTGAAGATTGAAGAGTGAGGGGCTTGTATCAGATAAGAATATTGTATTAGATTGTATTAAATTGTAAAGTTTAGATAAGCAAAAAAAAAAAAAAATCTCCCGTGCCCTCCTTAGTGCCCTCCTCAGTGCCCTCATCCTTCTTTGTTCATCTAAAGTCAGTAGTATAGCTATGTGCGACGATGCCCCTGGCATGTTGGCATACAGATTGTTGTGCAACACGTGTGACTGCTGAGCTCCTCACTAACAGTGTTGCTTTATCTAACAAGTAGACTTTTTTTCTCTTTTTAGACCAGCTTTTATATGCTCTAATTTTAGACAGGACATTTTGCTGTTGCGCACACTGCGTAGCCTGCGCTGCCCCAACGTTCTTTTGTGGATCCCCGTAAGTCCCTCATTAGCATATTTGACTAGCAAATCAATGGTCTGTTTAGCGCACTTTTGCGCGGACGGATGCGCCAGTCGAACGAAATTACGCGGGACAAAAAAAAGTAGATTTTTTGCGTATCTCGTTCTGGGGATGCCGCGCATTGACACGCACGCGCACATTTCGAATTACGCACGCGCATCTCCTGTTGCGCAGGCGTAATCGCTCTGTGAATCTGGGCCATTGTATTTTTCTTCAAAATTGTCGCACTTTTTTGTTTATAGCGCAAAAAATAAAAACCGCACAGGCGATCAAATACCACCAAAAGAAAGCTCTACTTGTGGGGAAAAAAGGACGTAAATTTTGTTTGGGAGCCACGTCGCATGACTGCGCAATTGTCAGTTAAAGCGACGCAGTGCCGGAAGCTGAAATTTCACCTGGGCAGGAGGGGGGTGTATGTACCCAGTAAGCAAGTGGTTAATTGCCTCACATGCAAGCCGAACTCAGGATCCAGTTGCAGAACCAAACCTTCCTCCCACAGGGGCATTTCCAGATCCAGAAAGTTAAAGGGCGTGGACAGCATACTTGCATCCATCCCAGGACTTTTTGGATCTGGCATGTCAATTTGGAACCAAGCCAATTTGTCTGCGATTCACAGGCATATCGGAAATTGTGAACAGGAAGTGGGTCGGCAAGTGCTGATACCAGTTCTGCAGGTTGTTGAGGGGCTTGCAGAGGAGGGAAGGTTTTTACAGTTTATAACATAACGCTAGAGAGGATGGTATGGGCAAAGAGGTAATATGCACTGCGTAGGGAAATTTTATTTTAACAAAGGTCACTAATGTCATCCGAGATATTCAAGCCGGTAAAATCCCTGATATATTAAAAGATACAGATCTTACCTAATGGTATTGTACTCACACTAATACTAGTGGTGGAATGAATGTACATTTCGGGAAACAAGTGCAATCCTCTGCCAAGTTTCCACAATCTGAAGTATAGGGAGAATGACACCACACCCAAATAGAGGGCCATTTGCTTGCAAGAACAGCCAGTCACTGTGCACTTACCGTGACCTAATGTATATATCCTTCACAATGTCGCTGCCCGTGTTCCATCCACAAGAGGGCTACTTTAACACAATGGCGTCCATACACTCCCTCGGATACCTCAAGAATGACGTGTACAAGGAAAGGTTGCACCTCCCCGAAACGCTAATTCAAGTTCAAGGGCGATGGAAAGCACCACACAATGCCTACTGCACTGTCAAAGACAATAGAGACTTATGCCGTTGTGATGTTTTTGAAATTGACACTCCAGTCTGTGATATAAGCAAAGTCCCGGATCCCACAGCCAAAGTAGCAAGGGACCCCCAACTGGAAAGTCCACGAAAAACACCTCAAGAAACCATTCCACATGAAATGGAGGCTAACTGCCCAGTGAAGTTGTCAAAATGGAGAACACCAAGCACAAGGGGCACCTACCACATGCATGTACTGTACTGTGTCGTCACCAATCACCAGACATTTCTCTATGGGGGTCAGTCGTGTCCAATACCCTATCCAAATTTTTTGCTTCATTCCACATGAGTACACTACTATTGGGAAAACTATAGTAACCCCATACCTGTGCTAACAAATGACTATATCATTGAGAGTACCCCTGATGTCCCAGATCCTAGCACATACATACCCCATTTTGATGTAAAAATGTTGTCAGTAAACCTTCACATCTGCTTGCAAGGAAGGATACCCATAGAATTCAAAATAGTAATGATATGGTGAAAACCGAGGAAAGGTTAAATGAACTTTTACATGATGGGGATTTTAGCTTAGTCACCACTAGGACCTGGATGGAAATGGGAATAAAAGGGCTTCTTATATTACAATGTAGGATATTGATTTTCATGACAGGCATGGTGACATATCTGAACCAACTTCTAAGATGGCAGAGGGAGAAACTTAACATTCTAATGGAGATTAGACATAAACAATTACTCACTTAACTGTGGCCTCGTCTCATCTATCTCAACGTGCCACAAGGGGTCATCTGTTGCCTTATAATTTTTTTTTATCTCTAATCGACATTAGCAACTGGGAATAAGTGTACATATATATATAATATACGATATGATAAGATGGATAGTGTGAAAGAGAGGATTGCAGGAAAGGGTTAATTGTTTTCACAGTCTTGTCTGAAAATATCTATTCAACACCCTCCATTTAATATGCATGAAGGTGAGGGGATAAGGTGGCAAGAGACGACCTGTCTACTATACCTTTTTAAATATCAAACGACCCAGGAAGAGGAAACACAGCGGGACGTTAGACGTTGCGGAGACAGCATAAAGGCCTTTTCCTGTAACCTGAATAGCCATTGTAAGGAAGTTAATAAACCCATGAGTTAATTGACTTGACTTAAAATCTATTCATCCCTAAATTTAAGGAAGGAAAGACCAAATTTGGTCGCGTGACTCAGAGCCAATCAGAGTTGGATCCCAGAGATATAAATTAAGTAGGCTGAGTCAAGTGAGGAGAGAGAGAATTAGAACCGACTCTGGGCCCAGGACGTACCGTTCTCAAAGTAATATCAAGGAATCCTCTCCCACGCACTTACCATATCTTTGTCATAATTTGTAATGTGTGATATTTTGTGTGATGTACTTAATTTGTATTAGCAAACTAACTTTTACTTACTTATTTTAAATACTGTAAATGTATGTAGTGTATTAGATAGCTAATATCTTTTCTCTAATAAATGTGTGTTATGTTAAAGCTTTCACTCTGATCACAGAACTCTCATTAAACCATATATCATATATGCGAGATATTAAATCTTAAATATACAATATTATAAAGTAACAACACCTTCCCGCCCACCCTGGCATTCCTTTAAGGGTCCTTTCACACGGAGCGGACCATTTTTTGATCCGCTCCGTGTGTGTCCGTCGGCTCAGCGGGGATCCCCACTGAGCTGTCGGCGGACAGGGCAGTCCCCGCACACTGTGCAGGGACCGCCCTGTCTCTCCTCCGCTCTCCCCTATGGGGAATCGGATGAATACGGACCATGTGTCCGTATTCATCCGATCCGATCCTTCAGACGGAAGAAAATTAGGGTTTTCTTCCGTCCGAAAAACCGGATCTTTGCGGAGGCGGGTCATTACGGACGTTTGCGGATGCATCATACGCTAACAGCCTTGATCACATAGGGTACCATTACAAGTCCGTAAACGGACTTGTAATAAATGGACGAACGGTCCGCCCATGTGAAAGGACCCTATAAGGCTCTGAACAACCATGGGGCAATAAAGATTGGCAGTCTTCATATGAGCCTGGCCTAAAAACCCTTTTGCATCCCACTCACAGTCCACAGCAGATTGTAAAAGAGTTGGGGTGACTACAACTGGTCCTTACGTGTGTTGAACTGCCTCACCCAGAGTTCAGTGCTGTGAAGGGCCCTTGACAGTAGCTGACTACATCCAAATAGCTCTGGGATCTTTGGCTCCCATGCTCTGTTTCTCTAAGGCTTCTCCCATCCTGGCATTTATATGGGCACCAATACACTTATGCCGCCTACACAAGGTCGGAAATTTCCGTCAACAAATGTTCGATGTGAACTTATTGTCGGAAAATCCAACTGTGTGTATGCTTGTAAAAGGAAAAATTTCCGCGCCTAAAACTAATAAATAGTGGTCTACACTAGTGTGAAGATATTAAAATTAAATGTTGTGCTGCTCCTCTGTGATATAGTGTGTACCTATAATAAGTGAAAATAAAGAAACAATAGAGGGCGCCACTAGGACTGAATGAGAATAAATTCACTCATAATACATAATGTGGTTACTTGTAAAACATAGGTGGTAAAAAACAACAATAGCAAAAAAATATATCAACATTAATAGTAAGACCTATGCGTCTTACAATAGATTGGTGTGGGTGTGATAGTAAATAAAACAGTTAGAAGTCCACCTGGAGTCCCAAAGATAAGTAGGGTGTAGAAATAATATAAAGATAACAGGAAGAATAATTTCTTGATTGGAAACCAAAAAAGTCTGTGCACAAATCTGTGTCAGGATTGTGATGTGCTGGTTCTTGGGTGTGAAAGGAACCTTCACCAAATTGGATTAATCATGTTCCACATCAGGTGCTGGGGAAATACTAGGTGCTTACCAGATGGTATGACCTCTCTGTTAAAAGTAGGTCAGATGTTCAGGTCAGGATTAGTGCAACAAGGGAATAATTCCGCGCCAAAAACTAGTGTAAATAATAATATAAGGTCTTCACTAGTGTGAAGATAATAAAATAATAGCAATGTGCTGCTCCTCAGTGATATAGTGTATACCTATAATAAATGAAAATAAAGAAACAATAGAGGGCGTCACTAAAACTAAATCAAAATATCCATAATGTGATTACTGATATAGCAGATGGGTGAAAAAACAACAATACAAAATAGCAATATATTATAAGGCCGTGTACACACGGCAGAGAACCTCGACGGGCAGAACACATCGTTCCGCCCGTCGAGGTTCCCTGCCGTCCGTCGAAATCGGCGACCCGCCCGTCGGGAATGGCAACCAGCCATTCTTCCGGGCGGGCCGTCGAGGAAATAGAGAGCGTGCACTCTATTTCTGCTCGACGGGCTTCCCGACGGGAAGCTCGCCGAGACCGTACACACGGCCGAGGTCCTCGCTGGAATGTGCATTCCAGCGAGGTTCTCGCTGGTTTTCAGCGAGAACCTCGGCCGTGTGTACGCCGCCTAAGACCTAGTCGTCTTGATAATATTGGTGTAAAAGTGATTATAACAATAGAAAGTCCATCAAAAGTCCCAAGGATAAATATAAATGTAGAAATGTTAAAAAAATATCGGGAAAATCTTCTTAATTGTAGAGTATTTTCTTGATTGGAAAAATAAAATAGAAGGATCTGTGCACAAATCTGTGGCAGGATTCAATAGTGCTAGTTCAGGGGTATGAAAGGAACCTTCACCAAATTGTGTTATTCATGCTCCACCTCAAGTACTGGGGAAATACTAGAAGCTTACCAGATGGTATGACCTCTCTGTTAGAAGTAGGTCAAATGGGCAGGTCAGGATAAGTGCCTGAACACTATAGGCATACTGGATGGCGCTGTTCCACAATACTAGTAGGTAGGCTCATAGATGGAAAAAACGAATGGAAAACATCATGGTGCAATACCGTTTAATAAAATATGAATAAAAAATGCACATACAGCCGAATGGCCTCCTACCCCAGCTGGTGCCTGCCTGGCACTGGGAGTATAGCGTAGCACGGCTCCTTGGCTCCGATGATCCACTATGGATTGTGGATGGCGGATGGGTCCGGGCTTGGTAGGCTCAGATAGAGGGCTTGTATGTCGTGCAGGATGCCAGAGTAAAGCCGCCGACATATGTTTCGCACGTTGTGCGTCTTCAGGGGGGCGCACAGGATTAGTGCCTGAAACACTATGGGCATGCTGGATCGCGCTGTTCCACAATACTAACAAGTGGGCTCATGTATGGATAAAAAACGATTGGAAAACATCATGGTACAATACCGTTTTAATAAAAACAAATAAAAATGCACATACAGCCGATTGGCCTCCTACCCCAGCTGGTGCCTGCCTGGCACTGGGAGTGTAGCGTGTCACGGCTCCTTAACTCCGATGGTCCACCAAAAATTGTGGAGGGCAAATTGGTCCGGGCTTGGTAGGCTCAAACAGAGGGCTTGTAGAACGTGCAAGTTGCCAGTGTACGGCCGCCGACATATGTTTCGCACGTTGTGCGTCTTCAGGGGGGCGTGTCTGGCTGCTAGGGTTTGTGGGATTTGTAGGCTAGAGTGGACACTGCGTGCTACTTTTTCATTAGACTGGCGCATCCGTCCGCGCAAAAGTGCGCTAAACAGACCATTGATTTGCTAGTCTAATATGCTAATGAGGGACTTACGGGGATCCACAAAAGAACGTTGGGGCAGCGCAGGCTACGCAGTGTGCGCAACAGCAAAATGTCCTGTCTAAAATTAGAGCATATAAAAGCTGGTCTAAAAAGAGAAAAAAAGTCTACTTGTTAGATAAAGCAACACTGTTAGTGAGGAGCTCAGCAGTCACACGTGTTGCACAACAATCTGTATGCCAACATGCCAGGGGCATCGTCGCACATAGCTATACTACTGACTTTAGATGAACAAAGAAGGATGAGGGCACTGAGGAGGGCACTGAGGAGGGCACTAAGGAGGGCACGGGAGATTTTTTTTTTTTTTTGCTTATCTAAACTTTACAATTTAATAAAATCGAATACAATATTCTTATCTGATACAAGCCCCTCACTCTTCACTCTTCACGGGAGAGGATATATCACACACGCATAGACATCTTTGGCATGAGTGATTCTGAGGTGTCTCGCATTTTCAGATTCACCCCTCATGCCATCATGGAATTAACCACAACCCTGCAGGAGGACATCCCCAGCCCAACACATGACACTACCCATGACACCCATGACAGCTACATATACAATCAGAGCCCCATCCCCACAGATTTCGAACAGAACATGTATGGGGACAGCTGGCTGGTTGGTGAGTGACATGGGTGGCAGGCATGACTGCCCCCCCCCCATGATGCACACATCACAAGGGGCACATGCACTACTAACATCCTCCTGTCTTTTCCCTTCAAGGTGACTCTGCATATGCACTGGGACCCCATCTCATGACCCCATCTCATGCCAGCTCACATATGCATCTTTGCACGTTAAACACACACATGAATCATGCCACAATGAGAATGCATGCATGCACACCACTGTGGTCCCTAGCACACACACCCCACATCCTCATCACATTGGATTGGCACCAGTCCACCATGCAGGACTTGTGAGCAGCAACGCCACGCCACGGCTCCAATTATGTCACTGTACATTCATACACCATTCACACAGACCTGGGGATCACTTCTCCACCACAAATGAGGGTGACACCCCTTTTCCCGCAGGAATATCACCCCCACATTCCAAAATCATACACAAACAGAACCAAAAAAATTAAATAAATGACGAGCAAAAATATATTTTAAACAAAATAACAACAAAGAAAACACATAAAAGACAAAAATCACTCTGCAAAACAGTGCCCAAATATCTCAAAGACACGTCACAAACAAACAAACAAACGCTAATAAACAAAAGCACCTTGCTGTATAGGAAGATCCCAAAGGGATGTGCTTTTGCAAAGGAAGTGCATTTGTGTCTGTCTATTTATGCTGTTTGCGTAGTTCACTAAGTTGCCCGGGTCCACTTCCAATTTCACTGATTGCGCCGCTCCCGAGTTGTGAGCATGCGCACAGCGGAGCTGACCATGGTCTGCTTCAAGCGCGCATGCGCGAGCCGGCCAGCCCTTCATTTGCATGGGGTCACGGCTCATTTCAATGTAACACGCCCACGTCCTTCCCAATTTGTATTACTCCTCCTTACGCCTCTGAAAAAACGTTACGCATGCACAATTTCCTGTGCAAAAGCTACGAGAATAGGGTGATTATGCGGCAAAATTGCGCAAGTCTAACGTAAAGGCGGTGCGCTATGCCGGTCCAATAATCCGCAGATGTACCTGAATTTGGGCCAAAAACTCTTATGTGGCTTTTCCATTACCTCAGGGACTCTAACTTACTGTCTGCAACACAGATATCAACAAATATGGACGTGAAATACACTCAAAAAATGTGCAACTGCAAGCATGTAAAATTGTAAGACACAGCAAAAGTGACATTCAGGTATACTTTACAGTGCTAACACAAAAGGTGAAAATAAATTAGAACTTATCCTTAAAGGATAACTAAACCCAAGAACAAAATGCCATATATTGAAACTTACAGTCCTTTGATGTGGTGGTTTTATTCGTTTTTTTGCAAGCTAAGAACTATTTCAGAAAAAATATATAAAATACTGGCTGGTCCTGCCACAAATGCAGTGTCCTTGTCTCTTCTAAAAGTAATTATTATTGATTAATAGATGAGCAGAAAACCTAAAAACACATGCCCGGATTCACATACATCGGTGCATATATATGCCGTCACAGGGCCAGATTCAGCAAGACTTGCACTGGAGTATTTCGAAATGCGCCGCGTAACTGTGAAGATGCGCCGTAGTATCTATGTGGCCGTACCCACCAAACTAGATGCGACAGAAAACGGGCTTTCCCCGACCGGCTTAACTTTCCGACGCCAGAGTATCGTCAGCGCCTATTTTCGCTTGTCGCATCCGTCGCGCCTATTGATTTCCCCTGCAAATATGCAATTGAGGGAGATTTCCCGATTCGCGAACAGATTAGCACCATACGCTGGCTACATGCCCTGCGCGTATCTCGTCCGTCCGGCGCAAAGTTATTTCTACAAATAGCTGCTTTATCTTTACTCCAGACGGCCACAGGTCAGCAGGAGAGCAGCTACAGCAGCAGCGTTATCGACGAAACTAGCAAGCTGAATAACCACACGTGCAAGGACAACACATCTGTGTGCCAACATGCCAGGGGCAGTCGCGGTCCTAGCACTAGTACTGGGTCCCCCGGAATGAAGGAGGCGGGCACGTGAGAGGATATACTGCACGCGCATGAGCCTCTTTGGCATGGGTGATGAGGAGGTGTATCGCCTCTTCAGATTCAGCCCTGATGCAATACTTGAACTAACCACAACCCTGCAGGGTGACATCACCAGCCCAACACACCGCTCACAAGCAGTGCAGCCACTGGTCAAGGTACTGGCAACACTTCTTTTCCTTGCAAGTGGATCATTCCAGCGTACAAGTGGAGTGGTGGCTGGGATGTCACAGTCCTCCATGAGCAGATGTGTGCACCAGGTTGTCCCTGCAATCCTCAGACGCATGTCCAACCAGTTCATCAGACCCACCACTGAGGAGCTGCGGCTGAAGGCAATGACAGATTTCTACAGCATTGCCAGATTCCCACGCACTGTGGGGGCCATTGATTGCACACATGTGGCCCTTCAGCCCCCCAGTGCCACAGAGCACATATACCGCAATCGGAAGCATTGGCACTCCATCAACGTACAGGTGATAGCCGATGCCCAACGCATCATATGGCACGTCCGTGCCAAACACCCCGGGTCCAGCCATGACAGCTTCATATACCGTCAGAGCCCCATCCCAGCAGAATTCGAGCAGAACATGTATGGGGACAGCTGGCTGGTTGGTGAGTGACATCGGTGGCAGGCATGACTATCCCCTCCCATGATGCACACATCACAAGGGGCACATGCATGACTAACATCCTCCTGTCTTTTCCCTTCCAGGTGACTCTGCATATGCACTGGGACCCCATCTAATGACTCCTTTCCGGAACCCCCAAACCAGAGGAGAGAGAAAATACAATGAAGCACACATCAAAACCCGTGCAGTGGTGGAGCAAACATTTGGGCTCCTGAAGTCCCGTTTCCGCTGCCTGGATAAGTCTGGGGGGGCCCTATTGTATTCCCCTACCTTCGTGTGTCAGATTATCGGTGCATGTTGCATTCTGCACAACATTGCTATGAGAAAAGGCCTGCAGATTGACATACGTGATGACCTGACCCCCCAACCAGACAGCCCCCCCCTGCCAGAGGAGACCCATTCAGCTGATGGAAGAGCAGTCAGGAGGGTCCTCGCCGTAGGCATCTTTGGACACTAAACCAAAACATTAATCACACAGACAATGCATGCATGCACACCACTGATTTCCCTAGATCACACACACCACATCCACATCACATTGGATTAGCCCAAGTCCAGCATGTAGGACTTGGGAGCAACGCCAGCGTCAAGGCCCCAATGATGTCGCTGTCCATTCATACACCTTTCACACGTCATTCATACAGCCGTGGGGATAACTTCTCCACCACGGCCGAGGGTGACACCCCTTACTGGCAGGAGTGCCACCCCCTCACATTCACACACCATTCACACTGTCCCCTGCACTCCTGACCGTGTGCAGTTAAAAATAAAATAAATATCTCATAACATGAGTAATAAAATAAAATAAAATATAAACTCATATCCTGAGCAAGAAAAAAAAAGAAAAATTAACCCCAAAAAAAAAAAACCCTCATCTGGCATGACGGGGGCTCCTCCTTGTGGGCACTCTCGGGCTCCTCAGCTGCCTGGAGGGAGTGGGTGGGGGTGGGGGGGGGGCATCTGGAGGAGGCTGATCCCCGGGTGGGCCACTCCTGGCAGCTGTTGGCTGCATGCCCTCCAAGGCCACGGCAATCCGGCTCAGATAGAGGTTGGTCTGGGCCTGCATTCTCAGCTGGTGGGTGACATTATGCCGCTGGTCACGCTGCCGCTGCCTCTCCTCTTCCCGGATGGCAGCTGTGTTGGCGTGGACGGCTGCTGTGAGGTGCCGTACATCAGCCTGCACCTCCCCCAGGCTGGTCACAACGTCCTGCACACCACTGGGCAGCTGTGACACTGCGCCCAGGCTGTCAGCGAGCCGGTTCAAGTGGCCAGCAATCTCCCCCATCTGCTGGGTTTGCCTGGCGTGGTCCATCGCCACCTGGTCCTGGACCAGATCAGACACCCCCCTGGTCTTACGGGTCACCTTCCTGGGGCCAGGAGAAGGTTGTCCCCGTTTGGATGGAGTCGCCCTTGAGGGGCTACCGAGGATGGGTGAGGGGATGACAGAGGGCCCTGCAGAAGGGGGAGACTCTGACAAAACCAAAATAAACTCCTGCTGAGGAACAGGCTCCTCCTCAACCATCTCTGCAGAAGTGGTGTGGGCACTCTCCTCCACCTCGGTGTCTTCAGCACCCAGGGGCTCGTCCTCAGGATCCCGTTGGGGGGTTGGGGTGGAATGGCCGGCAACAGATGATGGCCCAGCTCCGTCATCTGTGGATGACACAAAGCAGACACGTGTTGGTGGTCCCACACACTTGGCACATGTACCCTCCCCCCCCCCACATGCAACACATCAAATAGGGGATAAAAAACACTTACCTGTCCTGGAGCCTTCCTCCATGGAGTCATATCCAGGGACCCCCTCCAACTGCTCCCTGTCCATGCAGCGGGCGACCACCTCCTCCTCTGTGGTCAGGCTGACTGCACATGGGGGTCCACCACCTGTGCCCCTCTCATGGGTCCGAATGGTGGCCACCTTGCCACGGATCTTACGCCGCAGGTCGTTAATTTTCTTCTGGATATCACCAGCAGTCCGGGTGGAGTACCCCAACACATTCACCCTGCCAGCAATGGTGTCCAGGATGGCCTGCTTCCTCTCCCGGCTGGTCTTCCGACTTTTCTTTCCGTGGAGAAAGTCATTATAAGTCTCCATAGCGGGGATTACCACAGAGACCTCCTGGGCATTGAAATTCAAGTTTCTCCTCTCTTTGGGGGGGACGGGAGCAGCCATCTCTGTGCAAAAGTAACTTCCCTAGGGTGGGGGGAAACGGAAATACTTTTGCGCCGGAATGGCGCTTCCGCTAGCACTTTTAAACGCAAAACGAAACACATTGCGCTGACGTTTACCGTGAAGTGGTGCCGACGGAAGTTGTGAGCATGCGCACAGGGGGCCGAGTGAAGCCTCACTCACTGCGCATGCTCCGTGGATGATGCGCTGAGCGTAAGCCTTTGCGCTGGGCTCCGCCCATCATTTACATATGATCACACCCACTTCCACTTGCGTCGGGTTGCGCCAACGCATCTTCGTTACTCCGTCGCAAAGTAACGGTCATGCGCTTGGTGAATACTGTACTTCACTCGCTAGTTTGCGTCAGCGCAGCGTATATGCGTTGCGCTACGCTGGCGAAAAGATGCGCGCATCTACCTAAATCTGGCCCATAGCGTATCTCTTTTACGATACGCCGGCGCAGCCAGGAGAGGAAAGCATGGAATTCACAAAGCAAATGCTCCCAACTCTGCGCCGGCTTAGCGTATATTTGTAGGCGTAAGCCAGCGTAAGTGGAAGTAGGTGGAAGTGGGCTGGAAGTGGGTGTGATCCATGCTAATGAAGCGTGACCCCATGCGAATGATGTGTCGGGCGCCAGACAAGTACTTATAATGAACTGTGCATGCGTTGGGACATGGACGTATCCCCGTGCGCATGCACACAACCACGTTGGAAAAACTGCCTAAGATACGTCGGATCACTGTGTATGCTGTGAACGTAACTTACGCCCAGCCAGACCCACGTCGGCCCATATTCACAGACGTCCAATGTAAAATACGTAGGCTTGCGTTCCCCGGTTCATACTTTTGCATGGGTTGCGCCTCATCTATGGGGAATAACTTTACGCCGAACGTAAAACTTACGCAAACAGCTTAAATCATGCGCCGGGAGCAACTATGTTCGTGAATCGGCGTATCTCCCTCATTTCCATATATAAATAGAAAATCAATAGGAAAGCCACATGCGTCCAGCGTAAATATGCGCCCACTCTATGCCAGTGTAGGCAAGTTACGTCGGTGGGATGAAGTCAGTTTTTAGGCGTATCTAAGTTTGTGTGTACGGCGCACAGATACGGCGGCGCATATTTGTACTTACGCGGCATATCTGGAGATATGTCGGCGTAAGTGCTTTGTGAATCCGGGTAACATCAGTATTGTTCATGGTTGCCAACTGGCAGTAAATTTACTGACAGTATGTAAAAGTAAGTGATTTTTACAGCTGTCAGTAAATGTCTTTTAGAGAAATTTTATGTCAGTAAAAACCAGTCTTTTTTTTCAGGTAAGGTGATGTTGGCTCAGCAAGTGTAAACCCCTGACAGCTTGATGCAGCGCTAGCAGCCACTTATCCAGGCAGAGTTTGAAGCCAGTTGGTATTATTCTTAAATAGAAGCAGTTTAGAGCTGTGCCCATGGCCCCACATGCCCTGGAAGTTACATTACAATCTCCTCCTGAGTAACCTGTCCTGCTCTTCTGCAACTGCAGTTCTCTATCAGGTACTGTCAAAGGGCCAGATTCAGGTAGATGGGCGAATCTTTAAGTTGGAGTAACGTTTCTCATTTACGTTACTCCGGCGAAACTTTAGCAGCAAGTACTGTTATTCACATAGCACTTGCCCCTAAAGTTGCGGCAGCGTATCGAAAATGAGCCGGCGGAATTCAAATTGGGCGGGTAGGGGGCGTGTATTATTATAACTAGGCGCGATCCCGCGGCGAACGTACTGCGCATGCGTCGACTGTCAATGCATCCCAGTGCGCATGCTCCAAATTCTGTCAGTGAACATCAATGACGTCAAATCCCCATTCATGGACGTTTTACGCAAGCGACGCAAATTTTTATTTTTTCGACGCGATGACGACGGCTCTACTTAACATAGGATACTCCACTAGGGAGCTGCTTTATCTTTACGCCGCGTATCGCTTATGGAAATGTCGGAAAGTCACTGCGTCGTGCCCGAATACGATCGTGAATTGCCGATTCCCGCTGATTAACATATTTTCGGCGTTAATCAGCGGGAACGCCCCAGTGACATTTTTTAAATTGCAGTTGTGATGCGACGGCGAAATTCAATTACGCCGCTCGTATCGGAACTCCAACCCGGCGTTTCTTGTTTTCTGACTAAAGAAAACAGAAACGCCGGCTCAAAGTAAGAGTTAGGCTGGAGTATCACTGCTACTCCAGCCTAACTCTACCTGAATCTGGCCCAAAGAGAGGGATTTGGGCTGGGAGTAAAGTATTGTACTGGGAGAGGGGGAGATTATTAACCATGTACTCTGTATGCAGTACATCCCTGAACCCTGCACTCGGTACGCAGCTTACACCTGAACCTTGCACTCTGTATGCAGCTCACCCCTGTATTCTGCACTCTGTATGCAGCGCACACCTAAACCTTGCACTTTGCATGCAGTGCACACAGGAGCCTTGCACTCTTTATGAAGTGGATCCCTGTATTCTTTACGCAGTGCACATCTGAATCCTGCACTCTGTATGCAACACACACCTGAACCTTGCTCTCCGTATGCAGTGCACAACGAAACCTTGCACTCTTTATACAGCGCACCCCTGTATTCTGCAAATAATTTTTTTAGAAAGGGGGAGGTGGATTATCAGTGTGTTTTTTATTTTATTTACATTTGTATTATTTAAAAAAAAAAGTATTGCAATTTTTTTTTTTAATCAGCCCTGTTGGGGGACTTTGGTGAGATATCAGGGGTCTTAACAGACCCCTGACATCTCCCCTTTAAGACAGAGAAAGAGACTAAGGACACAGATTCCCCAGTCCTTTTCTCTGCTTCCTCAGCTAAAATGAATAGAGAGAAGCTCCTCTCCATTCATAAACTGAAGCATCGTGAACACAGGTTACGATGCTCAGTTATGTGAATGGACAGAGTCAGTGATCACTGACTCTGTTCATTCTGAAAAGGTAGGAGGCAGATTTAGCGGCTCCTACCTCCGCTCTCCATTCTGACAAATTAAGGAGGGAGAGGAGCACGGTGGGGGGAAAGCTGCACGGAGGGGGAAAGCAGCACAGAGGGGGGAAGACAGCACGGAGGGAGGAAGACAGCACGGAGGGGGGAAGTCAGTGCAGAGGGGGGAAGACAGCGCGGAGGGGGGAAGACAGCGCGGAGGGGGGAAGATAGCTCGGAGGGGAGAAGACAACGCGGAGGGGAGAAGACAACGCAGAGGGGGGAAGACAACGCGGAGGGGGAAGACAACGCAGAGGGGGGAAGACAACACGGAGGGGGGAAAGCAGCACGGAGGGGGGAAGACAGTACTGAGCACGGAAGGGGGAAGACAGCATGGAGGGGGGAAAAGCAGCACGGAGGGGGGAAGACAGTACGGAGCACGGAAGGGGGAAGACAGCATGGAGCACGGAGGGGACATGGATGCATGCATTGATGGGGACAGTCAGTGGTGATCGGTGTGGCTTTGGGGGAGTTACAAGCACCGATCACCGCTGTATAACTTTAACTAAAACAGCTGAAAAGGGGGCAGATCAGTGCTTGCAACTCCCCTGCCGCACCGATAACCCTGACTGCTCAGGTATCGGGTGAAGCATCGGAGCATTTCCCTGAGTATAAGTACTCTGGGAAATGCTTGGAATCGGTACCGATACCGATACTAGTATCGGTATCGGAATATCTCTAATATTAACCTCTTTCTGCCTGTGCTACAGCCAAAAGACAGCTACAGCACAGGCTCACATTGTCGGGAGGGCATCTATGGACATTCCCCTGTGATTGTGCACTCTGTGATCGCTGTGTCCTTGGGAAACAGATGATCACAGTTCTGGTTGAAGGGCCAATCACAGCGGCCTTTCAGATCGCATCCTCAGTGATGTTGATACCTATAAGCAAATACCCAGTGATCCCACTAGTAGTTTTAAAAAAGAACTGGTTAATCTTGTCAACAAAGGGTTTAATTCGTATATTGTGAACAAGAAGGAGCAATCCTATTTAATACCACTTGCTCCTAGAATACCTACCATCTATCAACTTCCTAAAATTCATAAGGATCCCCTCAGACCTCCTGGCAGACCAATAGTTAGTGGGATCGATTCGATCACGTCCCGAATTGGTCGCTATATTGATAACTATCTGCAGCCGCTTGTTAAGCTTGCTCCATCTTACCTTAAAGACACCACCTCCACAATTAAACTTCTGGAAGGTACACATGTCGGTGGAGATTACCTTCTCGCAACAGCAGACGTGGCTTTGTTGTACACGTGCATTCCCCAGCACTTGGGTTTTGAAGCAGTTGCCCATTTCTTGAGTCAAGACCATTCTATTGTTGATGAACAGAAATCATTCATTATGGAACTCCTCAAATTTGCGACGACTCACAACTACTTCTGGTTTAATCAGAAGTTTTATCTACAGAAACGTGGTGTCGCAATGGGGGCGAAGTTTGCCCCCAGTTTGGCCAATCTGTTCATGGCTAAGTGGGAGGAGGATGTCGTCTATTTGGACCGACATCCGTCCCTGGTCCTATGGGCTAGATACATAGACGACATCCTCCTCCTTTGGGATGGCCCACCAGAGACGCTGAATGACTATTTCTTGGCATTGAATGCCAACGATCGTGGCATTTCTCTTACTCATACTTGTAGTTCCAGTAAAGTTGTCTTCTTGGATTTAGAAATAGAGTTACATCTACGCCAGTTTAAGTTTCAGACCCACTTTAAAGCGACGGACCGGAACAGCTATATCCCTAGAGATAGCTGTCATCACCGATCCTGGTTGGACTCTGTCCCTCGTAGCCAATTTTTACGCCTACGTAGAAATGGTACCGATCTGGAGACCTATTTCATACAGGCTCAGGTTTTAAAAGAGAGGTTTATTGAAAAAGGGTATGACACCTCAGTGGTAGACCTTGAACTACAACAGGTGGGAACCACTGATCAGATGTCCCTGTTATCTCAAAAACCCCCACGAGAACCTGATAATTCTTTTAAGTTTTCAGTTTTAACTTCTTATTCCACACAACATAAAGATGTCAAAACCATCATTAATAAGCATTGGGGTATACTTAAGAATGATAAAATTCTCGGACCAAATCTACCTGATACGGCCAAAATCATTTTTAAGGGAGCTCCATCACTAAGGAATAGTATCGCTCCAAATGTTATTGACCCACCCACCCGCCCTGTCTTCTTTCAGGATATGAAAGGTTACTTCCCATGTAAGAAGTGTAACGTATGCCACTTTAATATCAGTGGTAGAACTAGATCTCTGGAATTTAGTTCCACCTCAACAGGGCGAGTTTACCCCATTAAGTGCTTTTGCACTTGTGCATCAACACACATAGTGTATCTTATCACCTGCCCGTGCGGAAAGCAATACGTGGGACGCACTATACGTGCATTTTCTGTACGGGTAGGTGAACATATTAGCAAGATTATAGGTGGTTGCACCAAACATACAGTACCCAGCCACTATCGAGAATGTCATGCTCGCAACCCAAAGGGTACCCAGTTCCTAATCATAGACAAATATACAGCACCTTGGAGGGGCGGTGCCAAGATTAGGGGGGTCTCTAGGTTAGAAACGTATTGGATTTATGTTTTACGCACTTACGTCCCACATGGCTTAAATGTGGAGTGGGACGTGAATGCATTCATTAACCAATCTTGATATTGCCATCCCCCAAGTTTTAAATGGTTTTTAGCTATTATTTGGTGTCATTTTAGCTTCCCCCCTCCCCCCCCCCCCATTTATTACATTGTTCAAGTATTTTAATGTCTTGTTAAACGTTGGAGTTATGTTTAGAGACTTTGATATAGCTTGACATCCCATAGCATATGTACTAGCCCATTATGTGTCTCTGGTGTATAGTTACATATTAACATGGATTTTAATCTTTTGGCATTTATTGTAATTTTAACAAGTTCATATATGTTGCCTTATTGTATTGATTTTGCCATACTTGGTAATGTTTGCACTTCTTGATTTTTTGAGATGCACATTACTATTTCTACCTCTCCTGTATGCACTCGCGCGAACAGTCTATTGATCTGACAGAGCGTCTGCATTCAGGTGATGGTTGTAATACCTCCCCCACGTCTGATTGGCCCCTCTGCCTCATCCGTTGCCACTACGTGTTGAGGCTGTGGGCGGGCGTCTACTCGTCACGTCACCTACGTGTGTTTGCGTGACGCGTCCGGTGTCTACGCCCCCTTCTTCCTGTTTGGGCGCGAGGTCTGGAACGCACCGTGGAGCTCAGACCAGCGACGCCGGACGCGCCGCGCGATTGGATGATGCACCCATGCGTGCTTCCCTGTGCGCTCCATTGATGCGTGACTTGGAGCGCATAACGGCAATCAGTCCGGGAGTCTGAAACAGTCGGGGCCTTTCTCCTCTCTCTTTTTTCAATACCCTACAATAGTATGTGGTCTTGAATGAATGTCCCATCTTTGAAACCTTATTTTGATGGCATCTATACGCTCCGCAGTGCGCTCCAACATCCTATACGGAAGTGAGGCGTGGAGCGCACGCTGCAGCGGCCATCTTCCTTCCCCTACCCGGAAGTGCTCAGTGGTGAACCACCCCGCTCTGTTTTGCTTCACTGCTGATTAGATACAGGGTCTCACTATATATAAAGGGTCTTTTTATGCAGTATGATAATCCCCATGAAGATGATTATGAAACGAAACGCGTCTCACTGAGAAGTGAAATTTTTGTATGTCTGGTCCCTCATCCGATTGGATACCTTCATCATCTCTCCTCCACCGGAGTCCCTATGTGAGCGATCCTTGACGTCTCATTAAGCTTTAGCTGACTAATTAGGTATATACCTACTCTGGTCGCTATCCATCTGGTAAGCCTCCTCAGTCTCATCTACGGTGGTGGACCATCCAGATTGCACCTGCACCCAGTCACTCTGTATTGATCTATTTGGACTTTATCACCATTTTAGAGACACTTCAAGTGCACCTATGGTGTTATTTTTTGCATATGTTATTATTTGCTATTTATCTTCAGTTAAGCGCTACACGTTCTCTTTTTGTATTGAACTGACATCCTCACTCATGCGGTCATCTAGCTGCAGCACAGTCATCCCCCTTATGTCTAAATCTCACGAAACCTCTGTGCATTCACATAGCAATTCCTACTTAAACGTTATTCCTTTGAGATCCATCCATAATAGCTAAGACAGCCGTGCTTGGGGAAGATCATACTGAAGCATGACCTCTGTATGAGAAAAGTGAATCTGCAACACTTGAAAGCAATCTTCAAGATGGCAAACGCTAACCAAGAGCCAGCAGGCCACAGAATAGCAACCCTCTCCCTTCCGCCACCCGTACAGCCACTCCTACAGCGTTTGTGCCTAATGCAGGTCCTTGTAAGTTTAAGTCCTAAAACTCAGGGGCCAGATTCACGTACATTGGCGCATATTTTGACCAGCGTAGCGCACCTCCTTTACGTTAGACCGGCGCAATGTAGAGGTGCAATCACCGTATCCTCGTAGTATTTTCGCAGAAATTGGCGCCGGTGTAACGTTAATTCCGAGGCGTAAGGCGGAGTAATTCAAATTGGGAAGGACGTGGGCGTGTTTCATTGAAATGAGCCGTGACCCCATGCAAATGAAGGGCCGGCCGGCTCGCGCATGCGCACATGAAGCAGACCATGGTCAGCACCTCTGTGCGCATGCTCACAACTCGGGAACGGCGCAATCAGTGAAATTGGAAGTGGACCCGGGCAACTTAGTGAACTACGCAGACAGCATAAATAGACAGACAGAAACGCCCTTCCTTTGCAAAAGTACATCCCTTTGTATCCCTTCCTATACAGCAAGGTGCTTTTGTTCTGTTGTTTGTTGCGTTGTGACTTGTCTTTGTGATATTTGTTGACTGTTTGATCTAGTGTTTTGTAGAATATATTTGATAGTGTCTATTGGTGACTGGTTGTGAGACTTTTTGGTTGATTGTTTTTGTTTGTTTGTTTTGTTTTTCTTGATTTTTCCTGCTTGTTTTTGTGAGTGATTTTTGGTGATTGTTTGGGAGAGAGTTGTTGTATGAGTATGACTGAGAGGAAGCGGAAGAGCAATTTTTCTTTGGGGGAGAAACAAATTATTGCCCGAGCCCTAACCCAATATGGCCGTTTCCTTCACGGCCCGGAGAGTGCCAACACCACCCCGGCCAGGAAGAAGGAGATTTTGCAGAACATTACTGACCAGGTAAATGCATTTGGGGGGGGGGGAGATCCGGACACGCGAGGGGATCGTAAAGAAAATCAATGACCTCCGGCGTGTGGTCCGTGGGAAGCTGGCCAAAATGGCAGTCCATGCCAGGGGCACTGGAGGGGGCCCACTATGCCCTGTTAGGCTGACAGTGGAGGAGCGTGCGGTGGTCCACACCTTTAATAGACAACAAGTGGAGGGCCTGCCTGGCTATGACTCCAGTCAGGAGGCCGTGATGCCAGGTAAGGTTTTTTTTTCCTATCTGGTGTGTAGCATGTGTGGGGGAGGGGGGGAAAGGAATATGAGGCAAGTGTGTGGATCCTCCAACCTTTGAATGTTGTGTGTCATCCACAGATGTGCAGGAGGGTGCTGGGCCATCTGGCCTGACCGCACCATCCCCGGGACAACAGTCTGATGAGGACCCCCAGACAAGGCCGGAGTCCTCAGAGGAGTTGGAGAAGGAGGAGTTGGAGGAGTAGGAGTTTGAGGAGGTGGAGGATGTCATGTCAGCCAGTGGATTGTTGTTTTTGGAGGAGTCTACCTCTCTGGCTGGCAGCAGCCAGCCCTCCATAAGGGCTAGCCCCTCCCACTCCTCCCTCAACAGGGCTCCCCTCCCAAGGGCCTCCCCTTCTCCCCGGCCACAAGCATCAGCTAGAGGCAAGAAGTTGTCCCAGAAGACCAGGGGGGTGGCCGAGGTTCTGCCCGCCAATCTCAGAAGGGACCAGGCCCTTCAGACCCACCGTCTGGGACAGGTCAGCCAGACTTTGGTGCGGATGGAGGAGAGCCTGTCCTCCATAAAGGATACGCTTGGGGACCTGGAGTGCCACTCCCTGGCTCTTATAAACTGCCTAAATGAACTGCAGACTACTACAGCAGACGTTGGGCAGGATGTGAGGGCCCTCACCCAGGCTATCCAGGCCAATACAGCATCACTAAGTGCTGGCCTGACCAGAATTGCCGTGGCCTTGGAGGGCAGGCCGCCAGGTGGGCAGAGACCAGGGGCTGCTCCTCCTTCCCCGGATAACCCCCCACCTCCCCATGAGTCTCCCCTGAGGAGCCGGGGCCGTGGCCGTGGGCACCCCAGGCGTGGGTCACGCCAGTGGCATTAATTTGGTTCCCCCCTTTTTTTTGCTGGATTTTTTTTTTATTTTGCTGGTCAATTTTTTTTTTGTGTTGTGAATGATTTCGGAATGTGGGGGTGACATTCCTGCCGGAAAAGAGGTGTCACCCTCATTTGTGGTGGAGAAGGGTTCCCCAGGACCAGGGGGAAGTGATCCCCAGGTCCGTGTGAATGGTGTATGAATGTACAGTGACATAATTGGAGCCGTGGCGTGGCGTTGCTGCTCACAAGTCATGCATGGTGGGCTTGTGCTAATCCAATTTGATGAGGATGTGATGTGTCTGTGCTAGGGACCACAGTGGTGTGCATGCATGCATTCTCATTGTGCCATGATTAATGTGTGTGTTTAACGTGCAAAGATGCCTAATGTGAGCTGTCTCCTGGCTGCTCTTCCCTTTAGAAGATGGGGTAGCCTCGGTTAGGGGGGGATTGTCTGGTTCAGGGGTCAGGTCATCACCTATGTCAATCTGCAGGCCCTTTCTCACTGCGAAGTTGTGCAGCATGCAACATGCACCGATGATCTGGCACACAAAGTTTGGGGAATACAACAGGGTCCCCCCAGACTTATCCAGGCATCGGAAACATGACTTCAGGAGGCCAAAGGTGCATTCCACCACTGCACGTGTTTGGGCGTGGGCTTCATTGTATCTTTCCTCTCCTGGGGTTTGGTGGTCCCGGATAGGAGTCATGAGATGGGGTCCCAGTGCATATGCAGAGTCACCTGTAAGGGAAAAGACAGGAGGATGTTAGTCATGCATGTGCCCCTTGGGATGTGTGCATCATGGGGGGGACAGTCATGCCTGCCACCCATGTCACTCACCAACCAGCTAGGTGTCCCCATACACGTTCTGTTCGAATTCCATTGGGATGGGGCTCTGATTGTAGATGTAGCTGTCATCATGGCTGGATCCAGGGTGTTTGGCACGGACGTGCCATATGAGGCCTTGGGCATCGACTATCACCTGTACGTTGATGGAATGCCAATGCTTCCGATTGCGGTATATGTGCTCTGTCTCATGGGGGGGCTGCAGTGCCACATGTGTGCAATCAATGGCCCCCACGGTGCGTGGGAATCTGGCAATTCTGTAGAAATCTGTCATTGCCTTGAGCCGCAGGTCCTCAGTGGTTGGTTTGATTATTTGGTTGGCCATGCGTCTGAGGATTGCGGGGACAACCTGGTGCACACATCTGCTCATGAAGGATTGTGACATCCCAGCCACCACTCCACTTGTTCTTTGAAAAGAGCCACTGGCAAGGAAATGGAGTGTTGCCATGACCTTGACCAGTGGCTGCACTGCATGTGAGCGGTGTGTTCGGCTGGTGATGTCATCCTGCAGGGTTATGGTTAATTCCAGGATGGCATGAGGGGTGAATCTGAAGATGCGATACACCTCAGAATCACTCATGCCAAAGAGGTCTATGCGTGTGCGGGATATCCTCTCCCGTGCACTCCTCCGTGCCCTCCTCAGTGCCCTCCTCCTTCTTTGCTCATCTAAAGTCATTAGTATAGCTATGAGCAAGGATGCCCCTGGCATGTTGGCATAAAGTTTGTTGTCCAGCAAGTGTGACTGCTCAGCTCCTCACTAACAGTGTTGCTTTAGCTGACATGTAGACAGATTGTCTAATTTTATTCCACCTTTTATATGGTCTAATTTTAGACAGGACATGCAGCTGTTGCGCACAGTGTGTAGCCTGAGCTGCCCCAACGTTCTTTTGTGGATCCCCGTAACTCCCTCATTTGCATATTTGAATAGCAAATCAATGGTGTGTCTAGCGCAGTTTTGCGCGGACGCATACGCCGGTCTATCGAAATTACGCCGGTCCAAAAAAAGTAGATTTCTTGCGTATCTCGTTTTGGGGATGCAGCGCATCGAAACGCATGCGTAAATTTAGACTTACGCCGCGCATCTCGTGTAACGCCTATCGTAATGGCTCTGTGAATCTGGCCCCAGGTTTCCAAGACTGTGCAATGTTCTTAATAATGAATGTGTCAATTTAAGAATAAAGTCTATACTGAATGGCAGGGCAACTATCACAAATTTTGGGGCCCCTTGCACTGATACCAATGAAGGGGCACTATTTCTCCCAATGACACCAATGATGGGGAACTACTCCTCCCACTGACCCAAATAATGGGGCAATATTTCTCCCACTGATACCAATGATGAAGCACTATTCCTCTCACTGACACCAATGAAGGGGCAGTATTTCTCCAAATGATGGGGCACTATTCCTCCCACTGACGCCAATTACGGGACACTATTCTTTCTTTCTATTCTATTTTATTACACATGATGATCACACCAGGTGCCAGGCTTAGGCACCATACCATGCAAGTGTATCATAGTTGTAATACTATTTGTTTTAATAAATTATGGTTTTACACTATGGGAGCCCCCCTCTGTTATTTCTCTCCCTCTCCATGGAGGATCATCCTAAATGCAGCTGACTTAGAGCACATCATCCAGGGGTCTCATATCTCCACAAAGTGCAAGCGACCACTCTAGCGATAGGTGGTCAAAGTGTAAGGGTGAGTGTGGGCACTTCTGTGTGCACATTGAAAATTGGAGCACCTTCAGCTTGAACTAGGCACGAGCACTTTATTTTCACAAAGTGGGACTATTCACTGGAACATTTGGATCCAATTTGAACTGTTTTAATTAACTGAGTGATGTTCATCATGTTTTGAATTTTTATTAGCTAAGCACAGTGTTTAATCATTGTTCTTACTTATTGTGATGCCAGATAGTTCACATTTCCACTGCTGCTGACAATCATTTTTTTTCACAGATTTTTTCATTGATTTATTATCACTGTTTTATTTATTTATTCGGCACAAATGTTTTTTTTTTCAATTTGCTTCTGTGGAACCTTGGGTTGTCCCTTGGGGTTCTTAGAGCAGTTAGAAATGTCTGCCTTTATGATAAGAAACCATTGACAACAATAATCTTACTTATCTATCTGTAATGCCCTGTAGACACGAGCGGTTTCCCGTCAAGAAAAAAAAACTATGGTTTTCCCAACGGAATTCCTCTCAAGCCTGTCTTGCATACATACGGTCACACAAATGTTCATTGAAATTTTGACTGCCAAGAACGTTGTGACGTAAAAGACTACGACGAGCCAAGAATTAGGTTCAATGCTTCTGAGCATGCGTCGACTTGATTCTGAGCATGCGTTTTTTTTTGCGTGTTGAAATTGCATACAGACGAACGGTTTTCCTGCTAGGAGATCTCTTTATGGCGCATACACACGGTCGGGATTCCCGGCCAAAAGCTCTCATCTGACTTTTTCCCACAGGGCATAAGGGAGAATTTTTTTCACTTGACACCAGTGTAATGAGGCCATTCCTCCACTGACCACCAGTATAAAGTGGTACTTTAATTAATGAAAAACAGTGTAAAGTGTACAGTTCTTTTCCTCTGGCTACCAACCTCTCCAAAGAACACCAGTGTTAGGCCGCGTACACACGGAGGGACATGTCCGCTGAAACATGTCCGACGGACCATTTCCAGCGGACATGTCTCCTCTGATTTTGGTCCGATGGCGTGTACACACCATCGGATCAAAATCCCCGCCGGCAGACAGCGCGGTGACGTGGCAGTGACGTTGATGCCACCACGTCACCGAACCAGAAAGTGAAAAACTTCCACGCATGCGTCGTATCCATTGGATGCATGTGCGGGCAGATATGTCCGCTGGTTAGTGTACTAACCAGCGGACATATCTGACGGACATGTCTCCGGCGGACAAATTTTAAAGCATGCTTTGAAATTTGTCTGCTGGACAAACATGTCCGCTAGCCCATACACACTATCGGATTTGTCTGCTGAAACGGTCCACCGGACCAGTTTCAGCGGACAAATTCGATTGTGTGTACGTGGCCTTAGAGGGCACCTCTCCAATGTAAGTGGATATTTCTTTACAAACTTTACAATTTTCACTGTCGCCATTTCTTTTCTGCCCTATATTATCATTATCCCTTTTATTATGATTAATATAATAATTTTGTTGTATTGAGCAGTTTGGGTCTCAAATACACTAAGGCCGCGTACACATGATCGGTCTAACCCGATGAGAATGGTCCGACGGACCGTTTTCATCAGTTCACAGACTGATGGTCTGATGTGCGTACACACAATCAGTTCAAAAAACGATCAGTACGCGGTGACGTAAAACACAACGACATGCTGATAAAAATGAAGTTCAATGCTTCCAAGCATGCGTCGACTTGATTCTGAGCATGCGCGGGTTTTCGGACCGTACTAGCCATCGGTTTGGACCGATGGTCAGGCGTCCATCGGTCCGATTTTAAAGCAAGTTTTAAAACTTTGGTCAGACGCACGACGGACCGATGGGCTGTACACACGGTCGGTTTGGACCGATGAAACTGGACTTAAGTCCATTTTCATCGGTGTGGACCGATCATGTGTACGCAGCCTAAGTATGTCACGGTGCTGATTCTTGTACATATTCTTATTTCTCACCCTTATTGATTACACTAATGTAGTGGTGATGTGTAGATATACTAATTATTACTAAGGGTTCCCTGGGACCTGGATGCTATTTTAAGAGTTCCTCCATGCTAAAAAGAAAAGACTAAGAGCCAGATTCTCGTAGATCGGCGCATCTACGAGCGGGTTGTAGCATATCCTATTTACACTACGCCGCCGCAACTTACAGGAGCAAGTGCCGTATTCTCCAAGCACTTGCTCCGTTATTTGCGGCGGCGTAGTGTGAATGGCCTGGCGTATCCCCGCGTAAATCAAAGGGGGCGGCGGTGTGCATGCTCCGTAGTACGCGGCAAATACATTGGTTGCGACGTGAACGTAATTAACGCACAGCCCTATTCGCGACGAGTTACGTAAACAACGGAAAAAACAGACGCTGTCCCAACGGCCATACTTTACATGGCGTACGCTGGACCTACGCAAGGTTACCCCTCATATAGCAGGAGTAACCTTACGCTTACGAAAATGACGTAAACTACAGCGAAGTGGCACAAAAACATTCAGGAATTGGTGTATCGGCTCATTTGCATATTCGATGCTGAAATCGATGTAATCGCCACATAGCGGCAGGCGTATTATTGCATTTAGGATCCGACGGTGTAAGTGACTTACGCCAGTCGGATCCTAGCCTAATTCCGGCGTATCTTGTTTTGAGAATACAAAACAATGATACGCCGGTGGGATATTCAAATTACGCCGGTGTATCTGTAGATACACCGGCGTAATTCTTTTGAGAATCTGGCCCTAAGTCTGCACTAGACGTTGGTTGCCTGATGTTATTCTGAATATAGATTTTATAGAAAATTATTTACACAAATGTTTCAATGAATGTGCATGTTGATTATAATAACTGAAGTCACCTGCAACCCAACTATTTTTCAAGGAACCAGAAGGCTGTCGGCCGAAAGACTCCAACCAAGGTCAGTCTTTACTCTCCAGGCTCCCTGACGTTATCTGCTGCTTTAGGAGGTAATCTGGAAGCTATTTACATAAGTGCATACATTTGTAAAATACTGTGAAAAAAAGATTTCATAGCAAAAACTAGTAATATATTAACATACTGAGTACTAAATAACTCTACACTGAGAACAACCAAACAAAGTGCATCAAGGCAAACTCTGATTGGATGAGATGGAGATCATAATGTCACTGCCTTTTTACCATATCCAATCAGAGAACACCTTGTATTCATTAAAAAAAATGGTCTTTGCACCGTATCCCTCCTCCAGCACACACACACACACACAAACACCTTTCCATTTGAGATCCCACCTCCTACACACACACACACAATGGTCTTTCATCTATATCCCTCCTCCAGCACACACACACACACACCTTTCCACATAGAGATCCCACCTCCTGCAAACACACCCAATGGTCTTTCCTCTATATCCTTCCTCCAACACACACACACACCTTTCGACATAGAGATCACACCTCCTGCACACACACACAATAGTCTTTCCCCAATATCCCTCCTCCAGCACACACACCTTTCCACAGTGAGATCCCACCTCCTGCACACACACACAATGGTTTTTCCCCTATATCCCTTCTCCAGCACACACGCACACACACATGCACTATTTACCTTATAAAGGGTTTTTCCCAGAGCTAAACTTTTCATCCAATTTCTTATTGCTGCATTTGTAAATGTCAAAAGCCAGTAAAAAGCAATAGTGGTGGTAATAAAAAAAGCACTTGTGGGTTTAACAATTTTTCCTGGTGCCTCCATGGCAGCATACCTGTGATAGAGCTCCGCCTCGACTCCTCCTTCAGGACTAGTGAATAGCATAAATTATTTAGTCTCCTTTTTTTCCTCATACCTTCTTGTGCTGGTGAAGAGTAGCAGTATGTCCATACCTCTGCAGTCGGCAGCGTCCGTCGGGTTTAGCCTTTCCCGTGCACAGTCCCTGTTCTTGGGCCGCTCACAGCACTGATAATACTGGGAACCCCTCTGTGGATCTGTTGGGGTCTTTTCGCAGAGTTTCCTCACAGGAACAAAGTCTGTTATCGCATCAACGATGAATGCAGTGGAGTCGCAAAAGGATCAGCTCACATCTTTCCAGGCTGGTGGTTTCCACCCATCTGAGCCTATTTAAGTTCAGATTCAGGGTTAGCTGTCAGTGACGCTGCTCTGTGGTAGATGAGCTTTGTGTTTGATACAAACGTTTGTTCTACTCGAACATTGCCTGTTCGATCGTTCGTCGGAGATTGAACAAAACGGGTCGTTTGCGCCAAATTCGAATGACGCGCAACGGCCCATAATTTACTGCGGCATTGCGTGCTGATGATGCCAATCACAGCACGCACAACACGCAAAAAACGAAGAGCCATAATTGGCCAAAACTTAAACATACTCTGTGTTACTGCACTAGTCCTGCTTATTTGCACCTAAGAGCATTTGCTTAAAGTGCAAGTTTGCTGTGTAATCGCACGTAAGCGCATTTACTGTAAGTGCAAGTTTGCTGTGTAATCGCACGTAAGCGCATTTACTGTAAGTGCAAGTTTGCTCTTTAGTAGCACGTAAGCGCATTTACTGTAAGTGCAAGTTTGCTCTTTAGTAGCACGTAAGCGCATTTACTGTAAGTGCAAGTTTGCTCTTTAGTAGCACGTAAGCGCATTTACTGTAAGTGGACGTTTGCTGTGTAATCGCATGTAAGTGCATTTACTGTAAGTGCAAGTTTGCTCTTTAGTAGCACGTAAGCACATTTACTGTAAGTGCAAGTTTGCTCTTTAGTAGCACGTAAGCGCATTTACTGTAAGCACAAGTTTGCTCTTTAATCGCACGTAAGCGCATTTACTGTAAGTGCAAGTTTTCTCTTTTATTGCACGTAAGCGCATTTACTGTAAGTGCAAGTTTGCTCTTTAGTAGCACGTAAGCGCATTTACTGTAAGCGCAAGTTTGCTCTTTAATCGCACGTAAGCGCATTTACTGTAAGTGTAAGTTTGCTCTTTAGTAGCCCGTAAGCGAATTTACTGTAAGTGGACGTTTGCTGTGTAATCGCATGTAAGCGCATTTACTGTAAGTGCAAGTTTGCTCTTTAGTAGCATGTAAGCACATTTACTATAAGTGCAAGTTTGCTCTTTAATTGCACGTAAGCGCATTTACTGTAAGTGCAAGTTTGCTCTTTAGTAGCACGTAAGCGCATTTACTGTAAGTGCAAGTTTGCTCTTTATTTGCACGTAAGCACATTTACTGTAAGTGCAAGTTTGCTGTGTAATCGCACGTAAGCGCATTTACTGTAAGTGCAAGTTTGCTCTTTAGTAGCACGTAAGCACATTTACTGTAAGTGCAAGTTTTCTCTTTAATCGCACGTAAGCACATTTACTGTAAGTGCAAGTTTGCTCTTTTATTGTACGTAAGCGCATTTACTGTAAGTGCAAGTTTGCTCTTTAGTAGCACGTAAGCGCATTTACTGTAAGTGCAAATTTGCTCTTTAGTAGCACGTAAGTGCATTTACTGTAAGTGGACGTTTGCTGTGTAATCGCACTTAAGCGCATTTACTGTAAGTGCAAGTTTGCTATTTTATTGCACGTAAGCGCATTTACTGTAAGTGCAAGTTTGCTCTTTAGTAGCACGTAAGCGCATTTACTGTAAGTGCAAGTTTGCTCTTTAGTAGCACGTAAGCGCATTTACTGTAAGTGCAAGTTTGCTCTTTAATTGCACGTAAGCGCATTTACTGTAAGTGCAGGTTTGCTGTGTAATCGCACGTAAGCGCATTTACTGTAAGTGCAAGTTTGCTCTTTAGTAGCACGTAAGCGCATTTACTGTAAGTGCAAGTTTGTTCTTTAATCGCACGTAAGCGCATTTACTGTAAGTGCAAGTTTGCTCTTTAGTAGCACGTAAGCGCATTTACTGTGAGTGAAAGTTTGCTCTTTAATTGCACGTAAGCGCATTTACTGTAAGTGCAATTTTGCTCTTTAATCGCACATAAGCGCATTTATTGTAAGTGCAAGTTTGCTCTTTAGTAGCATGTAAGCGCATTTACTGTAAGTGCAAGTTTGCTCTTTAGTAGCACGTAAGCGCATTTACTGTAAGTGCAAGTTTGCTCTTTAGTAGCACGTAAGCGCATTTACTGTAAGTGGACGTTTGCTGTGTAATCGCATGTAAGCCCATTTACTGTAAATGCAAGTTTGCTCTTTAGTAGCACGTAAGCGCATTTACTGTAAGTGCAAGTTTGCTCTTTAGTAGCACGTAAGCGCATTTACTGTAAGCACAAGTTTGCTCTTGAATCGCACGTAAGCGCATTTACTGTAAGTGCAAGTTTTCTCTTTTATTGCATGTAAGTGCATTTACTGTAAGTGCAAGTTTGCTCTTTAGCAGCACGTAAGCACATTTACTGTAAGCGCAAGTTTGCTCTTTAATCGCACGTAAGCGCATTTACTGTAAGTGTAAGTTTGCTCTTTAGTAGCACGTAAGCGAATTTACTGTAAGTGGACGTTTGCTGTGTAATCGCATGTAAGCGCATTTACTGTAAGTGCAAGTTTGCTCTTTAGTAGCATGTAAGCACATTTACTATAAGTGCAAGTTTGCTCTTTAATTGCACGTAAGCGCATTTACAGTAAGTGCAAGTTTGCTCTTTAGTAGCACGTAAGCGCATTTACTGCAAGTGCAAGTTTGCTCTTTATTTGCACGTAAGCCCATTTACTGTAAGTGGAAGTTTGCTCTTTAGTAGCACATAAGTGCATTTACTGTAAGTGCAAGTTTGCTCTTTAATCGCACGTAAGTGCATTTACTGTAAGTGCAAGTTTGCTCTTTAATCGCACGTAAGCGCATTTACTGTAAGTGCAAGTTTGCTCTTTAGTAGCACGTAAGCACATTTACTGTAAGTGCAAGTTTGCTCTTTAATCGCACGTAAGCGCATTTACTGTAAGTGCAAGTTTGCTCTTTTATTGCACGTAAGCGCATTTACTGTAAGTGCAAGTTTGCTTTTTAGTAGCACGTAAGCGCATTTACTGTAAGTGCAAATTTGCTCTTTAGTAGCACGTAAGTGCATTTACTGTAAGTGGACGTTTGCTGTGTAATCGCACTTAAGCGCATTTACTGTAAGTGCAAGTTTGCTATTTTATTGCACATAAGCGCATTTACTGTAAGTGCAAGTTTGCTCTTTAGTAGCACGTAAGCGCATTTACTGTAAGTGCAAGTTTGCTCTTTAGTAGCACGTAAGCACATTTACTGTAAGTGCATGTTTGCTCTTTAATTGCACGTAAGCGCATTTACTGTAAGTGCAGGTTTGCTGTGTAATCGCACGTAAGCGCATTTACTGTAAGTTCAAGTTTGCTCTTTAGTAGCACGTAAGCACATTTACTGTAAGTGCAAGTTTGTTCTTTAATCGCACGTAAGCGCATTTACTGTAAGTGCAAGTTTGCTCTTTAGTAGCACGTAAGCACATTTACTGTGAGTGAAAGTTTGCTCTTTAATCGCACGTAAGCGCATTTACTGTAAGTGCAATTTTGCTCTTTAATCGCATGTAAGCGCATTTACTGTAAGTGCAAGTTTGCTCTTTAGTAGCTCGTAAGCGCATTTACTGTAAGTGCAAGTTTGCTCTTTAATCGCACGTAAGCGCATTTACTGTAAGTGCAAGTTTGCTCTTTAGTAGCACGTTAGCGCATTTACTGTAAGTGGACGTTTGCTGTGTAAGCGCACGTAAGCGCATTTACTGTAAGTGCACGTTTGCTCTAGTAGCACGTAAGCGCATTTACTGTAAGTGCGTTGTTTATTTACACCTAAACGCATTAAAATGTCTGGAAGGACAACAAAGAGAGGCGGAGAGTCACGAGGGCAAGCAGGCTCTGCGTCTAGAGGCAACGCTGGTGGTGGATGCGGTGCATCCTCTTCAGCACGTGGCCGCTCGTCCTTCTTTTCGGGAGCTGGCCGTGTTGAGCCTCAACATGCAGAGAAATTAGTAGAGTGGATGACCAAGCTGTCCTCATCCTCCTCATTCTCTCTCAAACAGACTGATCTTAGTTTGTCTGGCAAAGCAGCTGCCAAGGCTTCCTCTTCCCTCTGCACAATGGCATCACACAATCCTTCCCTAGTCCCACCGTGTCCTCCTGAGGAGTCCCCCGAACTGTATCAACACAGTGTTGGGTACATGCTGAATGAAGATGCGCAGCACTTTGAAGGCTCCGATGATGGAACACAGATAGAGGAAGGCATTGATGTGAGCCCAGGTAGAGGGGGTGGTCGAGAGAGACAACAATCTGGCAGTGATGTTCCCCCAGCTGGAGCATACTGCCAGGACAGTGATAAGGAGGGAGGGGATGATGAGGTCACTGACTCTACGTGGGTGCCTGATAGGAGAGAGGAGCAGGAGGAAGAGGATGAGGAGAAGGAGGACGAGGCACAGGCACATCTCCAAAGAGGCAGGATACCCTCCAGGGGTCAGCTTAAGGGCAGCACACCAAGTGCATTACATCGTACATCTACGCTTGTGCATGGCGCTGCTGTGTCTGAACAGTACAGCAAAAGTTATTTGGTGTGGGCCTTTTTTGAAACATGTCCATCAGATCGTACCTTTGCTATTTGCAACATATGTCGCAAGCGTATCTTGCGTGGCCAAAACATCACCCGCTTGGGCACCACATGCTTGTCCAGACATATGTCGACCTGCCATGCAGCTCGTTGGCAAGCATGCCAGAGAGACCCAAACCAAAGACCAAAGGGTACCTCCCCTTGCCCTTCTGGGACCTCCAACCCCACTAGACCCCCAGTCCTAGTCTCTGAAGCCTGCAGTGAAGGTGTAGAAATAGGTGTGTCACAACCTAGTAGTAGTAGTACATGCGGGCAATCTACTGATAGTACCAGACAAATTTCCCTGCCCCAGCTGTTGCAGTGCTGAAAGAAGTACTCTCCCAGCCATTCACATGCCCAGCGGTTGAATGCTAGCTTAGCGAAATTGCTAGCACTTCAACTGCTACCTTTTCAGTTGGTAGATTCTGCCCCCTTCCGTGAGTTTGTGGAATGTGCAGTACCTCAGTGGCAAGTACCCAAACGCCACTTTTTCTAACGGAAGGCGATTCCAGCTCTCCACCGTCATGTGGAAGGCAATGGGCCAGATTCAGGTAGATGAGAGCATCTTTGCTCCAGAGTAACGCTTCTCATTTACGTTACTCTGACGACCCTTTCAGCGCAAGTACTGTTATTCACATAGCAGTTGCGCGTAAACTTGCGCCAGAGTAACGATAATGCGCTGGCGTAACCCGACGCAAGGGGAAGTGGGTGTGATCATATGTAAATGATGGGCGGAGCCCAGCGCAGAGGCTTACGTTTAGCGCATCAACCACGGAGCATGCGCAGTGAGTGAGGCTCCACTCGCCCCCTTTGTGCGCATGCTCACAACTTCCGTCGGCACCACTTCACGGGAAACGTCAGCGCAATGCCTTCCGTTGGGCGTTTAAATGCGCCCGTAGAAGCGCCATTCCGGCACTAAAGTATATCCTGCTCCCCCTCCCCGCAGTGATGTTACTTTTGTTCTGAGATGGCTGCTCCCGTTCCCCGCAAACACACAGGAGAAAGCTGAACTTTAATGGCCAGGAGCTGTCAGCCGTCATCTCGGCTATGGAGACCTATGATGTCTTCCTCCATGGCTGTAAAATTTGACAGACAAGCATGGACAGAGGTGTTGTCCTGCAAGTGGGGGTGCTCAGCTAGCTCTTATCGTCGGTAACGCTGCTGTAGCTGCTCTCCTGCTGACCTGTGGCCATCTGGAGTAAAGATAAAGCAGCCTTTTGTAGAAATAACTTTGCGCCGGACGGACGAGATACGCGCGGCGCATGTAGCCAGCGTATGGTGCTAATCCGTTCGTGAATTGGGAAAAATCCCTCATTTGCATATTTGCAGGGGAAATCAATAGGCGCGACTGAGGCGCCAAGCGAAATTAAGCGCTGACGATACTCTGGCGTCGGAACGTTCCGCCGGTCGCAAATGGCCCGTTATTGGGCGCATCTAGTTTGGTGGGTACGGGCACATAGAAACGACGGCGCATCTTCACAGTTACGCGGCGCATATCGAAATACTCCAGCGCAAGTGTTGCTGAATCTGGCCCAATGTCCACGCCTCGCTGGACAGGACGGTCAGTGGTAAGGTGCATCTTACCGCTGACTCATAGTCCAGCAGGCATGGACAGGGACGTAACCTGTCTTTTACGGCGCATTGGGTTACTCTGCTGGCAGCTGGGAAGGACACAGGGCAAGGTACAGTAGTGTTGGAGGTTGTTTCGCCACCACCCCTCCAAAACACTACTACTGGTTGTGACACACCTCTCTCCTCCACCGCCTCTTCTTCTTCCTCTGTGGCCTCTTCCTGTGGTGATGTTTCCTCTGAACCAGCCGTGCTCTGTAGGCGTACGAGGGGCTACGCAGGAATGCAGGCCAAGAGATGCCATGCGGTGCTAGAGCTGGTGTGCTTGGGAGACAGGAGCCACACTGGGGAAGAGGTTCTGCCAGCTCTGCAGGGGCAGGCTCAGAGGTGGTTGACGCCACGCCAGCTGAAGCCTGGAATGGTGGTCAGCGATAATGGCACCAACCTCCTCTCTGCCCTGCGACAGGGAAAACTCACCCACATGTCCTGTTTTGCGCATTTCCTGAATTTGGTGGTGCAGCGGTTCTTGGGCAGGTACCCGGGCTTACAGGATGTCCTGAAGCAGGCCAGGAAAGTCTGTGTGCATTTCCAGAGGTCATATAATGCCACTGCTCGGCTGACAGACCTCCAAAGGGAATACAACCTGCCCAATAACCGCCTAATCTGTGACATGCCCACCAGATGGAACTCTACGTTGGCCATGCTGCAGCGGCTGCACATGCAGCAGAGGGCCATCAATGAGTACCTGTGCCAATATGGCAGCAGAACTGGGTCAGGGGAGCTTGTTTTTTTTCACCACGCCAGTGGGCCTTGATCAGGGATGCATGCACTGTCCTGTCACCATTTGAGGAGGCCACAAGGATGGTGAGCAGTGACAGTGCATGCATCAGTGAGACTGTCCCTCTTATTCACATGTTGGAGCACACGCTATGTGGAATAATGGACAGGGCCCTTGAGGCAGAACAGAGGGAGAAAGAGGAGGACTTCTTTACCTTTCAAGGCCTCCTTTATCCAGACAGTGGTCCTGCTTGCCCACCTAGCACACAGGAAGAGGAGGAAGAGGAGGAGGAGGAGGAAGATTGTATCAGCAGCATGGAGGTGGAGCCTAGCACTCAGCATCAGCAGCAGCAGTCTTAAAGGAATCATTTACAGCCCCAAGGAACACGTGGACTTTTACGTGGCTGGGATGAGGTGCCTGCGGATCCTGTCGTCCTCAGTGACCCAGAGGACTGTGCCCGAATGCCTCTGCAAACCTACACTGCATGGCCTCCCTGATCCTGCAAAGCCTGCATAAGGATCCTCGTGTACGTGCTATCAAGGAGAGGGATCATTACTGGCTGGCAACTCTTCTTGATCCACGTTACAAGAGTAAGGTTGTGGACCTTATGTTGCCATCGCAGAGGGAGATGAAACTTCTGCGGGAGGCCTTGCAGAAGGGTCTGTGCAATGCGTTCCCAGAACCGGGGGATTACCAAAACCTGGCTCTGGACAACGTCTTGCTAAGGCTTTGGTGAGTCACAGAAGGAGCGGTGGAGAAGGTGGTCGTCTGACTGATGCGTTTAGACAATTTTTTAGTCCGCAGCCCCAAGGTCTGACCGGTTCCAGCAACCATCGCCAGCGTCTGGTTTACATGGTTCGGGAATACCTAGGGGCAAGATCCGACTTGGACACCTTCCCCACCAAAAATCCTCTGGCTTACTAGGTCTTGAGGATGGATCACTGGCCAGAGCTTTCACAGTACGCAATTGAGCTACTGGCTTGCCCTGCATCCAGTGTTCTTTCAGAACGCACATTCAGTGCTGCTGGAGGCTTTGTGACCGATCACAGGGTGCGCCACTCCACCGACTCTGTTGATCGACTGACCTTCATCAAAATGAATCAGGCTTGGATCAACACCAGCTACCAAGCACCTGATGCTGATGTTACTGAATAATAATTTTTTGTTGAAATGTCAGATACCTTTGAGACTGCGTATGCTGATGGTGAGTGACTGTCCTGTTATGCTGGATGGAATATCCTTCTCCTCCTCACTTTTCTTGCTGATAGCTAGTAAGAAATTTTGTGTTTCTATGTTTCTGTGCGTCTAATAACAGTTTTTGATGCAAGACTTTGCGTGTGGCTCTTTGTTGCGCTCCAATCACAGTTATTGGGAGGGGTTGCAGTGTTGTGTTGTGCCTAAGGCACAATTTTTCTGCCCCTGTTTAACAGGGGCGCCTCATAACAATTTTTGATGCAATACTTTGCATGTGGCTCTTTGTTGCGCTCCAATTACAATTATTGGGAGGGGTTGCAGTGTTGTATTGTGCCTATGGCCCAATTTTTCTGCCCCTGTTTAACAGGGGCGCCTAAAAACAATTTTTGATACAATACTTTGCATGTGGCTCTTTGTTGCGCTCCAATTGCAGTTATTGCGAGGGGTTGCAGTGTTGTGTTGTGCCTAAGGCACAATTTTTCTGCCCCTGTTTAACAGGGGCGCCTAAAAACAATTTTTGATGCAATACTTTGCACGTGGCTCTTTGTTGTGCTCCAATTACAGTTATTGGGAGGGGTTGCAGTGTTGTGTTGTGCCTAAGGCACAATTTTTCTGCCCCTGTTTATCAGGGGTGACTAATAACAATTTTTGATGCAATACTTTGCACATGGCTCTTTGTTGCGCTCCAATTACAGTATGTTTGAGGGGTGCCCTTTTTTCTACAATTTTTCTTTCACAAAAAAATAATTGATTGAGCCAAGATCTGGCATTGTAATGGCCCCACACCACCCCTAAAATAATCGACATATTGTTGCCACAAAGCACGTGCGCAAGCAGTATTAAATTACTTTTTTCTGAGAGTAATCTCATGTTGTGCAGGGACATTTCTAAACATGTGCCACTACTATAGACACCCAGCAGGTACGATATTTAAAGGAATTTTTCATTTTTTTTTTCACTTTAAGCATCATTAAAATCGCTGCTCTGGAAAAAACATCAGTTTTTAAAACTTTTTTTCCCTGGGGAAAGACCCGAGTTCTGAAAGACGTTTTCCATCATTAAATTGAATATTGGTCTTTAAAATTATCGTTTTTGAATTTGAACGTTCGAGTCCCATAGACTTCAATGGGGTTCTAAATGTTTGCGCGAACCTGCAGTCTGTTCGAACGTTCTGGTGCGAACCGAACGCGGGTATGTTCGGCTCATCCCTAGTAGGTATATTTTTGTTTTTATTCTCAAAAAAATGGTGATCAAAAAAAATTTATGTTTTAAAAAAAAAAAGTGTCAAAAAACTCCTTCTACCTAACTCCGCAATTAGTCATTTATCTTGTGACAAAGATCCTCGCACTCCTATTAGGTATGTGACCAACTATATGTGAGTGTATAAAAAAAAAAGTGCGCTCACTGGTCTAATGTGAGTTCCTTACATCGTGGCCCTGCCCACTCCAAGAGGTCCAGAAAATCTTCAAGACACCGTGATGACGACAGCTCAGACCGCAGGTCCCATTCTTCACGTCATAGATCAGAGAGGTCAAGATCCAGAGGACAAGATCCTTCTCCCTTTCCTAGGACCTATACAAAGAAGAAATGCTGGACAGGTGGGGCCACACCACTACCAGACAGAGTGGTCTGTAAGGACTGTTTTATGGACTATGCGTCCAGCGGTGAGCTAGAAAATCAGCACGCTGTAGATCTGCTCGAGTTAACAATGAAGGACTCCTTCTCTGAGCTTGTGACTTTGGTCCCCGCTCAACCAGTTCAGCAGATGTCCCAGGTTCAGGATACAGAACCTAATCTCCCTGGTCCTTCAGCAGTCAGTACACCTCTGCCACTGTCAGGCTGACCAGCTAGAGATTTACCACCTGAAGATTCTTCTTCTGCAATCGCCTGAAAGGATGTAGAAAAGCCTCCCCAAGAATCTAGGGCCAGATTCAGGTAGATGCGCGACGCATATAAGCTGCGCTGACGCAAACTAGCGAGTGAAGTACAGCATTCACCAAGCGCATGGCCGTTACTTTGCGACGGAGTAACGAAGATGCGTTGGCGCAACCCGACGCAAGTGGAAGTGGGTGTGATCATATGTAAATGATGGGCGGAGCCCAGCGCAGAGGCTTACGTTCAGCGCATCATCCACGGAGCATGCGCAGTGAGTGAGGCTTCACTCGGCCCCCTGTGCGCATGCTCACAACTTCCGTCGGCACCACTTCACGGGAAACGTCAGCGCAATGTGTTCCGTTGCGCGTATAAAAGCGCCAGCGGAAGCGCCATTCCGGCGCAAAAGTATTTCCGTTTCCCCCCACCCCAGGGAAGTTACTTTTGCACTGTGATGGCTGCTCCCGCTCCCCCCAAAGAGAGGAGGAACCTCAATTTCAACTCCCAGGAGGTGTCTGTTATCATCTCGGCAATGGAGACTTTTAATGAGTTCCTCCACGGCAAAAAAAGTCGGAAGACCAGCCGGGAGAGGAAGCAGGGCATCCTGGAGACCATTGCTGGCAGGGTGAATGTTTTGGGGTACTCCACCCGGACTGCTGGCGATATCCAAAAAAAAATTAATGACCTGCGGCGCAAGGTCCGTGGCAAGGTGGCCACCATCAGGAGGCATGAGAGGTGCACAGGTGGTGGACCCCCATGTGCGGTCAGCCTGACCACGGAGGAGGAGGTGGTCGCCCGCTGCCTGGACAGGGAGCAGTTGGAGGGGGTCCCTGGATATGACTCCATGGAGGAAGGCTCCAGGACAGGTAAGTGATTTTTACCCCCTTTTTGGTGTGTTGCATATGGGGGGGGAGGGTACATGTGCCAAGTGTGTGGGACCACCCAACATGTGTCTGCTTTGTGTCATCCACAGATGACAGAGCTGGGCCATCATCTGTTGGCGGCCAGTCCACCCCATCCCCCCAACGGCATCCTGTGCCCGAGCCCATGGGTGTTAAAGAGACCGAGGTGGAGGAGAGTGCCCACACCTCACCTGCAGAGGTCGTTGAGGAGCAGCCTGTTGTGGCAGAGCAGGACATAATATTATTTTTGGAGGAGTCCTCCTCTTCTGAAGGGCCCTCTCAGATCCCCTCCCCCATCATAGGAAGCCCCTCAAGGGCGACTCCATCCCCCCGGGGACAACCATCTACTGGCCCCAGGAAGGCCACCCGTAAGACCAGGGGGGTGTCTGATCTGGTCCAGGACCAGGTGGCGAGGGATCACGCCAGGCAGACGCAGCAAATGGGGGACATAGTTGGGCACCTGGACAGAGTGGCTGACAACCTGTGCTCCGTGGCCCAGATATCCAATGCAGTGCAGGATGTCAGCTGCAACTGCGCTGCAGTGGTGACCACTCTGGGGGAGGTGCAGGGTGATATAAGGCACCTCACTGCAGCCGTCCAGGCAAACACTGCTGCCATCCGGGACCAGGGGAGGCAGAGTCGGCGGGCCCAGCATTACCAGGTCACCCAGCAGCTCAGGATGCAGGCCCAGCAGCTCAGGGTGCAGGCCCAGACCAACTCGTACCTCGGCCGGATTGCCGTGGCCTTGGAGGGCATGCAGGCCACACCTGCCAGGAGTGGCCCACCCGGGGATCAGCCACCTCCAGATGCCCCCCCACCCCCACCCACTCCATCCAGGCAGCTGAGGAGCCAGAGAGGGGCCACCAGAAGGAGCCCCCGGCATCCCAGATGATTTGTTTTATTTTATTATTTTTTTGAATGCTCAGGATATGAGATTTTTATTTTCTTGATTATTAATGCTCAGGACATGAGATTTTTATTTTCTTGATTATTAATGCTCAGGACATGAGATTTTTATTTTCTTGATTATTAATGCTCAGGACATGAGATTTTTATTTTATTCTTAATGCTCAGGTTATGAGTTTTTTTATTTGTGATTATGATCAGGATATGAGATATTTTATTTTTTGATACTGCACACGTTGCAGTGTGAATGGTGTGTGAATGTGAGGGGGTGGCACTCCTGCCAGTAAGGGGTGTCACCCTCGGCCGTGGTGGAGAAGTTATCCCCACGGCTGTATGAATGACGTGTGAAAGGTGTATGAATGGACAGCGACATCATTGGGGCCTTGACGCTGGCGTTGCTGCTCCCAAATCCTACATGTTGGACTTGGGCTAATCCAATGCGATGTGGATGTGGTGTGTGTGATCTAGGGATATCAGTGGTGTGCATGCGTGCATTGTCCGTGTGATCAATGTTTTGGTTTAGTGTCCAAAGATGCCTACGGCGAGGACCCTCCTGACTGCTCTTCCATCAGCTGAATGGGTCTCCTCTGGCAGGGGGGGGCTGTCTGGTTGGGGGGTCAGGTCATCACGTATGTCAATCTGCAGGCCTTTTCTCATGGCAAAGTTGTGCAGAATGCAACATGCACCGATGATCTGACACACGAAGGTAGGGGAATATAATAGGGCCCCCCCAGACTTATCCAGGCAGCGGAAACGGGACTTCAGGAGACCAAATGTTTGTTCCACCACTGCACGGGTTTTGATGTGTGCTTCATTGTATTTTTTCTCTCCTCTGGTTTGGGGGTTCCGGAAAGGAGTCATGAGATGTCCCAGTGCATATGCAGAGTCACCTGTAAGGGAAAAGACAGGAGGATGTTAGTCATGCATGTGGCCCTTGTGATGTGTGCATCATGGGAGGGGATAGTCATGCCTGCCACCCATGTCACTCACCAACCAGCCAGCTGTCCCCATACATGTTCTGTTCAAATTCCATTGGGATGGGGCTCTGATTGTATATGAAGCTGTCATGGCTGGATCCGGGGTGTTTGGCACGGACGTGCCATATGAGGCGTTGGGCATCAGCTATCACCTGTACGTTGATGGAATGCCAATGCTTCCGATTGCGGTATATGTGCTCTGTGGCACTGGGGGGCTGTAGGGCCACATGTGTGCAATCAATGGCCCCCACAGTGCGTGGGAATCCTGCAATGTTGTAGAAATCTGTCATTGCCTTCAGCCACAGCTCCTCAGTGGTGGGTCTGATGAACTGGTTGGACATGCGTCTGAGGATTGCAGGGACAACCTGGTGCACACATCTGCTCATGGAGGACTGTGACATCCCAGCCACCACTCCACTTGTACGCTGGAATAATCCACTGGCAAGGAAATGAAGTGTTGCCAGTACCTTCACCAGTGGCTGCACTGCTTGTGAGCGGTGTGTCTTGCTGGTGATGTCACCCTGCAGGGTTGTGGTTAGTTCAAGTATTGCATCAGGGCTGAATCTGAAGAGGCGATACACCTCCTTATCCCCCATGCCAAAGAGGCTCATGAGCGTGCGGTATTTCCTCTCACGTGCCTGCCTCCTCCTTTCCGGGGGAACCAATATTAGTGCTAGGACCGCGACTGCCCCTGGCATGTTGGCACACAGAGGTGTTGTCCTTGCACGTGTGGTTGTTCAGCTTGCTAGTTTCGTTGGTAACACTGCTGCTGTAGCTGCTCTCCTGCTGACCTGTGGCCGTCTGGAGTAAAGATAAAGCAGCTATTTGTAGAAATAACTTTGTGCCGGACGGACGAGATACGCGCGGAGCATGTAGCCAGCGTATGGTGCTAATCCGTTCGCGAATCGGGAAATCTCCCTGATTTGCATATTTGCATGGCACATCAATAGGCGCGACGGATGCGACGAGCGAAAATATGCGCTAACGATACTCTGGTGAGGGAAAGTTAAGCCGATCGGAAAAGGCCCGTTTTCTGGCGCATCTAGGTTGGTGGGTACGGCTGCGGAGATACAACGGTGCATCTTGACAGTTACGCGGCGCATATCGAAATACTCCAGCGCAACTCTACCTGAATCTGGCCCTATGAGTTACTTCCTATTCCTCAAAAGGAAGCAGGTTCTCTTCTCGTTGATGGGTGAGATTAGTCAGGTCATTCAGAATGAATGGTCAAAAACTGATAAACTTTAATGGGGGCCGGTTCAATAACCGATACCCCTTACCAGAGTCGTGAAGGCAGTCACTAAACTCCATGCAAGTAGTAGACGCGTCGGTGGTGCTGAAGAGGAGCTACTTAACCGCGGGAGCAGCGTGTAAGCCAGCTATCGCCCTCGCATCAGTATCAAATGCCATAAGATCTTTGACAGATAATATTGAGACGGCTTTGCGTCAGGATGTCCCCAAGTAGGATATAATTAAAGCCTTGGGAGAGCTTGGATTGTCGGCAGACTTTGTCAGGGTAGTGGCCATTGACACGATCACGCCAGGCAAATCCAATAGATTTTAGACAGCTCAGAGACAACAAAAGACCTTGGAAAGGCACTCAGACATTCCTTTTTGAACAGGAAGATGAAGGACCTTTCCGGCTCCACAGGAGCAGAAGCAGTCTTTTTGACGCCAGAGTAGCCAGGCTAAAGTTCGTCATCCCAGTCTGGGCCACATGCTGTCAGGACCCCTGGGTTCTGTCAAAAATTCAATGGGGGCACCTTTGGAATTTCTCTCTTCCCCCACTTTGAAATTCTTTCAAAGGAACAGAAATTCCATCCTCTCCGCCAAAGGCTTAAGCTCTGTAAAACTTCCTAACGTCACTCCAGCTTCAGGGGGCGGCTGTTCTGGTTCCCTTCCACCCCTTCCACCCTATTTCTGATCGCAAAGAGAACAGGTGGGTGGAGGCCTGTGACAGACCTTCAGAGGCTCAGCCGGTATATCCGCACCGAAAGCTTCAAAATGGAGTCCCTGCAGACAATTATTCAGGCAGTGCAGCCATCAGATTGGATGATTTCTGTCGATCTGCAGGATGTGTACCTACATGTTCTAATTCTACCTGCATTTCAAAAATATCTGAGATTTGCAGTGGGATGGACCCACCTACAGTTTCAAGCCCTGCCTTTCGGTCTGTGCACCTCTCCCAGGGTGTTCACCAACATACTAATATGCGCTCTGGTTCCCCTGCAGGAGAGGGGCTTGAGGATATACCACTACTTGGATGACACCCTCCTCCTAGCAAGCAATCCGGATTAGTTGGTATGTCACCGGGAAATTCTTCTACAGTCCCTAAAAGAGCTAGGGTAGCTAATAAATTCCAAAAAGAGTCAACTAGCACCCACACAGCAGATGATCTACCTGGGTGAAATGTTCAACACTCAGGAGGGGACAGTGTCATTACCACCGCCAAAGGCAAGGATTGTCACCCAGAGAATGATTAAGGTCACCCGGAGCCCGTATCTGACGGCTTCACAATGCCTGAGCCTCATTTGCACAATGTCTTCTTGTATACCCATGGTTCCTTGGGCCCATTGGCACTTGAGGTAGTTCCAGACAGGTTTCTTGGTGCAGTGGAAGAAACAACAACTATCTCAGACTGTCACACACCTGGTGGTGGAGCCTGATGTGCAGGGAACGGCTGCTCATGCTCCTCCTACTCCGGAGGCCCTGATAGAGGAGACAGGGAACCCGAAAGTGCAGAGTCGCACAATCGCCTGGCAGGACCGCTGGTGCCGGGTAGAGTTGGGATCCGATGCACTCCAGAGCAGAGTTGGCAGAGCTGAGGAAGGCTGGGCGCCAGGTAGCTGGGGCCGGATACCACTGGTCGGGATTCAGCACAGAGGGAGGTGCACTGTAGTACAATAGTCAATAGCAGGGCCAGGCAGGCCGGGTTAACACGAACAGGTGGATCAGGTGCAGGGACCGAGCAGGGACAGGATAGTGAACAAGCCGGGGGTCGGCAACTGGCGGGCAGCAGACTGGCAGGCGGGACAAACAGAAGCGTGGTCAGACAAGCCGTGGGTCAGGTCAGGCGGTGATCAAGGGTAGTCAGAGGCAAGCCGGTTTCAGGAACAGGAAGGCAGCAGGTAACAGGTGTCAGGTAGGTTCAGGAATGCGCTGTAGATCCAGCAGCAAGAGGCCTCAGAGTCAGCACACTTAAATAGCCCCTCTTTGGCGCCAAGATGGCGTCCACACGTGCCAGCGAGTGTGAGCGCCCGAGCGCGCCAATGCGCCGCTATCACCATCTAGTGGCCGAGCTTGTCCATCTAGTGGCCTCAGAAGACGATCAGCATTGAAACGTACGTCAGGCGTCACCTGTCATACATGTCACTTCCGGGTTTGTGCTGGGTGGAATGCAGCTGGAGCGCACGCTGCACACCCCTGCTAAGCACGGTATAAACATCCCGGAGAGCTTGGAGACTTACTCAGCTCTATTTTATTTGTATTTTTAATTTTTTTACTCAGATTTTTTGTATTTGGTACTGTTTTCCATAGCCATAGCCTGTTTTCCAAAGGCTGAATACATTTTATATAGCTTTTTCGCTACTCCTGCACTATTGGTGTTTTTTGTCCTTCCGAGGGGATTACTGTGGATTTATAGCTGGTGGTTGCCGGTCCTGAACAGCTGGAGCAGAGGTCAACAGTCGCTTAATGCCCATCACCCCATATTGGAGAGCAAATTCTGGTTAGTGAGAACCCCTGCGGGGAGAACCGGGACCACTGCGATTCTATAAGGCAGCACCACCCCCTCACGGAGATAACGCCCTATTGGATTGGAATTTCCATGCATGCTTGCATGGACATTTTTGTTTGTTTGTGACATTGTCAGATCTCCTAAAGTCTCAGGATCTCTTTGGACATTGATGCATTCAATACTGTTTACTTTCATACTGTATATGCTTTGCACATTTACTTTCATACTGTATATGCTTTGCAAATTTTTTGTGGATTATAGCATTTTATCCAGGTCCTGGGATTAGGACCCACTAGGACTTCATATATATACACACATGCATTCTATGGGCCAGATTCAGGTAGAGTTAGGCTGGAGTATCAGTGATACTCCAGCCTAACTTTCACTTTGAGCCGGCGTTTCTGTTTTCTTTAGTCAGAAAACAAGAAACGCCGGGTTGGAGTTACTATACAAACGGCGTAATTGTATTTCGCCGTCATATCGTAACTTCAATTTAAAAAATGGAGCGCGGGGCGTTCCCGCTGATTAACGGCGAGAATATGTTAATCAGCGGGAATCGGAAATTCACGATCGTATTCGGGCGCGACGCAGTGACTTTCTGACGTTTCCGTAAGAGATATGCGGCGTAAAGATAAAGCAGCCCCCTAGTGGAGTATCCTATGTTAAGTATGGCCGTCGTCATCGCGTCGAAAAAAAAAAAATTTGAGTGGTTTGCGTAAAACGTCCGTGAATGGGGATTGAGGTCATTGACGTTCACTGACAGAATTTGGAGCATGCGCACTGACAGTCGACGCATGCGCAGTACGTTCGCCGCGGGATCGCGCCTAGTTATAATAATACACGCCCCCTACCCGCCCAATTTGAATTCCGCCGGCTCATTTTCGATACTCCGCCGCAACTTTAGGAGCAAGTGCTATGTGAATAACAGTACTTGCTGCTAAAGTTTCGCCGGAGTAACGTAAATGAGAAACGTTACTCCACAGTAAAGAAGTGCCCATCTACCTGAATCTGGCCCTATGTATATACACAGTAATTTAATTTTGTAGCACTTTACACGATTATCACTGGATGTATTTGATTTATGTATCATAATTTACTTATGTTTTACAACTATATTTGTGGCACTTGATATCCACACCACCTCTAGGCTACTAGGGTGGCTTATTATTATCCAAAATTTACGCACACCATTCTGGTCACTATGGGCCAGATTCAGGTAGATGCGCGCATCTTTTCGCCAGCGTATCGCATCGCATATACGCTGCGCTGACGCAAACTAGCGAGTGAAGTACAGTATTCACCAAGCGCCTGTCCGTTACTTTGCACCGGAGTAACGGAAATGCGCTGGCGTAACCCGACGCAAGTGGAAGTGGGTGTGATCATATGTAAATGATGGGCGGAGCCCAGCGCAGAGGCTTACGTTCAGCGCATCATCCACAGAGCATGCGCAGTGAGTGAGGCTTCACTCGGCCCCCTGTGCGCATGCTCACAACTTCCGTCGGCACCACTTCACGGGAAACGTCAGCGCAATGTGTTCCGTTGCGCGGATAAAAGCGCCAGCGGAAGCGCCATTCCGGCGCAAAAGTATTTCCGTTTCCCCCCACCCCAGGGAAGTTACTTTTGCACTGTGATGGCTGCTCCCGCTCCCCCCAAAGAGAGGAGGGACCTCAATTTCAACTCCCAGGAGGTCTCTGTTATCATCTCGGCTATGGAGACTTTTAATGACTTCCTCCACAGCAAAAAAAGTCGGAAGACCAGCCGGGAGAGGAAGCAGGGCATCCTGGAGACCATTGCTGGCAGGGTGAATGTTTTGGGGTACTCCACCCGGACTGCTGGCGATATCCAAAAAAAAAATTAATGACCTGCGGCGCAAGGTCCGTGGCAAGGTGGCCACCATCAGGAGGCATGAGAGGGGCACGGGTGGTGGACCCCCATGTGCGGTCAGCCTGACCACGGAGGAGGAGGTGGTCGCCCGCTGCCTGGACAGGTAGCAGTTGGAGGGGTCCCTGGGTATGACTCCATGGAGGAAGGCTCCAGGACAGGTAAGTGATTTTTACCCCCTTTTTGGTGTGTTGCATGTGGGGGGGGAGGGTACATGTGCCAAGTGTGTGGGACCACCCAACATGTGTCTGCTTTGTGTCATCCACAGATGATGGAGCTGGGCCATCATCTGTTGGCGGCCAGTCCACCCCATCCCCCCAATGGCATCCTGTGCCCGAGCCCATGGGTGGTGAAGAGACCGAGGTGGAGGAGGAGAGTGCCCACACCTCACCTGCAGAGGTGGTTGAGGAGCAGCCTGTTGTGGCAGAGCAGGACATAATTTTATTTTTGGAAGAGTCCTCTTCTTCTGCAGGGCCCTCTGCAATACCCTCCCCCATCCTAGGAAGCCCCTCAAGGGCGACTCCATCCCCCCGGGGACAACCATCTACTGGCCCCAGGAAGGCCACCCGTAAGACCAGGGCGGTGTCTTATCTGGTCCAGGACCAGGTGGCGAGGGATCATGCCAGGCAGACGCAGCAAATGGGGGACATAGTTGGGCACCTGGACAGAGTGGCTGACAACCTGTGCTCCGTGGCCCAGATATCCAATGCAGTGCAGGATGTCAGCTGCAACTGCGCTGCAGTGGTTACCAGTCTGGGGGAGGTGCAGGGTGATATAAGGCACCTCACTGCAGCCGTCCAGGCAAACACTGCTGCCATCCGGGACCAGGGGAGGCAGAGTCGGCGGGCCCAACAATACCAGGTCACCCGGCAGCTCAGGATGCAGGCCCAGCAGCTCTGGATGCAGGCCCAGACCAACTCGTACCTCGGCCGGATTGCCGTGGCCTTGGAGGGCATGCAGGCCACACCTGCCAGGAGTGGCCCACCCGGGGATCAGCCACCTCCAGATGCCCCCCCACCCCACCCACTCCATCTAGGCAGCTGAGGAGCCAGAGAGGGGCCACCAGAAGGAGCCCCCGGGCATCCCAGATGATTTTTTTTTATATTAATGCTCAGGATATGAGATTTTTATTTTCTTGATTATTAATGCTCAGGACATGAGATTTTTATTTTCTTGATTATTAATGCTCAGGACATGAGATTTTTATTCTTAATGCTCAGGTGTAACGGATTGGCCCATGACAGACTGAGGCCGCGTACACACGGCAGAGAACCTCGACGGGCAGAACTCATCGTTCTGCCCGTCGAGGTTCCCTGCCGGCCGTCGAAATCGGCGACCCGCCCGTCGGGAATGGCAACCAGCCATTCTTCCAGGCGGGCCGTCGAGCAAATAGAGAGCGTGCTCTCTTTTTCTGCTCGACGGGCTTCCCGACGGGAAGCTCGCCGAGAGTGTACACACGGCCGAGGTCCTCGCTGGAATGCAGCTTCCAGCGAGGTTCTCGCTGGTTTCCAGCGAGAACCTCGGTCGTGTGTACACGGCCTGAGATATTCCTATGTCTAGGGTCACCTTATGTCCACTAGGGCCTGGAACTACTGACGGACTTCGGAGTCAACCCGTTTGGGGTTACCACCTGTGTCCGTCTCCCACCGAAAGGGGAGAGATGTAACGGAATGGCCCATGACAGACTGAGATATTCCTATGTCTAGGGTCACCTTATGTCCACTAGGGCCATAGGGTGACAAAGAATCATAATTCATATATTACAGAAGACATTAATAAGGGACATTAATAATAATTCATGTTTGCAGGATGTCTTCAAATATCAAAAGCTGTTAGCTATGCAATCTGAGCACACATGCTTTTGAAAGGTGTTAATTCAGGTCTACAAGACCAGAGTGAGTCATACCTTTGTATAATATGCTATTGAAATACCTTAAGGTGTTAGCTATTCACTGTAAAGACATTCCGTTGAAGGTGTGGATTACACCCACTCTCACAAGACTCTGCCATTGTGTGATAAAGCTGACTAGAGAACTTATTCAACTAGATGTCTGTGTTACTATTCAAGGTTAATTGAACCCTATTGATGATACGGTGCCGTCATGTCTAGCTACCAATTAAAGAATTATCCTCAGTGAGTGAATAGGGGGGTGGAGATTGCATTGTCCTGTGATAAACTGTATTATGCTTGAGACTGTATAAGAAGCTGAGAAAAATACCAATACATTGTCATATCTTTGGAAGCAAGAACGGAGCTCTGTCTCGTCTTATTCTGGGAAAGGATATGGATCGTGTATGCAATATTGTCGGAGTGTGTCAGATAAGCTGTCGTGGGTGGATGGAAAGTCGTAAGCGGTGGTGACCGTTACATTGGTGGCACAGCAGTGGGATGATTCCATCATCAGAAGGACAGCTACAAGGACAAATGAAAATGGCGACGCTGTATGAACGGATGAAGCTCTCTTCCCTCATGGACTTACTGGAGAGCCGGGGCAGACCGGCCAGCAACCGTAAGAAAAGGGACATTATCGCAGAACTAGTCGAAATGAATAGAGCTAAGAGGCCCAGCGTAACAGACAGGACACCTGAGGAAGAATTTTTTGATCAGGCTGTTAAACATGGACTGGCACAATATGGTCCTAATCCTCCGCCGGAGATCATAGACCGGGTTATAGCGGCTGTGGATGCCACCTTGCGACAGCAAAGAAGTGCTGCGGCAGCTGAAGTCACAGCAGCACCAACTAAAGAGAGAGGAGAGGTACAGATACCAGTCTCCATGGAAGAGGAATTCCAAAGAAGGTTACAAGAGATGCGGATACAGCATAGAGGACCAGTATCAGAGGAGACCCTGCTGAGATGGTCGGATGTGATTCGGTGCCAACTCTGGAAGGAAGCGTTAGCTCAGGAGCAGCATCACCAAGGAAAGGTCCTGCCCTCCATCTATGCAAGGTACTGGCTGCAGTATGACATACGACTGCTGTTGTTGGGGGAACAACCGAAGCAGGAGTGGATAGCAGAGTTAAGCAGGCTGATCCGGGCAGAGATGCAGCTGGATGAGAGCTACAGAGCCCTCCGGTGGTATGTAGCCCAAGAGTGCCCGTGGTCAGCGGATGACAGCCCCACAGAAGGCTATGACTATGATGGCCTGGGATTTTTGTATTGGAGGATGTCCAGTGATCCCGACTTTGGGGATGATCGGGAGTGGCGCTTGGAGGACATAATGGAGCACAGAGAGGAAAAATTTAATATCTCGGGAGGCCACTGGTCACAGGAAGATTTAGAATTTCTGGCCATTCAAGAATGGGAGCTGGAGGTTGCCTACAGACAGCTGCTAGACTCGGCTCAGCAGCAGGATGGGGCTCCCGTTGCCTGGGACTATGAGGAAAGGTCAGATAACTGTGAAATCCTGACTGATGAATCGGCAGTGGAAAAAATGGAGATTTTCATCCCTGGTGCCCCAGGTCTCTGCTCCCAACTACCGGAAGAGGGGGACCCTGTGGTAGTGGATGGGACTGTGGTCTCCACTCACGGCAACCCAGCAGAAGAGCTGGCAACAGAACAGAGGGTCACGGACCTCTGCTCTTCAATAAAGGAAGTGAGGGACCCTGTGGTAGTGGATGGGACTGTGGTCTCCACTCACAGCAACCCAGCAGAAGAGCTGGCAACAGAACAGAGGGTCACGGACCTCTGCTCTTCACTAACGGAAGAGGGGGACCATGTGGTAGTGGATGGGACTGTGGTCTTCACTCACAGCAACCCAGCGGAAGAGCTGGCAACAGAGCAGAGTGTCATAGGCCTCTGCTCCTCACTAACAGAAGAGGGGGTTCCTGGGGTAGTGGATGGGACTTCAGTCTCCACTGGCACAACCCCAGAAAATGGTACAGGACTGGGACAGGAGGATGTCTGCTTTGCTTTGCAAGCACCGGGGGGTTTTCACCAAGCACCAGTGGATGGGACTTCAGTCTCCACTGGTATACCCCAGGAAGGGGGGGCAGTTGGCCCAGACCCCCAACAGCATGATGGACTGAGCCCAGCCACCCTGCCTTCCCCCCAGCGGCAGGCGTGTTCTCTGAGAGAGGCAGAGGTTGGCGGGGTGAGTAATGCTCAGTTTGGAGCCATTTATTTGGGGTACAGTATGGATACCAGCATTGGAGGACTGGAACTACTGACGGACTTCGGAGTCAACCCGTTTGGGGTTACCACCTGTGTCCGTCTCCCACCGAAAGGGGAGAGATGTAACGGAATGGCCCATGACAGACTGAGATATTCCTATGTCTAGGGTCACCTTATGTCCACTAGGGCCATAGGGTGACAAAGAATCATAATTCATATATTACAGAAGACATTAATAAGGGACATTAATAATAATTCATGTTTGCAGGATGTCTTCAAATATCAAAAGCTGTTAGCTATGCAATCTGAGCACACATGCTTTTGAAAGGTGTTAATTCAGGTCTACAAGACCAGAGTGAGTCATACCTTTGTATAATATGCTATTGAAATACCTTAAGGTGTTAGCTATTCACTGTAAAGACATTCCGTTGAAGGTGTGGATTACACCCACTCTCACAAGACTCTGCCATTGTGTGATAAAGCTGACTAGAGAACTTATTCAACAAGATTTCTGTGTTACTATTCAAGGTTAATTGAACCCTATTGATGATACGGTGCCGTCATGTCTAGCTACCAATTAAAGAATTATCCTCAGTGAGTGAATAGGAGGGTGGAGATTGCATTGTCCTGTGATAACCTGCATTATGCTTGAGACTGTATAAGAAGCTGAGAAAAATACCAATAAATTGTCATATCTTTGGAAGCAAGAACGGAGCTCTGTCTCGTCTTATTCTGGAAAAGGATATGGATCGTGTATGCAATATTGTCGGAGTGTGTCAGTTAAGCTTGTCGTGGTTGGATGGAAGGTTGTAAGCGGTGGTGACCGTTACATCAGGTTATGAGTTTTTTATTTTATTCTTAATGCTCAGGTTATGAGTTTTTTATTTTTTTCTTAATGCTCAGGTTATGAGTTTTTTATTTTATTCTTAATGCTCAGGTTATGAGTTTTTTTTTTTGTGATTATGCTCAGGATATGAGATATTTTTTTTTTTGATACTGCACACGTTGCAGTGTGAATGGTGTGTGAATGTGAGGGGGTGGCCTTCCTGCCAGTAAGGGGTGTCACCCTAGGCCATGGTGGAGAAGTTATCCCCACAGCTATGTGAATGACGTGTGAAAGGTGTATGAATGGACAGCGACATCATTGGGGCCTTGACGCTGGCGTTGCTGCTCCCAAGTCCTACATGGTGGACTTGGGCTAATCCAATGCGATGTGGATGTGGTGTGTGTGATCTAGGGACATCAGTGATGTGCATGCGTGCATTGTCCGTGTGATCAATGTTTTGGTTTAGTGTCCAAAGATGCCTACGGCGAGGACCCTCCTGACTGCTCTTCCATCAGCTGAATGGGTCTCCTCTGGCAGGGGGGGCTGTCTGGTTGGGTCATCACGTATGTCAATCTGCAGGCCTTTTCTCATGGCAAAGTTGTGCAGAATGCAACATGCACCGATGATCTGACACACAAAGGTAGGGGAATACAATAGGGCCCCCCCAGACTTATCCAGGCAGCGGAAACGGGACTTCAGGAGCCCAAATGTTTGCTCCACCACTGCACGGGTTTTGATGTGTGCTTCATTGTATTTTCTCTCTCCTCTGGTTTGGGGGTTCCGGAAAGGAGTCATTAGATGGGGTCCCAGTGCATATGCAGAGTCACCTGTAAGGGATAAGACAGGAGGATGTTAGTCATGCATGTGCCCCTTGTGATGTGTGCATCATGGGAGGGGATAGTCATGGCTGCCACCCATGTCACTCACCAACCAGCCAGCTGTCCCCATACATGTTCTGTTCGAATTCCGTTGGGATGGGGCTCTGATTGTATATGAAGCTGTCATGGCTGGATCCAGGGTGTTTGGCACGGACGTGCCATATGAGGCGTTGGGCATCAGCTATCACCTGTACGTTGATGGAGTGCCAATGCTTCCGATTGCGGTATATGTGCTCTGTGGCACTGGAGGGCTGGAGTGCCACATGTGTGCAATCAATGGCCCCCACAGTGCGTGGGAATCCTGCAATGTTGTAGAAATCTGTCATTGCCTTCAGCCGCAGCTCCTCAGTGGTGGGTCTGATGAACTGGTTGGACATGCGTCTGAGGATTGCGGGGACAACCTGGTGCACACATCTGCTCATGGAGGATTGTGACATCCCAGCCACCACTCCACTTGTACGCTGGAATGATCCACTTGCAAGGAAATGAAGTGTTGCCAGTACCTTCACCAGTGGCTGCACTGCTTGTGAGCGGTGTGTCTTGCTGGTGATGTCATCCTGCAGGGTTGTGGTTAGTTCAAGTATTGCATCAGGGCTGAATCTGAAGAGGCGATACACCTCCTCATCCCCCATGCCAAAGAGGCTCATGCGTGTGCAGTATATCCTCTCACGTGCCCGCCTCCTCCGTACCGGGGGACCCAGTACTAGTGCTAGGACCGCGACTGCCCCTGGCATGTTGGCACACAGAGGTGTTGTCCTTGCACGTGTGGTTGTTCAGCTTGCTAGTTTCGTCGGTAACGCTGCTGCTGTAGCTGCTCTCCTGCTGACCTGTGGCCGTCTGGAGTAAAGATAAAGCAGCTATTTGTAGAAATAACTTTGCGCCGGACGGACGAGATACACGCGGCGCATGTAGCCAGCGTCTGGTGCTAATCCGTTCGCGAATCGGGAAATCTCCCTCATTTGCATATTTGCATGGCACATCAATAGGCGCGACGGATGCGACGAGCGAAAATATGCGCTAACGATACTCTGGCGAGGGAAAGTTAAGCCGATCAGAAAAGGCCCGTTTTCTGGCGCATCTAGGTTGGTGGGTACGGCCCCATAGATACTACGGCGCATATTTACAGTTACGCGGTGCATATCGATTTACTCCAGCGCAAGTCTTGCTGAATCTGGCCCACAGTTTTCAGTAAGCAGAAAACAAGAAACGCCGGGTTGGAGTTCCTATACGAGCAGCGTAATTGTATTTCGCCGTCATATCGGTACTGCAATTTTAAAAATGACGCTCGGGGCGTTCCCGCTGATTAACGCCGAGAATATGTTAATCAGCGAGAATCGGCAATTCACGATCGTATTTGGGCCCGACGCAGTGACTTTCCGACGTTTCCGTAAGAGATACGCGGCGTAAAGATAAACCAGCCCCCTAGTGGAGTATTCTATGTTAAGTATGGCCGTCGTCATCGCGTCGAAAAAAAAAAAATTTGAGTAGTTTGCGTAAAACGTCCGTGAATGGGGATTGACGTCATTGACGTTCCCTGACAGAATTTGGAGCATGCGCACTGACAGTCAATGCATGCGCAGTACGTTCACCGCGGGATCGCGCCTAGTTATAATAATACACGCCCCCTACCCGCCCAATTTGAATTCCGCCGGCTCATTTTCGCTACGCCACCGCAACTTTAGGAGCAAGTGCTATGTGAATACAGTACTTGCTCCTAAAGTTTCGGCGGAGTAACGTAAATGAGAAACGTTACTCTAAAATAAAGATTCGCCCATCTACCTGAATCTGGCCCAAAATGTGCAGGCGTAGGCAAGTTACACCAGTCGGGAGTAGCCTATTTTGGTGCGTATCTAGTTCTGTGGGTACGGTGCATAGATACTTCCGGTGCAAATTTACACATCTCCATATACCCCGGTGTAACTTCTTTGAGAATCTGGCCCCTGGTTTTCGGGTTCCAAGTTGAGTTCTCCCCTCCTGTTCTTATCGAACACTTCTGTTCGTGTTCTTGTTCCTGTGTTTTGGCCATAGTCTCCTCCAACAGTTTATTATTGGTGTTGGAGAAATCCAAGGTCTCCTGGGCACAGTGGGCAGCGGGTACTGGACACTCTGGGATACAATTGGACAAAAACAAGGGATGATAGCCATAGTTTGCATAGAATGGGGATTGCTTAGTAGCGGAATGGATTGAGTTGTTGTATGCAAATTCAGCTAGTGGTAACAGAGATACCCAATCCTCTTGTGAGAAAGACGAAAAGCAGCGTAGATACGATACTGTTCAAGGGTTTGATTAGTTCTTTCAGTCTGACCGTTTGATTGTGGATGGTAGGCAGATAAGAATGACAGGTCGATTTTAAGGGCCTCACAGAGTGCTCTTTAGAACTTGGACGTAAATTGTACCCCTCGATCAGATACAATGTTCGCAGGTATGTCGTGGAGCCTCACAACTTCTTTAACCACTTGTCCACCGCCCACCGTCAAATGACGGCGGACGGAGGACTCCAATCTCCTGACTGCACGTCATATGATGTGCAGTCATTTGAATAGGGAATGCGCGCGATCCCCTATACTGTCGGTAGTGGCGTGTCACGGAGACACCGCTCGTTACCGACATGGGTGAACAGTGGCGCGGATGCGCTGTTAACCACGTGATCGGCCGTGATGAAGTCACGGCTGATCACGCATGGCAACACCCCCAAAGTGCACGGCGCGTGTGAGCAGCGTGTTCCTGGGAACACTGCTCGTCACCGATAATGGTACACAGCTGTCAGGGCTGTGTACCACGTGATCATCTGTGATCCATTCACAGCCTGATCACTAAGTGTAAACAAAGAGCTGTAACTAACTGTTACCAGCTCTTCTCCCCTCACACATCGTTTCCAGTGTGAGGAGAGAAGAGCTAGAAGCAGTGAGTTACAGATCTGTGTTCTGTACTGTAAGCACAAGCACCACACCTGTCTCTTTGCCCCCCCCCCAATTGTTACCAGTCACCCAACAGTCACCCATAAAGTGCACCTGTCACATAAAGAGACTGCCATCAGCGGTGCAACCGTCACCCACCAGTGACCGTGCCCTGTCACCGTCACCCATCTGTGACCTACCCTATCACCCGTCACCCACCAGTGACCGTGCCCTGTCACCATCACCCATCTGTGACCTGCCCTGTCACCTGTCACCCACCAGTGACCTGCCCTGTCACCCGTCACCCACCAGTGACCGTGCCCTGTCACCGTCACCCATCAGTGACCTGCCCTGTCACCCGTCACTCATCAGTGACCTGCCCTGTCACCCGTCACCCATCAGTGACCTGCCCTTTCACCCGTCACCCATCAGTGTACTGCCCTATCACCCGTCACCCATCAGTGACCATCAGCGGTGCACCCATCAGTGACCATCACCCGTCACCGTCCGTGGCCTGTCACCCATCAGTGACCATCGCCTGTCACCCATCTGTGACCATCACCCGTCACCGTCCGTGGCCTGTCACCCATCAGTGACCATGGCCTGTCACCCATCTGTGACCATCAACCGTCACCGTCCGTGGCCTGTCACCCATCAGTGACCATCGTCTGTCACCCATCAGTGACCATCTCCCGTCACACCATCACCCATCAGTGAACATCACCTGCCACCCATCGCACAACCCATCAGTGAACATCACCTGCCACCCATCGCACAACCCATCAGTTACCGTCACCTGCCACCTAACTGTCATCCATCATATACAGCTACCTGCCACACAGCCAAAATGTCCAAAAAATTGAATTCTGGCCAGGAGGCGTTCCAGATCCTCTCAATGACCGATGAGAACACCGGGGAGCTCTCATCAGATTCCATTTCTGATTCCGAATCAAGTTCGGAATTTGAACCGATTGACTACAGCAATGATTCTGATGAAGAATGGGTCCGTCCTAAAAGGGCACGGCACTCTGAAAACCAGGCAGCCGCCAGCAACCAGGAATATATACCTAGGCCCAGTACCAGCGCTGCCACCAGCAATAGGCCCAGTACCAGCGCTGCCAACAGCAATAGGCCCAGTACCAGCGCTGCCTTCAGCAATAGGCCCAGTACCAGCGCTGCCGCTAGCAATAGGCCCAGTACCAGCTCTGCCGCCAGCAATAGGCCCAGTACCAGCGCTGGCACCAGCAATAGGCCCAGTACCAGCAATGCCGCCAGCGAAACCCCTCGCGAACAAATGCCCAGGTCCAGTACCAGTGCTGCCACATCACGCCTAAGTACCAGCACAATAAATTCAACCCCCCCAACTACTGGAGTGTCACGTCCCCCAGGAGCCAGGGCCACTACATTCGTACCAGATGTTTTTGCCAACCCAACATGGCTGCCTTCCGGATCGGGATCAACAATTATTCCCCCTTTCACAGCACAGCCAGGTGCATTATCGACCAGACAAATTTGTATGCCCAGCAGTATATTGCCAACAACCCCCAATCCTCTTATGCCCGTCCATTTGAGTGGAGAGATGTAAATTTGGAGGAGTTCAAATTGTTTCTTGGCCTCACCATAAACATGGGGCTTAACAAAAAAAAATCAAGGACATTCCTATTGGTCCACCAAACCCATCTACCACAAGCCCATGTATTCTGCCAAAATGTCCAGGTCCCGATACGAGATGATTATGAGATTCTTTCATATCAATGACAATACCCAGTGCCCTCCCCGTAATCATCCAGATTACGATAAGTTGTACAAGATTCGCCCCCTGATAAATTTCCTTTCCCATCAATTTGAAGAAATCTATGTCCCCGAGAAACATATATGTGTGGATGAGTCCCTGGTACCCTTTTGTGGCCGTCTAGGAATAAAGCAGTACATTCCTAGTAAAAAGGCTAAATATGGAGTCAAATTTTACAAACTGTGTGAGAGAGCCACGGGATATCTGTATGCGTTTCGCATATATGAAGGAAAAGATTCCCAGCTCCAGCCCCCTGAGTGCCCGGCCTACATAGGCACAGCCGGAAAAATCATATGGGACCTGACTTACCCACTCCTGAGAAAAGGATATCATCTTTATCTAGATCATTTTTATACAAGCCTGCCCCTTTTCCGACACCTATATATTGAAAAAACACTGGCCTGCGGAACCTCCAGAAAAAATAGGAAGGGTTTTCCACAATCTATTGTAAACAAAAAGATGCGAAGGGGGCAAAGAGCAACAGTGAGGTGCAACAAAGTGCTGGCCTTGAGGTGGAAGGATAACAGAGACGTGCACATGATGTCCACCATTCACAATGACACTGCAGTTGTTGTTCAACGAAGACGAGGTCCCATTGAAAAGCCGACATGTGTCCAAGATTACAATCTTTACATGGGGGGGGGGGTGGATTTCAATGATAAAATGATTTAGCCCTATTTATCAATAAGGAGGTCCTGATTCTGGTACAAGAAGGTAGCAATTTATCTTATCCATTTGGCCATTTACAATTCTTATGTAGTCTACTCCAAATCCACTGAAAACCCTGCCCGCTTGCTACAATTCACAGAAGAAATAGTCACGTCCCTCATCTATCCACAAAGACCCCCCCTCAGAAACCCTTTGCTCTGATGTCGTTAGCCGACTTCATGGACGGCACTACACGTACCACATCCCACCAACCGAAGGAGGCCGAAGACGGCAAAAAAATGTCACGTTTGCAGCAAAAGAGGATTTTGAAAAGATTCCAGCCACCATTGTCCCTGGTGTGCCTCCCAACCTGGCCTTTGCATTGGAGAATGCTTCGAAAATTATCATGAATCCCTAAAATACTAGCCCATATTTTTAACCATTTCCCCCATCTGACCATTTTCATGCTACTGCCTTCAACGTAAATTGACCCTGGCCTGTTTTATGGACTATGCTTTTGCCTACCGATTGGACTGCTTCCACGTAAACTGACCCTGGCCTGTTTTTTTTTACTATGCCTCTGCCTACCGTTTGGACTGCTTCCACGTAAATTGACCCTGGCCTGTTTTATGGACTATGCTTTTGCCTACCACTTGGACTGCTTCCATGTAAACTGACCCTGGCCTGTTTTTTGACTATTCCTCTGCCTACCGTTTGGACTGCTTCCACGTGAACTGACCCTGGCCTGTTTTATGGACTATGCTTTTGCCTATCACTTGGACTGACCTGTTGCCCTGCTATTGTAGTACACAGGGGTCTCACATATGTGAGGGGCTCCAGAATAGTTTTTCCGAATTAGGGTCTGGAGTCCGGAGGCTTCATAGAGATTTGGGTAGGTCGAAGCCTCTACCCCTGTGCCCCTGTGCACAGGTCTTACCCAATTGCAGCCCTCAGCCTGCTGCTGACTTACTGCCATCATGCCTGCCATCATCTTTGCCTGCGGCATTAACGAGCCACACCACTGCTACCTGGACTATTCAAATATGCTGCCTGGAGAATTACTATAGCTGTCGCTAAGCACATCCCTGACTGCTGCCTGGACCAGTGCTCTCTTCTGTGGACACTACTAAAAGCACAGGTAATACTTTTTTTTTTACCCTTTCCACAATAGAATTTATTTTGGATTGTAATTCTTGGTATGTACATGCTATGTGTTAGAAATATGAAGAGCCTTCAAAAATGATAGGTTGCCAGGAAATGATATATGTAATGTATGCTCCTAGAACGCCTGATGGTGCTACTTGGATGTTTGGCATCTGTATGTGGCCAGGCTGTGTAAAAGTCCCACACATTTGGTATCCCCATACTCAGGAGGAGTAGCAGAATGTAATTTTTGCTATGCATTTGCTATTTGTTTGAAATATCTTATAAATTGACAACTTTGTGTAAAAAAAAAATGCGTTTTCATTTTTTTTTCTTTTTTTTTCCACATTTTCCCAAAACTTCTGGAAAAAAAATAAACGCTCAAAAGACTCATTATGCCTCATAGATTATACGTTGGGGTGTCTGCTTTCCAAAATGGGGCCATTTTGTGGGCAATTCCATTGTCCTGGTGCTCCAGGGCCTTCAAAAGTGTAATAGGTGTTGAGAAATGAGATGTGCAATTTATGCTCGTAGATCGCCTGATGGCGCTACTTCAATGTTGGGCCTTTGTATGTGGCCAGGCTGTGTAAAAGTCCCACACATTTGGTATCCCCATACTCAGGAGGAGTAGCAGAATGTATTTTGGGGTGTCATTTTTGCTATGCATTTGCTATGTGTTCGAAATATCTTATAAATGAACAACTTTGTGTAAAAAAAAATGCGTTTTCATTTTTTTCCACGTTTTCCAAAAACTTCTGGAAAAAAAAATAACCGCTCAAAAGACTCATTGGGCCAGATTCAGGTAGATGGGCGAATCTTTAATCTGGAGTAACGCTTCTCATTTACGTTACTCTGGCGAAATTTTAGGAGCAAGTGCTGTTATTCATGAAGCACTTGCTCCTAAAGTTGCGGCAGCGTATTGAAAATGAGCCGGCGGAATTCAAATTGGGCGGGTACGGGGCGTGTATTATTTAAACTAAGCGCGATCCCGCGGCGAACGTACTGCGCATGCGTCGACTGTCAATGCATCCCAGTGCGCATGCTCCAAATTCTGTCAGTGAACGTCAATGACACCAAATCCCCATTCATGGAAGATTTACGCAAGCGACGCAAATTTTTTTTTTCGACGCGATGACGACGGCTATACTTAACATAGGATATTCCAATAGGTGGCTGCTTTATCTTTACGCCTCGTATCTCTTACGGAAACGTCGGAAAGTCACTGCGTCGCGCGCGAATACGATCGTGAATTGCCGATTCCCGCTGATTAACATATTTTTTTTCGGCGTTAATCAGCGGGAACTCCCCCAGCGCCATTTTTAAATTAAAGTTGCGATGCGATGGCGAAATTCAATTACGCCGCTCGCATCGGAACTCCAACCCGGCGTTTCTTGTTTTCTGGTTACAGAAAACAAAAACGCCGGCTTAAAGTGACAGTTAGGCTGGAGTATCACTGATACTCCAGCCTAACTCTACCTGAATCTGGCCCATTATGCCTCATAGATTATACGTTGGGGTGTCTGCTTTCCAAAATGGGGTCATTTTGTGGGCAATTACATTGTCCTGGTGCTCCAGGGCCTTCAAAATTGTAATAGGTGGTTGAGAAATGAGATGTGCAATTTATGCTCGTAGATCACCTGATGGCGCTACTTCAATGTTGGGCCTTTGTATGTGGCCAGGCTGTGTAAAAGTCCCACACATTTGGTATCCCCATACCAGGGGCGGACTGACCATTCAGTCATTCGGGCAGTGACCGAGGGCTGTGCCACTAGGGGGCCCCATCAGGGTGGCCAGCCTCAGTAAAACTAGGGACAGAATGTAAAAACCAGTGTTTTTTTACATCTGTTCCTGATATGTCTGGCACCGACATTATTTTGATGTGAAATTCCTGAGATTATAGCTGCCACGCCTCTGCACTGCCCCCTCAGCCAATAGGAACATGCTGCACACGCCCCCTTCTCCAGCGCGGCTTTTTTGACACAGAAGCAGGAGATTCCGACTGCTGGAGGAGAGGAGAGGGGGAGGCGGGGACACAGCTTGCAGTGTGGGACGGACTGTCTGATAAGGTAAGCTGGCTGAATTTTACAAGATGGATCCTTGTCAGTGGGTTACCCTGGTGAGCAGAGAGGGAGGGGATGTGTTACCTCTAGCATGGCTCTGAGGCTATTAGATCGATTTTGTTTGTAGGAAGTGCACTACTTCTGGAGGAAGGGCATGTCCTGAATGTCTCCCCAATCTCTACTACAGCTGCCTACTCATTAGCTGCCCACCACTACACAGGCACAGTCCCCCCCCTCCTCTCCTCTCCTCTCCTGTATTACCAACTCTTGTGTCTGTAAGCTGCTGGAGCACTACAAGTCCCAGCATGTCAGGAGATGGGGCAGCAGTGCATTCAATCATGCTGATTTTTGGGTTAAAAATGTTGGTGTGTGTATGTATAGTGTGTGTATATACTGTGTGTGTGAATATGTATAATGTGTGTGTGTATATACTGTATGTATAGTGTGTGTATATACTGTATGTGCATATGTATAATGTGTGTGTATATACTGTATGTGTATATGTGTGTATATACTGTATGTGTATATGTATAATGTGTGTGTATATACTGCATGTATAGTGTGTGTATATACTGTATGTGCATATGTATAATGTGTGTGTGTGTGTGTATATACTGTGTGTGTATATGTATACTGTATGTGTATATGTATAATGTGTGTGTGTATATACTGTATGAATAGTGTGTGTATATACTGTATGTGTATATGTATAATATGTGTGTGTATATACTGTATGTGTATAATGTGTGTGTGTGTATATACTGTATGTGTATATGTATAATGTGTGTGTATATACTGTATTTATAGTGTGTGTGTATATACTGTATGTGCATATGTATAATGTGTGTGTATATACTGTATGAATAGTGTTTGTATATACTGCTTGTATAGTGTGTGTATATACTGTATGGGCCAGATTCTCAGCAGCGCTACGCCTGCGTAAATGTATATGCGCGGCGTAATAGTAAATGTGCGCCTGCGTATCGATGCGCGGTAAACACAGAACCACATACGCGCAAATTTTTTTTCCCTCTGGGTGGCGAAAATGCATTAAGCTAGCGCGGCGTAGGCGCATAGTTACGCATCAAAAATATTCAGTTCCCATTGAAATAGCATGCAAATATGCAAATAAGGGAAATGCGCGTATTCCCGAAACTACGCGCGTCCGGCGTTGGCTACTCGTGGTGCGCGTAACTCGAAAGCCTTGAGTAAACATACCCCTCATAAAAGCACGGGTAACTTTGCTCAAGGCCGTGTGCAAGTCAGCTGGAGAGCAACTACAGCAGCACCGTAACGGACGAGCTGAGCAATTACACTTACTGGACAACACATTCGTATGCCAACATGCCAGGGCCAGCCATGGTCTTATCACTACTAAGGTATGCAGAGGAAGAGGAGCATAGAAGGAGGAGTAGGAGGAGGGGGGCACGTGAGAGGATCTACCGAGCGCGCATGAGGCTCTTTGGCATGGGTGATGAGGAGGTGTATCGCATCTTCAGATTCAGCCCTGCTGCCATCCTGGAAATAACCACAGCCCTGCAGGATGACATCACCAGCCAGACATACCGCTCACATGCACTGCAGCCACTGGTGAAGGTACTGGCAACACTCCATTTCCTGGCCAGTGGTTCATTCCAGCGTACAAGTGGAGTGGTGGCTGGGATGTCACAAACCAGCATAAGCAGATGTCTGCACCAGGTTGTCCCAGCAATCCTCAGACGCATGTCCAACCAGTTCATCAGACCCACCACTGAGCACCTGCGGCAGAAGGCAATGACAGATTTCTACAGAATTGACGGATTCCCACGCACCATCGGGGCCATTGATTGCACACATGTGGCCCTACAGCCCCCCAGTGTCACAGAGCACATATACCGCAATCGGAAGCATTGGCATTCCATCAACGTACAGGTAATAGCCGATGCCAAATACCTCATATGGCACGTCCGGGCCAGGACGAGCAGGACATGTATGGGGACAGCTGGCTGGTTGGTGAGTGACATGGGTGGCAGCCATGACTATCCCCTCCCATGATGCACACATCACAAGGGACACATGCATGAGTAACATCCTCCTGTCTTTTCCCTTCCAGGTGACTCTGCATATACACTGGGACCCCATCTCATGACTCCTTTCCGGAACCCCCAAACCAGAGGAGAGAGAAGATACAATGAAGCACACATCAAAACCCGTGCAGTGGTGGAGCGCACATTTGGCCTCCTGAAGTCCCGTTTCCGATGCCTGGATAAGTCTGGGGGGGCCCTATTTTATTCCCCCAACTTTGTGGGTCAGATCATCGGTGCATGTTGCATACTGCACAACTTTGCCATGAGAAAGGGCCTGCAGATTGCCCTACGTGATGACCTGACCCCCCAACCACACAGCCCCCCCCTGCCAGAGGAGACCTCGTCTGCTGATGGAAGAGCAGTCAGGAGGGTCCTCGTGTTACGAATCTTTGACCGTTAAACACACACATTCATCATGGCACACAGACACTGCATGCGTGTACACCACTGTGGTCCCTAGATCACACACCCCACATCCACATCACATTGGATTAGCCCAAGTCCAGCATGTAGGACTTGGGAGCAGCAACGCCACGTCAAGGCCCCAATGATGTTGCTGTCCATTCATACACCTTTCACACGTCATTCATACAGCCGTGGGGTTAACTTCACCACCACGGCCGAGGGTGACACCCCTTACTGCCAGGAGTGCCACCCCCTCACATTCACACACCATTCACACTGCACTGTGTGCAGTATCAAAAAAACAAAAAAAGCTCTTAACCAGAGCATAATAAACAAAAAACAAAAAAGCTCTTAACCAGAGCATAATATTAAACAAAAATAGCTCTTAACCAGAGCATAATATTAAACAAAAATAGAATTAATGGGCCTGGCGGGGGCTCCGCCTGGTGCCACGGGTCCTGCCCCTCACTTGCCTGGGGGCAGCCACAGATGGGGGGGGGAGCAGGTTGAGGAGGAGCATCCCCACGTCCCTCCCTGGCTGCCTGCATGCCCTCCAGGGCAACTGCTATGCGGGTCTTCGCAGCAGTCTGCTCCTCGACAGCAAGGCGCAGGGCATGAACCTCCCCCACAAGTTCGGAGGTGTTTGCCTGCAGCTCCCCCAGGCTGGTCAACGTTGCTGCGCTGTTGACAGCAAGATCCTGGATGGCATCCGTAATGTGTCCCGAGGATGCCAGGCTGTCGGCCAGGCGCTTCATCTCCTCCACGACCTCGGCCAGGTGCTGATTTTGCTGGTCCTGCTGTCTGACCAGCTGTTCCGGCAGGACCTTGGATACACCCCTGGTCTTGCACGTTGCCTTGCGGGGAGTGGCAGGGGACCTGGCATAAGGGGAGGATGTTGAGGGGCCGGAGATGAGGGGGGGGAAAGAGAGGGACTGGAGAGGTTGGAGGGGGACACTGAGGGGTTCGCTAAAGGTGGAGGGATAGCCTGGGCTGGTACGGGCAACCCATCATCCTCCTCCACAACAACAATCATGTCCTGGTCTACCACACCCTCCTCAACCACCTCCTCCGTTGAGGTGTGCCCACTTCCCTCCAAGTCCTGTTCCAGGGGGGCAGCCAGAGGGACTGGATCCTGATGGGCCCTGGCATCAACAGATGGCCCCGCTCCCTCCTGCACATCTGTGGATGACACAAAAGATGCCCATGTTGGTGGACCCACACACTTGGCACATGTTCCCTTCCACCCCCATACATGCACACAACAGATAGAATATAAAACACACTTACCTGTCCTCACGGCTGGCTTCTGGGACTCATAGCCCCCAACTCCCTCAACCTGCTCCGTCTGCAGGCAGCGGGCAACCACCTTCTCCTCCTCAATCAGTCGGACAGGGCAGGGTGGGCCCCCTCCAGTGCCCCTGGCATGCCGGGCTATGGAAGCCAGCTTGCCCTTCACATGACGCCGCAGGTCATTCATTTTCTTCTGAATGTCCTGCGGTGTCCGGACCTCATGAGAGAGGGCATTGACCTGGCAAGCCACTTTCATAAGTATTTGGTCCCTCCGGGACTTGCTGGTCCGGGCACTGTCAGCACCATGGAGCCGCGAGTCGTACTTCTCCATGGCCCTCACGACAATGGCCCTCTCCTCTGGGGAGAAATTCTTCTTCCTCCTCTCCTTAACAGCACTTGTCGTCATCTAGAGAGGCCCGGAGTGACAGGACAAAAGGATAATGGAGGGCCGGCCATGACTGGGGTGGAAGATGGCCAACAGAGGGTTAACTCTGGAAGGAGGTGCTTTCAGGGGAGTGTCCGTAGGCTGAAAGAGTCAGGGGGGAGGAGCCATATATATATGGGGGCGGGGGAACCCACGAGGCACAAGTTGGGAGGGATTTTACAGGGAGGCAGGTTTTTCTCTGCTCCCTGTACTTTAGGCCTAGCAGCATGCAAAGCGTGGACTTGATTTTGGCGCGGCTGCGCTCCGCTGCGGCATCCCGGGAACCAGGTTGGTTGGAGGAGCAGGTGGGGGGCCTGTTAGTAGAGGAAGCCGGGGGGTCCCAGGATAGCGGGGTAGTGTCCCCACGCGGTCGACTATCGCGGCCGCCAGATCGCTACTCACCCGGGCCTGTGGCGGTATCCCAGTGGCGCGGCAGGAGCCCCCTTGATGCACAGTCACCCCCTCCGGCCAAGCGGGCGTCTGCTTCGGTTGGGGGGTCCGGCGGGCGGGACACAGGGCGACGGATGACCTCGGGGGTGGGGTTACGGGCAGGAATGGCGCTCGTTCCGTGCCCGATCGGCGTGACAGTAGTGACCGATCGGTTCCCCCCTCCACCACAGGACCAGCAAGGGGGGGAACTCAGCGTGTGAGGTGCGGTGACACGATCGGGGGGCCGTCCCAGATCGCGGCCACCGGTTCCAGGGCAGGGGGGAGGCCGGAGTCCCCAGGTGGCAGCGGTGGGTCCAATCGGGGCCCTGCCGGAAGGATTGGGGGTGCTGAGACATCCGGGTCAAGCGTGAGAGGACGATCCGCCGGGAGGCTGGGATCTTCGGCCTCCAGGCCTTCCTCGCCTGGGGGGCTGACATCGCCGATGACGCCGGCCTTGGAAGATCGATCGGAGGGTGAAGCATTCGGTTCGGAGGAGGAAAATCGCCCGGAGGAGTCGCCTGCAAGGGAGGTGCCTGTGTCGGCTGTGAGGGATGTTCCCGGCCAGCTTGGTAAGTCCAATCATGATGCTTCTGGGGATGTAGCTGCTGCTTTGTGTGCATTGTTGGGGGTGGGGGGAGGGGGTCCTCCGTGTAATGGGGGTGATGGTCAGAATGTGGGGCCATCAACCGGGGGTCCCGGGGCGACGGGCGGGGTGCCTGCCGTCCAGGGCTCCCCAGGGGGGATGCAGGAGTTGTTGGGGGGTTTGAGGGAATTGTTGCGGGGAGGTCTGTCACTCCTCCACAGGCAGCACCATGGGTTGGCCCTGGGGGGGGGTGGGGGTGGCCCCCTTGGGGGGGCAGACCACGGCTGTGGGGGACACAGGGGGTGGTGACGGATAATGGTTCAGGGGGGGAAAAAGGGGGAGAGAAGCCAGCTGCGGGTAGGACTGACGTTGTGCGTTTGGATGATGCCGCAAGAGGTGAAGTATATGTTTGTTTCGATGGCCCGCTGGGGGCGCACCTGAAACAGGAGGTCAGGGACAAAATCGTCAAAGGTGAGTACGTTGAGATTTTTTCCCTTCTGCCTCTGGAAAAGTTCAACCTAGATAGGGTGAAGCCGGACAGTTCAAAGAAGGAGGATGAGGAAAAGAGGAGGTATAGGTTGATCCCTCGTACTTTTAGCAATTGGTGGCAGGCGTTCGCAATTATGGCCAGCGTCATAGGGGAGAAGAACCCAGAACATTGTGCAGCGCTGTTCTGCTATATGGATGCAATTGGGGAGGCCTATCGGGCTTATGGGGGGACAGGCTGGCTACGGTATGACGAGCAGTTCCGCCAACGGCGGGCTGTCCGCCCTACGCTGAGGTGGGATCACAAGGAGATTACTCTGTGGATGCGGATGATGTCTGCGCCCCGGACTAATAGCCCGTTTTTTCATGGGGGGGGTCGGGGGTACACCCTCCTCTGGATCTCCGGCCGGGAAGAAGTGGGGGGTGTGTTGGAAATACAACGAGGGTTCCTGCAAGTTTGGGGGAACCTGTCGTTTTAAGCATGAGTGCTCCGGTTGCGGGGGTGCCCACCCCTTGTCCCGGTGTTTTAAAAAAGGAAAGCGGGCGGGGGAAGCTGCTGGAAAAAGGGACGACGCCAGTGAGGGGGGAAAGGATGGAGCCTTTTCTAAATAGGTATCCAGACAGGGCTGCGGCGCGGCTGCTCGCGTCAGGGTTCTCCAGGGGTTTTGTCATTCCCTGTTACTTGTCGAAGGTGCCTCCCTTGGCGAAGAATTTGCGGTCTGCTTTGGAGAACCCTGGGGTGGTGTCAGCGAAGTTGGCGAAGGAGGTAGAGTTGGGTAGGATGGCGGGGCCATTCACGGAATTGCCGTTGCCGGATTTGGTGGTCTCGCCACTGGGGGTGGTTCCTAAGAAGGAACCGAACAAGTTTCGCCTCATTCACCACCTTTCCTTTCCAAAGGGGGGGTCGGTGAATGATGGGATTGATCCCGAAGAATGCACGGTGTCGTACACGTCTTTTGACGCGGCGGTGCGGTGGGTTCGGCGCTACTACGGAAGAGAGCTCTCATGGCAAAGTCGGACATTGAGGCTGCGTTTCGATTGTTGCCGGTTCACCCGGACAGCTTTAGGCTGTTGGGTTGCCGGTGGCAGGAGAAGTTTTACGTGGATCAATGTTTGCCAATGGGTTGCTCCATTTCCTGCGCGTTGTTTGAAACGTTCAGTTCATTCTTGGAGTGGAGTGGGTGGTCAGGGAGGTGTCGGGTTCGGATTCAATCATTCACTATCTGGATGACTTTCTGTGCATTGGCCCTCCGTCCTCCAATGTGTGTGCGATTTTGTTGGCAACGTTGCAGCACATTGTGGACAGGTTCGGGGTGCCATTGGCAGCTGACAAGACGGAGGGCCCGACCACGGTGTTGAGTTTTCTGGGAAATATTGATTTGATTCCGAGAAGATGGAGTGCAGGCTCCCGGTGGACAAGGTCGAGAATCTTCGGCTGGAGATTCGGGGTATGATAGGGCGGAACAAGGTTCAGTTGCGGGCGATGCAGTCCCTGTTGGGCAAATTGAACTTTGCTTGTCGGATCATACCTATGGGCAGGGTTTTCTGCCGACGGCTTTCGGCAGCAACGGCGGGGGTGAGGTCTCCGACCCATTTTATTCGCTTGACGGGGGAACTTAAAGCGGATTTGCAGGTATGGCACACGTTTCTGGAAGCCTTCAACGGGCGGGCGATTTGGATGTCAGGGCCGGTCAGCAATTTTGACCTGGACCTGGCCACGGACGCGGCCGGGTCCACCGGTTATGGGGCCTTCTTCAAGGGACGGTGGAGCGCGGAGGTGTGGCACGAGTCCTGGGTATCAGCGGGTTTTGAAAAGAACCTAGTACTGTTAGAACTTTTTCCCGGTGGTGGTGGCAATTGAGCTTTGGGGGGCGGAGTGCAGGAATTTAAAAATCAGGTTAAACTGCGATAACATGGGGGTGGTGCAAGTCATTAACCGGATTTCCGGGTCATCTTTGCCGGTGGTTCGGTTGTTGCGCCACCTCGTGTTGCGCTGTTTACAATGGAATATTTTTCTGTATGCGGTGCACATTCCGGGCGTGGACAACAGACTCGCTGACGCTTTGTCTCGGTTTCAGTGGGACAAGTTCAGAGAGCTGGCTCCACAGGCAGGCAAGGAAGGGGTCCCATGCCCGGGTTGGATGTGGGGACTTGCGTTGGAATAGCAGCAGGCTGGATCAGGAAGTCGGTGAGTGGGCCGACAGGGTCTGCGTACAAAAAGGTATGGAAGGAATGGGCATGTTTCAAGCGGTTGGCGGACACTGAACTGGGGGAGGTGGAGAAGGTATGGTTGGTTATATATTTTGTAGCCAGACATATGGAGAGTGGGGGGTCGGTTTCAGCCTTGGAGAAGAAACTGGCGGGTCTCGCCTTTCTGTTTAAGTTGGAGGGTGGGGCTGATCTCACAAAGAATTTTTGGGTAAAACAGGCGGTTAAGGGGTACAAAAAGGGTCATCCGTGCAAGGATGCGCGGAGGCCAGTGTCTTTTTCCGTGTTGCAGAAGATTTTTGGAGTCTTGGGGGAGGTGTGTTCATCCGGATACGAGGTGAGTTTATTCCGAGCAATTTTTTCGGTGGCGTTTTTTGGTGCATTTCGGGTGGGGGAGCTGGTCAGTCCCTCGAAACGGGTGCCTGGGGGCCTCCTGTTTGAGGATGTACGGTCATCTGAGGACAGGGTGGTTTTTAGGCTACGGCGGTCTAAGACGGATCAGAGGGGAAAAGGGGTGGATGTGTTTTTATATCCGTTGCCGGGTTCCGAGGTGTGTCCGGTGCGGGTGGTACGGGAGTTTTTGTTGGTGCGACCAGGGGCATGGGGGCCATTTTTGATTCACGATGATGGTTCATTTGTATCAAGGTTTCAATTCGTAGCAATATTTAGGAAGTGCTTGAAAACGGCAGGGTTTGATGAGCGACTGTTTGCCTCGCACTCCTTCCGTATCGGGGCGGCTACTGAGGCGGCCCGGTGCGGGTTGGATGAGGGCCGCGGTCAAACGAATTGGGAGATGGGAATCAAGGAGATTCCGCTCTTATGTGCGCCCTCATATGGCGTTGGATTAAGGTTGAGTGTGGGTGTTTTTTTCCAGGTTATGATGTTATGTGGGGGTGATTCCTGTTTTATTATCACTGCTGTTTCTGTCTTTCAGATGGAGGTCATTCACGCCTCGTGTGGATTATGGGGCATTCATATGTGTGTAGGGGGGCCAGGAGAGCAGATGCTAGGCCAAATGGTAGGCAGTTGGGGATTTCCAGGCGGGAGGCAACATTGAGATGGTTGGGTATACCTGGGATGGGGTGGTGCAGGGTGCTGCCGGCGATGCAGCGCTATGCTCTGCTCGATCGTCCCCCGGATGTGTTGGTGTTACACGTCGGGGGGAACGACTTGGGGATACAGCCTATAGGGGACTTGATCTCGGCTGTTAAGGCGGATGTCTTGACATTCCGGGCGTCTTTCACAGGGATGCTGCTGGTGTGGTCTGACATTGTGGCACGTACTAATTGGCGTATGGCAAGGTCAGTGGATCGGCTCAACAAGGGGAGGATTAAAGTTAACAAGGTTTTTGGACGGTTTGTGGCACAGCATGGGGGGTTGGTAGTGAGGCACAGAGAGTTAGAGTTAAACGTGGGGCTATACCTGCTCAGGGATGGTGTTCACCTAACTGATGTGGGTATAGATTTGTGGTTAATGGGGATACAGGAGGGTATCCAGAGGGCCCTGCGGGTGTGGAGGGGCCCTTAAGGAAAAGGTTTTTCCCTTTCGGGCTGTGGCGGTGTCCTTGGTCTCTGGATGGTGACAGTTGACAGATGGAATGGAAAAATGGTTGGGGGCTCATCCTGGGATGGGCCCATTATGGGGTTAGTTGCAGTGGAACGGTGTCCGCTGTAATATGGTTGTGGTACACTGCAGGTTAAAAGTGGGTGTCTCTGAGCTGGAGTCGGCTGGAGGCCGGATATGGTAATGGTAATGGTACAGCAGTGTGGTGGTGGAAAAAGTGTAATGGGGTTGCTGTCAAAAAGACCAAGAGACCAGTGTTAATAATAAAAGTGTTATAATTACTGTTAATGAATAAAAGTTGGATTTTATTGGAAATTATTTAAATTTGGTTAATATATATATTTAATTTGGTTATAAAAATAAATGGCTGTTGTGGCCAATATCTGTGTCGCTCTCGTTAATGGGAAAAGGTTGGGAGGTTAAGCTAAAAGGGGGCTGGGGGGGGTTAATATAAAGGGGCGTGAGAGGGTTGGTCTATTTGAACTACACTAGTCAAGAGAGGCCCGGAGTGACAGGACAAAAGGATAATAGAGGGCTGGCCATGACTGGGGTGGTAGATGGCCAACAGAGGGTTAACTCTGGAAGGAGGTGCTTTCAGGGGAGTGTCCGTAGGCTGAAAGAGTCAGGGCGGGGGAACCCACGAGGCACAAGTTGGGAGGGATTTTACAGGGAGGCAGGTTTTTCCCACCCACCCTCCCCGTTGTGTTTGGTGTTGTGCGTTTGTTTTTTCTTTTCTTTCAGGTAGAAGTACGGGTTGTCATGACAGCTGTGGCGGTGTCCTTGGTCTCTGGATGGTGACAGTTGACAGATGGAATGGAAAAATGGTTGGGGGCTCATCCTGGGATGGGCCCATTATGGGGTTAGTTGCAGTGGAACGGTGTCCGCTGTAATACGGTTGTGGTACACTGCAGGTTAAAAGTGGGTGTCTCTGAGCTGGAGTCGGCTGGAGGCCGGATATGGTAATGGTACAGCAGTGTGGTGGTGGAAAAAGTGTAATGGGGTTGCTGTCAAAAAGACCAAGAGACCAGTGTTAATAATAAAAGTGTTATAATTACTGTTAATGAATAAAAGTTGGATTTTATTGGAAATTATTTAAATTTGGTTAATATATATATTTAATTTGGTTATAAAAATAAATGGCTGTTGTGGCCAATTTTTACTCCAATATCTGTGTCGCTCTCGTTAATGGGAAAAGGTTGGGAGGTTAAGCTAAAAGGGGGCTGGGGGGGGGGTTAATATAAAGGGGCGTGAGAGGGTTGGTCTATTTGAACTACACTAGTCATGTCCAGCACTTTGTCAGTCACTATCCAAAAAATGGGAGACGTTTGCGCTGCACGGGCGCATGTGTGGGCGCATTATATACCCTGCGCCGGCGCATCGTAGGGAGGCTTTGCGCATGCGCAGAAGGCATCCACGTCACGGCGCGGGTCATCCACGTCATGGCGCGGGTCATCCACGTCACGGCGCATGCTCCGTTCGTCCCAGCCTGCATTTGCATGGGGTCACGCTTCATTACAATGCAACACGCCCACTTCCCTCCTACTTTGGAGTTGCGCCAGATTACGCCAATGTTTTTACGCGACGCAGGCGCATATTGGAGCGCATTTACTTAGGGAATACGGTGCTTGCCACTCCGTGTTACGTCGGCATAGTGCATCTGAGATGCACAACGCCTGCATAATTAGGCGCGCATCTACGAGAAATCTGGCCCAAAGTGTATATGTATAATGTGTGTGTGTGTGTGTGTGTGTGTATATACTGTGTGTGTATATGTATACTGTATGTGTGTATATGTATAATGTGTGTGTGTGTATATACTGTATGAATAGTGTGTGTATATACTGTATGTGTATATGTATAATATGTGTGTGTATATACTGTATGTGTATGTGTATAATGTGTGTGTGTGTGTGTGTGTGTATATACTGTATGTGTATATGAATAATCTGTGTGTGTGTGTATATACTGTATGTGCATATGTATAATGTGTGTGTATATACTGTATGTGTATATGTATAATGTGTGTGTATATACTGTATGTGTAGTGTGTGTATATACTGTGGGCCAGATTCTCAGAGGCGTTACGACGGAGTATCTCAGATACCCCGTCGTATCGCCTTTTTTTTTTACTCGTATCTATGCGAGTGATGCTGAGCATCACTTTTGCATAGATACGCTTCTACATCCGACAAGTGTAATACAATTACACTTTCGGATCGTAGATGTAATGACAACTCCGGACACTAGGCGGCCTTTACGTTGTTTTTTTCATTTGCATATGCAAATGAAGTAGTACGCCGATTCTCGATCACTTTTACGCCGCCCCGTCGTCGCGTACGTCGTTTACGAACTCGTAAGGTTACCCCAGCTTCTATGTGGAGTAACCTTACGAGGTCCCGTCGGATGCCGTCGTGTCCCGTCGGACGCCATGTTAAGTATGGCGTCGGGTCAGCGTCGGCTTTTTTTCCGTCGCTTACGTCGTTTTACTAACTCGTTCGCGAATAGGGACTTGCGTAAATGACGCTCACGTCGTTTTGACGTCGGTTTCAACGACGCTTTCCGACGTGAGCTGGAGCATGCGCACTGGGCTTTTTCCCCGGCCGGCGCATGCGCAGTTCGTTCGACGCGGGGGGCGCGCTTAATTTAAATACAAGCCGCCCCATTTGAATTTCGCGGGTTTACGCTGCGCGATTTACGCGACGCAGGCGAAACCTACGGAGCAAGTGCTTAGAGAATAAAGCACTTGCTCCAGTACGCAGCGGCGGCGTAGTGTAACTGGCTTACGCTACGCCGCCGAAAATATTTGAGAATCTTGCCCTGTATGTGCATATGTATAATGTGTGTGTCTATATACTGTATGGGCCAGATTCAGGTAGATCAGAGCATCTTTGCTCTGGAGTAACGCTTCTCATTTACGTTACTCTGACGACCCTTTCAGCGCAAGTACTGTTATTCACATAGCAGTTGCGCGTAAACTTGCGCCGGAGTAACGATAATGCGCTGGCGTAACCCGACGCAAGTGGAAGTGGGTGTGATCATATGTAAATGATGGGCGGAGCCCAGCGCAGAGGCTTACGTTCAGCGTATCATCCACGGAGCATGCGCAGTGAGTGCGGCTCCACTCGCCCCCTTGTGCGCATGCTCACAATTCTTCCGTCGGCACCACTTCCCGGGAAACGTCAGCGCAATGCCTTCCGTTGGGCGCTTAAAAGCGCAGGCGGAAACGCCATTCCGGCGCAAAAGTATATCCGTTTCCCCCCACCCCAGGGAAGATACTTTTGTGCTGTGATGGCTGCTCCCGCTACCCCCAGAGAGAGGAGGAACCTCAACTTTAATTCACAGGAGGTGTCTGTGATCATATCCGCGATGGAGAGTTTTAATCATTTTCTCCATGGGAAAAAAAGCCGTAAGACCAGCCGGGAGAGGAAGCAGGGCATCCTGGACACCATTGCTGGCCGGGTCAATATTTTGGGGTACTCCACCCGGACTACTTCTGACATTCAAAAAAAAATTAATGATCTGCGGCGCAAGGTCCGTGGCAAGGTGGCCACCATCAGGAGGCATGAGAGGGGCACAGGTGGTGGTCCCCCATGTCCGGTCACCCTGACCGCGGAGGAGGAGGTGGTCTCTCGCTGCCTGGAGAGGGAGCAGGTGGAGGGGGTCCCTGGCTATGACTCCATGGAGGAAGGCTCCAGGACAGGTAAGTGTTTTTTATCCCCTTTGATGTGTTGCATTTGGGGGGGGGGGAGGGTACATGTGCCAAGTGTGTGGGACCACCAACATGTGTCTGCTTTGTGTCATCCACAGATGACGGAGCTGGGCCATCATCTGTCAGCGTCCAGTCCACCCCATCCCCCCAACGCCAACGTGTGCCCGAGCCCCTGGGTGGTGAAGACACCGAGGTGGAGGAGGAGAGTGCCCACACCACACCTGCCGAGGTGGTTGTGGAGGATCCTGCTGTGGCAGAGCAGGACTTTTCTTTAGTTTTGGAGGTCTCCTCCCCTTCTCCTGGGCCGTCTGTCATCCCCTTCCCCATCCTTGGAAGCCCCTCAAGGGCGACTCCATCCCCCCGGGGACAACCATCTTCTGGCCCCAGGAAGGCGACCCAGAAGACCAGGGGGGTGTCGGATGTTGTCCAGGGCCAGTTGGCGAGGGATCACGCCAGACAGACCCAACAAATGGGGGAACTAGTTGGGCACTTAGAGAAAGTGGCTGACAGCCTGGGCTCTGTTGCCCAGATAAGCAACGCAGTGCAGGATGTCAGCTGCAACTGTGTGCTGCAGTGGTGACCAGTTTGGGGGAGTGCAGGGGGATATTAGGCACCTCACTGCAGCCGTCCAGGCCAACACTGCTGCCATCCATGGGAACAGTGCTGCCATCCGGGACCAGGGGAGGCTGAGTCGGCGGGCCCAGCACTACCAAGTGACCCGGCAGCTCAGGATGCAGGCCCAGCAGCTGAGGATGCAGGGCCAGACAAACAATTTGCTCGGCCGGATAGCCATGGCCTTGGAGGGCATGCAGGCCACACCTGCCAAGAGTGGCCCACCCGGGGATCAGCCACCTCCAGATGCCCCCCCACCCCCACCCACTCCATCCAGGCAGCTGAGGAGCCAGAGAGGTTCGGCAAGAAGGAGCCCCCGGCATCCCCGATGATTTTTTTATTTTGGATTTCTGATTTATACTCAGGTTATGAGATTTTTTATTTTATTATTAATACTCAAGTTATGAGTTATTTTATTTGTGATTATTCTCAGGTTATGAGATTTTTATTTTTTGATACTGCACATGTTGCAGTGTGAATGGTGTGGGAATGTGAGAGGGTGGCACTCCTGACAGTAAGGGGTGTCACCCTCGGCCGTGGTGGTGAAGTTAACCCCACGGCTGTATGAATGACGTGTGAAAGGTGTATGAATGGACAGTGACATCATTGGGGCCTTGACGCTGGCGTTGCTGCTCCCAAGTCCTACATGCTGGACTTGGGCTAATCCAATGCGATGTGCATGTGGTGTGTGTGATCTAGGGACATCAGTGGTGTACACGCGTGCATTGTCTGTGTGATCAATGTTTTGGTTTAGTGTCCAAAGATGCCTACGGCGAGGACCCTCCTGACTGCTCTTCCATCAGCAGACTGGTTCTCCTCTGGCAGGGGGGGATTGTCTGGTTCGGGGGTCAGGTCATCACGTATGTCAATCTGCAGGCCTTTTCTCATAGCAAAGTTGTGCAGAATGCAACATGCACCGATGATCTGACACACAAAGGTAGGGGAATACAATAGGGTCCCCCCAGACTTATCCAGGCAGCGGAAACGGGACTTCAGGAGCCCAAATGTTTGCTCCACCACTGCACGGGTTTTGATGTGTGCTTCATTGTATTTTCTCTCTCCTCTGGTTTGGGGGTTCCGGAAAGGAGTCATTAGATGGGGTCCCAGTGCATATGCAGAGTCACCTGGAAGGGAAAAGACAGGAGGATGTTAGTCATGCATGTGCCACTTCTGTTGTGCATCACGGTAGGGGATAGTCATGCCTGCCACCCATGTCACTCACCAACCAGCCAGCTGTCCCCATACATGTTCTGTTCGAATTCTGCTGGGATGGGGCTCTGATTGTATATGAAGCTGTCATGGCTGGACCCGGGGTGTTTGGCACAGATGTGCCATATGAGGCGTTGGGCATCGGCTATCACCTGTACGTTGATGGAATGCCAATGCTTCCGATAGCGGTATATGTGCTCTGTGGCACTGGGGGGCTGGAGTGCCACATGTGTGCAATCAATGGCCCCCACAGTGCGTGGGAATCTGGCAATGCTGTAGAAATCTGTCATTGCCTTCAGCCGCAGCTCCTCAGTGGTGGGTCTGATGAAGTGGTTGGACATGCGTCTGAGGATTGCAGGGACAACCTGGTGCACACATCTGCTTATGGAGGATTGTGACATCCCAGCCACCACTCCACTTGTACGCTGGAATGATCCACTTGCAAGGAAATGAAGTGTTGCCAGTACCTTCACCAGTGGCTGCACTGCTTGTGAGCGGTGTGTCTTGCTGGTGATGTCATCCTGCAGGGTTGTGGTTAGTTCAAGTATTGCAACAGGGCTGAATCTGAAGAGGCGATACACCTCCTCATCCCCCATGCCAAAGAGGCTCATACGTGTGCGGTATATCCTCTCACGTGCCCGCCTCCTTCGTTCCGGGGGACCCATCAGTAGTTCTAGGACCACGATTGCCCCTGGCATGTTGGCACACAGAGGTGTTGTCCTTGCAAGTGTGGGTGCTCAGCTTGCTAGTTTCGTCGGTAACGCTGCTGTAGCTGCTCTCTCCTGCTGACCTGTGACCGTCTGGAGTAAAGATAAAGCAGCCTTTTGTAGAAATAACTTTGCGCCGGACGGACGAGATACGCGCGGCGCATGTAGCCAGCGTATGGTGCTAATCCGTTCGCGAATTGGGAAATCTCCCTCATTTGCATATTTGCAGGGGAAATCAATAGGCGCGACTGATGCGCCAAACGAAATTATGCGCTGACGGGACTCTGGCGCCGGAAAGTTAAGCCGATCGGAAATGGCCCGTTTTCCGGCGCATCTAGTTTGGTGGGTACGGCCACATAGAAACGACGGCGCATCTTCACATTTACGCGGCGCATATCGAAATACTCCAGCGCAACTCTACCTGAATCTGGCCCTATGTGTATATGTATAATGTGTGTGTGTATGTGTGTATATACTGTATGTGTAGTGTGTGTATATACTGTATGTGTATATGTATAATGTGTGTGTATATACTGTATGTGTATATGTATAATGTGTGTGTATATACTGCATGTAATGTATAGTGTGTGTATATACTGTATGTGTATATGTATAATGTGTGTGTATATACTGTATGTGTGTATATACTGTGTGTGTATGTATACTGTGTGCGTGTATATAGTGCATGTATATACTATGTATGTATGTATAGTGTGTGTGCTTATACCGTTTGTATGTGTGTTGTATAGTGTGTGTATATACCATGTGTGTGTATGTTTAGTGTGTGTATATACTGTATGTATAGTGTGTGTGTGGTGTGTGTGTCTGTGTGTGTGTATACTGTGTATGTATAGGTAGGATGGAAGGAGGCACACTGTGGGGGCTCTGCTGTAAGGTGGCACACTGGGGGGCTCTGCCATAAGGTGGCACACTGGGGGGCTCTGCCATAAGGTGGCACACTGTGGACTGTGATGTATAAGGAGAATGTTGGGACTTTGTTGTAAGGGAGGACTGATGTGAGATCCTGACTGTTGTACTATATATGTTGTTTTGTTTGTTACGCCAGGAGTAAGTAACGCCCATCTGTAAACCCAGGGGCCCCATAATCTTCTTTTGCCCGGGGGCCCCATGAGTTGTCAGTCCGCCCCTGCCCCATACTCAGGAGGAGCAGCAGAATGTATTTTGGGGTGTAATTTGTTGTATGCATATGTTCTGTGAGAGAAATAACCAGTTAATATGACAATTTTGTAAAAAAATTAAAAAAATCTATATTTTGCAAACAATTGTGGGAAAAAATTACAAAAAACTCACCATGCTACTTATGTAATACCTTGGAATGTCTACTTTCTAAAAAGGGGTCATTTGGGGGGTATTTGTACTTTTCTGACTTCAATGACGTCAATGACGTCAATCCCCATTCACGGACGTTTTACGCAAACGACTCAAATTTTTTTTTTTTGACGCGATGACGACGGCCATACTCCACTAGGGGGCTGCTTTATCTTTACGCCGCATATCTCTTACGGAAACGTCGGAAAGTCACTGCATCGGGCCCGAATACGATCGTGAATTGCCGATTCTCGCTGATTAACATATTCTCTGCGTTAATCAGCGGGAACGCCCCGCGCGCCATTTTTTAAATTGCAGTTCGCCGTACGCCGCTCGAATAGGAACTCCAACCCGGCGTTTCTTGTTTTCTGCTTACTGAAAACAGAAACGCCGGCTCAAAGTGAGAGTTAGGCTGGAGTATCACTGATACTCCAGAGTAACTCTACCTGAATCTGGCCCTATAACTTTCACAAAGACCAAATAATACACACCAATTTGGGTTATTTTTACCAAAGATATGTAGCAGTATAAATTTTGGCCAAAATTTATGAAGAAAAATTACTAATTTGCTAAATTTTATGACAGAAACAAAGAAAAAGGCAATTTTTTTCACGAAATTTACCGTCTTTTTTTATTTATAGCGCAAAAAAAAAAAAAACACACAAATGATTAAATACCACCAAAAGAAAGCTCTATGTGTGTGTAAAAAAGGAAGCAAATTTTATTTGGGTAAAGTGTTGCATGACTGAGTAATTGTCATTCAAGGGGAGAAGAGAGGGAGTGTGATCTGCTTGGTTTGATTTTCACATAAGTTTGTCGCACCTCATCCCAAAGAATAGTAGAATGTATTGTATGGACGGTAAGGGACTATAGTGGTGCTTATTCACAACATACAAAAATAATTTTTAAAAATTTATTAAAATGGTTTAACACATAGCAAAGTACATAGTACATATTATAACAAATACAAACAATCTAGTAGACATTTGAACCAGGTAGCTGTAGAACCCGATTAGGTGTAAGAAGCGTATTGCGAACGATCAACAACCAAAGTGATGTTGTGCCCGATATATTTCGCCTACAATCTGGCTTCATCAGGGGCTAGGTTGGGATCAAAACTTTAAACTCAGCTCTATTAATACAGAAATTTACACATTACAAACAACATACTTAGTGAAACAAATAAAGATACATTTATGCAGGTGCATGTGTGAATTGGGCTGACCTTAAACATCGGGATGGATGTCTTGACCTGGAGGCTGGGGGAGGGAAAGGCAAACAGAACAGGGAGGGACCAGGGGAGGAAGGAAATGGGGGGGGGGGGGGAAGGGAAGGGAACAAGTGGGGGGGAGGGGGGAAAAAGAGAAATGGAGGAGGAAGGCGGCTAGACCTCACAGTCCAGATGGATATGTAGCTCGCCCTAAAGTCCAATGCCTCAAAGGTTAAGGTCAGAGGTGCGTCTCCATAGGAGAGGAGAGAAAGAAACGGGCTGGGGAAGACAAAAACACTACATGAGAAATGTCTTCCAGCTAGAATTACTAAACTTGATTTAATATAAATAATAAAGTATTATTTTAGAACTTACAAAAATTTAAATAAGTTGGTGCATTACTGGGAGCAGCCACAAGAGTCCACCCTGTTGATACTGGCAATATCCAGGAAGAGAGTCTCAAATTACACTCTCTGGTTCTATGAACATAGACAGAACAACGAAAAGGGAAAGAAGAAAACAAAGCAAAAAGATTTTTCAAGAACTAGATAGCTCAACTTGGAGCGTCAAGAGAAAAAAATCAATCAAAATAAAGTATAGAAAACTACGCAGTAGATACATTGAGATAACATAAAGCCGCGTCATTCCAATTGGTGTCTGCACTCCATCTCCGGAACTCAGACACATACTGTAGTCCTCTGCAGGCCTGCGGCCTTGTTGAAGGGCATGCAGAGCGGCTTCAACGGTAGCAGCCTGGTGCGGGTCCTCGTAAAGTAGAGACATGGCCCGGAAGAAGGTGTCCAGGTTGTTAATGGATACGTCCTTCTGCTCCAGAAGATGGTGGGCCCAGGCTTGCGGTTCGCCGGACAGGAGGGAGATAACGAAGCCCACTTTGGTAGTCTCTAATGAGAAGGTCCTTTGCTGCAGAGCGAAGTAGAGCTCACAAGCGTTTCTAAATGCTCTGAATTTGCTCCGGTCTCCTGAAAACCTCTCAGGCGTGGGGACCTTGGGCTCTGGTGGCAGCATGATTACAGATGGAGAGGCAGAGGAGGTGGATGGAGCGGACAGACCCTGAACCCGGTTCTCCAATCTGGTGTAGCCTTCTTGCAAAGTCCTGACAGCTTGGGTTAGGCCATTCAGATGTTGGCAGAGTTTTGCCATAGGATCCGTTCCCTGCACAGGCTCAGACATGGCTGCTGGATACTGTCACGCACCTGGTGGTGGAGCCTGATGTGCAGGGAACGGCTGCTCGTTCTCCTCCTACTCCGGAGGCCCTGGTGCCGGGTAGAGTTGGGATCCGATGCACTCCAGAGCAGAGTCAGCAGAGCTGAGGAAGGCTGGGCGCCAGGTAGCTGGGGCCGGATACCACTGGTCGGGATTCAGCACAGAGGGAGGTGCACTGTAGTACAATAGTCAATAGCAGGGCCAGGCAGGCCGGGTTAACACGAGCAGGCGGATCAGGTGCAGGGACCGAGCAGGGACGGGATCGTGAACAATCCGGGGGTCGGCAACTGGCAGACAGCAGACTGGCAGGCGGGACAGACAGAAGCGTGGTCAGACAAGCCATGGGTCAGGGCAGATGGAGAACAAGGGTAGTCAGAGGCAAGCCGGTTTCTGGAACAGGAAGGCAGCAGGTAACAGGTGTCAGGTAGGTTCAGGAACACGCTGTAGATCCAGCAGCAAGAGGCCTCAGAGTCAGCACACTTAAATAGCCCTCGGAGGAGTATTGAGATTCGTCCACCTGTCAGACGATCATTTCCTAGGTGGAATCTGTCCCTGGTCCTTGAAGTTCTATCTGACCATCCCTTTGCTCCAGTGGAACAAGTAGCAATATGGAACCGGACACTAAAGACGGCTTTCCTGCTAGCCATTACATCTGGCAGAAGGATCTCGGAACTTCACTTCTTAGGGATAGGTGACGGCCACATCTCTTTCTTCCCCGACAGGGTGGAACTTCGCCCTCTTCGGGGGTTTACACCTAAGGTCGCTACTCCAAGCCACCTGTTGGAACCCTGTGCACTACCAGTGTTTACAGATACAGGTTCAGAGTCTTGTCGTGAGCTGGATGTATCCAGAGTGCTTGGGGCCTACCTAGAAGCCACCGACTCCTTCAGAAAATGCGAGACTTTTCATTGTACCTTTTAGTAATTACAGAGGCAAAAAAGGTTCCATCAGAACTCTGGCATCTTGGGTTGTAAAGTTAATCCAGAAGGCCTACAGGGTGAAGAATATCCTTCATCCTGAGTGAATGCTCATTCTACAAGGGCAGTCTCAGCTTCCTGGGCAGCAAGGGCTAATGTTTTTGTTGAAGACGGTGTGCAGGGCCGCCACCTGGTCTTCTCACCATACTGTTCCTCAGACACTACCATATTGGTCCAGAGCTCTCACGACTGTTGAGTTCAGAAGAAGGGCAGTTCAGGCTGCTATGTCCTCTTCTAATTAAACATTTATCGTTAAGCATTATCCCAACAGCATACGCTCCCACCCTCAGTATTCTATATTACGGAGAAAGTTGGGGGAGGGACTATGCCTTTAATTTATGCTATTCACTAGTCCTGAAGGAGGAGTCGAGGCGGAGCTCTATCACAGGTATGCTGCCATGGTGGATAGGCACCAAGAAAAGAAAATTACTGGTATGATACTTTTTTCTGTTTTTTTTTTTTTTTGTAGACTTCTGCTTTAAGAGGGTGTGGCAGGGATGTGTCCTATGCCTACATACTTTTGCTAATAGGTGTTCCTCATTCCCATCTCAAAAACTTGGGAGGCATGACATACTGCTTGCTATATACAACGGGCCAGATTCATGAAGAGTTAGGCTGGCGGATCCAGTGATCCACCAGCCTAACTGTCACTTTAAGCCGGCGTTTCTGTTTTTTCTATAACCAGAAAACAAGAAACGCCGGGTTGGAGTTCTGATGCGATCGGCGTAATTGAATTTCGCCATTGCATCGTTACTTCAACTTAAAAATGGCGCCGGGGGCGTTCCCGCCGATTTAAGCTCAAAAAATATGTTAATGAGCGGGAATCGGCAATTCACGATCTTTTTCGGGCGCGACGCAGTGACTTTACAACGTTTCCGGAAGCGATACGCAGCGTATAGATAAAGCAGCCCCCTAGTGGAGTATCCTATGTTAAGTATAGGCGTCGTCATCGCGTCGGAAAAAAAACAAATCGCGTCGCTTGCGTAAAAACATTCATGAATGGGAATGTGACGTCATTGACGTTCACTGACAGAATTTGGAGCATGCGCACTGGGATGCATTGACACTCGACGCATGCGCAGTACGTTCGCCGCGGGATCGCGCATAGTTAGAATACACTACACGCCCCGTACCCGCCCAATTTGAATTCCGCTGGCTCATTTGCGATGCGCTGCCGCAACTTTAGGAGCAAGTGCTTCCTGAATAACAGCACTTGCTCCTAAAATTTCAGCAGAGTAACGCAAATGAGAAGCGTTACTCCAGAGCAAAGATGCTCTGATCTACCTGAATCTGGCCCAACCTCTTCATTCCTCTCCTGAGCATATAGCCCACCAACTTTTCAGCATTATTGTTTGCTCCCCAACTTTCCCAGTTCTGGAACAGACAGACTTTTGCTAGTATTACACATCATTTCTAAGTTCTGTGTTCACTTGGCCACTTCAAGTCAGCCATTTATTCTTCCTTTTTCAGTGACAAGACACTTGCAGCACACAGATTGGTTATTCCCCAGTCAGATCACACCTCCAGCACACACACATTCGTCTTTCCCCTGTATCCCTCTTCCTGTGCACAGAAATAAGTATTTCCCTGTATTCCTGCTCTAGTACACACACATACAATACAGACCAAACGTTTGGACACACCTTCTCATTCCAAGAGTTTTCTTTATTTTCATGACTATGAAAATTGTAGAGTCACACTGAAGGCATCAAAACTATGAATTAACACATGTGGAATTATATACATAACAAAAAAAGTGAAACAACTGAAAATATATGTCATATTCTAGGTTCTTCAAAGTAGCCACCTTTTGCAGCAGACACATCTCTAGAACAACTGTTAAGAGGAGACTGTGTGAATCAGGCCTCTATGGTAGAATATCTGCTAGGAAACCACTGCTAAAGAAAGGCAACAAGCAGAAGAGACTTGTTTGGGCTAAAGAACACAAGGAATGGACATTAGACCAGTGGAAATCTGTGCTTTGGTCTGATGAGTCCAAATTTGAGATCTTTGGTTCCAACCACTGTGTCTTTGTGCGATGCAGAAAAGGTGAACGGATGGACTCTACATGCTTGGTTCCCACCGTGAAGCATGGAGGAGGAGGTGTGATGGTGTGGGGGTGCTTTGCTGATGACACTGTTGGAGATTTAATCAAACTTGAAGGCATACTGAACCAGCATGGCTACCACAGCATCTTGCAGCAGCATGCTCTTCCATCCGGTTTGCGTTTAGTTGGACCATCATTTATTTTTCAACAGGACAATGACCCCAAACACACCTCCAGGCTGTGTAAGGGCTATTTGACCAAGAAGGAGAGTGATGAGGTGCTGCGCCAGATGACCTGGCCTCCACAGTCACCGGACTACCTCTTGAAGCTCATCAAGAGAATGCCAAGAGTGTGCAAAGCAGTAATCAAAGCAAAAGGTGTCTAATTTGAAGAACCTAGAATATGACATATTTTCAGTTGTTTCACACTTTTTTGTTATGTATATAATTCCACAGGTGTTAATTCATAGTTCTGATGCCTTCAGTGTGAATCTACAATTTTCATAGTCATGAAAATAAAGAAAACTCTTGGAATGAGAAGGTATGTCCAAACGTTTGGTCTGTACTGTAAGTAGTTCCCCTGTATCCCTCCTCCAGCATACACATATTAGTACTTCCCTGTATCCATCCACCAGCATACACATATTAGTCTTCCCTGTATCCCTCCTTCAGCACAAACATTAGTCTTCCCTGTATCCCTCTTCCAGCACATACATTTTAATCTTCCTTGTATGCCTCCTCCAGCATACACATATTAGTCTTCCTTGTATCCCTCCTTCAGCATACACATATTAGTCTTCGCATAATCCTGCTCCTCCAGCACATACATTTTAATCTTACTTGTCCATGCCTCCTCCAGCATACACATATTAGTCTTCCCTGTATCCCTCCTCCAGCATACACATATTAGTCTTCCCCTGTATCCCTCCTCCAGCATACACATATTAGCAGAGCTTTTTTTCTCAGAAAATAGGTGCAGGAACTCAACCACGACCCGTTCAGATTTCACAAACAGTAGAAGGGTCTTAAAGGGGCATTAAATACCAGAATTGCATTACATACAGTGTGCATAGTTCAGGGGGTTACAAAGCAGTCACTTGTAAACACAGAAACCAGACTTCTGTGTTCACAAGTGATTGTGGTGAGCGGGCACCAAAGGGTCTGAGCCAAAGGTGGTGGAACTGAGTTCCACCAAGTTCCCCCAGAAAAAAAGCCCTGCATATTAGGCCCCATACACACGATCGGACATATCCGATGAAAACGGTCCGCGGACCATTTCCATCGGATATGTCCGATCGGGAGTTTGATCCGATGGCGTGTACACACCATCGGATCAAATTCCCCACCGCCGGACGGCGCGGTGACGCGGCGGTGACGTTGACGCCGCCGCGTCACCGCCACGTCACCGCACCAGGAAGTAAAACACTTCCGCGCATTGCGCCAAATCCATTCGGCGGCAGCACGGCGGCGGTGGGGGGACGACATGTCTGCTGGTAAGTGTACTAACCAGCAGACATGTCGGGCGGACAGATTCCACCGGATGGATTTCAAAGCATGCTTTGAAATCTGTCGGGTGGAGAAATCTGTCCGCTAGCCCATACACACGAGCGGAGATGTCTGCTGAAACGGTCCATCGGACCGTTTTCAGCGGACATATCCCCTCGTGTGTACGAGGCCTAAGTCTTCCCTGTATCCCTCCTCCAGCATACACATATTAGTCTTCCCTGTATCCCTCCTCCAGCATACACATATTAGTCTTCCCTGTATCCCTCCTCCAGCATACACATATTAGTCTTCCCTGTATCCCTCCTCCAGCATACACATATTAGTCTTCCCTTAATCCCTCCTCCAGCATACACATTAGTCTTCCCATAATCCCTCCTCCAGCACATACATTTTATTCTTCCCTGTATCCCTCCTCTAGCATACACATATTAGTCTTCCCTGTATCCCTCCTCCAGCATACACATATTAGTCTTCCCATAATCCCTCCTCCAGCACATACATTTTATTCTTCCCTGTATCCCTCCTCCAGCATACACATATTAGTCTTCCCTGTATCCCTCCTCCAGCACACACATATTAGTCTTCCCTGTATCCCTCCTCCAGCATACACATATTATTCTTCCCTTAAAGGGGTTGTAAAGGTTTGTTTTTTATTTTCTAAATAGATCCCTTTAAGCTAGTGCATTGTTAGTTCACTTACCTTTTCCTTCAATTTCCCTTCTAAATGTTTTTTTCCTTGTTTTCTTTGTCTGAATTTCACACTTCCTGTTTCTCCTTAGTAGGGTGTTCAGTAAGCTGTTCTAAATGACTTCCCACCACTCAGATGATGGTGGAAAGCTTACTGAGGAGAAACAGGAAGTGAGAAATTCAAACACAAAAAAAAAAACATTTAGAAGGCAAATCAAAAGAAAAGGTAAGTGAACCAACAATGCACTAGCTTAAAGGAACCTATTTAGAAAATAAAAGACAAACCTTTACAACCCCTTTAATCCCTCTTCCAGCATACACATATTAGTCTTCCCTTAATCCCTCTTCTAGCACATACATTTTAATATTCCCTGTATCCATCCTCCAGCACACACACTATTGGGCTCCAGGCACACTGAAGCTGATAAACTGCAGTTTATTGGCGTTATGGCTTTTGTTATTTTTTAAAGCCCATAAACTGAACTCTATGTTAGCCTATGTGCCAATGCACACCTGGGCGTTTTTTTAGTGTTAATGAGCTTTGGGGTTTATTGGCTTTTTTCTGAACGCCCGAAATTTGTGTTCAAAGTGCAGTTTTTTGGCGGAAAAAAAACGCTGAAAAACGCTGAAAAATTCCAAAAAACGCTCAAACACCAGCGCCAGCGTTTTTTAGCGTTTTTCTATCCATAAAAATAAGTAAAAAAAAATTTAAAAAAAATAAAAAGCTGATAAAAGCTACACTGAAAAACACTCATTAAAGCTATTGAAAAAACGATAAAAAAACATTGCAAGGCTCCCTGCAAAAGCTACTTTATAGCTTTAATCAGCTTCAGTGTGCATGGAGCTCTAGGCCGCGTACACATGATCGGTCAAAACCGATGAAAACGGACTGAAGGACTGTTTCATCGGATGGACTGATCGTGTGTACGCGGCCTTAGTCTTCCCTGTATCCCTCCTCCAGCATACACATATTAGTCTTCTCTGTATCCCTCCTTCAGCACACACATATTACTCTTCCCTGTATTAATTTTGTGAAAATACTGCAGCGCTGCGTATCTATAAAGTTTATATAAAACAAATAATTAAACATTTCTTAAAAAAATAAAAATATTTTTTTTTTATAAAAAAACAGTTTATGTGTAGGTTTCCAAAGCTGTCACCGCTGTGAAAAATCCTATTTAAATGGATCCAATATTCAGTGCACACCACCACCTGCTAAAATACCTGCTCACCTCAAGGATGAGTATAAAACTCATAGACAGATCACTCCTTGTGTCCACCACGATCAGTCCACAAATGGGTTCGAACAAAATGGGTCGTTCGCTCCAAATTCGAGTGACGCGCCACAGCCCATAATTCACTGCCAGGGTGGCTTTGGCCAATTATGGCTCAGGGCTTTAGCACACGCCCCACACTATAAAAGGCACCCTGCAAGGCGGTCTTGTGTAGTGTGTTGCGGCGGTGTTAGTGAAATCAGTCCTAGAGAGAGAGAGAGAGACAGTGTATTTTTTCCTAGATAGATAGAGCAGGCAGGCTAGTCAGTTTAGTTAAATTTACAGTGTGTAGAGGATATATATACATCCCAGGAGTTGTACATATATTTATACACTGCATAGTTTCGCTAGATTAGCTATTCCTATTTGTCAGGCAGTTGATTGTGCTAGCTACAGTCTTCTAACGTGTTGTATTGCCCGTGTGCTGTATAGTTTGCACCTAAACGTATTTGTAGTTTACTGCACTTGTGCTGTTAAGTTTGCACCTAAACGTACTTGGTGTGTACTGCACTTGTGCCATATAGTTTGCACCTAAACGTACTTGGTGTGTACTGCATTTGTGCCGTTTAGTTTGCACGTAAACGTACTTGTAGTTTACTGCACTTGTGCCGTACAGTTTGCACCTAAACGTACTTGGTGTTTACTGCACTTGTGCCGTATAGTTTGCACCTAAACGTACTTGGTGTTACTTCACTTATAAAGGGATAGTGTGTGTGTGAGAACGTCGTTCACAGTCTGTAGAAAAAGTCGGAAGAAACGATCCTGCAGTACGACAATACGCAACTCGATTTTGGACTTTATGATCAGTGGATGAGTTTGTGGGTTAGATATGGGGAGAAAGCTTAGTAGCAAAAGGCTTGACTGACATTAGCTTTTTTTGCTTAATTTTGACTTGCAGAAATAATGGAGGCCTTCAGAGAACAGGAGTTATTCACAGAATTTGTTCAAAGGGGGCCCCGGATGGCAACCCCCTCTTTCTAGAATTTTTCTTTCCCAAACAAATAATTTATTCAGCCAAAATCTGGGATTGTTATGGCCCCCCCCCCCCCCCCCCACACCTAAAATAATCGACATATTGTTGCCACACAGCACGTGCGCTTTGGGGGGCCAAGCCTGTATGGACAGGCTCACGGGCCACCACTGGAACATCAATGGCCTCATCAGGCGATCAGTCCACAAATGGCTTTGGCCAGTTATGGCTCTCCGTTTTTTTTGCGTGCTGTGATTGGTCAAGCATGCAGGGTCATAGTGCATGTTTGGCCAATCATCAGCACGCAATGCCGCAGTGAATTATGGGCCGTTGCGCGTCACGAACAGACAATGTTCGAGTCAAACATACGTTCGTATCGAACGCAGAGCTCATCCCTAGTCTCAAGCGTATCTCGCGTGGCCAAAACATCACCCGCTTGGGCACCACATGCTTGACCAGACATATGTCGACCTGCCATGCAGTTCGTTGGCAAGCATACCTGAAAGACCCACACCAAAGAACAAAGCGGACCTCCCCTTGTCCCTCATCAGCTGGGATCTCCAACTCCACTAGACCCTCAGTCCTCTCTGAAGCCTGCACTGATAGGACTGCTAGCGAAATTGCTAGCACTTTAACTGCTGCCTTTTCAGTTGGTAGATTCTGCCCCCTTCTGTGAGTTTGTAGAATGTGTGGTACCTCAGTGCCAAGTACCCAAACACCACTTTTTCTCTCGCTACCGCCATGTGGAAGGCAATGTCCATGCCTCGCTGGACAGGACGGTCAGTGGTAAGGTGCATATTACCGCTGACTCATGGTCCAGCAGGCATGGACAGGGAGGTTACCTCTCTTTCACAGCGCATTGGGTGACTCTGCTGGCAGCTGGGAAGGACGCAGGGCAAGGTACAGTAGTGTTGGAGGTTGTTCCGCCACCACGCCTCCAAAACACTACTACTGGTTGTGACACACCTCTCTCCTCCACCCCCTCCTCTTCTTCCTCTGTGACCTCTTCCTGTGCTGATGTTTCCTCGGAACCAGCCGTGCGCCATAGGCATACCAAGGGCTACGCAGGAATGCAGGCAAAGAGATGCCATGCGGTGCTAGAGCTGGTGTGCTTGGGAGACAGGAGCCACACTGGGGGAGGTGGTTGACGCCACGCCAGCTTAAGCCAGGAATGATGGTTAGCGACAATGGCACCAACCTCCTCTCTGCCCTGCAACAGGGACAACTGACCCATGTGCCCTGTTTTGCTCATGTTCTGAATTTGGTGGTGCAGCGGTTCTTGGGCAGGTACCCGGGCTTACAGGATGTCCTGAAGCAGGCCAAGAAAGTCTGTGTGCATTTTCGAAGGTCATATAATGCCAGTGCTCGGCTGACAGACCTCCAAAGGGAATACAACCTGCCCAAAAACCGCCTAATCTGTGACATGCCCACCAGATGGAACTCTACATTGGCCATGCTGCAGCGGCTGCACACGCAGCAGAGGGCCATCAATGAGTACCTGTGCCAATATGGCAGCAGAACTGGGTCAGGGCGGCTTGGGTTTTTTCCCCCACACCAGTGGGCCTTGATCAGGGATGCATGCACTTTCCTGTCACCATTTGAGGAAGCCACAAGGATGGTGAGTAGTGACAGTGCATGCATCAGTGAGACTATCCCTCTTATTCACATGTTGGAGCACACGCTACGTGGAATAATGGACAGGGCCCTTGAGGAAGAAAAGAGGGAGGAAGAGGAGGACTTCCTTAACTCTTAAGGCCCCCTTTATCCAGACAGTGGTCCTGCTTGCCTGCCTAGCACACAGGAAGAGGACAAGGAGGAGGATGATTGTATCAGCAGCATGGAGGTGGAGCCTAGCACTCAGCATCAGCAGCAGCAGTCTTCAAGGGATCACTTACAGTCCCAAGGAACCCATGGACTTTTACGTGGCAAGGATGAGCTGGCTGCGGATCCTACCATCCTCAGTGATCCAGAGGACTGTGCCCCGAATGCCTCAGCAAACCTACGCTGCAGGGCCTCCCTGATCCTGCAAAGCCTGCGTAAGGATTCTCATGTTCGTGGTATTAAGGAGAGGGATCATTACTGATTGGCAACTCTCCTTGATCCACGTTACAAGAGTAAGGTTGCGGACCTTATCTTGCCGTCGCAGAGGGAGCGGAAGATGAAACATCTTCGGGAGGCCTTGCAGAAGGGTCTGTACAACGCGTTCCCAGAACCTGGGGGATTACCAAATCCTGGTCCTGGACAACGTGTTGCTGAGGCTTCGGTGAGTCACAGAAAGAGCGATGGAGAAGGTATGACCAGTTCCAGCAACCATCGCCAGCGTCTGGTTTACATGGTGCGGGAATACCTAGGGGCAAGATCAGACTTGGACACCTTCCCCACCGAAAATCCTCTGGCTTACTGGGTCTTGATGATGGATCACTGGCCAGAGCTTGCACAGTACGCAATTGAGCTACTGGCTTGTCCTGCATCCAGCGTTCTTTCAGAACGCACATTCAGTGCTGCTTGAGGCTTTGTGACCGAACACAGGGTGCGCTTTTCCACCGACTCCGTTGATCGACTGACCTTCATAAAAAATGAATCAGGCTTTGGTCAACATCAGCTACCAAGCGAACAAGCAAACTCCTGCACACGGGTGTATTTGTCCAATACTTTTTCAAGAATCTTCATGGAGAATCACATAAATGTCAAAAAGAAGTAATAACAGAGGTCTTGCTGCCCTTCGTGGATGGGGGAAGTCCTGGCAGAAAACAAAAGAAAAAAGAAAGGCGCACCAGCCTAGTGTATTACCGCTAGACAATTTATTAAATAGTAATAATATTAAAAATATTAAAAACTACTCACAGAGGACATGTCAGTCTTGTCAACAAACAATGAGGTATAATCCTCTCGGACCGCACTCCACAATGGGGGGGGCTTTGGAACTATGTTGCTGCTGCTGACACATTTTGAGGCTTCTGGGGCCTCTTCATCAGAGCTCAGCTCAGCTCTCTGATGAAGAGGCCCCAGTCGCCTTGTATCTGTGAGGGGTTGCAGTGTTGTGGCACCGCCACAAGTGTCTGAGGCCCAATTTTTCATACCCTGTTCTAGTATTTTTCTTTGTTTGATTATTTTCTCATTTCAGTTTTTTCTAGCTTTCTCCTACGTCAGGGGTGGCAAACACAAGGCCCGCAGGCCGAATCCAGCCTGCCAAATATATCATATTTTTTGGTATATCTATATATAAACCAATATATATATATATATATATATATTATATATATATATATATATATATATATATAGAAAAAAATCAAGAAGGTTAAAAAAATAAACCCTAATGGGTATTGATCCCAAGTGCACGGTGCTGCAACACGTATTATAGTGCGAATATGACATGTGTAGCTTCCATTAACAGAAATATTATAATATTCTTCTCCTAATGCCTATGATGGATAACTTGTGTAGAAAAGATGTAAACACCTATTTTCAGCCAGTGGTGTATGCAGGGGAGAGGAGGGAGCACCAACAGATGGGACACAGGAATCTATATTTGATGTCACCACTCTAGGCTTTTCCAATCATTGACGAGCACGCTTTCCTCTACCCTGAAGCCACCGCTGGCTCACACAGGGGATCATGTAACCAGACTGGAGCTAGCTGAAAATAGATAAGTCTGCGAGTCGGGGGAGGAGCAAATTACCCCGGGCGCTGACAACCCACACTACGCCACTGGTGTAAGCACAGATACAACCGGCCCTTTGAGGGCAACCAAACTGCTGATGCGGCCCCCGAAGAATTTGAGTTTGCCACCCCTGTCCTACGTTATCATAGTGTCATGTTTATTTTCCTGTACTAAATACTCAGCATCGTCAATGTAAACACCACAAATCTAGATTTGTTCTTTTAGGCAGCATTGATATAATAATAAGCCACACATTGTTGAGTATCCAAAAATATTAGGGCTGTTACTGATCAAAATTTTTGTGTTCGATTAATCATTTTTTTATTTTAATCGATTAATCTACTAATTTCGATTAATTATAACGCACATACAGATCCAACAACTTTTAGCTGATCTCCTTGCAGGCTGATTCCCAGTGCAGCTGCCAACAGCAGGATACAAAAAAAACACACAAAAGCAGCGCTCAATGGGAATAGGATTAAAACTTTTATAATCTTCAAGTAGGTAACAAAATAAATATTGCACTGGAGATAAAAATCGATGTAGCTACATAAACTGTAAAAATGGTGCGAGTAATACCAAATGGGTACCAAAAGCAGTCCATAAAAATATGTAGCCAAGTATTGATACTGGTATAAAAATGTGTACAACGATACCACTGCTGCAATCCAGATAGGAGAGGTTACCATCAGTCCGTCGGCATGTAAGCTGTCCCATGAAGGTAACTATCACAAACTCCAAAGTGGATGGTTGTAAAATCCCAGGTTAATAAAAGGAAGTGATAGAGGGAAGTGTAACAGCTACTATGTGGCAGATAGTAAGGTCCGCCACCATGCAGATATGAAAGCACAGCTAAGGAGCCCTTCAGATGGATACGGCAAGCCACGCGGTGGTGTCTTACGACTGACTTACTTACTGGATCTCCAACGGAAACTCCCTGAAGGCCCAGAAGCCGGCGGAGAGGCGAGTACCAATCAAAATAAATTTAATTTAAATCGATCAAAAATATTTTGATCGAATCAAAAAAAATTAAAGATTAATCGATTAATTAAAAGTTAATTTGCACAGCCCCTAAAAAATATGTATTGTTTCACACACACAACAAAAGGTGTCATTTTTATTTTTTATATTTCCAAAAATATCTTAATAGATTTTTTTTTTTATTGTCAAGAAATAGAGATTACACTTTGAAAAAAAAAAAAACAGAGAAAAAAAAGAAAAAAATAAAAACTTTTTTTGTTTTTTTTTAAACCCTCTCCAGAACATCCATTACATTCTTTAGTGTTCACAGTCCACCACTTGTGTTTTCTTTTTTATCTGCCCTAAGCAGATATTTATGTCCCCAATTTGAGACCTGCAGGACAACACCTCCTCAATTAAAGTGGTTGTAAACCCCACTTTTTTAATTTTTACCTACAGGTAAGCCTTATATAGGTTTAGGATATATTTCCCCTCACATAATGCGGCCGCTGATTGCAGCGGCGCATGCGCAGGGGGAATCCACGGTGAAAGGATCGGCATCGTTCAGAGTTAAGTATTTCATAATGAGCAATTATGCGGTGCATAATAGCTCATTATGGCTTTTGCCTTGCAGGTTTAAAAAAAAAAAAAAAATGTATATGCGGTTTACAACCGCTTTAAGACCTGGGAGCTGTAGGTGTCCAATCCACCCCCAAACAGCACGAATAACCTCCTGAAATTTGGAAACAAATCATGTATTACAATTATGCAGCCTACATCAATTACCTGAAGCCAGTGCTGTTATGACACTGACCTGATGTGGTGGCATTTTCCATGTCCTGCACATCCCGCCCGGGGTGGGGCTTGGCTCTGTGTGGGGTTTGTCTGCTCCACTCCTGCAGCTTGATTGCGCCCTATGAGATTGTAAAAAAAGGATATATGAATGAAAAAGATTAGAGGTCTGAAAGAGGAATATCAATCATTTCTTTTTGTAACATTGTGGTACAATTGTCTGTTTTTATACAATCTTTTAAGACCTGCAGTGGTTAGGGTACTGTGGTCTTCTTTCCATCTCCCAATCGCCAAGCATAATTGAATTTATCGCTACCATAGAAGGTAGAGGGGTAGTGGAGATGAATGCAGTTTCCAAGATGATTTTTTCCGAATGGATGAGTAGAGTATCCCCCCCCCCCAAGCAGCAAGAGCCAAGACTTCATGAAGGGTGTCCAGGTAAGAGAATAGCTTTATTGAGAGGCAGGTTACCTATACTTATACAGCAAAAGGGATACTTGATGTAAATCAGATAGACAATGACATCCTCCACGCCCCCAACATCATACAATGTGTTACTAATGAGGCCCCCCTTCAATAGACCTCTTTTAGGAGACAGACGTCCTGTCTCCGATAGAAACCACATGAGTTAATTACTGGTCATTTTGCCCAGACGAGGTGATTTAGAGGTAAGAACTTCTCACCTGGTAAACGATAGAAATTCACACAATGAACGCGCTTCTTGAGAGACAGACCAAAGATCATTTACATGACACATTGAGATATTGAGATCAGTTTAAGGAATAAAACCAATATCTCCAGGCAGAGAGCACCCTGGTATCCCTGCCATATACATATACCCTGATAGCCCCGATCTGGGGGACCAACGTATCCAAATTTCACTCCACCCAGATCGGTTCAGGGGTTTCTTAAAAAAACAAACCGAACCTATGAGAAAATCCAGAATAAAGTCTATTTTCTTCACAATACTCCCCCCTTAGTTCCATGGGTCGGCATAACCGCCTAGACCCTGCCAGTTGGCTAGCGGGATGTCCGGGTCAAAATTATACTTCCAAGTCGGTTTGGCGGGGAAAAGCCCATCCGCATTGCCGTTCTTGCTTGCCTGGGCGGTATTGGCAGTGTAAAATTGTAGGGCTGGAATGCAGACTCCAGCGCAGCAACCGGGGATTGTCTCCAGAGACTCGGTTGAGTCAGATGAGTGGGTTGTGGTCAGTGAGTAGGGTAAAGGCTAGGCCATAAAGGTACAGTTGGAGCTTCTTTAAGGCCCATACTAAAGCCAGGCATTCTTTTTCCATGGTGGCATAGCTGACCTTCCAAGGTAATAACTTGCAGCTGAGGTATGCCACCGGGTGCTCCATGCTGTCCTAAGTCCCTGTAACGCCGTTGCACACTCCGAGAACCAGGCTACCTGCTTGGGTGGGGACCTTTTGGTCAGGTCGGTGAGGGTTTCGCTAGGGTGCTATACTCTGGGACGAACTGTCTATAGGAACGCCAATACCTGCGTCTTGGTGGCGGGGCTGGGGCCAATTGGCTATGGCCTCTACTTTCGCGGTTTCGGGGCACTGTTTCCCAGACCCTACTCTAGGCCCTAGGTATTGAACCTCTGCCATGCCCCCCATGGCAGTTCTCGGGTTTCAGGGTGATTTTTTTTTTTTCCCCCATCCCAACTTGCTCTAGGTTACCTTGGTTAGCTGCCAGCAGGGTCGGGTTAAGGGAGTCCTGCACTAGCGTCAGTGGACGGGGCACAGATAGCGGCATGTCCTCGGAGCGCTCGAAGTACGGTTTCAACATGTTCACATGAAAGGCTTGTCTGCTCCTTTCAATCCGAACATTTTGGCCACAATATAGGTGGTGTCGCTAATCCGTTCACCACTTTAATAGCCCTGCCACGCTGCCTGTAGCTGTCCTTTTTGGATGGTCTGAGGGCTGATACCTTTTGCCCTACTTCCAGGTTCCTATCTCGTTGCTATCCTGTTTCTTGTCGTTCTTTCTTCTGGGCTGCCTGTAGGCTCTCCTGAACTGATTCGGTCAATGCCCGCAGGCAGTCCCGAAAAAACAGGGGACTTTTCTCCCGTATAGGAGTTCGAAGGGGGAGAACCCGGTCGACGCCTGGGGCACTTTCCCGGTAGGCAAACAGTAGATGGGGTAGAAATTTCTTCCCCATTGACCGCAGAACTCTGTGAACGTTGTGAGCATCTGCTTTAGCGTGCCATTAAATCGTTCACGAAAGGCTGTGGGTCTGGGGGTGGTAGGGGAAGCTAAATAACGGTTTCATCCCGCAGCTCTGCCATAATTTGTTGTGTGACAGTTGCCGTGAACTGTGTTCCCTGATCTGAGAGTATTTCCGGGGGGTACCCCGGGGAATCCTACTCGAGAAAAGATCCTGACTAGAGCTTCTGCTACTGCCACCGCCTCAGGGTACCTGGAGGCATAGTCCATCACCGTGAGGCGCTTCAAGAGGCGCTGGTTTGGTCTATATGCCACTCTGGAGAATAGTTCCTCCATTATAGGTAGGGACGGTAACTTGGCCTTGGGTGGTCCCCCCATTTCCCAATCCTTTCAACACGTGTCACATGTCCTGCAGTACGTCTGCAAGTCTTTTGATATCCCTGGCCAGAAGAACGTCTGGGTAAGGCGATCCTTAGTTGTCTTGATACCCAGATGTCCAGCTAGCGGATATCATGGCTGAGCTTTAGAAGCTCTGCCCTCTATTTGCGGGTACAACTAGCTGTCTTTTATAAACTTGGCTGCCCCACTTCCCACTCCCCCCTGTGACCCTATATAGCAGTCCTCCTTGTCCCAGTGGAATTTCTCTTGAGCATTACCTTCCTTAGGGGTACCTACGACGGCTTCCTGTAACCTGCTAATGGGATCTGACTGCTGGGCTTGGCCAAAGTCGTGTGGAGGGCCCCAGAAGGGGATAGGTCAGGGAATACTACAGGTTTTTGGTTCCTCCTACCTGGGGTTCCTCAGAGTGCATCTGTCCATCTCGGCGTGCTTGCGCCCTGGTAGTCACAGGGCAGGTTCCAGCGGGATCTGGGGTAAGCAGCTGTGAAGTTTAATGCACCCCAAATCATTCCCACAACAATACTTCCGCAGGTAGGCCTGACATAATGTCTACTTCCATCTGCTTGGCTCCGGTGCCCCAATTTAGCTGCACTTGGGCTGTGGGTAGTTGTGGATGGCCCTCCTGCCACTCTTACTGCAACAGTCCTGTTGTAGCGCACCTTCGCAGATATGGTGTGAGGTTGCACCAGAGTGAGGGTGCCCCAGAGTCTCATAGTGCCTTCAGCCTCCTTTTCCATCTACTGTGACCCATTGTCTGTGGTGCACCCGATTGTCCCCCCGGCTTGTGCTAGGTTCACCTCATGTATAACGGTCCATTTCTCTCAGATTCAGGGCTGTGGTCTTCCAGCGGCTCATGCTGATAGTGATGGGCGGCTGCCCTCGGGGTGTTGCCGCTCCCAATTGCCTCTGCGCCGCTGAGGCAATGTATCTTGTAATGCCCTGGTCGATTGCATTGGATGACATACCAATGGCGGTCTCCCGGTTAAAATTAGGTGGTGTAGTGGGTGGTACCACCGCGATCCGTCGTGGTGGGTCACAAGACCCAGTGTTGGGGTGCTGGACCTTAACCAGGGGACGTTTCCCACTAGCCTCCTCCTTTTCTTTCCCCTCGTGATGCTCGTCTGACAGCTTGGCCGCCTTCTCGATTGTGGCCGGCATTCTGTCTCTGACCCAGTCCTTGGTGTCTGCAGTGTGTGGTCAAAAAATTGTTCTAGCAATAGAGTTGTAGCACCTCCTTTAGTGTCCGCGGCTTGGCAGCCTGGTATCCAGTTTTTGGGGGCCACTCGATACATCCTAAAAGCTTATTCGTGTAGGAGTCTTGGCCCCCTTTCCGTAATGCCCAAAACTTTTTCCTGTAGGTCTCTGGGGTCACGGCATACCTGGCTAGCAGAATGTCCTTAACCCTGGCATAGTTGTTTATGGTTGTATCAGCAACTGCTCGGTATGCCTCCCCGCTGCTCTTCCCCGTGAGATTTGCTGCTTAGAATCGCGGGCCATTGCTCTGATTCCAGACCCTCCAAAGCGCATTGACGCTCAAAATCTTGTAGGTATGCGTCAATTTCCATTTCTCTATCCGAACACTTTTAAAACGCAGCATAGTTAATCTTTCTCCGCTGCTGCCCTCCATTTATAGATCCGCCTAATGGAAGCGGTGTCTCCTTGTTTAACGCTTGCCTTGTGGTGCTCTGCGTTCTGTGTTCACCTGCTCCAGGACCTGCATCACCATCTCCGTGTGGGATTGGCCCATATAGGTTTAGCCTCCACATCACCTTCTGTTGGAACTCGGCTTCCTCCTGGCTGACATTCGCCATGCTGCTGGTTTGGTCGCCCTCCATTCGTTCTGTTCTGCTATGAGGGTAGCTTTCTTTTTGTTGCTTGCCCCCTGACCTCGGTCTTCCAGCAGATCCTTTAGCGTTAGTCCTCTTTAGTCTCTCGTAATGCTGGGGCCATTCACCTGCTGTCTTTATGCGTCCCATTCAACCCCCGCTGCTTGCCACCATTGTTAAGACCTGCAGTGGTTAGGGTTCTTGCGGCCCTCTCCTTTCAATCTCCCAATCGCCGAGCATAATGGATTATTGCTACCATAGAAGGTAGAGGGGCAGTGGAGATGAATGCAGTTTCCAAGATGATTCTTCCGAATGTTTAGAGTATTCCCCCCCCCCCAAGCATGAGCCAAAGACTTCATGAAGGGTGCCCAGGTAAGAGAATAGCTTTATTGAGAGGCAGGTTACCTATACTTATACAGCAAAAGGGATACTTGATGTAATCAGATAGACAATGAATGAAATCCTCCACCTCCAACATCATACAATGTTTACTAACGAGCCCCCCTTCAATAGACCTCTTTTAGGAGACATACGTCTGTCTCCGATAGAATCCACATGAGTTAATTACTGGTCACTTGCCCAGACGAGGTGATTTAGAGGTAAGAACTTCTCACCACTGGTAAACGATAGAAATTCACACAATGAACGCTTCTTGAGAGACAGACCAAAGATCATTTACATGACACATTGAGATATTGAGATCAGTTTAAGGAATAAACCAATTATCTCCAGGCAGAGAGCACCCTGGTATCCAGGGGTTCTTAAAAAACAAACAGAACCTATGAGAAAATCCAGAATAAAAAAGTCTATTTTCTTCACACAATCCTTCTAGGCTTAACACATGATTTTATCCATTACCAAAGCTGCATCATTTCTCTATCTTTGGCCAAGTTTCCTACATGGAAAAACACCAAGTATCCACTGGATCACCTCTGTGTGACACCCTAACTAGGTTTGTTCTTGTGGCCAACACTCAGTGGCCGATCCTGACCTCCCTGGGCCCTAAGCAAAATGACATGGCACACTAAAAATGAGAAGCGAGGGGGCGCTGACGACCGTGACATGTTACAGTAAAGAAAGTTGCGAAGTGGGGGGAGGGGTGATCTGCTGTCGGAAATGACAATGTACATTAAATTGAGAAGCAGGGGTGCTGACTTCTTACCTCTTCTCCCATGCAGCCAGCAAGTTTGAGAAGCGGGGTGAGTGGGCGAAAATTATTTCTTATCAGACGGGGCCTCCAGTAATTTGGGGGGCCCTTCTCAGCTTTGCGTTGCCCTAAGGCGGCTTGCATAGTGAGCCTATAGGGCGGATCGGCCATACCAACACTTTTGCTACTGAGTCCATATGTGTAACCAACTGCTGAGCATACTCTCCTTTTACTGTATATTGACTTAAGTTGTATTATTTAAATCTAGTTAATAACAAATCTACATTAAAAAGGTCTCACATAAAAAGATCATAAATAGAATGAACGACCCAATTATTATGCCCAGAAACATAACCTTGACATCTATTCTTGAACTGTATATATACAACCTGAAAAAAAAAGCACATGCCCGCAAAATAATAAAAACAAAATAATCAGAGTACACATGAAAATTACTTACTACTCTACTACTTTTCTAATCCTCTCCATCTGCTCCGTCTCTCGTATTTTCAGGTCAGAACCATCTTTTACGCAACTGTTCCCTTGACCTCTGCACCCCCGAATTTCTGATGGATAGTCCTCTGAACATTCTCCATGATCTGAGCCTTCACTTTCTTTGGGTTCTTGTAAGTCTCCATTTTTGCAATCATAGTCCTCCTTTTTAAGGATTGCCACCATCTCGACCATCTCATCAAAGGACATGTTGGTGCTTTGTACCTCCTGCTCCTGGTGTGTGCTACCACCTGGCATCTCTCCTGCCTTGGGGTTGCAGCTTGCTGTGTGACCTTCATGATTTCTTCACCCGTCTTGCATTGACCGACTGAAAAGGGGCGTGGCAATTACTAGAGCTTCTTGCATGCGCAGTGTATAAAGGGATATTGCGTGAGTGAGAATGTCGTTCACAGTTTGTAGAAAAAGTCGGAAGAAACGATCGTGCAGTTACGACAATACGCAACTCGATTTTGGACTTTATGATCAGTGGATGAGTTTGTGGGTTAGATATGGGGAGAAAGCTTAGTATAAAAAGGCTTGACTGACATTAGCTATTTTTGCTTAATTTTGACTTGCAGAAATAATGGAGGCCTTCAGAGAACCGGAGTTGTTCAAAGGGGGTCCCCCCCGATGGCAGCAACCCCCCTTTTTTCTAGAATTTTTCTTTCACAAAAAAATTATTTATCCAGCCAAGATCCTGGCATTGTAATGCCCCCCCCCCCCCTAAAATAATCGACATATTGTTGCCACACATCAATGGCCTCATCAGGCACAAATGTCATGTAGTTTGTTGAGTCTCCTTAGGAAATTGTGCAATATGCAGCAGCAAAGAATGACATAGGTTCAGATTCCCTTAACAAACCTACAGTCCCCTGTCTTGTTGCACGCCCACCGGCTCTGTACACTGCTGTAAACTCGAGCTGTTCAAAGTAATACACCCGATCTACACTCGGCTGTTCTCAGCGCTTCAATTGGAAGCTCGCAGACGTTGAAAGCATGTGCAAGCCATTGGCGTTATCCCCGTCTTAAAGGGACATACGTTAATCATAATGAATAAATGCGGCACGCCAGGGGGCGTGGCCGAGTGATACACTCAGCGGTTATGGCCGTCACTGTATCACACGGGAGCGCTCCCACAAGCTAACCCCCTTGGGGGGGGGGGGGTAAACAGGATTTTCCAGTTAACGGCAGTCCTCTCCTCACGTTGAAAGCATGTGAGGAGAGGATAGATGATAATCGGCAAATTTTTCTGCGTTATTATGCCCCGTTCTTAAAGGGACATACGCTTGAATCATATATGACTTATATATTAACAGCTTACACTTGATTGAGATCTAACTAGAACGTAAGGGACCTTACTATACTGTAGTGGCGGGGGGATTTGTGCTCTGGTGGTACGCCTGGATCTGTTGGGAGTTTCTTTGGGCACCCATCTCGCTCCTGTCCCTTTTTGCGCAGGAAACACTTCAGTGTTGCTACCTTTGGGTGTTCGCCGGTCCAACCGCAAATTTTCATGATGATGTGTTTGGGTATGATTTTTCACACCTGATTGTTATGTCCTTGTTGACCATTTTGTACAGATGATTAATATTGATATGCAAAGTTTGTCTAAAAAGTTTTTTTTAGGGGGCGCATGCGTGGCGCTGAACGGGATGGTCGCCTGAGGAATTAGCTCCGCAGCATCAGGGCTGATCCCGGCTCAAGGAGGGCTATTATCTTACATTGGCACCTTCATTTTATCACCCCCTCGAGCCCTCTAAAGGCGGTGCATGTCGACCACCAAGAAGAAAAAGGATAGGGGCACTGCTCAGAAAACTCTGACCCATTACCTTCTCCGCACCCGTGAACTGTACGGCATGGCTCAAGATGGCGCCGCCGCGGGAGAGTCTGGCGCCCTTTCCCAAGCTCCTATCCCCTCTTCAACCCGCTCGCAGGAAGCTCCAGAGACCAACCCTGCAGCCTTATCCAAGGCCGACCTGGACTCTAGCCTGGAGGCGATGTATTCCAAGCTTGCCGCTAAGTTCCAATCGGAGCTACACAAGACCTCCCATACCCTGTCCCAGGAGATTGCGGCCTTGGGTACAAGAACGGAGAGGCTCGAAACGAAGCATGACGAGCTCGCCCTGGCCTATAACGACCTCAGTCGGGAGCATGAAAATCTGGCCTCGGCTTTTTTTTCGGTAATGCAAGCCCAATTGGAGGACCTTGACAACCGTAACCGACGCAACAATTTACGCCTGAGGGGTATCCCGGAGTCGGTAACGGAGCTTATCCCTGCAGTGGTACGTCTCTTTAAATCATTGCTTCCTAATTGCGACTCCCCGCGGCCCTCACTTGCGATCGGTTCCACCGGGCGCTTTGGCCGAAGCCACCTGTGGATAAACCTCCTGCTTGCAACACTTTGCCTGATTTTATTGGAAATCTTTATAAGCAGCCCTGATCTTTAATAAAGATATCCCGAATTTCTTTTATATATTCACTGGAGGACCTGTTTAATAAACGTCCTTATCCACGTGCCTGTAATCTACTTGTGGAATCTTGGATGCACTCGATGTATGACCATTGGCCATAAAACTACATGTGCTTTGATATATACTATCGCTACAAAATCCTTACCAAACTGCCCTGAAGAAGCCTCACGGCGAAACGTGCATCGGCGACTTTAAGGACCTCTTTGTACACAGTGGTTAATCCATATATTTGTACCCTCCCCTCCTTTTTTTTCTTCTTGTAATTGTATTGTAATGTATGTTTTATTTTTTACCTGATCATATTAAAATTTTGAAATTTTAAACAATTACTTCCTTGGCCTCAAAGTCCGACCATCAATACCTTTTCATAGTTATTGGTTTTCCCTTCTTTTTTCACCACATAGTATCATTTGACACAGGTTTTATAGGTCTTGCCCCGACACCTTTTGCTTGGCGTCTGAATGAATCTCTTCTCTCCGATGCGGCGATAGAGGCAGAGATACTACAATCCATTGACCAATATTTCGAACAGAACGCCCTCCCTGAGACCCCTATTTCTACGGTTTGGGCGGCTCATAAGGCCGTCCTGCGAGGTAAACTGATCGCACTCTCTTCCGCCCGTAATAAAATTAATAGACAGCGAATTCTTACCCTCACGTCTGAATTAGATGCCCTCTACAAAAATAAGGCCGACTATCCTGGAGACGCTGTGAGGGTGGACATAGATAGAAAGCGTCTGGAACTAGACTCCTTGCTCACTGACAAAGCTGAGAAGGCTCTAAGGTGGGCCAAGGCCAAGTTTCTCTTACATGGTAGCTCTCCCTCTGCCATGCTGGCTAGGAGGCTAAACCGCCTCACCAAGCCACCTCATATCTATAAACTCACGGATTAATCTGGCCTGACCACCTCTCACCCTCAAGAGATTCTGAAGATTTTCACCAAGTTTTACTCCTCCCTCCTGGCTCGGTCTCCTTCGGACCCTTCCGGGGAGGACCTGGCCTGGTTGGACTCTATCCCAATCCCTACCCTTTCCCCCTCTCCGGTTGAGACATTAAATTCCCCTATAGCTACTGAAGAAGTCTTGGCAGTCATCAAATCCCTGAAACTAGGATCGGCCTCGGGCCCGGATGGCTTTTCCTCTTTCTATTATAAGAAATTTGCCCCCTCCCTTGCTAGCAGGCTAGTGCATCTTTTTAATTCTGTCCTTCAGGGTGGCCCCCTACCGGAAGACATGCTTCTGGCAAACATGTCACTCATCCCAAAGCCTAACAAGAATCACTCCCTCCCTCAGAATTTTAGGCCCATTTCCGTTATCAATAATGATTTAAAAATTTTCAGTAGAATTTTGGCAGACCGTCTAGCGAGTATTATCCCCTCCCTTATTTCCCTTTTCAGGCTGGTTTCATCCCACATAGATTTATCACCGACAACATCCGCCTAGCAACTAATGTGATACAGGATGCCAATTTACACTCCAAAAAATTGATTTTGTTAAGCCTTGACATTCAAAAGGCATTTGATAGTGTATCATGGAACTATGTTTCCACCTTGCTGGGTCGCATGGGTTTCAGAGGTGAATTTCTGCAGGCCTTTCTAGCACTATATAACAACCCCAAGACCCGGATTAAGATCCCAGGCTGCACTTCTGATTTTTTTAGTTTAGGTAGGGGCACAAGACAGGGTTGTCCCCTCTCGCCCCTCATTTTTGCCTTGGCCCTAGAGCCCCTTGCCATTGAGCTGTTGAATACATGGCTGAATACAAGTTTTGCATGTATGCAGACGATGTATTGATGTTTATCTCAAACCCCCTGATAACCTTGCCTAATCTCTTTGGCTCTCTGAACAGATTTGCAAAGGTCTCTGGTCTTTCGGTCAATGTCTCCAAATCTGTCGCACTCCCCATAGGTTACTCCCACTCTGAGCTGGACCATCTCAGGCATACCTTTAAATTCTCCTGGGCGACCCATTCTCTCCCCTACTTAGGTATTAATCTGACTAGTGAATATCAAAAACTGTTTGACGCCAATTACCCCCCTATAGTCTCTAAATTAACACAACTTCTTAAATCCTGGGCCCCGCTCCATATCTCCTTTTTAGGCAGAGTAACTGCTCTCAAAATGACCTGTCTCCCTAAATTATTATATCTATTTCGTTCCCTCCCATTAAGACTTTCTAAACTATATATTCTCAAAATTCAGTCCCTGTTTAATAATTTCATTTGGAAAAATAGACCTCCTAGATTCTCAAAAGACGTTCTCTATCGTTCCTCCAAGGAGGGAGGACTCGGGGTCCCTCAAATTTGGCTATATTATTTATCAAGTAGATTTTCCCAACAGGCCCAATGGAACATTCGTAACCCTAGAGTCCCCTGGGTCAGATTTGAATATGATTCGATTTCCCCGTTCTATCTCCCGGGCCTCATGTGGTCCTCCAACCCGATAGGAGCTACCCTTCGATCTAAAAACTTGATAGTAGCGTCCTCCCTTTCCCTGTGGGATGGATATAAGGCCAAGTTTGGCCTGATCTCACGTCCCTCTTTGAACGCCTCTTGGAGATTCTCGTTTTTCTCCTGCCTTTGTTACCCCCGAGGCATTTCAAACCTCGGTTAACCTGGGTCTTACTAGACTCAAGGATCTCCTACAGGGTACGACCTTTGTTCCCTTCACCATGCTTCAGGAAAAGTTTGACATCCCTGGGAGAGAATTCTTTCATTATCTTCAAATCCGCCATTTTTTCCAATCCCAATATGGGACCCCCCATTCAGAACGGCCCTCAGATTTTGAGATGTTATGCTCTTCAGCCCCCAGGGGGAAAAGTTTAATTTCAGGGACCTATAGCATGTTGGTTCAGGCTAGCCATGCCCCCACAATTAAATATAGGACCCAGTGGGAGCGGGAGTTGCACTTAGACACAAACACATTGAACTGGCCAGCATGTTGGCTTAACATGCGTGGGTGCACTCTCTCTCTCACTGTCAGAGAAACAGCGGTTAAGCTGCTGACTCGTTGGTATTACACCCCAACACGTCTCCATAGTATTTTCCTACAAGCCTCCCCGTTATGCTTCAGGGACTGTGGAGAGCCAGGCTCATATCTCCATGTATATTGGGAATGTTCTAAACTTAAACCCACCTGGGCAGAAGCTCACAGACTTATAGATATTTTAGCTGGTGAACATGTGGCCCTGGGGCCTTCGCATTGTTTACTTTTCAACACTATCCAGGATCTACCAGTTCCCATTATGAGACTGATTCACTCTATTTGTCTGGCAGTGTTGTGGGCCATCGCCTTATGCTGGAAAAAAGATCTAGTTCCCTTTTCACTGGTTACATCTAGACTTGATCAAATGATGTTATCTGAAAAGATATTCCATACCCTGCATGACTCTCTCCCCAAGTTTAATGCCAAATGGAACCCGTGGTTTATCTTTAGACTCCAAGACTGATCCCCCCCCCCCTTGTTTCCTTTTTTTTTAATTATTTTCCTCTTTTTTTTTTCTACCTTCGGTCATTGTTAGGTCTAGGGTCTCTCCTTAGACAGGTTTATCGTTTAGAGCATGGTCATATTTTATGATATCAGTTTATGTCAGTTGGGTTATCGTTGGCTATCAAGGTTTTTTTTTGGTTCCTGCAATCTGCCTGTTGATACATGTGTCCTGTTATATCTCTTTGACTACTCATTGTACTCACTGGCAATGTATGCATGCCTTTTCTCTGACCATGTAATGTCTATATATTCAATACAATTGTGTTGAAATATAAAAAGTTTTTTTTACTTTATTTTTATATTGTATAGTGTGACGCTGGTCTGGATACTAGCCCCTGACGTAGGGACGAACAGCTGCCGGAAACACGTTGGGCCTTCTGGACAACTTCTTGGGTACCCACGTATTTTTGACATCATAAATGTTTTTAATATTGTATATTTTGTATAAATTTGTTAATCTTTATTCATATTTAATTTTTTGTTGTTGCCTTTAAAGTAGCATTAGCAGCCACCCCCCTTTACATTACACCATGAGACCGTCAGTCAGTCAGTGTCAGTTATTGAGAGAGAAGGAAGGACGCTCTCCAACGAGTCTCTCTCTCAGGGATAGCTCAGCCAGGCAGGGTCCTCCCACTGTGCGGCTCCAGGCCTCGCAGGCAAGCAGGGCTTCCACCTCCCTGTCTCCCTGTCTTGGCTGCCACTACTTACAATTTACCTCTCCCTGGGTACCTCCGGTTCAGTGATCCAGCCCTCCCCTGGATTCTCTTCACTCCAGGTAAGAGCCTCGCTGGGACCACTGACGGCCGTCCTTTTGAGGACAGCCGCCACAAACATCCATGCCCCACGGCTCTCCCCTGCTCCCCTGCTCCTTCTTCCCTTCCACGGTTCCTCCCCGGGTGCTTTTTCCCGAGAACCGCGCCAGCCTGTGGGGAATCGCGGGCCGCCGCAATCTAGGAAAGACCGCGGCTTCACTTGCGGCCTACCGCCGCGCCGATCCCCACATGCTGCTACAGGCCAGAAATCCCCCACCTCACACCAGAAGCATCTCCACATCACCATCACTGCTCGGGCGTCCTTTGCGCCATGCAGCCCTACTAGCCTTCGATCGTGGCAGCAGCGGCAGCCGCGACTCAGGAAAGGCCGCGGCTTCATCCGCGGCCTAGCGGCGTGCCGCTCCCCACCTCCAACTATTGGTACTTTTCCCCCAATCGGGCCAGGAAGCCCCCCCCCACCCTTGCAGAGTCCCCTCGCCCCCGATCATCCTTCTCAGCCCCCCTGGCGGCACAGACAGTGATCTCCTTAGCCTGGTACCCCCCAGCCTGGATCCTGCTGTCAGGTTGGTGGCCAGCTTGCTCCATCCAGCCCTATCTCCCCCTGCTCATACTCATTTATAACTTGATCCAGGGCTAAAACCCGATCGCCTATTTAGGGGTCAGGAAGGAATTTTTTCCCTACCACAGCATATTGGCACAGCGTGGTCAGGGTTTTTTGCCTTCCTCTGGACCAAGCCAGGATCAGAGGATTCGGTTATCCTTGAGAATCCACCCCCCCACTCCTGCCATGGTTAATCGGCAATACTCGGCGGAGAACATTTGGGATCTGGAGCGATTTGCCGCAATTCTGTCGGCCGCTACCAAAAAGACCCTAGGAAATCTGCGACTTTTGAGGATCGAGCGACGATCGACTACAAAAAATCGCAGGCAGTTACCACAGCCAAAGCACATATCATGTGCTTTGATTAACACTAGATCGGCAGTAAAACATCGATTAGAAATCCACGATTTCTTATTGCAACATGACTTAGACTGCCTCTTTATCACAGAGAGCTGGCTCACAGCCGACTGTAACACCATTCTTGGAGAATTGGTGCCAGAAAACGACCGTATTATAACGGAAAATAGAATAGGGCAAAGAGGAGGAGGATTGGCGGTGATTCATAAGACACGTCTTGTGATCACAAAACCAAGCCTCCAAAACCCTCTTCCATTCATGGAAACCCTTACTCTCCAACTGCAAGTAAACGGCCAGGAGACCGTCCGGATTCTACTCTGCTATAGGCCACCTGGCCCCAAGTCGCAGCTGCTCCCATCCTTGACGGATTTTGTCTCCACCTACACCCTGAATAGCAGACACCTTTTGCTGCTCGGGGACTTCAATCTCTGGGCCAACTCCCCGCAAGACCCCATTGCCGACGCCTGCATCGACCACCTAGAAGGATTAGGGCTTCAGCAACTAGTATGTGGGCCCACACATGCTTCAGGTCATACGCTCGATCTTATTTTCAGACAAGATCTGGAAATAAAAATCTTGGAAAATGAACCATTGCCATGGACAGATCACCATGCAATTAAATTCATTATTTCCGATTTCCCCCCCTTAACAAAAACATCAAATCCAGTGACAACACACTGGACTAGATGTCAGAAGAAGCTCCACTCTGAGCTTTTCAAAGCCACGTTAGGGGAAAAAATAAATACAATTCAGCCGCACCAAACAGCGGAAGAAACATTGGTGGCCATAAACACAGCACTATTGCAGTCAGCTGACTTGATAGCGCCTAAACGAAAGACCCAGATCAGGAAAAATAACTCCGGCTGGTTCAACAACCAGCTGGCGTTACTGAAGCAAGAGCGCAGAAGGGCAGAAGCAGCCTGGAAAATAAACTCTTCAGATGAGAACCTCTCGATCTACAAGGTAATAACTAGAAAATACTACAAACAAATCTTTGAAGCCAAGAAAAATTATTTTTCTGAGGCTATCAACGGTGCCCTAAATCGCCCCCGCGAACTCTTCAAGCTGGTCACTCAGACCATGAATCCAGGATGTCTTGTGGCCCCCAACTTGGATTCACAAGAATTTTGCGATGAGTTAGCGGATTGCTTCATTACCAAAATTGAGGTAATCCGGCAAGGCATTCAGCAAATCAATCGCTCTTCCAGCCCCCCCGGAGTCGATTACACTGCACCGGCAGTAAGTCACCACAGTTAGGTGAGTTCACGCTGGAACCCATCTCCATTCAGACCACTAAAAATATCATCGGCACTCTGCGCAACAGCACTGCGCCAAATGATATTATCCCCACCAAACTGCTGAAGGAATGCGCCGACATCTTGGCACCTCCTGTCACGCAGCTTGTCAACCAATCCTTCAAGCAGGGCATAATGCCCTCCCAGTTGAAGGAGGGCTTCATTCAACCCATCCTGAAGAAAGCCACCCTGGATCCTAAGGATCCACTCAACTGGCGCCCCATAACAGGCCTAAATGTTCTCTCCAAGGTAATGGAGAAAGCAGTGGTGCAGCAGCTGCAACAGCATCTAGACACCCACAACTTACTCGACCCATTTCAATCAGGATTCCGTCCCGGACACGGGACGGAAACTGCATTGCTTAAGATATGGGACGACGTTCTCGAGGCCACAGACGAAGGAGAATCTTCTCTTCTGGTTCTGCTGGACCTAAGCGCAGCCTTTGATACAGTAGATCACAAGCTGTTGCTGACTCGGCTGGCTAAAATAGCTAAAGTCGCAGAACGCGATCTATCCTGGTTCTCCTCTTTTTTGGAAAACCGATCGCAAATAGTGAAGCTAGGACCCTTCACTTCTGAACAACGCACATTATCGTGCGGGGTCCCTCAAGGATCTCCCCTGTCGCCGATGTTATTCAACATCTATGTGCGTCCTCTTTTCAAAATCATCAGCAGCCAAAAACTGCTATATCACTCCTATGCAGATGACACGCAACTGTACTTCCGCATTTGCAATAAAAAGGATCACCACCTCAATCTAGAGACATGCCTCTCTTTGATAGAGGACTGGATGACAAAGAGTTATCTCAAACTCAACGGAGCAAAAACAGAACTTCTTCTGTTTCACGCCAAGCGTAGGAATCTATCGACACCAACTTGGATCCCGCCGCCCATTCTGGGCAAAATTATCACCCCTAGCGCCAAAGTCAAAAGTCTTGGGGTCATCTTTGACTCCGACATGACAATGAACGCACAAATAGGGTCAGTAGTCAGCGGATCTCACCATCTGCTGCGCCTACTACGCAGACTCACGCCTTTTATTCCCAAGAAAGACATAGCGGTCGTGGTGGGAGCGATTGTAAATTCCAGACTGGACTATGCAAATGCCCTTTACCTCGGACTCCCCAAGTACCAGATCGCTCGTCTTCAAGTCGTTCAAAATACGGCCGCCAGACTTGTGACTGGGAAAAAACCATGGGAATCAATCTCACCTTCACTGAGATCCCTCCACTGGCTACCAGTTAGAGACAGAATCTCCTTTAAAGCTCTCTGTCTAACGCATAGATGTATCCATGGGAATGCTCCCCATTATCTATGCGAAAAATTACAAGTTCACAATCCCAATCGTATTCTACGATCCACCAATCAAAATCGGCTTCAGATACCAAAAGCCAGATTCAAGTCCAAAGGAGACAGGAGATTCGCTGTCCAAGGTCCCAGACTATGGAACGCCTTACCAGCCAGCATTCGGCTGGAGGAGAACTATCTAGTCTTCAGGAGAAAGATTAAGACGCATCTCTTTTGATCTCAAAGGAGACAGGAACAACAAGCGCCCAGAGGCGATTTACTTCGCATGTGCTGCGCTATATAAGTTTTCATTCATTCATTCATTCATTCATCCTCAAGTGTATGAAAAAATGACAATAAGTAAAGTGTGTTTGAATTGAATTTGTACCCAAAATTAATGGATATAATAAAGTGCTGGTGCTCAACTAATAGATAACGCATAAATACATCAATACAATAATGAATAGGTAAAGTGCTCAAATAGTGTTGATCCTATAATCAATTAAATAAACTGAAATATATCCACAGTTATATCAAGGTAAAACTTAAAGAGCAAAATAAATCAAATAGTCCAAAAAGAATGTATTCTGATTTCATGCAAATAAAGTGCTGCGTGCTCCGTGCAAAGGAAAAGTGAATCACTCAGTGCTCGCTCCCAATGGTCCCGCACTCACCGGATCCAATTCCCCCTACAGGGTTGACAGGCATTCACAATGCATAATCCGTGCTGTGTTCTGACAGTATCCCAGTGTATGATCCTCTTTACAGCTCAAAAGAAGAGATGAATAAAGCACCCAATAGTGTGATATCGTTTTTTTTTAAATATCCACGATTTTATTCAACAAAAAAGGTACTCACATTTACAAAAATGGGTTAAAAGCCTTGTACTGAAGTGCTGTGACCAAGAGATACGATCGCTCTACCGGTTTCGTCTCTCTGCCGTCATCTGGAGGCGCTCCAGATGACATCAGAGAGAATAGGGCTGGAAAACTGAATTGTTAGCATTATGGCCAGTCATTTACACAGAAGGAAATAGTAATTGTGCTTCACTGATGCACCTTACCATTTAGCACTTCATGGTCATTAAAGATGTGCAATGCAATGTAGCAGTAATGGTACTATCAGTATAGTTGATGTGTGGTGCAAGTGCACAACTGTTAACTGGGAGATAAATTTGTCACATTATTATTTTCAAAAGGATATTGTTGCTGGGGTGGCGCTAGTTGAGTTTATGCCATATTGGGGGAGATGTACTAAAAATGGAGCATTTAAAATCTCGTGCAGCTTTGCATGGTAGCCAAACAGCTTTTAATGTCAGCTTGTTTAATTAATATTTGACAATGAAACCTGGAAGCCAATTGGTTTCTATGCCAAGCTGTACCCGATTTTGCACTCTCCAGTTTTAGTAAATACCCCCTATAGTTTAAAAAAAATAGTTTGTGGATAAGAGCATTCCCATTAACTGTCTATTCTTTGGTTTTGTGATATGTATGCAATAAAAATTTTAACCACTTAAGGACCCATTCACACCGATATATGTCGGCAGAATGGCACGGATGGGCACAATCACGTACCTGTACGTGTCTCTTTAAGCCCAGCCGGTCCGAAGCTCCGTGACCGCGCCCGCGGGACCCGCGGACCCGATCGCCGCCGGTGTCCCACGATCGGTCACCGGAGGTGAAGAACGGGGAGAGGTGTGTGTAAACACACCTTCCCCGTTCTTCATTGTGGCAGTGTCCATGATCGTCTGTTCCCTGATATAGGGAAAGACGATCACTGACGTCACACGTCTAGCCCCGCCCCCTACAGTTAGAAACATATATGAGGTCACACTTAACCCCTACAGTGCCCCCTAGTGGTTAACTCCTAAACTGCAATTGTCATTTTCACAGTAAACAGTGCATTTTTATAGCATTTTTTGCTGTGAAAATGACAATGGTCCCAAAAATGTGTCAAAATTGTCCGAAGTGTCTGCCATAATGTCGCAGTCACAAAAAAAAAAAGCTGATCCCCGCCATTAGTGTAAAAAATTATTAATAAAAATGCAATAAAACTATCCCCTATTTTGTAAATGCTATAAATTTTGCGCAAACCAATCGATAAACGCTTATTGCGTTTTTTTTTACCAAAAATAGGTAGAAGAATACGTATCGGCCTAAACTGTGGAAAACTATTTTTTTTATATATATTTTTGGGGGATATTTAATATAGCAAAAAGTAAAAAATATTGAATTTTTTTCAAAATTGTCGCTCTATTTTTGTTTACAGTGCAAAAAAAAAAAAAAAACACAGAGGTGATCAAATGCCACCAAAAGAAAGCTCTATTTGTGGGAAAAAAAAGACACCAATTTTGTTTGGGAGCCACAACGCAGATGTCAGTTAAAGCGACGCAGTGCCTTAACCTGCATAATTGTCCGGGTCTTAACTGGTTAAAAAAAAACAAAAACTGAACAAATAATGAATAGGAATGAAAAAAATGGTTTTGTGAATTTATGGTACGCTGATGTATGTTATCCTGGCTATTTTCCAACATGCATGACCTCTAACCTATGCCTAGGCCCTGAAATAATCACCTAACCATAAACATTTAACCATCTCAACACTCTGTGTGTCTTGTGGACATGCAGAGCAGGGCTCAGGCGCACTTGGCAGGGGGAGGAGCCAGGAGTGTCGGCAGGGGACCCAAGAAGAGGAGGATCGGAACTGCCCTGTTTAAAAATGTATGACATGTTGGATATTTAAAAAAAATACAACCACTTTAAGCTTTGCCAATAAAACCTAGATGCTGATTGGTTACCATGCACAGCTGCATCAGATTTTGTGTGCACCAGTTTTAGTAATTCAACCCTGTGGTGTTAAATGTTCCCAACCTAAAGAGAAACTAAATATTACCACTTACAATGAACGTTTAACTTAGATTTATCTGACATTTAAGTATTCATGAGACTCAACCCTAAGATAATCTTCAGGGGCTGGGTTTACACTAATGCAAATTAAATTCGGGTTTCCCTACATGCAATTCACATGTCAGGAGATTGTGTCCTGCTCTTTATGGAGCGGATTCACACGTCTACAGAGCTGCTCTGAAGCAAATTAAACAGAAGTCCTGTGTGTCTTCTGGTCTGTTTCAGGTATGAATTCAGCCCACAAATTCGGGCTGAAATCGGACCTGAAATGGTTAACGGGGACCCACCAGACCCCTGCTGTGAGCTGCTCCGTGCTGTGAACCCAGCCTTAAAGTTAAACAAACTTCTAAAAGCATGTACTTATGTTATGAGGTGCCAAAACAGTCATGAGCAGAATCATTCAGTCATATGTTGAGGAAGCCCAACATTGTGACGGAGCAATAGGAATGTGTAGATGGGTCTTTGCAGCAACTCTGACACTACCACTACTACTGATATTACGGGGTCAATTTATACAAATATTTAGTAGACAAATATATCACAAGCATTCACACAGTTGCTGCGAATGATACCATAATTTGTCTAATATGTTTATTTACCATGATTGTCAGTTCTGTCTAGTAGCCATAAATAAACAAAATATGGGAATAATTCATGAAGATAATGAAAATAGATCCCTCAGTGTCAAAACTTTGCTTGTCAGATTGACTCGCCATTCGGCCATCACTGCCTGCTGAAGATTTGTATAGGCACCTCTAGGTGCTTGTACTTTATAACTGCAGTCTTGTAAAGAATTTTATGTTAGCAATAAATGCAGAAATAACAAGAAATATCATGAAATACTACACAATTTAAAGGAAATTGTGATTTACAGAATAAACAATGTACCCAGCAGCTGCAGATCTCTTATTAATTTAACAGTAAACTCATAAAAAAGAAAACTCCTAGCAAATATTAACTGAAAACAATAATAGCGCAGATGACAAAAATCCAGAACATTCTGTAGACACTAAAACACAAGTGGATCAAACTTGTCCACCAATAGTAATTTTGTGTAATTATTAGGAATGCATTAAATCATTACTCTGTGCCAACTTCCAAGGATTAAAATAACTTTTATTTCAATATTTCAAAATCTTTCCTATTAATAACATCCTACTTTATTTTGTATTGCCACTTTATTAACTGTGATAGCAAGTGTCATCAGATGTAAACACATAGGGGCAGATTCACAGAGAAATGGATTATCGTAGCGTATCAGAAATACACTACGCCGCCGTTTTTTACCTTGCTCTACGTGGAATTCAGGTAGATTTTCTACGGTAAACGACGGCGGCGTAGTGTATTTCTCCCGTCGCAATCCATCTGCGCGAGTAGGGGGCGTGAAACATTTAAATTAGGCGCGTTCCCGCGGCGATCGATCTGCGCATGCTCCGTTCGCAAATTTCCCGCCGTGCATTGCGCGAAATCACGTCGTGACGTCATTCGTTGTTTATGTAGCGTACTTTACGGGCGATCCACGTCCCGACGAGTTACGTAAACAAAATAAAATTTTAAATAAATTCGAAGCGGGAACGACGGCCATACTTAACATGGGCTACGTAAAGTTAGAGCAGCAAAAAGCTGCTCTAACATTACGTATAAAAAAATAGACGAAAACGAGTGCGACGCCCGCTCGTATGTTCGTGAATCCCCGTAAAAACACATTTGCATATCCCGACGCACCAAAACGACGCGAACTCCTCCCAGCGGCCGCAAATAGATGGCAGCGTAGATCCGAAGGCTTACGAAGACGTAAGCCTCTCGGATCGAAGCCCGAAGCCGGCGTATCATGGTTTGAGGATTCAAACTAGTGATATGCCGCGCGAAATTTGAAATTACTCCTGTCTAACCCCAGTTAGACAGGCGTAATTGTTTTGTGAATCTGCCCCATATTTCCTCCCTTAATCAAACCTGCTATCTCTTTTTAAAAGCAAAAGATACAGTGAACAGAACAAACTTCTGTTTCAATCTTACATTTTTGATATTTTCCAACTATCCTAGTTCTAATGCCGCGTACACACGATCACTTTTCGGCATGAAAAAAAATGTAATTTTTCAGCATGTCCAAAAAACAACGTTTTTCCAACTTCATCATTAAAAACTATGGGCCAGATTCACAGAGCGATTACTCCTGTCTATCTCGTGTTAGACTGGAGTACTTTCAAATTACGCGCGTTTTTTCACTACTCTGAAACCTCAAACCATGAAATTACGGCTGTGGGCTTCAATCCGACTGGCTTACGTGTTCGTACGCCTTCGGATCTACGCTGCAATAAATTTGCAGCCGCTGGGTGGAGTTCCCGTCGTTTTCCGCGTCGGGGTATGCAAATGAGCTTTTGCCGACTATCCACGAAATTACGAACGTCTATCGCAATCTCTTACGGCATCTTTAGTCATCTTTTTGCTGCGTAAAACTATACCAGCTTTTTGCTGGTCTAATATTAGACAGCCCATGTTAAGTATGGCCGTCGTTCCCGTGTCGAATATCAACGTTTTCCGACGTCTTTTTTTATTTTTGACGTAAAACGTCCGGGAATAGGAATGTCCGTAAACAACGCTACTCAAACAATGAATGACGTATCGACGTTATTTCGCGCAATGCGTGGCGGGAAATTTCTGAACGGAGCATGCGCAGTTCGATCGCCGCGGGGACGCGCCTAATTTAAATGCTTCACACCCCCTAATCGCGTATTTCGATTACGTGGCGAGAAATACACTACGCCGCTGTACCGTAAGGGACAAAATCTACCAGGATTCATCGTACAGCCTGGTAAAATACGGCAGCGTAGTGTATCTCTGATACTCTGCGCCAATGTAATTGTATCTGAATCTGGCCCTATGTTGCCCACACACAATTGTTTATGAAAAATGATGAACAAAGCACGGTGACGTACAACACGTATGACGGCACTCTAAAGGGGAAGTTCTATTCGCCTTTGGGCTGCTTTTAGCTGATTCCTTGTTAGTAAAAGACGATTTGCGCTTTTTTGTCTGTTACAGTGTGATGAATGTGCTTACTCCATTATGAATGGTAGTTTTACCAGAACGAGCGCTCCCGTCTCATAACTTGCTTCTGATTATGCGCTGGTTTAATGTCGTTTTAGCCACACACGATAATTTTTTACAACACAAAACACGTCATTTTCAAAAACGACATAAAAAATTCAAGCATGTTCGAAGCATGTTGAAGCCCGCACACGAAGCCCGCACACGATCATTTTAAATGACGTTTTTAAAAATGTAATTTTATTTTATCACAAAAAACGATGACATTTATTAGAATATTAAATATTAAAAAAGTGTATTTAGTGACTCAAGGATTCACACTCTAAATCAATTTCCATCTCTGGTATGTTTAGTAAATTCTGCAACTTTACCAGGGGATAGGGATGGGCTGAACGAACCCCTGTTCGGTTCGCACTAGAACTTTCAAACATCGGGAAAGTTCGGCACTGAATAACAAACCCCATTGAAGTCTATGGGACCGAACACGAAAAATCAAAAGTGCTTATTTTAAAGGCTTATATGCAAGTGATTGGGCATACAATGGTATGGGGTCTGGGTACTGCCCTGGGGGACATGTATCAATGAAAAACAAGTTTGTAAAGAACGTCATTTTTAAATGAGCAGTGATTTATTGATGCTTAAAGTGAATGTATAAAAATGAAAAATTCCTTTCAATATAGTGCCGGGGGGCAGTCCCCTTAGTCCACCTGTAAAGTGACACATCTGTACTGTGTATAGAAGCTGCTGCAGCAATAATTCCATTTATAAGGCCCAAAAAATGAAACTTTCTTTATTTTGTAAGCAACGGCTTGGGGAGCCAGCCTGTATGATGAGATCACAAAGTAGTGCACAGGGAACAAGAGTAGAGATTTTATGGATAAATTCTGGTGTCTCTACTACAGACTTTGGTTTTCTACTTCTGTAAGTGGTGCACAAAAATAGTTCTTTGGGTGTCGGTGGCGCCTTCACAGCGTAATCCTATAGAGGTGCTCTTGATGAAAGCAAGAATTGGCCTTGCTGTCAAAAATTTCAATTATATGCAGCCATCAGGGGCTATATAGCTGCTGGTAATCCAGAACTGATTCATTTTGATAAGAGTCAGACAGTCCACAGAGTCTGTCTACAGACGCGTTCTATGATCAGTAACAAAACCTCCAGCAGCACTGAATGCCCGTTCGGAAAACACGCTGGATGCAGGGCAGCCCAGTAGCTCAGTAGCATACTGCGCAAGTTCTGGCCAGTGGTCTATTCTCATGACCCAGGAAGCCAGTGTATTGTTGACTGTAAAGCTCTCCATCTCTATTTTCGCCCCTATATAATTGTCCACCATGTGATACAGATGCTGCCGATTGGGATGTGGAAGCCCTGTGTGGTGAAGACTAAAAAAATTCAGAAATGCATCACTTAGGTCTATTCCACCGCTCCTCTCTTGACCAACAAATGCCTCAATACTATGTTTTCCATGACATTGCAATCTGCCAGATTCTAGAAAAGTGTTCGATAAACTTCTCTTTAAGGTGTCCTCAAGAGATTCCATCTTCTGCACTCTCTGTGGGGACGGGATGAGTTCTGAGACTTTCCCCTTATAACGGTGTTTAAGGAGGACTGTCAACCAATAGTGATCCTTTTCCCTTACGTCATTTACTCTTGGGTCCTATCACAGGCTTTGAAGCATGAGGGAACCCATGCACCGCAAATTTGCGGAGGCATGAGAAGCAGACTCTTCGGGGTCACTGAGGATTATAGTATCTGGAACTGCCTCCTCCCAGCCACGTACTACTCCCAAGGGTTCTGCGAATGGAAAACCATCTCTTACTGTTTGACGTATGTCTTCCTCTGCTTCCATGCCTCCGAAACTGCCAGAATCCTCTTCCTCCTCCTCTCTCTCCTCATGTGTGTTCTGTGGCATAGAAACAATGGTGTCTGCTTAAAGTGTGCCTTGAGAGGAAATGAAGTCCTCCTCTTCGTCCCGCTGCTCTGCTTCGAGTGCCCTGTCCATAATGCCACACATTGTCTGCTCCAGCAAGAACACAACAGTGATTGTGTCACTGATGCATGCATTGTCACGGCTCATCATCCTTGTGGCCTCCTCAAATGGTGACAGTACAGCACATGCATCCTCTATGAGCAGCCATTGGTGGGGAGGAAAAAAGCAGAGCTGAGCCAGCCTCATTGTCCCATACTCACACAGGTACTCGTTGATGGCCCTCTGCTGCATGTGCAGCTGCTGCAGCATTGCCAAAGTCAAGTTTCACCTGGTGGGCATGTCACAAATCAGGAGGTTTACAGGAAGGTGGAATTCCCACTGAATTTCAGCCAACCAAGCACTGGCTGAGTATGAACGTCTAAAATGGCTACACACTCTTTTGGCTTGCTTTCGTAGATCTTCCAACCCTGGGTACCTATTTATGAAATGCTGCACCACCAAGTTTAGGACGCAAGTGGCATGTGTCCTCTTACACTCAATGGGACTGAAAAGTTTCATACTTAAGCTTGGATCACCCTTGAGATATTTGTATATCGTAATCATATCTCCTCTCAAGAGTCTCTTCTCCAGGGATAACTTCAAATTATATTTGTAGGTTTTTTTATTTATGCACTTTAATAATAGGTAGCGCTTTACCAGTTTTTGATCTATTGCTAACAACAAAGATGTTGCTATCAGTATAGCATTGTGCATCAGATTAAATGATCGACCATGTTAAGACTTGCCATAAGTGGCAGCCTTGTCTAGGCTCAGTGTTATAGATATGACCCCAGAGATGACCTTGCACTAAAGTTAGTACCTTAAAAAGCAAAGGTTTACATTCTTTATCCCAGATATGGTTCAGCCTCGTACCACTGGCACCAAATAAGATTCTGTATATAATAAAAACATATAATGGTGCACAATACACCTACTAAAACTATATTGTACTCTAAGGCCGCGTACACACCATGAAATAAATCTGATCAAATCGGTCTGACAGACCGTTTTGATCGGATTTGTCTGCTGGGATAGATTGGTTTGATCGTGTACATACGATCAAACCAAAATCCCCGCCGGCAGACAGCGCGGTTACGTGGCGGTGACGTTGACGCCGCAAAGGCACCGTCTCCAGAAAGTAAAACACTTCCGCGCATGCGTCAAATCCATTTGACGCATGTGCGGACAGATATGTCTGCTGGTTAGCGTACTAACCAGCAGACATGTCGGGCGGATGGGTTCCCAGCAGACAGATTTTAAAGCATGCTTTAAAATCTGTCTGCTGGAAAAATCTGTCTGTCCGCCCGTACACATGATCGAATTTGTCTGCTGAAACGGTCCGTCGGACCGTTTTCAGCAGATAGATTTGATCGTGTGTAGGCGGCCTAAGAAGATTGTACTCTTGAAAGCTACAGAATTGGTCTGAATTATATACAAGAAGTCAATCCAGTTAGTGGATCCATTAACCACTTCAGTCCCCGCTTATCGTCAATTGACGGCAGCTTAGGGGATCTGAATATCCAAGCTGCCGTCAATTGACGGCATCGTTTTCTCCAGCCACTGGGGGGCGCGCGCGCACCCGGCGCGTCCCCGAGATGCCGATGCGCGTGCCTGGCGGTCGAGATGTCCGCCAGGTACCCGCTGATCGGCAGTTTTAGAGCAGGGACGTGGAGCTCTGTGTGTAAACACAGAGCTCCACGTCCTGTCAGTGAGAGGAGACAGATGCTGTTTCTCTTGTACATAGGGAGACAGAATTGGTCACCTCCCCCAGTCACTTCCCTCCCCCCACACAGTTAGAACACACCCAGGACTCACATTTAACCCCTTCCTCACCCCCTAGTGTTAACCCCTTCACTGCCAGTCACATTTATACAGTAATTAGTGCGTTTTTATAGCACTGATCGCTGTATAAATGTGAATGGTCCCAAAAATTTGTCAAAAGTGTCCGATGTGTCCGTTGCAATATCGCAGTCCTGACAAAAAAAAAATTGTCAGAATTCTATCCCTTATTTCCTAGCCACTATAACCTTTGCGCAAACCAATTACTATACGCTTATTGTGATTGTTTTTTTTACCAAAAATATGTAGAATACATATCGGCCTAAACTGAGAAAAAAATATATATATTTTTTAAAAAATTGCATTTTTATTATAGCAAAAAGTAAAAAATATTCTGTGTTTTTTTTTCAAAATTGTCGCTCTTTTTTGTTTATAGCGCAAAAAAAAACCCGCAGAGGTGATCAAATACCACCAAAAGAAAGCTCTATGTGTGGGGAAAAAAAGGACGTCAATTTTGTTTGTAAGACACGTCGCACGACCGCGCAATTTTTATTTAAAGCGACGCAGTGCTGAAAGCTGAAATTTCGCCTGGGCAGGAAGGGGGTATATGTGCCCAGTAAGCAAGTGGTTAATAAAGGAAATTAATAGTAGGCTACATAATTTTGGGAATTATACTACTAGCAGGCATTCTACAGCAAATACATCTTACCAAATGCTGTACAGAATACTGCAGAAAGCAACAGTTTTTAACAATTTAAATTCAACATATAAAACATTCAAACATGACCCTTTAATAGGGAGGTTTAGGGCACAGCAAGATATTGTTCACAGCTACCAATCAGCATACACTTGCAGCAAATGTTTGCATACTGTACCTTATTTAAAAAGCAGTGGAAGTCACTAACTATAAACATATTAAAAAAAAACGAAATCTTTGTGTGCAGGATAACCATAATTTGTTGTTGGTGGAATGGCCATCCTCTGTTATGTTATACAACAGGAAGTTAGAACTGGTTGCCAAATCTTAGTAATTACTAGAAAACATTCAGTTTCTATATATTATTTACCGATTTCACTTATTTTCTGTAGTTTTGTTTAGACTTAGATTCGACTTTTGCCAAACTATCAGAAATGTTACAACTTTGGCATGTTCCAGAAAAACATCTGCAATTTGATTTATATTTCACTTACTTGGCTACCAAAGCAAGGGGATAATACCTAGAGAAAGCTCCCTGACTGGAAAATCCATCAGGACCCTTTCAAAGGGAAGCTGTTGACAGGAGTTGGGGTGTTTAAGCATAATTACCAGAGAGATCTAAAACAAGACTTTCAGCTATAAAGCATTCACTTTCACAGAGGTCTTCCATCTATCTTAAGCAGGAAATAAGAAGGGCATAAGACCACCAACAGGCAGGAAAACTTCAATAGCTGACATGATGTTCCAAATTCAATACCATGCTGGGACAGGCTCATTAATCACAACATGCTAGGAAAGATTGTCAGTATTAGGAAGTCAACATGTGCAGGGGAAGTGATATGCATTAGTGCTTGTCAAACACTGATACTTTCAATTCAGATCTACAAATCCTGCATTTATACAAAAGTGTTATACTTTACTGTACGATTGGTGGATCTGAATACTTTAAGCTTGCCTTTAGTAAAATGTAAACAGTTCACATACAGCAGTTCCCACTGCAATATGTCATATTTAATGATATAAACACAACCATAACAGACCCAGTGATACGAAGCATGTGTTATGTCATATGCTAGCTGGGTATATATATTAAGGATATGGATGAAAATAAAGACTTGTAATTCTAGTTTTTTGTTTTGTTTTATTTTGACAGCAGAAATTCTGGAACTAACTAGCTATTCACAATAAATGTAGCTTTTTGATACGAACAAAATGATATGGTGAATAATTGAATGAATGAATGAAAACTTATATAGCGCAGCACATGCGAACTGAATCGCCTCTGGGCGATCGATATCTTGCAGACAGTGGATTCATTAAATATGGAAGGTGAGGTAATGTGTGATGATGGTGACTGGTTGGTGACCTTTTCCTTTTTATTTTTTTAAAACCTTTAATGTCCTTTTAAAAGGACATAAATTCACTGCATAATACTGTATTAATGGTGAGTGTATGTAACAAAAAGAGGATTATATTTGTCTATCAAAGCGGAGTTCCACTAGTTTTTCAGTTTATTAAAAGGCAGCTCCTACAAAAAGTGTACCTGCTGACTTTTAATAAACAGACACTCATCTGTCCCACAGTCCAGCAATGCAGCCGCCCGAATCCTCGCTTCTCTCCCTCTCCTCTCTTTGGCGACGTCATTGCAAGTGTGGGCACCCAGCTGTGACAGCGTGCGGCTTTGCAGCCGGGTGCGTGCTGCGTATGCGTGAGTCGTGCCGCACTCTGCTAGTGGCCAGGCAATCTTCTAGGACCTGTGACGTTCCCCAGAAGATTTCAAAGAGGGAGGTGCCGCCTAGGGGAATAGGAAGAGTCGCCTAGGTGGCGAGGTGATGGAAGGAGGAAGTGGGAAAGTAAGTACCTGTCAAAACCACGTACCCACTCCCCCCCCCCCCCTCCGCTTTAAATCAACCAAATGCTAAACAGGATAAATAGCTACTTGTGACTGATCCTATGATTATGGTAATTATCAAACTTATCCTCATAATCATTTTTGTCTCTCAATATCTACATGGAAATTGATAATTATAATCAATCTAAACCCTTAAGCTATACTGCATGTTGTTAAATACACTGGGGCAGATTCACAGAGAATTAGATTCTCGTAAAGTATCAGAAATACACTACGCCGCCGTTTTTTACCTGGCTCTACGTGGAATCCAGGTAGATTTTGTCCAGTAAACGACGGCGGCGTAGTGTATTTCTCCCGTCGCAATCCATCTGCGCGAGTAGGGGGCGTGAAGCATTTAAAATAGGCGCGTTCCCGCGGCGATCGAAATGTGCATGCTCCGTTCGCAAATTTCCCGCCGTGCATTGCGCGAAAACACGTCGTCACGTCGTAGTAGCGTCGTTTACGTACATTCCTATTCCCGAACGAGTTACATTAAAAAAATATATATATTTTCAAATCGACGCGGGAACGACGGCCATACTTTACATGGGTTATGCACTGTTAGACCAGCAAAAAGCTCCTCTAACATTACGTAGCCAAAAAATGACGTAGGCGATTGCGAGGGACACTCGTACCTTTGTGGATCGCCGTAAAAACTCATTTGCATATCCCGACGCATGAAAACGACGCAAACTCCTCCCAGCGGCCGCAAAAATATCGCAGTGTAGATCCGAAGGCTTACGAGGACGTAAGCCTCTCGGATCGAAGCCCGAAGCCGCCGTATCATGGTTTGAGGATTCAAACTAGTGATACGGCGCGCAAAATTTGAAATTACTCCTGTCTAACACCAGTTAGACAGGCGTAATTGCTCTGTGAATCTGGGCCACTGATCTCTTCTTGTAAAGCAGTATTAGCCTCAAAAATGAAAATTTATTATATTGCAGCTTACCAATACCAACATCTGGTGGCTGCAATATTTTTTTAAATTCTTAGGCTTTTTTTTTATTATCTGGTGATCTGGCTGCCAGAAAGTCAGATTATTTTTCAACTTCCAAAGTGGCAATTAGAGGGTTGAGACAAACCAGTTAAAGTGGAACGTTATGCCTTACAACCTTTAGCAAGGAACGTCAATTCCGCATTAATAATTATGCCACTAAAATGAGTCTGTGCTGTAAATTGCCTCCAGCATTGTGCCTATTTTTTCTTGCTGGAGGCTACCATTTTTCTGAAGCTCAGTGCAGTATTAATTCTTTAGGTTGCCAGCAGATCGGCCTCTACATTTTCATTTGCACAGTGACGAAAAATAGAGAGCAACTAAGACAGTGTATTACTGGATTTGAAACAGTTATAGTGACTTATTTTTTATATTTTACATAGCTATACCTGCAGAAGGGGCCAACCTGAAGTGATCTAGCAGGACATTTTCTGACTTAAAGCGGAGTTCCACCCAATATTGGAACTTGCACTTTTCGGGTCACCCCCCCCCCCCCGTGTCACATTTGGCACCTTTCAGGGGGAGGGGAGCAGATACCTGTATAACACAGATATTTGCTCCCAATTCCGTCGATAGATCGCCGCAGATTCCGTAGCGATCTACACCATGTCCGGCCCCTCCTCTGTCCTCCCTTTTGTCCTCTGGGAGACACACAGGTCCCAGAAGACAGCAGGGACCAGTGAGGACACGCAGCGTGACTCGCACATGTGAACTAGGGAACCAACTAACACTACCTTCTCCCTATATTGATAATGTTGTTGTTTAAAGGTATTTGAAAGACAAGGGGAGGGGTAATACAGAGAAATTCCCCAAGGGGTCCGTGCCTAAGGAGAGGAATGGGAACAGGCTGCGGAGTACTCCTTAAATAAATCTCTGCTGCTCATCCATCTAGAGCGGAGACACCCTATAACAGAAAACGTGTTACTGCCCTCTTTACCAGGTGAAAATAATGGGAAACAGCCTAACAAATGAAAACTATTGCAGCCACCACATCTAAGGATTAGAAACCTGCAATATATATTTTTGGGGATTTTGGCTTTAATACCACTTTAATGCATTATGCCTTTAATGCCAGGCCTGAAGTTTTTCTTAAAAACTTAATAAAGCTTAGCCCCCAAGCATTCCCGTTTAAAGGTGACAACGGTGCTTTTCTTTTCCTTGCACATGACTAGATATTTTAAGTGAACACAGGTTTATAGTGCTTTACCTCTTTAGTAGATAAGACCCTGTTACAAATGAAAAAGGGTAAATATTCAAAGCATAATTATAAGGCACATTACCCACAGAAAAATGACCGTTAGTACTATCTCATACAAAAGCATCTGGAAGACTTATTTTTTTTTAATTAAGTCTTTAACAGATAATAAAATGTTAAAAGCAATTCTAAAAATAAAACCAGTGCTGCAGTAAAGGTACCAAGTACCTATGCTGGAGTTAATATTAATTCCTATAATCCTTAGATCACCTTTGAACCTAGACAATGGCTGTCCAAGTACAGATTAATCCCTGCTTCTCCAGCCACTTAAAGCCATCGAAAAAAATGCCTGGACACTTGTTCAAGTATATCCTTGATCACACATTGTAAAATTACCTCTGTGTGTGCTTTATCTTTCTTATACTAAACACCACATAAACATTATTATAATTATTATTATGTGTCTTAGAACAAACAATCCATACCACTTTTCTGTCATATGATTCCCCGCTGCTGTAAGTTGTCGCCAGAGTTGAGGCACACTCTTCCAGATACCAGGGTTTTTTGCCACTTTCTGTTGTGCTGCTAATAGAGATGGTGTAGATAGAATTGGTATAACCATCGCAGGAGCAGTGATCTCTACTTCTACCACCATTACCAGAAGCCCATACGAATATTGAACCATATCCTCGTCTTCCCTACAAAAGATGCAAGGGTTCATTATTAATACATAAAAAAAAAACGACAACTACAAAAGCAACATATATATACATCGGTAGTGAATTTAAACAGGCATCTCTCAAATAACTAAGCTTCCATACATAGAAACACATTGCAGGTCAGTGCTGCCAAAGAATTCTGACTGTACTGAAACTTTAATAGAAAGCTGGGAGCAGTAAAAATCTGCTTATATGAAGTTATCCACATATGTAGGTGTGTTTTATCCTTACTAACAGTTATTCAGTCATGGAATACTTAAAAAATGAGCCATGTGGCAATTTGTATTTTCTTAAATTGCTCCCATTACCTACAGTGATGTATGTGACAACCAGACAACCATGGAAACAGTTTATAGATACGTTGAATAATGTATAAATTATTCATTTAATTATTAGCAACTGAAACACAAGATTTTTAAATAAGCCTGCGTGCATTTTAATTGTGTTTAACAAATGCAATAAATACATTTGAACTTTTCACAGGAATATTACCATGTTTATTTGTTTCATATTTACTTCACAGCAAACAAAACTGGTGCTTAGATGACTTGTGAAGTGCTAATGCTCTGCTGTTTATATAAAAGCAGCTGCGGAATTCTACTGATGTGCGCACACATGATTATCAAAACAAAATACTGCGTTACTAAAAAATTAATTACTAAAAAGAAACACCTAAAGCAAAACCATTTGCTGAAATATATGCATCGCCTAAAATATTTCTTATGCATTACCTAATGCAATTGCTTTTCTTTTGAAAATAAGCTCTTGCAATCACTGGTGAAAGACGATGGCCAAGTACCCAAAAACTGTTGGATTTCCCATCATTGGGATGTTCAGCAATTAAGAACCTGGCAGGTACCACAAGCTTATCAAACATACACACTGCCTAACACAAATAAGGAAATCATTATACTGGACTATTTTAAACAGCTTGATGTAGAGAATGTTCACTATGCAAAGGGAAATTTCAGCTCAGTGAATAAAGTAAAGATGTGTTCATTTAACTTCCCTTAAACACAGTTGGGTATTCAAAATGCAGATAATTCACTTTAGCTCTCAGCTCCTTAGCAAATCAACCTCATTGTATCAACTAATACTTTGATTAGTTCATATATTTGCTTCCCCAACTAAAGTTACGATACAGGTTTGAAAACCTATTTAAAACAGATTTTGGTAGAACACAGTTGATTTAGCCACTTAAGGACCCCTTCACGCCAATATACGTCGGCAGAATGGCACGGCTGGGCACATCCACGTACCTGTACATGGCCCTTTAAGCCCAGCCGTGGGGTCGTGGGGCATGCACACGACCCGGTCTGAAGCTCCGTGACCGGGACTGCGGGACTCACGGACCCGATCGCCACTGGAGTCCCGCGATCAGTCTCTGGAGCTGAAGAACGGGGAAAGCCGCGTGTAAACACGGCTTCCCCATTCTTCACTGTGGCGCCCGCATTGATTGTGTATTCCCTTACATATTGGATCACAATCAATGACGTCATACCTACAGCCACACCCCCCTACAGTTAGTAACACAAATGAGGTCACACATAACTCCTGCGCCTCTTAGGCCACGTACACACGATCAGACCGGTCCAATGAAACTGGTCCGACGGACCGTTTTCATCGGACTGCGCTGAAGTGGTCTGATGTGCGTACACACCATCGGGCCAAAAATCCGATCAGACCAGAACGCGGTGACGTAGAACACAACGACGTGCTGAAAAAACGAAGTTCAATGCTTTCAAGCATGCGTCGACTTGATTCTGAGCATTTGTGTACTAACCATTGAATCTGTCCGACGGACAGGTGTCCGTCGGACAGATTTTAAAGCAAGTTTTAAAACTTTGGTCCGACGGACAACGGTTCGATGGGCTGTACACACCATCGAATTGGTCCGATGAAACTGGTCTTAAGACCAGTTTCATCAGACCAGTCTGATCGTGTGTACTCGGCCTAAGTGGTTAACTCCCAAACTGCAATTGTCATTTTCACAATAAACAATGCATTTTAAATGCATTTTTTTGCTGTGAAAATGACAATGGTGTCAAAATTGCCCGAAGTGTCCACCATAATGTCGCAGTCACAAAAAAAAACTCTGATCGCCGCCATTAGTAGTAAAAATTATTTTTTTATAAAAATGCAATAAAACTATCCCCTATTTTGTAAACGCTATAAATTTTGCGCAAACCAACCGATAAACGCTTATTACGATTTTTGTTACCAAAAATAGGTAGAATACGAATCGGCCTAATAGGTAGAATACGAATCGGCCTAAACTGAGGAATTTTTTTTTTTTATATATATATATATTTGAGGAATATTTATTATAGCAAAATGTAAAACATATTGCATTTTTTTCAAAATTGTTGCTCTATTTTTGTTTATAGCGCATAGAATAAAAACCGTAGAGGTGATCAAATACCACCAAAAGAAAGCTCTATTTGTGGGAAAAAAAGGATGCCAATTTTGTTTGGGAGCCACGTCGCACGACCGTGCAATTGTCTGTTAAAGCGACGCAGTGCCGAAACGCAAAACCTGGCCGGGTCCTTTAACTGCCTAAAGGTCCGGGTCTTAAGTGGTTAGAGGATGTTCACTATGCAAAGGGAAATTTTACTCAGCTCAGTGAATAAAGTAAAGATGTGTTCATCCTATCGTGTACAGTACAAGCAAAAATATATTTTTTAACCATTTCAATAGAGGTCACTTTCACCCCCTTCCTGCCCAGGCCAATTTTCAGCTAGCAGCGCTGTTGCATTTTAAATGGCATTTGCATGGTCATGAAACACTGTACCCAAACTACATTTTTTATCATTTTTTTCCCCTCAAATAGAGTTTTCTTTTGGTGGTATCTGATCACCACTAGGGTTTTTATTTTTTTTGCGCTACACATATTAAAATAATGAACATTTTGCAAAAAATAAAAAATAAATGTTGTTTTTGTTACAAAATGTTGTAAATAAGTATGTTTTATCCTTCACTGATAAGCCTGCACTGATGGGCACTGATGAGGCAGTACTGATTGGTACTGATGAGGTGGGACTGATGATGAGGCACTTATAAGCAGCACTGATATGCAGCAATGATAGGTACTGCTGATGGGCACTCATAGCTGGCCCTGAAGGGTGGCACTAATGGGGACTCATAGGTGGCACTAATAGGTGGCACTGATGGGCACTGATGGGTGGCACTGATAGGCATTACTGATCAGGTGGCACTGGCAAGCATCACTCATGGGCACAGAGTGCCATTCCTAATGAAAGCTACTCTTACCAGCTTTACCTGGACACTGATAGAAGTCATAAGACTGCTATATACAGCTGATGAGAAAGGGTATTTGACAGTTTATATTTACTAAAATATTTGCATTTTCATATTCTGTGTACTGTGGGAGATCAAATATAGTGAATGCAGGCTCCTGGGTTTAGAAACACTTTATTTTTATTATATTATAGGAGGAATCAGTTCCCTGCTTATTAGAGCTAACAATCTAGGAATTTAAGGCAATGTTAAAGGGTCGGATTGTATACTTCTAATCCACATACACTATATTATCAGAAGCCTTTACACGCACATGAACTTTAATGGAATCCCAGTATTAGTCCATAGGGTTCAATTTTGAGTTGGCCTGGCTCACAGTCTCCGCTCTAGATCATTCCAAAGGTGTTCTATCTGGTTGAGGTCTGGACTCTGACTCTGTGCAGTGCCAGTCAAGTTCCTCCACCCAAAACTCACTCATCCATGTCTTAATGGACCTTGTTTGTGCACTAGTGCGTAATCATGTTGGAACAGGAAGGGGCCATCCCCAAACTGTTTGGGAGCATGAAATTGTCCAAAATGTCTTGGTATGCTGACGCCTTAAGAGTTCCCTTCACTAGAACTAAGGGGCCAAGCCCAACCCTTGAAAACAACCCCACACCATAATCCCTCCCCCACACCATAATCTCCTCTCCATCAAATGATTTAGACCAGTGCACAAATCACGGTCCATAAAGACAACATGAACGACTTTGGGGTGGAGGAACTTTACTGGATTGCACAGAGTCCTGACCCAATCCTATAGAACACCTTTGGAATGAATTAGAGTGGAGACTGCAAGCCATGTATACCCACAATGCAGAGAAAAGGCAGAATTGTAAGGCCTCAAACTGAAAATGCAGTGGACATGCAGCAAAGTAAAGGAATCACAGATGTGCTAGAGAAAAAAAATCAGGACAATAAAGTACATGTCCTTTAAGTCTTCAGAGGCCAGAAAGTCCCCGTATTAACCGTCCAGGTAGATTCGATTTAGGGGCTTGAGATCCGAGATAGAGCAGATGCCCCTTTTGGTTTTGAAACAGGTTAGAGTAGAACCCTTTGAACTATTCTGCCACATGGACTAAGGCAATGATGCCCTGCAACAGAAAACCTGCCAGGGCATGCTGTATAAACTGTATATAACCTCAGATACATGCAGTATACATCCAGGTGTCAATCATCCACCTCCCTGCCTCAGCCAATCAGAGGAACCTTTGGATTAATTCACAGAATATAAATCTGCCTATGAATGGCTGAGCACCATTCAACGCGGGTGTGAGATGGGAGGTTTTATTGCTTTACTTCCCAGAACACAAGACACTGTATGTAGCTGAGTATACAGCATCGTTAGTGTAGAAAATAATTTGTTTGGGCCAGCCTTGCTAAAACAAACTAGTTAAAGGGGCAGTATACTAGGAGAGGTCTTCATTTATTTATACGATTTATGAGCCACACCGAAGTACCAATACCAGCGCTATTTGTGGTACAACTACTTGGACATTATCATATGTTTATATAAGTTTATTTACCATTTTTTATACTAGGAGATCAGCTTTAAAGTACAACTAAAGGCAAAACCTTATTTTTTTTACTTTTGGACAGAGTGGAGAGGGATTAGAACACCTGTCAGTTTTTATTGCTGTCTGTTTCCCCATTGGGGAGAATCACCCTCTGTATTTGTCCTGTTTACTAGCTTATTAGTCTACAGCTACTTTTAATGTAAGGACACTTACCTGTCCAGGGAGCCTGCGATGTCTGGACCCCAAGCCGATCCATCTATCGACTTTAGGTGCAGGCACCGACATTGCAAGTAAGGGAAAAGGGATTTCTTGGCCATTTGTCAGAGAATATGAATGATAACAAAAATGTTTCTTTTACTCATGGTTAGTGTTTGGCTGAAGCCATTTATTATCAATTGACTGTGCTTATTTTTTAAATCATAATGAAAACAGAAACTACCTAAATGACCCTGATCAAAAGTTTACATACCCAAGTTCTTAATACCTTGTTTTGCCCCATTTAACATTAATGACAGCTTGAAGTATTTTGTGGATGAGGCTCTTTATCTTCTCAGATGGTAAAGCTGCCCATTCCTCTTAGCAAAAAGCCTCCAGTTCCTGTAAATTCTTGGGCTATCTTGCATTAACTGCATGTTTGAGATCTCCCCAGAGTGGCTAAATAATATTGAGGTCAAGAGACGGAGATGGTAACCCAAGAACCTTCACTTTATTCTGCTGTAGCTAATGATAGGTCGACTTGGCCTTGTGTTTGGATCATTGTCATGTTGGAATGTCCAAGTACTTGCCATGTGCAGCTTCCTGGCTGATGAATGCAAATGTTCCTCCAGTATGTTTTGATAACATACTGCATTCATCTTGCCATCAATTTTGACAAAATTGCCTGTGCCTTTGTAGCTCACACATTCCAAAACATCAGCGATCCACCATTGTGTTTCACAGTAGGAATGGTGTACCTTTCATCATAGGCCTTGTTGACTCCCTTCCAAATTAATCGTTTATGCAGTGGCCAAAAAGCTAAATTTTGGTCTCATCACTGCAAATGACTTTGTGCGAGAATGTTTGAGGCTTGTCTATGTGCTGTTTGCCACATTGTAAGCAAGATACTTTGTGGCATTTGCGTAGTAATGGCTTTCTTCTGGTGACTCGATGATGCAGCCCATCTTTGTTCAAGTGCTTTCTTATTGTCCATCTTGAAACAGTCGCACCACACGAGTCCTGTATTTCACTTGAAGTTATTTGCATCCCTTTGCATCCCAAACTATTTTCCTGGCAGTTGTGGCTGACATTTTAGATGGTCTACCTGACCGCGGTTTGGTTTCAACAGAATTCCTAGTTTTCCACTTCTTGATTAAAGCTTAACACTGCTGATTGGCATTCTCAGTTCCTTGGATATCTTTTTATATCCCCTTCCTGTTTTATACAGTTCAACTACCTTTTCCTGCAGATACTTTGACAATTATTTTGCTTTTCCCATGACTCAGAATGCGTTAAATATTAAAAATGTATTAAATAGCATTTTTGGTTTGTGGTGCTCAGTAGTTCTGCTTTAAGTAGCATAAGTGATTTCTGTATTGTCTCAGGCTTCTCACCTGCACTTTTATTTGGTATTCATGAAACAAACTGGCTTTTACAAAAGTAACAAATAGAGTAATGTTGTATAGTCTTGTACCACAGGGGCATTGCTAGTACTGGGCAAAGTGGTCCCCATCTCCTGCAGAGTGCCCTGGGCCCCAATCACTGTGATATGTGCAATCTGTGATGACTAATAGAATTAGCATATCACAAGCAAAAGGCACAGAGCCAATCAAATGGCTCTGTGTCACCTGAATACTGTAATGGCCAACCACAGCAATCACAAATGTAAGCACAGCTTATGTTTACATTGGAGAGCATGCCCTTTGCTCCTCTGGTGCAGATCCTCCTCATTCTGCAGCTGGCACTTCTGTCTGGTACTATAAGTAAACATTCTGCCAGTGGCCATCAACAAAAGGGGGGACACACTGACCACCACTGAGCAGTGAGGGTGTGTGAACCCTAACCTCTGAGCAGCAAGGGGGCACACTAACCACCAGTAAACAGCAAGGGGGGGCAAACTAACCACCACTGAATAGCAAAAAGGGGCACGCTGACCAATGAGCAGCAAGGGGAGTAGGCTTACCGATCATCACTCAGCAGCAAGGGAATACAAAGTGGCCTGATTGACCACAAAAAGGGCACAATACACACCAGTGTAAGGGGGCACAGTGACCACCAATCTATGAGGGCACAGACACGGACTGCCCATGTTAGGGGGCACAGACACTGACTGCCAATGTAAAGGGAGCACAGACACTGACCAACGTATAGGGGCAGAGTCACTGGCCACTGGGTATTTTTTCTCCCATTACCACCAACACCAGGCAATTTTTCCTCCCCCTGACCAACAATGTAGTTTTTTTTTCTCCTGCTGACCACTGATACCAGGTAATCTTTACTCCCCTGACCACCAACACCAGGCATTTTCTTTCTCCCTTTATCCCTGATGCCTCCCCTGACCGTCAATGCCCAGATTTATTTTCTTCTGCTGACCACCGACACTGGCCATTTTTTCCTCTAGCACTATGACACCTACTGTTGACCGCAGCACTATAAATATTGTGTTGTACCCAACAAAGTGCTTACCACTGTACAATAAAAACTCCTGACCAAACAATTTGGGGTATCCTGTTTGCCAAGTAGTTTATAACTATTTTAATGAAGTTCTTTTTTAAGGTTTATGTGTGTGTGTAAGTTTAATTTGTGATACAGTAATTACCGTAATAAGTATTTTGTAGGTGCAAGACTGTGGCATATGTGTAGTGCAGTGTGTACTGCAAGTAGGCTTAGTCTATATTTAACCATGTTCCTTAGGGCACACCAAATATCCATTGAAATTTTGCAAAACCCACTCTCTGCCTCAGCATGCACAATGCATTTTATCATTTCCAGTTGCTGAGGTTAGGGATATGTCTGGGAGATTCTTGTTTGTAGCACAGTATTTGAAGCATATGTTGTGGGTGCTGAAGCACTATTGTATATGTGTGTGGTATATACAGTCAGTAGGTTATTTATTTAACCCTACTCCTTTAACCCCTCCAATTAACCCACGCCCACCATTCTCTGAGGCACCCTCAAAGTGCTGCTTCATTTATTTTCTCCTAGCAATGCCCCTGGTGTAGAAACATTCATATGAACAATATTAGTATGAACTTATATGGATTATAAAATATATTTTTAGAAAAAAAAAGACTGGTTGTAAAATAGCAACAGCACAACTGGAGCAAATGTATTTAATGATTTACTTGCTGAGCATTATGCAAAAATCTCAGAGCATTCCAACTTAGTGCCATGGGCTTTTGGTTTATGTCAATGGGCAAATGCATCTTGCTTTCATGTTCAGATCAGATTGAGATGCTTATGGGATTTTTCATAATGAATTGACAGGTGCATTTGACTACAGTCCACCTTCCACTGACATGCATTCAAACTCCTGCTAAGCTGCTGAAGTCATTTGAGATCAGATTGAGATGCTTATGAGATTTTTCATAATTAATTGACAGGTGCATTTGACTACAGTCCACCTTCCACTGACATGCATCAAACTCCTGCTAGGCTGCTGAAGTCAACTTAGTTCAAGCTGCTTTTGAATTACCATCGACTAGTATGTGGAGAGAAGCAGTTCTGACACCAAAAAAATAGGAATTGACATCCAATTCTTAAATCAAGCATTACCACCCTGAAACCACATTTCAGCTATTTAACACAAGAAGATGTACCAAGATTGTTACAAAATGTTTAATACCTACACTTTACATCTTGGTAACAAAATCAGAACCATCTGTACAATGATAATGCCCAAGCTCTGCTGCAATTCCACCAACACTAGTGACTTTCTAGTATCTCTAGGCGGAACACTCGGTTTCCCAGCAAACACTCTATCACAAATGAGAGGGCGATTGCGATAGGCGGAACACTGAACACAGTGTTTTCTTGGAAACCGAGTGTTCCACCAAGAGATACTAGAGAGATAGTGACTAGTGTTGGTGAAATTGCAGCAGATTTTGGGCATTATCATTGTACAGATGGTTCTGCTGTTCAGCCGGAACAGTCCTTGTGCTTTTCCGCCTATCACGGAACAGCACAAGGAGTAGCGCGATTTTTTAAAACTGTACGGCCGCAGTCTATGTCACAGACTCGGGTACACAGATCGGATACTGCAATGGGCACAGTGAGGTCAGGCTGTAAATGGGCACAGTGAGGTCAGGCTGTAAATGGGCACAGTGAGGTCAGGCTGTAAATGGGCACAGTGAGGTCAGGCTGTAAATGGGCACAGTGAAGTCAGGCTGTAAATGGTCATCGTTGACCATTATTTCCGCTTACAGTGGCTGCTGCATTCTCACCCTCGGCTTATACTCGAGTCAATACGTTTTACCATTTTTTGTGGTAAAGTTAGGTCCTTGGCTTATACTCGGATCGGCTTATACTCGAGTATATACAGTAACTTCTCTTTAGTCTGTTTGAATGTAACTGATTTCAAAGTTTGGGTCTGCCTGCAGTCGTTGTGCGATTTAAAAAGCAAATGTTTTAATGGGTGAAGGAGCCAGAGTACACAGCACTTTTCTCTGCATAACAGCATAATTATGATACATGGCCAAGCTTTGTTGGAAAAAGGTAGCAAGGCACAATCAAGTCCAGTACTTGACAAGGATATTTACAATGCTATGTTTTTGGCTTTCTAAAGGACAATTAAAGAAGTTTATCAGTTGAATCACATAGCTCATCATTCCATGAAACGTATACTTTTAATAGGAGAATGTTTACTTCAATTTCAAGAAAAGCAGGCTTCAGCAGATATTTAAGCTTCGGCCCCATACAGAGAAGTAAAAAAATAGGAGTAAAAAGGGTAATACCTTCTTTAACGCTCCTTCTTGATTAAAGTAAATCTGCCAAATGCACCAGCTTCAATATTTGTAAGTCACTGACCTGCGACTAGTATAGAGATTCTGATGTTTCCCCAATTTTCTTTTGTTCCATGCTTTTCGTGGCTTGTGAAAAAAAAAGGCAACCCACAGCCAGACAACTAGCATTTTCAAAACGCGGCCAGAAATTGTAGCTCCCAAGTTTCTCTCAAACATTTGCACTCACACGTTCAGTCCCAGTAGATTGTTATGTCTGTATAATTTCAACAATTAAATTACCCTACAACCTACAAAAAAAAATGACATACAGTATTCTCCAATGTTATCACAAAGATATACTTATTTGGATTAGTTGGATGCTCATAAACACATTTTCAGAGCTAAGAAAATAATTGTTTTTATTACTATTCAATGGTAATGTTCAGCTGTGGCAACAATATATGTAGTGTCAAGAAATGACTAGATAAAGAATATTGCAAGACTACAGATTTTAATAACTCTGCCAAGGAAAATATACCTGGCATCAGTAATGAAGAAATTGTTACAGCTGTGATATTGTGAGTCAGAGTAATGAAACCGAGAAGCACTGTTCTGCATCTCATATATACTGTTTACAGGTTACATATACTGTATATGATTATTTTTAATTATTATTATGCCTGATTAGTAATAAACAGGTATGCAAATCTGCATGTTTTGACATGAATCATTGTCTACATTCTTAACACCACCCCCTCAAGTTGTAAGAAAAGATGTGTAAAACACTCTTCTCACCACTTAGCCACACCAAGAACCTTTTACTTTGCTGCCTATTGCAGCGGGACCACATAAGGCCTCATGTACACTGCTGCTGGTAAACGGACGTTTAAGAGCAGTTGGGCATTTTTTTTTCAATTGCTCCTGAACTTTCCTCTATGTTATCTTATCAGTACATGTACACTGGTTTGTTTTTAGTCTTTTATAGGCAGTTGTGTTTAGAGGCTTTTTTTTAACCCAAAAGCTGTATTTAGAGTCAGTTTAAGCACCAAACGCGGCAAAGTGTGGCAACTCGTGATTAGCAACGTTTCGTTTACAGACTTATTTCATTTTAACAAAAAACAATTTTTTTTTCAACTGCTTCTAGACACAAATGCGGCTAAACCTCCGTTTTTAGAAACTGATTTTTAGCTGTCAAGATAAATCATTCAGGAGAGGTTTAACAACGTGCCGTGTACATGAAGCCTATGAGGATAGATGTGACCATCAAGCTGCATCTTTTGCCTATTCTGTTTGTCACTTTATTGTGTTCTTATCCGTGCATTGCTACCCCTAGGACTTTGGATACATAATGTCTGGTACACATGGTGAGATTATCGGACAAATTATCTTTTTTTTTTTTTAAATAAAAGAGGTTACTAAAGTTACGAAAATTCTCATACAACAGAATAAACATTTGGAAGTAATGTATTGTGTTGTATTTTCGGACTGTACTAATTATACAAATATCGTGCGATCTGGTATGGTATGAGAAAAAATTGTGCTTGCCCCATCAGATAATTTTGCATGAACTGTTTTGATTGGTTCACAAAAGCTGGTCGAGCATATAATCTGACTAACGATCAGATTATCATATGATCGTCTCGAAAGCGGTATTTTTCGTACAATTTTCTGGTTGTGTATACAATCCTAAAGGCTCAAATGGCAGAGCTAACACACTTGAATAAAGTCCCTCTTTTTTATCTTCCATTAATCCTTTTGTTGCCAAAAGTTGAACTCTAGATGATCTCTCTGCTTCATATTGATACATTAAGGCAGTCTACTAAGTTTACTGGGAGAAAATTCACTGGACAAGGATCTGAAAGTTCAAGACATCATGGTCTGCAGGTGCCAACATTCATTGTTTTTTATTTGTGTTAATTAAATTGATTATGTATTGAAAACCAATCATATCGTACTACATGTAATTCTATGGTAAAAGTTTCTTACATAAGGAGTCCACAAACACTATATCTATGAGCAAGTCTGGACTTGCTTTCAGTTGCAGCTGGTATCAATAAAACCTTTTGCTCTTTTGGAATTTACTGCCTTTTTATGTTGTTTTGTTATTTTCTACATCACTTTGCAAGAAAGATCCTCTAGAAAAATATCCCTCATGGGTTCAAAGGGTGTTTTTTGGTAGAGAAAACTAAGTTGAGATCCAAAGGAAGCACAGGTGAGCTTTATACAAGATACATCTTGAAAAAAGGTTCTTACAGGGGAGGGTGAAGCAAGAGTAATTAGCAATAAAGCACTGCACACCACTTAAGCCTGGTACACACTATGATTTTTTTTTCCTTGAATGAAAAAAAAAACGTCACCTCCAGTCACAGCAGCTGTACATGATTCAATGTTAGTCCAGGGATCTCTCCCCCTGAGCTGTTGTGTTCTGACAGGGCCCCCCCCCCCATCCAGAACACTCCATTGGCTGAGAGTGCTGATCGGGAGCTGGTCGGCTGCTGGTTTTCCAGCATGCTCGTCTGACAGAAACTGGCCAAATGGCTGGCTTATAGCACACCATCTGACATACACACAAGGGCCGAATGTTGAAAAAAATAGTAAAAATCTGAAAATATTTATATTTTTTTTTTTTCAAGTTTGATCAGAAATATTTTCAACGCAAGTACTATTTTTGTGGGGAAAACATAAATTGTATTATGCTGCTTGTTCTATTACTCGATTTACGCCAACATAACATTTTTGGTACAAAGCATGTTGCAGTCATTTACAAATGAAATAAAAAAAAATTATTATTTTTTGCCACATATTTAATTTTTCTCATAATGCATCAGTAATTTAAAGATCTTACTAATTTAAAACAGATATACCAATAACCATATATTTAACAGTAAGAACCCTTTCACACTGACAGCCCCTGCCTTTAGCGCTAAAGCTCCACTCTTTTTAGTAGTGCTTTAACTCTGTTTTAGTGCCACTTTACAGCTTTTTAGTGGGGCGGTTTTAACCCCCAAAAAAGGTTACTCCAGTTTTGCATCGCTTTCCAAGCGCATTTAAGGGGGTTTGGAAGTGCTGTCCAGTCATTGCAATGGGCAGGGCATTTTGGAAGCGCTGAATACATCGCTCCCAACCCGCCCCAATGATGCTGCTTGCAGGACTAAAAAGTCACACTGCAGTGAATGGGAGGTGGTTTTAACAAGCTTAGCAGAGGCTATTTCTAGCACTAAAGTGCTTTAAAACCTCCCAGTGTGAAAAGGGTCCTAATCCTATAAGATAACAATGTATATATATACTTTTTAATATTTTTTTACAAACAATAATTTTAAATAGTAACATCGAACAGGGGGTGAAACTGTTAAATAGTGCGTATACATGTTGAAATGAATAAGTTAAGTAGTAAAATATAAGCATGTCCTGGTTAATTAAGAGTTAGCTGACTCCCTGTGCACACAATAAAAATTATTTTTTGTCAGCTGCAGATCTCACTCACAAATCTGTTTGACCGGGAACTCAGGAGATAAGACAGCCAGCCAGAGTATTACTTTTGTTTTGGTTTACACATGCTACACTTAATGCTCACTATGACTGGCTGTCAGGATGATCATTCAATGAAGAAGGCTTCTGACTTGCTCCCAGCCATAGGGTTGGGAGCTCATCTTTCTACAGGATAGATAAGAAACTGCTGGACATACAGGAGACACCTTGTGTACAGAGGATAGGGTTTTATGGGCATGTGTAAGACGCTGAAGGTAGGCAACTGGATATGGGTGCAATGAGCTACATTTAAAATGTATAAGAGCTGATGTTCAGAAATACATAAAAGTAAGGCCCTGATGAGGTAGGAGGTTCTTGAGAAAGAGGGTACTTACATCCCTGAAACTTTGTTTTTTTTCCTCCTTCTCCTCTCTCTTTTTTTTTTTTACCAGGGTCTGGCTCAGCTTTCCTTTTTATTACACTATCAAGGGTACTGCACTCCTTTATGTATTAGTGAACATCAGCTCTTATAAGTTTTAAGTAAAAGCATATGTAAATGGTGATCACATCACACATGACGTATAGTTGTGAACATCAGAGCAAAAGCAATCCCAAGCTCTATGAACCACCTATACTAAGGATGCGTACCACCCATGATGTATGCCCCACACTTCACTTTAAAAAAAAAAACCTAGTTCATTATTTGTTGATTTATGGTCAAAAAATGAGATGTATAAAAATTGGCATGTTTACAAAAAATACATGAAGATATAAAAAGTACAATTAAGAAAACTTATGGTTTTGATCTCAGTTAAATTTATTGAAAAAGCACTCTGGAAAGAAATATATTGTTAATTGCACTAAACACTTAGAAATTAATGTCCCCTAATAGCAACTGCTCTACTAAATGTACACTGATCCTAGTATATTTGTATTGCAAATTAATGTCAAGGATCTGTAAAAACCTGCTGACTAGCCAATGTCATAGGGATAATATGTACAATGCCATGCTGTAAATTGTGAAAACACTGCTTAACAAAAAAAAAGTTGTTGTCCTTCAATCATTTTAGTAAAATAAAGACCTAACTTAGTTTGTCTGACAATGTGCCAGAAAGCCATCAGGATCATTTCTCATTTTAAAATTCATCGTATTAAGCCACAGGTCAACCTTCAGAAATGTCACTAATTAATACACAATTATTGCTTTTTAATTTTCATGTTTTTAACTTGACTAGGGAATGAATTTGGTGCTGAACCCAATGAATAGTGATAACAGAGCCAAAGCTACTGCAGAGAAAGAAAAGAAAAGGGACTGCTGTGATGTGAGGGAAAGCTTCCAGCTGAGTATGCCCTAAAAGCCCGGCAACACCACATCTCATCATTAATGTCCATCAAATGCGTTGGGCAGTCATCCAAAGCTTTGGACACAATGCTGTACTGGGAACAAGAAGAAGTCCACCATGTAGCCTAGTTGAATTTGTTGGCACTAGGATGCTTTATCTAAAGAATTTGATTTCACTATTTATCCTGCCCTTGCGAAGAAAACATGCTGTGATACTATAACATGACACTGAAATGGAGTGGGCCAAGCTTCTGGTTTGAGACCAAGAATCTATCATTAACTTACAACTAGGTAAAAAAAAAAAAGAACATTTACCAGGCAGGAATTTCAGGACAACAGACTGTGTATTAGTATATTATATATAGGTTTTATATATATATATATCATTATTATACATACAGGTATAACACATTTACCCAAAAATAAAATCACAAACCAGTCAACTGGGCTTATTTAGTAAGGTTATTTGAAAAGTACAATACGCATAGCAAGAAAACATTTTTTTTTAAAAAAATGAAATCTTTTGAAAGTTTTTATAAAATTGTTCAGTGTACTTTGGACAGTGCCATTGTGCTTTAAATTGTTTTAGGAAATAGGCCTATATACTGTAAAAATGTATTTCAAAAATTAATATTACAAAAACAAGAAAAAAAAGAAGAAGATATATCTTCTGTTATCTGCATACAAAATAAAAGGGAATAGAAAAGTGTTGTTACAAAGTTTCTCCAAAGTTTAATTGTCACAAGTCACCAACATTAGGACACCAAGGTGTCTAATAACCAGCCCTCAAAATTTCCACTCACCTACTAGCATTTGGCGAGTGGATTTAAGCTGGGGGCGAGTGATGACAGGGCTGCATGACCAATCTCCCTCCAGTCTGTACCTACACTTAGAGTCCCGATGAGATTGGCGGCCGAGGAGGAAAGGTGCATGCTCGGGAAAAGTAGTCTGGTGAGCCGCGCACAGGCAGAGCAGTACACAGGTGCTCTCCTTACAATTCTCATTAAGCCATGGGACCTAACAGTATGACCTCTCTGAGCCTGCCCCCCTCCCCCCGAGAGAGAGAGAGAGAGAGAGAGAGAGAGAGATGCAGAGGAGACAGCAAGAGGATGGGGAAGAGATTCACTTCTAGTGCCCTGTCCCTCTGGTCTGCCCCCAGTGCCCTGTCCCATATTGTTAAAGATGTTGTTGGTAATATTTCATTTTGTATCTTGATTCTGCATAAAACATTGTCATTCCATGAGATAATCTACGAGGGCGTGTTTACAGGTGCAATTAGGCACAGGGCAGTGTATGAATTAGGTGGGGCAACTGGTGGCGAGTAACTCTTGAGGCCTGGCTAGTAGCTCAGGACTTGAAATTTTGAGCCCTGTAATAACTATCCACTAACAGATATATACTATATATATATTGCCCACTGTATATTTAGTTTCTCCTTCGCTGGTACCAAATGTCTTTCTTTTTTAACTATTTCACTAACAGTATTGGTTTCTGTGGGAAAATGTGTTATTTGCTCCTTATCACAGTTTATTAAACCGGCAATGCTCTGTGATAAGCCGTGATCATCATGATCTCGGCTTATCACAGTTTATTAAACGTACATCTCTGATGGAGATAAAGGCACACCCTCCCCCTCAATTGGGTGGAATTAAGACACATTATTTTCTTCTGGTATAAAGTTCTTCTTTACTACACATATTATGAAGAGTGGCTAGTTAAGGGTTAATATACATACTCTTGAGACTGCCTACTGAGGGATTACCAGACATATTCTAGAGCAGTGTTTTTCAACTCCAGTCCTCAAGGCACACCAACAGGTCATGTTTTCAGGCTTTCTATTATTTTGCACAGGTGATTTGATCAGTTTCACTGCCTTAGTAATCACCACAGCTATGTGCCTTGAGGACTGGAGTTGAAAAACACTGTTCTGTGTAAATCATAATTTACACATAACATATTTAATTCAAAGGAACAAAATAAGAACAGAGATTTTTTATGGATATTGAGATTTTAAGAGATTTGTTCTAATTGTCAAATATTATTTTTATAGTATCTTTATTGATTAATTTACATGTTAATATGTCTCCCAATAACCATAGTATGTGAGTACATATTTCTGTACCCTGCTCTCCAGTATTGCAAAAAGTTACTTATCCAAATGCATATAAACTGGCAAGCCATTTCAACCATTTGTTTCAGATACAGAATACTACACCAAAGGCTGTTAAACTGCAGAATATACACTGTATGCATTAACCCTGTTAGGAGACAGTTTCCAGAATATGTGCTGTAAAAAAAAAATCAGTGGCTAGCTTAGAGTATGTCCATTAATTCCTCTAGAATATGTCTGGTAATCCATCAGTAGGCAGTAGTAGCTAGTCATATGTGTAGTAAAGAAGAACTTTATACCAGAAGAAAATAATGCTTGTTAATTCCACCCAATTGAGGGGGGAGGGTGTGCCTTTATCTCCATCAGAGATGTACGTTTAATAAACCGTGATAAGCCGAGATCATGCTGATCACAGCTTATCACAGAGCTTTGCCGGTTTAATAAACTGTGATAAGGAGCAGAGAACACATTTTCCACTTCACATCACAGCACATGCCCGTTTTGTTACAAACAGCCAGTTTAATAAACCGAGATCTGAAGATCTCACAGCCCTTCCACTGAAATATCTCCCTTCCAGATTCACCAGCTCAGAGGTGGAGAATCTGGGAGAGAAGCTGGTGTGATAAGAGGAAGAAGGCTTATTTCTTCCTAATATCAACACCAGTGTGTTAAAAATGAATATTAACAATAATATATATATATATATATATATATATACAGTATATATATATAACACATACGTGTGTGTATATAGATACTGTATATATGTGTGTATGTGATATATATATATGTACACACACATATATATATATACAGTATGTATGTATATATATATATATATATATATATATATATATATATATATATATTATATATATATACATACATATAAATATATACACACATATATACTTTATTTATATATATGTATACACACATATATATATACAGTATTTATATATAGGTATACACACACATATATACAATATTTATATATATGTATACACATATACAGTATGTATATATATATGTATACACACATACACAAACACATAAATATATATATATATATATATATATATATATATATATATATATATATATATATATATATATACATACATATATACTGTATATATGTATATATATATATACATACATATATACTGTATATATATATATATATACATACATATATACTGTATATATGTGTATACATATATATAAATACTGTTATATGTGTGTATACAAATATATATATAATATATATATATATATATATATTATATATATATATACGCACACACATGTGTATATATACAGGATATATATATATATATATATATATATATATTATATATATATATATAGTTATCACATGTCTGAAAACATGTAATTACATGTTCTTTTAAACTTTAGTTTCACTTTTTGAACGCGGCTGCACCGTAATCTCACAATATCTCACAAGATTACAGGCAGCCCACCCACTTTTACACAGATATCGGCCGTTTTCAAAGGAAAAACTTCTCCCCTGTTCTCCCTCAGAGAACTGAAGTTCTCAGTTTATTAAACCGGCTGCAGAGGAGATCATTTTCCTCTGAGAACTGCCGAGAACTGAACTGAGAAAAAAATTCTCAGTTTATTAACGGACATCTGTGCAGAGGTGGGTGAGCTGTGTTGTCAGATAGCTAGCCCCACCCACCATCCTAGCTATCAGACAACACTGCTCAACAAAGATGGGTTTCTAAGTGACAGCTCAGGAGAAGAATGGGTGGGACAAGTAGTGCACATAGAGCCCGCATTTTCCCGCCCCCTTTTCCTAAACTGCCAAACAAATCATTGCTCTGCTGTGTAGTGCCATGTCTCATCTCTCCTGTTTTGTTTTCAAGGAGTCTGGACCTGCAGCCTGCTATTCAGGGGAATGAAGAAAGTGAAAGCTGTCAACTTGTGTTGTGACTGATTACAGCTGGTGAAAAGGTCTTTCATTGATAAAAACCCAAAATAGCAGCCCCAACCGTGCCCAGCAGTGATGTCAATCAGTGTCCAGCAGTGATGCCAATTAGTGCCCATCAGTGATGCCAATTAGTGCTGCCTTTCAATACCTGCTCATCAGTGTTGTCCATCAGTGCTGCTCATCAGTGTGGCATATTAGTGCCTGCTCATCAGTGTCGCCTCCCCAGTGCCCATAAGTGCAACCTCATGAGTGCACATTAGTGAAGGAGAAAAATTACTTATTTATAAAATGTTATAAAAGAAACTAAAAAAAACTTTTTTCTTTTTTGTGCAAAAAATAAAAAACTCAGTGGTGAGCTCTCTCAAAAAAAATTATACAAATTTTGTTTGAGTACAGCATTGCATGGCCACACAATTGTCACTTAAAGCAGGAAAGGGGTGAAAGTCCCAGTATTGAAGCGGTTAATGCACTCAAACATAACATACTACCCAATTTATTTGTAAAAGATAAGGTTGCAACAAGTAAATAGATACTCAACATAATAAGCATTAACCGCTTGCTGCCTGACCACAGTACATTTACTGCAGACAGGCAGCAACTACATGCTGCACCTCCTGGGACCTGCGACGGCATGATCCCGTGACACAGTGGATTCAGTAACTGGCCACTGGGAACGGCCGTAGTATCATGTGATCACTTTGAGCAATCATAGAGATCATCACTGTTATAAGCAATAACGGTGTTGGGGGGAAAAAAACTGAATTACTCTGTTTAGAGTATGTAAAAAAGGTAAAAAAAAAAAGAATAACAATTATATTTTTGTACTTATTGTTCCCAGCCAGTAAAACAATTGTGACAAACAAAAATTACAACTTAAAAAAACTTGTCATGCCTCTTACTAAATATCTTGGGCTGCCTATTTTACAAAAAGGGGTAACTAAAGGGTAAATGTACTGTCCTGCTGATTTGGGTTATTTTTATTAAAGAACAGTAGCAGAATACATCTTGGCCTTAATTTATGAAAAAAATATTATTTGTTTGCATTTTTTTTTAACAGAAACTAAGAAAAACTTTATTTATTACATTTTTTCGTATAATTAGTTTTATTGCAATCACATAGAGGGTCAAAAGCCCTCTATGTGATAGCACACTGTAATGATAAGTTCTCTTTACTGAAACATCAGCTCTTCTCTGCCTTCCCTTGAAACAAATGTAGCACAGATCATGTTTCTTCACCAGTTACAGCAGCCAGAGAGTGACAGCCAAAACTGTAAGTGAAGTAATACATGTCACTGATGTGTTCTTTTACCAGAGGGGGAGATCAACAAACAGAAGTGGATAGGTCAGGGGGTGGTCAGTACCTTCAGCGGGCCATTGGAAGCAACCAAGCTCCTCTATAAATGTAAACACTGCAATAGGTACCATGACCGTGTTTAAAATCCCAGTCTACATTATCATCATGGCCACAATATAGGCCAGTGACATTTTCTACTTCCAAATGACTGTAAATAGACAGTAAGATGATTTTCAATTTCTGCTACGTAGAATTGCTTTCTATTTATCCATACAGAGATCAAAAGCCAAATATTTTTAGACAACACCTAAAACATAGCCTTGGAGTCCTACCTCTATGCACACTTACTGTTCTGATGCCATTCTCAAAGGCATCCCTGGCAAGAGCAGCTGGTCCATCCACTGTCTTTCCATCATCATCTGGACCCCAGCTTGCACTGTAGATATGCACATGTTGTGGGTTTAGACTGAGAGATTTAGCTTCTACCATGTCTGTTACATCACCATCCAACATGCGTACACCTACAGGAAGACAATTATAGAATATATATATTTATATATAAAGTGGATAAAATATCAAAAACAGAATAATATACTGCGACTGCACAATAGTTAACCACTTGCTATCATAACTCATCATACTCCACTGCTAAAGTAATAATCTCTTAAACTTATAACTGTATTAAAAGTTTATAAAACTATGCAAACAACTCTAAAAACAGTAAGAGCCCATTCACATTGCAGCCATGGCCGCGTTAGCATTGTTTTAGCAGCGCTTTTCGACCACTAGTGCTTTTAACCCCGCTAGCGGCCGAGTAAAGAGTTAATAGCGCCGGTGCAGCACCGCTGCTGAAGCGATTTGCAGGAGCTTCGACAGCGGTGCCCATTAATTTCAATAGGCAGGAGCGGTGGAGGAGCGGTGGTATACACTGCTCCTCCACTGCCCCAAATATGCTGTTTGCAGGACTTTTTTTTAACGTCCTGCCAGCGCAGCACCCCACTGGGACTGCAGATGAAGCATTTTTTAGGTGCTATATACTAGTCTTAGCGCAAAAGTGCCTAAAAACTGCCTCCAGTGTGAAGGGGGTCTAAATTATACAACCCCAATTCCAAAACAGTTGGGATGCTGTGCAAAATCTACATAAAAACAGAATGCATGATTCGCAAATCTCATAAACCCATATTTCATTCACAATAAAAAATAGAAAACATATGAAATGTTTAAACTGAGAAAAATTTACATTTTAAGAAAAAAATTAGATGTCTTGATTCCATCAAAATTACCTTATTAGGTTAATTTTTAACAAGTCAGTAACACACTGGGACTGGGTATAATAAGAGCCTCTTAGAGAGTTATGCACGATCGGAGATTCCGACAACAAAACCGCAGATTTTTTTTCGACGGAATGCTGGCTCAAAGTTCAATGATTCCAAGAAGGCGTCGAATTGATTGCGAGTGTGCGTAAGATTTTTGTGTGTCGGAATTGCATACAGACGATCGGAATTTCCTACAAGAACTTTTGTTGTCGGAAAATTTGAGAACTAGCTCTCAAATTTTTTGTTGTCAGAAATTACGACAGCAAATGTCTGATGGAGCCTACACATGGTCGGAATTTCTGACAAAAAGCTCACATCTAACATTTGTTGTCGGAAATTCCGACTGTGTGTACGCGGCATCAGAGTTTCTCAGATCTAAAGATGGGCAAAGGTTCACCAATCTGTGAAAAGCTGCGTTTAAAAAATGTCAAACATATTCAGAATAATGTTCCTCAATGTAAAAGTGCAAAGACTTTAAATAAATTGTCATCTACAGTACATACAGTAATATCAACAAAAGATTCTGAGAATATGGACAAATCTTTGTACAGTAGGAACAAGGCCGAAACACGATATTGGATGCCTGTGATCTTTGGCCCTGCAGGTGGCACTGCATTAAAACCAGGCATGATTCTCTAATGGACGTCACTGTATGGGCTTGCCCTGCCATCCAAAAATGCAAGTTATAGATCTATCATGCAAAGAAGTGATAACTGAACCTGATCCAGAAATGTCACTGTCTTCATTGGGCCAAAACTCATTTAAAATGGTCTGCTGCAAAGTGGAACACAGTTCTGTGGTCAGCACTTAGTTCAAAAGCCTGCATCTCTGATGGTATGGGGGTGCATTTGTGTACAGTATATGGAAGCTTGCACATCTGGAAAGGCACCATCAATGCTGAAAGATTTATCCAGTTTTATAGCAGCGTATACTCCCTTCCAGAGAATATATTTCTCAGGGAAGGCCTAGCAGGACAATGCTAAACTACATACTCCATCTATGACAACAGCATGAGTTTGTGGTAGTCCTGGTGCTTAACTGCCTGCCTACAGTCAAAACCTTTCACCAACTGGAAATAGTTTGTGCATCTTGAAACAAAAATAAGACAAAGAAGACCCAAGACTTTGAGCAGTTAGAATCCTATATCAGGCAAGAATGGGACAACATTCCTCTCCATTACCATGTTTTTTTCTTTAAATTTAAAAACAAGTTCAGTTTAAACAGATATATTTTCTATTGTGAATAAATGATGGGTTTATGAGATTTGCAAATCATTGCATTCTGTTTCTATGTAGATTTTACACAGCGTCACAGCTTTTTTTTAGAATTTGTGTTGTACTACTTAAGTAATGAGTATAAAAATGTGTCGATTAACATACAGGCATTAAATTCTTTAAAAAGTTGTAACCATTTTTCTGAAGCGAAAAAAAAAAAATGCTTTTCTTTTCCCATACCATTCATATACATGTGCAAATCTAGAATAATCTCTGTGCTTCCATTAGGAATACACCTAAAATAAAACACATTTCCTATAATGCAGTGGGGGAGTTTAGATCATGATATAAATGAATATGGTGTGGTAAAAGTTGATCTTTCTATTGTGTAATTGTAATGTCAAC